>OZ018320.1:88336961-89536961 GCA_963969495.1 Ceratothoa steindachneri
CTGCAACCCTTACAATTTCTCTACTTGGTTATTAAATTTTTCCCTTAAATAAACGGGCAAAGGGCATGGTCTAGACCTAACGGCTTCTGCATAGTTAGCTGGATATCGTGCTTGAATTAGGGAGCACGTCCTGTGATGTCGGAGATGACGTTATTGAATCAATCAAGGGTAGCATGGAGCTGGGTTTTCCTACCGGGGGATAATTGACCACTTATTTTTAACACCTTAGAAGGGCATTCCATTACCTCGGGTACGACTAAGGGGTAATCCTCTTCCGGTTCCACGCAAACGTTTTGGACCACACCCATGGGGACCAGTGTGTTATATCCTTCGAGGGGCGATTTAACATTTATGGCTATTATCTGATGGATTCTGGCGCGCCGGTGGTATTTCTTGAGGAGGTTTACATGGTAAAGCCTACTTACAGATGGAGTCTTCACCGCATAGTCTACCGAGCCGCGTTTTTTCGACTATCCAGTAAGGGCCCTTTCATTGGCTGAAGAGTTTATTATTGTTCTTCGGGAGCAATAAGAAAACTTCCTCGCTAGGTTTGAATCTTCGATCCTAAGATTTACAGTCGAAGTAAGATTTATTTTTGGCCAGATTTACGTCGGCGTTTTGGTATGCTATCTCGGCGCATTCTACTAACTTCTGACGAAGCTCGATCAAGTACGAGTTAAACGACTGTACTTTCCGATCTAATTTAGGATTTGCAAATATCTCCTTAAGAATGTTCAGTGGCCCTCGAACATTCCTACCATATAACCGTTCGAAGGGCGCGAAACCCAAAGTGTGGTGAGGTATCTCCCTGGAGGCGAAAAGAGCCACAGAGAGATATTGATGCCATTCAATCGGTTGCTCAACGCACAGTTTTCGAAAAATGGCGTTGAGATTAGAGTTAAACATTCACACATACCGTTTCCATCTGGGTGAAGGGAGGTAGTAAAATCGGGCTTAATCATAAGCAGTTTCCCTACCTGTTCCTTTAAATGAGAGGTAAACTGCCGGCCGCGAACGACAAGATCACTTTAGGTAATCCAACGCGGAAAAAAATGGAGATGAGAACCACATACGAAATGCTATCAATTCTTTTGAAGAGGATAACCTCAGAGAACCGAGTAGCAAAATTGACTAGAATGAGAATATAACTGTGACTCTCACTAGATGGCGGAGGAATAGGGCCGACTAGGTCGATAGCTACTCTGGAGAAAGGTTCGAAGATGACGGTGCCCCTCTGTAAGGGGGCCGGCTTTACTAGCCCCTTAACTGCTGTCTTTTGGCACCCAGGGCACGAACGACAGTATTGCAAGATTTCTGTGGCAGCTCGAGTCTAATAAAAATATTTACAAATCTGTTTGGCCGTCTCTGTGTGGCTAAAGTGACCAGCGAAAAGGTGGTCATGAGCTGTTTGGAAGATAAGAGAAAATATGATCGAGGGACGCACAATTTCCGGGCCTCTTTGGGATCTCCAGGGGAACATACGCGGTAGAGGAGGTTATCCTTAATATTGGAGGAAATTAACCTGCCACCTCTAACCGATTCCTGCGTTTCGTCCCGGGCCTTAGCCCACAAGGGTTGAAGGGACTCACACACTTTTTGCTTCTGGTTAAAACCTCGCTGACGACGTTGCCATAATCCGGGGCTCCAGGGGTTTCCTGTGGAACGGACGCTTCTGATTCTCGATGAGCCTGGGAACGAGTGGTCATGGATTGTGCCACTGTTGGTAAGGAAAATTTGGGGCTCTGCCCAATCAAAACGGCCCAAAACTCTATGGGTGCCACCAATACTTTTGCCCAGCCGATCGAGTATGTGCAGTCATTATGGCACTTTATTATGGGAAACTGATTCGCGCATTCCAGATAATAAGGACGATAGCGAAACGATCACGATCCGGAGCTACTGGTGCAAGTAACTTATCAGAGACCACGATACATGTGCATCCAGTATCTCAGACTAGGGTAGAGATACGGCAGCCGTTTACCGTACCTGACTCAAATTGGAGGCCCCCTAGGGTTACTTTTATTGAACAAAATGTTTACCTGGTGACTAGACGGAGCGGGATGAGTTGAAGAGAGAGGTGATTCTAGTAGAGACGGGGTCTGGAAAGGGGTGGCACTCACCTGGTGTACCTGGTTGTAGAAGTTATTTATCAATTGTGAGTTCTGTGGGAAGTTATATTTCACGTGTCCTTCGATTTCGCACGAAAAACACCCGACTGGCCTCCTAGGAAACGCTGACGAAGGGGGTTTAGAAAAGAAGGTTCGATCTTCCTGTTTGATGGGTAGTAGGGTAGGTTATGATTTAGCTGGGCCGGTTACCTTAACGAAGTTTTATTTCTTGGGGGAAACAAATTTGTGATTCTAAAACTGCGACTTGTGGGACGCTGGCTCTATCTTCTTCCCTTCTTTAGGGTAACACTTATGGCTGGCGGCATATACGTTTGCCTTTTCAAAGCAACTTCTTGAAGCTGGTGCATCCTTTTTCTTTAATAAAAGACCGGATTTCCGATGGCTGTAATGCCAGAAATTGATCCTTTAGGGTGAAGCGAATCAATGCATCGTAATCCTGGGGCACTTCCGAAGCGTTTAACCAAAATTAATGAGTCTTTGTAAGGTAAACCCGAATTGTATGAAGGTCTGTTTGGGTTGGATTCGGTTTGAATTTAACGCGGTAGAAATCTGGAGTCCTGTTCCAGGCAGAGAGCAGTTCCGCCATAAACGTGTAGTCGATAGTTGCCTCTACTGGAACGGAGATAAAAATATCTCTCACGTGGGTGTTTAGAAGGAGCAACAATCTGGCTAAGCCGTCCGATTCTATATCCCAATTATTTCTCTCCAATATTTTCTCGATGTGTATCAAGTAGGAGGCGAAGTTTTACCCTTCTTTAAACAGATGCCTCATTTTGGGGTGGGGCCCCAGAAGCGATAGATAGGGCCTCATTTCTGTCCTCGCCATCTCTAGTTCATGTGCACGAAGTTTTCTTTCTTTTCTTTTTTCTCTCTCTTCTTTTCTTTTTCCCTTTCTCTTCTTTCTTCCCTAGAAGTCCTTTCTACTGCCTGTATGTATGACATCAGTTGTTTTTCAGAAAAAAACAATAAATCTCTTTGTGCTTTGCAGATCTCAAATGACGGCATGGCTTGTTTCCTTACCAAAACCTACACACGAGAGATTATAATTGGTTTCCGACCCGAATTTCGCACACCAAACGAAAACAACCACACACGAAAGGAACTCGCTTAATTCATACAAAATAAACGCATAAAGGGCTCTAATCACTCGCAAGATACCATTAAAATAACACTACAAATAAATATACAATATATAAATCGTTAATTTAACAGTTGCAATTAATCAAATGAGAAGATTGCCATTTTCTCGTAATCCTCAAACCACCAATTTTAGAAGCCTTTAAAATAATCCTTATTAATGACCCTTTAAAGACCTAACACCAGTTTTGATATTATTATGTCGTAGAATTCAGCATCTTTTGGCTTCCCTCCAAAGATGCAGGGGAGGGGAGACGACAGCCTCAAATTAGGAAGAGATTGCTACTATTTAATTAGGCTTTGGTGGTTGGAGGATTTAAACAGGAAAACAAAAATATTTTTTTAATCAGATACAAACAACAATAGATATTTACAAAATAATATACAGGCAATTTAGTTAACACCATTTACTAAATGAATGAAATTGAAATGACAAGAAGGACTCGTTTTTAGCCGTACTAGGCTCATTAAATACACTCATTCGTCGAGTGAAAGCGAAAGGCGACTGGGAGGCGAGTCTTATTTATACAAGGCTCAATAATTATTACAAGATTTAGCCGAGAGGGACCGAGAGGAGATCACGAGGAGAGTCTTTCCATCTGACAGCGTTACGCCTCTTCGTCGATGAAAGAAAATGTAAGCTTTACGATTTTCTGGAGAAGACCACGAGTATAGATACTCGTGAGAACATATTTCTTCGAGGAAGCTGGGTAGAGCGCGATATTCCTGCCTTAGTCTTCGTCGTTCCGAATATAGATTCCTGATGCGCGACCGAATAGCACTAGGGGTTGTCGCTCGTCGATAAATGATTCCGAAGACTTCTTATGATAGAACGTGAATACCTTGTGTATTTTGTGGGATCGCTTACTTAGAAGCAACGTGATGGCAGCTCACAACCGGAAAGCTCTGAGAATACTTCCTCGATTATTCTCGGGGTGAAGAATATATATTAGTAAGCCGGAAGTTCCAATGTTTGCCAACGGAAGCGTTATCGGTTTGGTCCCACAGCCTAGATGGTGGGAATCGGCAGTGAGGATCGCAACACCAGAAATATGACGGGTTCCTGGCTCGTTATCGCTCTGGAGATTTGCCTACGGTCTGGGAGCAGGGCTCCTTCGCTCGAAATCCCTTTCTCGTGACTCGATCACATACGCTCTCTGTCTATCATTTTATGACACATCTCCCCCCTCCCTTTAAGATGGAACGTTCGAAATGGTAGTGAAATCTCAAGTTATAAACAAAAAAAAGGTTTTTCAATATCTCGGGGCGCTTGAAAACAAAAATACATGCAATAGGTTCTTTGCAATAGGGCGCAGGCGAGCGCTCTATCAAATGGCGGTGCGTCCAGCGAGTGTGTCCAATTTGGAGATGACAGAAAGCAACCGGAAGCCGCCGTGGCATTGAGAGGTAGGTCCATGGGAAAAGTCGCGGCGCAATGGCACGCAACTTTAGATTCCACTCTACCGTCTCCCATCTTCTTTGCCAAGTATCCCGGAGAGCTGCCTGTATTGAAGCCAGTTAATGAGGGTTTGGGGGAGGAGGGAGCTCATTGTTGACTGCCTACATGGGCATAATTTGCCGGACAAGACAAGGCCTACTACTCGGCTATATTAAGAAACAAGTAAAAAAAAAACAGGAAAAGAAATAACAATATGTAAATATAAAATAACCACGCTAAAAAGTACAATGGCTAAAAAAATAAGAACAAGAAAGCAAAGCAAGATAGGGGCGCTCCGGCATAGACCTGCCTCTCCTCGGCGCAGGAACATACAACCTGAAAAAGCAACAATCAAATAAAGGGAAAGAGGCCGGCCTCATCCAAAAACTCATAAAGTCTACATGTGAGTAAGCACGAATTCGTCTAAAGTACAAGGGACAAGCAATAGCGACTGCGCTTATCTAGTTACCGGGACAGGTAGCATGCGCGATTAGCGCCCAGACTGAGTCATTCAACAAGAATGTGCCGAACAGCCTGGGCGACAACACAGTCTTCACAGTCGGGTGCAGGCGAGCATTCCACCAAATGGCGGTGCGTCCGGCAAGTGTGTCCAATTGGAGAAGATTTAAGGCAACCTGAAGCTCTCGTGGCATTCGGGGGTAGGACCAAGGCAACACTCGCGGTGCAATGGCAAGCAACTTTAAGTTTCCCTCTGCTGTCTCCCATGTTCTTTCTCAAGCAGCTCGGAGAGCTGCCCCTATTTCTACCATGTAATTGATGTGAGAAAGAGTGAAACGATGGTCTGGTAGCCAAATCCTCGCAAATACTTTGGTGCACTCATCGGCCCACTCATTCCTTGCAATTCCTAAATGTCCAGGAACCCAGCAGAAGATATTAACGACATCCGCCCGGATGGCCAAAACTGTGGCGTCAGGGATATCGAGACCCAAGGGATGAAGAGATTCTAATGTCTCGAGAGCAATGAGAGGGTTTTGTGAGTCGCTATAAATCGCAATCCTGTCTCCGAACCAGGCACATCACATTATCTACCGTATGGATCGGTGTATTTCAACCAGCTCGGCCCTGAAGACAGAAGCAGTGTCGGGCAGACACCTGCTGACTTCTGAGGGGATACGGCGAAGAAACCGACTCCATCATGGGACTTAGAGACATCTAAATACAGTGGCACTCTTCCAGCGTGACAGGAAGTGTGCGCCAAAAAGTTCAAATGCTATACTCTGGCCGTTGTAGAAGATTTGTGACCAGAGACGGCGACAAATGATCAAAGGCGTTACCCTCTTGGTGGCGTTCTGGTTAGAATCAGGGGCGGCACCACCGGCATGATGGCTAAACTTAGGTCTAAACGGAATTTTCTAGCCTTAAATCTAAGGAGATTAGGGTATGACTGGCGTCTCTCGGTGACATAGGCAACGTCGAGATCAGCTGCTGATACAGTAAGAGGTGTTGTTGACTAAAAGAAGCGCCTACAAACGAATAGTGCACTGTGCACGATGCAGAGCGAGTGGCATCTCCGCAGCATTGACAAGTAACTTTCAATCGATGGGGTGCGGAAGGCACCTGTCCCCAGGTGAAGGCCGGTGAAGTGAATCGAGTTCCCTTTTGCAAAAATCATCGGCTGCGGATTCATAATGCTCGTATCCGTATTCGAGCTTCAAACGAATAAAGGATCGATAAAAAAGTAAGGCAGTGGCCCTATCAGCGCCCCTATGTGGTGAACCTTACGAAACGAAGAATATCCATGCCGCGGGAACAAGAGACCATAACGCTGCGAATATAAGCCTCCCAGGTGAGGCGTCGTTCAAATGCAAGAAGAATGAAACGGTAAGAGTCCACCACTACCAGCCGCAGCCACATGAGAAATAAGTCTATGTCAGGATTGAGCCGTGGATGGTGGCAGAAGTGCACCAACTTAGTCAAGGCCAAAGAAAACCGAAGTATGTGCGCTTAAGCATAGAGAGAGTCGCGGTTCAATGCTTGTTGGTGTCGAAGCTCCATATTTGGCATCTGGGCCGCGCCAAAAGTTATCGAAATGTCGTCCACGTAGAGCGTAGCGAGAACATCTTCCTGGAGCACCAAGGTGATGCCATTGATGCAGGGGGCAAAGATTGCAACACTGAGGAAACTTCCTTGCGGGACACCCTCTTCCTGCTTCATTGGGCCGAAAAGGGTTGCCCCACCAGTACATAGAATTGACGAACTCGCAAAAAGTCAGATATAAATATTGGGAGGCGTCCCGTCTCCCAAATCGTGTGGAGAGATTCCATTATACCATATCGCCATGCGGTATCATAGGCTCTCTCCAGATCTAAAAACACCGTGGTGTAGTGCTGTCTACCAAGGAAGGCCTCGCATACGGAATTTTATAGTCAAAGCAGAGCATACGACGTGGAGTGGAACTTGCGGAAGCATCCCTCTGCAGAAGAGAGATGGACTTCGCTGTCCAGAAAAAAATGAGAATCTAACATATACCAATTTCTGCATTAAATTGTACACGCAGGATGTTAGAGAGATTGGGTGGAAACCGGTCGGGTTAGAGTGATCTCTCCCCGATTTGCAAAAAGCGAACAAAGTAGCGATTGGATAGGAATCTTGGAGGCTACCCTCTACCAAGATCCTGTTGAACAATTCTAAAACAAAGTCTATGCCTCGTTCACCCAGGTGTTGAAGCATGGCGTACGGGATATCGTTTGGAACAGGAGTGGTGTCCGTGCAAGAAGCGAGAGCGGAACGCAATTCCCCTCAGAGTAAACCTGTAGTTGAAAGGTTTTCCGCCTCTGCAGGTACAGGTTTAGTCGTTACCCTTCCACGACATCACGACGCACATTGAATGCTGGAGGAGCAGGATCCAGGCTAGCGAATGCAGAGAAAGTGGTCGCGATGGATTCCGCCACGGACGCGGTGTCCGAGATTGCGGTCTCATTCTCCTGGAGAATGAGAGAGGGTCCTGCGAGAAGTTGCCCTGACTCCATTTGACTCGGCTCCATATCGCTGATTCCCGTTAAGTTAAGACAAGTTTGCCTGCCAAGAAGAGAGGCTGGCGTGCTTCGAAATATACGGGAAACTAGGCCTAGCCCGAAGAAATTCATCGACAGTGAATTCGTTTGAAAGGCGCCTATTTCGCATGTAGGAATAAACCTTCTGTATACGGGCTGTCTTACATTCGCACTCCGATTGGTCGGAGTGTGAAACGGCTAGACGTTCTAGGAATACTAGCATGTCCCACGGCAATGAGGTTGCCGGAGAATAACTTAACGGCCTCATCAACCGACCTAAACTCCTCGAATGAGATAGAGAAATCAAGCATTTCCTGAAATGCGGTCCCCCGCTTGCACCCAGAGCACCACCGGGAAGAAGCCTCGGGTAAAAGCGGCCCAGAAAATAATATTTGAATGGTAAATTAAACACTACCATTGAGATGACCAAACACCTCCCTCCTCAAAATCAAGCTGTACATCAGGCGAGCAAAAATATAGATCGAGGCAGGAAAATGAAGCTGTTTTCGGGCAGTGATGCATAAACTCATCCACATTTAGGACATCCATCTCCATCTCGTCGATCAGGTCGGCAAGGACTTGAGGGGGTGTCTACCATTTGGATCTCGGAGCAAGAGAAATGCCTCGGCAACCGTGCCACGAGGCGGCGGACTCCCACGCGTCGAAGTCGGCTGATGATGGAATAGACGCGGAAATAACAGTGTACCTCATCTCCAGGTGCAGCTGCACAGCTACTGCCTGTAAGGAGGTATCTAAAACAAAGAGAAGAACGGAGACATCATGCCGGTTGTAAATCGCGCATCCGCCCGCCCGGCCCTCTCCCCTTGGAGGTGGCGCCGCAAAACCTTTATATCCCTGGAGAGTGAGCAGGGGGCACGCGCACAGCAGGGTCTCCTGCAAAAAGGTAGCTAATGGTGAACGGGAGGAGCCGAGCCTCCGCAGCTCCTCCCAGTTAGTCCGGAGTCCGCGGTAATTCCATTGAAGGAATATGCCCACCAAGCCTAGCTCAAAGGAGATGTCGAGGCCATCTTTGAAAAGAAGACCTTCACGGGGATAGCCGTACGCCTCCTGGAGGCAGAACTCAGGGCACTGTTGACCGGACAATGCGCTGTCGCCTTCAATGACTTATTGGGAGAGGTTGGGCTCGCCATGTGAGTCTTTTCCTTCCTCTGCCTAGAAATTTTAGGCGTGCAAAGCCGCTTCGAAGGCTTTGGGAGGCGTATGGAGGATCCACCGTCTCCGAGCCATCTAGCCTACCACCGGGTGTGGGCGAAAGAGTTGAAGCTCCTTTACTGAAGTCCTCCTTTTCGGGAGGCAGCTTTAGAAACCTCGGAAGATGGCCTAACGGCCATCTTCAAAGGTATTGCCTCCTGTGAGTCTAGCGCCACGGCGCTGGCCCGCGTCGTTTCGCTTTAGGCTTCCCAATCTGGGAAGTTAGGAAGTAGGGTAGAAAACGCAGAGTGTCAGAAAGAAGGAGACGAGGCTAAGCTGTTGCCGGATGGGGCGCTGAGTCCCGTCCACACGGCGGCCGCCACGATCCCTACCCGGTCTATGCTCAATATGTGGGCCCCCCATGTCTTTAAAGGGAAGAGGCCGATGGGGCCTGTTGGGTAACCTGTTGGGTTACATCAAGTGGCAATTTAGCTTTCGAATAGAAGAGGTTGTTTTTCTTTTGTACAGCTCGCTGGTGAGGCCTCACCTAGAGTACACTGTTCAGTTCTGGTCTTCTGAGTATCGAAAAGACATCGATCGTCTGGAAAAGGTGCAAACCAGGGCCACGAAACTGATTCCATCGCTAAGGACCAAGTCATACCAAGAAAGACTGTAAGAGTTTGATCTCTATTCGTTAGAGACTCGAAGACTGCGCGGTCGTCTAATAGAGACTTTTGAAATCTTGAAAAAATTTGAAAATGTGGACTTAACCAAATTCTTTACCCTCAACCAGAATATGACTCGAAATCAGGATGAGAGGTGGAGCTTTCTAGTTTAAATACCATTCCGGTGGGTAAGTCATTCACATATGACATTTGCGACACATGGAATAAACTACCAGCGGGAGTTGTTGAGAGTAGCAGTGTCGAACAGTTCAGGACTAGACTTGACAAATTATATTTGAAAACTTGATGATCTCATAGCAAGTAATTAATACATACTAAGAATCGAAACCACAAAAAGTGCCTCCTCGACACGGGCCGCAAGGCCTTTAAGGTACTTATTTTCCTTGTTACGCCTTGTAACTCTAAGGAGGTTGGCTCTATCGTTGCACTCCCACCGATAGTGGTCAATTATGGGCGCCTGCCTTTATTGGCAGTCCCCTCAGAAAATAAAGTGGGGGAATGTCGCTGGAAAGAGTGAGGCACCCGAAAGCGCTTCAAGAGAAGGGTGTGAGGGGGAAGCCCCTACACCCGTAAGCAAAGCAGGGGAGTAAGTTTGTTCTCCGGTTGATGAGTTTCGGAGGGTCCCCTGGAAAACACAGGGAAAGGTGGGACTTCCATTTTATCGGAGCTGCCCGATGACGGCTCCATTGATGGTGACCGTGGTCTTTTTGCGGGACGTTAACGCTAATCACCCTCACGCAGTACCCCCACTCTGCGAGGGGTGAGTACGGGGCCGGCAGAACCACTTGCCGCCTTTTAAGGCTACTCCTCTCGCATAGTGTCCTGGCAGCTCATCGGCATGGCGGCTCCACCTTGGGCACGATGTAAAATGGATATAAATTGAAAGGAGAAAGATAAGGGAAGTGAGGAAGCTGTGGATGTAAATGAAGAAGGTTGTTAAAAACCACCACCCTGGAACGGAGCTCAGGGCTGAGGTAACGTTGTTCCCTCCCCTCACAGCCCCGATCCGGGATTGTTGGGCGAGAGGAAGCTGGTCGGCATCTACCCTGCTTTTTGGAGCCCATCTTATGACCGCCTACTTGGTCATAAATCGCCGTACTCACGTAAGCCTACAACAATATGAAAAAAATCACAATAAACAAACGACAACAAACGTTCCACCAACATAAAAAACAACAATTAAAAACTCACTTAAATGTCATAAAGTCCACAAGTCATTGTGCACGGACTCGCTCCGAGTACAAAGGACAAGCGGTAGGGACCCCAGTCATCTTAGTACACGGGCAGGTAGCGTGCTCGAAGATCACCCAGACTGGGACATTCAAGAAGAATGTTCTGAACACTCTGGGGGACAAGGATCGCATCACAATATGGTGCAGGCGAGCGCTCCATTAAATGGCGGTGCGTCCCGCGAGTGTGTGCAATTCGGATTCGACAGAAATCAACCTAAATCCGTTGCGGCATTGTTGGATAAGTCCATGGGAACAGTTGCTATGCTTGAGTAGGAGCATAGCATTCGAGGGTGGAACTTGCGGATCCCGCGCTGTGCAGAATACAAGTGGCCAACGCTATCAAATTTAAAGTCTGGTCTAACATTTGGCAATTTCTCCATCAACTTGCACACGCAGGAGATTAGATTCCTGAGAACGCACAGTGTTGATTTGCTCGAGTGCTGCTCCAAAGATGGAAAAGTGGAGAAGTTTTCCTACTGCATATAAATGTTAAGAAGATATCCCCTTCACCGATCTAAGGAATGTCTCATTTTACTTCCTCATTGCACACACCTATGCAGAACGAGGCCTCCCTTGGTGCCTGCTCTCCATGTATTTCCGGGGCCTAAAACTTCCTATACTTGTCGCCATAATAAGGGTTGCATGTAATATAGATAATATGACTCTCCAACGCTTTGCGTGTTAAGAGAAAAGTCTGTATAGTATCAGAAAATTCCAGAATTTAATCATTTACATATACTTGGTCAATAGGTTAGAGTTAAGTTGAGCCTTGTCAATCCCTATCCAGGCGAATTTATCACCGAGCTTTGACCATGCAAGATGTTGCCGGCCTAGCCACCTTATATGTCTACTGGAAGGCAATGAACAGAGTCGAAAGTCCAGTATACCCCGTGCTTAATATTTGCCTGAGCCAGCGGGATTTCAGCCTTCGCAGCGGTTGGGGGCTTCACGGTATACACTGCCTCTCTGCTAAGTTATTGTAAGAGGACGAAAGTGCGCTGAGTAGACAGTACCTATGTGGATATAAGAGCAAGTTTGGAAGCGTCTAGACAGGTAAACAATAAAGAGGATTAGAGATAGGGGGGCCAACAAACAAGAAGGGTTGATGATCACCTATACTATAATATCTTCCATGGGCAGTAGAAGAATGAGCCGACGAAATGGTAGAGAAAGAGACGAACTTAAAATGTGGATGGAAGGAGGAAAGAAGGGTGAATGGGAGCTTATAAAAAATGAGGTAAGTGTTTGCGGAAAAAAGAACAGTTCAAACTGGGGTCGGTCGAGACACTTAGTCCCGTCAGCACGGTGGTCAGGAAAACACATCACCATGTCACATACAGGTGAGGGGGAACTTGAAATTTCCCTTTATAATAAAAGAAATAAAAATAATAATATTGGCTTATAGACGCTTGCAACGAATCAATAAACCAACAGCTACTGCTCGAGTCATTCCATTTGATAGTCTATTATCTTCTCTCTTTTTTTCTTTACCTGCTTACTTTACCACCCTAATCGCATTCATTCTTTCAGCACAGACTTCTTCACTCTCAGTATGCAACTTATTTCACAAATTTCGCAGAAACCATTTGATTGGGTTTCCTGTTCAGATGAGACTGACTTAAGGTTTAAACAAAAGTAGAGAAAAAACTTTTCAAACTTACCCTTTAATAAGAATAGACAAGTAAGAGTTATTCTTAAAATGGATAGTGTAACTGATATAACCAAGGCAGGAGAAGTAAACTACGACGAAAAATGCAATCTTGAAATGGGGAAAAAAATAGTATTATTAATATATTTAAAAGATAGGGCAGGACACGCGGGTATATTTTTCTGGTTAAATAGTTAATGAATGCAAAGGAGTACAAAAATTCAAACGGATCTTAGATGTTAAGGACCCTCATTTTTAGGACTTTTTAGAGCACTAACTCTGAAATGATTACAAAAGGTTGCTAATATCAAAGTGCAACCCTACACACAAAGTTCAAGTATGACTAGTAAGGGGCGACAAAAACGGTTGCCGTCCTCTGCATTCCGCCTCTAGTGATTGCTCAGTTCTTAATATGCGTCTGATTCGTCGCTGTTGATTGGGCCTATTTCCCTAAGTTCTTCCTTAAATTATCATTTTTGCTTTGTTTCTAAAATCATAACTGTATGCACTTTATTTGAAGGTATTTGTGGTATTCCTTTTAGGCTTTATGTAATCAGTTCAGGACAGGCGAAAATCGGTTCCAATGACGAATACTCATTACTTTATTATCCAAACACTAAGCCTTAGCATTTATCAATATCAGAAGATAAAAACAAACTATTAGAATCAGAAAACCACTGTCACCTCGTAAATTTGGTGGGTAGAAATAACCGTTCGAAATTAAGTTTATCCATTCAGGGGACTTATTGCCACTGACTAAAGGACCTTTTCTTTGTCTGATTCCTTTAGAAAGTTTCGATAAATGTCTGCACCCCGATCGAAAAGAAGTCCAATTCCTGAACCACAAATTAAACTATACACAAAATTTTGGTCCTCTAAGTGGGTGTGGCGTCTATACGGGTAAAACTATTACCTAGTAGAGCTCACGCCATACCGGTCATAATGGTATCGGTAGTTTTAATCTACAAACTGAGCTTTATTCTGTCTAGGCTTTTCTATTTTACACTTTTTTCGCAATTTTCTTTACACATTTTTCACATATTTTCTTGGTCAGCGGGGGTTTAGCACTCCGTCTTGGCTTAGGTGGGCGTGGTTGCTTTTAACATATCTGCATTCTTGCAGTCTTTTATCTTTCTATTTCTTATTATTTTACTTTTCTTTGTCTATCATTTTACGCACCCGCAAAGGAAGATCAAATGGCATCTCGAGATCCAGCTTCTTTAAATTCGTGAGAGCCCATCTGGCGACTGCCTACTATTGCAAAAGTCCGTAATCAGATCACAGCCTACCTCTAGGCTATATTAAAAACAAATAAAGATATAAAAGAAAATAAACAAATAGAAGGACAGGATAAAAAAATAGAAGAAAAGGCTAAAGGAATCGAGGAGCAAGCGCGCTCGTGCATCGGAATAGGACAGCCAAAACCCTGGTGCAGAAACGTGCGACCTAAAAAAAAAAAACAATCAAATAAAGTGAAGTAGACAAGCCTCCTGAAAAAACTCCTATAGTCTACACGAACTCGTCCCGAGTACAGGGGATAAGCGATAGCGACTCCGCTCATCCTGGTACCGGAGCAGGTAATGTGCGCGAAGATCACCTAGACTGGCACATTCAACAAGAATGTGCCTAACAGTCTGGGGGACAACGCAGACATAGCAATGAGGAGCAGGCGAGCTCCCTTTTAAATGGTGGTGCGTCCCGTGAGTGTGTCCAATCCTGAGACATGAGAAAACAACCTGAAACAGTCGCGACATTAGGGAATATGTCGATTGGAACATCCGCGGCACAATGGCACGGAACTTTAGGTCCCTTCGAACGTCTCCCATCTTCTTTCTCAAGCAGTCCGAAAAGCTGCTCATATTCCTGCTATGTAATTGGTGTGAGGAAGAGTGAAACGCTGCTCTGGTCGGCTAGTATTCGCGGACTCTTTGTAACAATCATCAGCGGGCTCTTTCCCCGCAATTCCTACATCCCCAGGAACCAAGAAGAAGAAAATCTCCCCATCCGCCCTGCTCGCCAAATTATGGCGTCAGAAAATCGCGAAGCAGAGAATGCGGAGATTCCGATACCCCGAAAAGCACCTAGGGCGCTTTGTGATTCGCTATAAATCACTAGCCTGTCTCCGAACTGGGATCATCTCGGTTTCTCCGGAAGCGAGCGATGTATAGCAACCAGTGCGGCAATTAAGACAGAGGCATGCCTGATAGAGCCTCACTGACTTCAAACAGATGAGACAGAGCGTGGGAACCGACCTCCTCTTGCGAAAGGGAGCCATCCGTATACACTGGCACGATTTCAGCGTGACACAAAGTGTTCTCCAAAGAGAGCAAGCGAAAGGGTCCAGGCAATATAGGAGCTTTGGGAGCATAAGCGTTGTGACAAATACTCAATAGTAATACCCTCCATGGTGGCGTCCTAGGCAGAAACAGCGGTGCGATGGCCAGAGAGCTATACCTAGGTTAGGAGTGAGTTTGCTAGCCCTAAACCCAAAAGCCTCAGTGTATGTTGGCGTCTCTGGGCGGGATAGGTACCGTCGAGATTAGATGCGGATGCAGTGAGAGATGTTGGCGACTGAGGGAGGCGCTGTCTCGCAATCGGGACAGCCTAGCAGTAGGCTACTTTGAAATAAAAATATGGAAAAAAAACGATAATAAAAAGGAAAAATGGCAACAATTAGGAAGCAGGCTCAGGCGTCTGGGGGAGGTCTACCTCACACCAACGCTGGAGCGTGCTACCTACAAAGAAAACAACAACAACAAAAAACTAGTTAAATGAAGAGGAGAAGGCAGAACTCCCTTCAAAACTCTATAAGTCCATCAGTCAATGTGGACGAACTCGTCCCGAGTATAAAGGACAGGCGGTAGCGACCCCGCCCATCCAGGTACTGCGACAAGTAATGGGTGCGGAGATCGCCCAGACTGAGTGATTCAACAAGAATCTGCAGAAAAGTATGGGGGACAACGCAGTTTTCACAGTAGGGGGGTTGCGAGCACTCCATCAAATGGCAGTGCGTCCCGCGAGTGTGCCTAATTGGGGACGACAGAAAACAACGTGAAGACTTCACGGCATTGAGGGGTAGGTCCATGGGAACAGTCGCAGCGCAATGCCACGCAACTTTAAGTTCCCTTCTACCACCTCCCAGCTTCTTTTCCAAGCAGTCCGAAGAGCTGCTCAAATTTCGGCAATGTAGTCGGTGTGAGGAAGAGGGAAAGGCTGGTCAGTCAGGTCGCAAAGTCCTCGCGAACTCTTTGGAGCCCACAATTCCTACATGCCCAGGAACCCAGCAGGAGATAATCTCGACATCCGCCCAGCTTTCCAAAATCGTGGCGACACGGATATCGCGAACCAGGGGATGCGGAGATTCCAATGCCCCGAGAGCATTCAGGGCGCTTTGTGAGTTGCTAGAAATCACAATCCGGTCTCTAAACCTGGCACGTCGCGTAATCTCCCGTACCGAGGGGTGTATTGACACGGGCTCAGCCGTGAAGACAGACGCAGCTCCTGGCAGATCCCGGCTGCCTTCAAGCAGAGGGGATACGGCGTGGAAGCCGACCCTCTCTTGGGACTTGGAGCCATCCGTATACAGTGGCACGGTTCCAGCGTGACACGAGGTGTGCTCTAAAAAGGTCGAACGCAATACCCTCGGCGTTGTACAAGCTCTGGGAGCAAAGGCGTAGAGTCCTGGGCAGAACCAGGGGCGCCTTTGGCCCGAGAGCTATGCCTAGCTTTCCAAGGAGTTTCCTGGCCCTAAACCCTTAGGGCTATGGGTATGACTGGTGTCTCTCGGCGGCATAGGCACCGACAAAATCAGCTGCCGATGCAGTGAGAGCTGTTTGCGACTGAAGGAGGCACCAACAAGCTAATTATGTACTGTATACGGCGTAGAGCGAGTGGCATCTCCCCAGCATCGATAGTATTCTCTCACTGGGGGAAGAGCGGAAGACACCGGTCGCCAGGCGAAGGCCGGTGTGGTGTATCGAGTCAATCTTCCGCAATACACGCTCGGCTGCGGATGCATAAAACTCGTATCCGTAGTCGAGATTCGAACAAAACAAGGATTGACAAACAGTAAGGCAGTAGCTGAACGTCATGGTGGAAAGAATATACATGGCGCGGGTACGAGAGACTCTAAGGCTGCGAATAGTATCCTCCCAGTTGAGGAGTCAGTCAAATATAAGACCAATGAAGAGGGGCGATTCAACCACTTCCAGGCGTACACCATTAAGAATTAATTATGGGTCAGGGTGGAGTCGTAGATGGCGGTAGAAAAGCACCACATAGGTCTTTACAAAAAAAAAATCGAAACGTGTGCGCTTCGGCACAGCGAGAGATGCGGTTCAATACCTGTTGAAGTCGACGCTCCAGAGTTGGCATCTGAGCCACGCCAAAAGAGATCGAAAGTTCATCTACGTAGCCGTGTAGCCAGAAAATCTTACGACAGCACCGATGTGATGCCGTTGATGCTCAGGGCAAAGAGCGTGACACTGAGGACACTTCCCTATGTGACACCCTCTTCCTGCTCCCTTGGTCGAAATGGGTTGCCCTACCCGTACACGGAATTGATGATCTTTCAAAAAGTCAGATATAAATATTGGGAGACGTACTTCGCCCAAATCGTGTGGAGAATCTCCATGATACCGTATCGCGATGTGGTATCATCCGGCTACTCCAGAACGAAAAAGAAATTAATGTAATTCTGTCTACCAAGGAAGGCCTCGCATACGGCATTTTATGTCAAAGCAGAGCATATGACGTGTAGTGGAAATTACGGAAGCCGCACTGTGCAGAAGACAGATGGCTTTCGCTGTCCAGAAAATAGGCTAATCTAACAGTTACCAGTTTCTCCATCAAACTGCACACGGGAGAGGTTAGAGAGATTGGGCTGAAACCGGCCAGAGTAGAGTAATCTCTCCCCGGATAGCGAAAGGCGAGCACAGTAGCGATTCATCCGGAATCTGGTAGGAGGCCCTGCACCCAGATCCTGTTGAAAAAAATCCATCAGAAAGGACATGCCTCGCTTACCCAGGTGTTAAAGCATATCGTATGGGACACCGTCCGGAGAATGGGCGGTATCTGCGCACGAAGCAAGAACGGAACCCAAATTACTCAGAGTAAACCTGCCGTTGAAGGGTTCTCCACCTCTGGGGATAAAGTCCAGTCGGCGGCCTTCCGCAACATCACGACGTTCATTGAATGCTAGCGGAAGAGCATCCCGTCTAAAGAATGGGGAGAAAGCCGTCGCGAATGATTCCACCATGAACGCTGGGTCGAGATTAAGGTCCCTTTCTCCTGAAAAACGGGAGGAGGATCCTGCTAGAAGTTGCCCCGAATCATTTTGACCTGCTTTCACACTTCTGCTAGAGGGGTCTTCCCGTTAAGTGAAGACACGTATGCCCGCCAAGAAGAGCGGCAGGCGTGCTTCGAAATATAACGGAACCTAGCCCAAGCCCGACGAAATTCATCGACACTGAAATCGTTCGAGCGGCGCCTATAGCGCATGTAGGCATAGCGCTTCTGGTTTAGGGCCGTCTCACACTCAGCTGAACACCACGGGAGTGGTCGGCGTGCAAAACGGCCAGACGTTCTAGGAATAGTAGCCAGGCCCATGAGGAGGAGGTTGCCGGAGAAGAAATCAACTGCCTCATCCACCGACCTCACCTCCTCGACTGAGATAGAGAATTCAGTAATTTCCTGAAATGCAGGCCACCGCGCCCGCGACAAGCACCACCCAGGTGGGCACGCAGTTGGCAGCCACCCTGAAAATGATATTTGAATGGGAAAGTGATCACTACCATGGAGGTCATCAACCCCTTCCCAATCAAAATCAGGTTGTTTATCCGGAAAGCACAAATATAGATCGAGCAGGAAAATGAAGCGTTTATCGGGTAGTTTTGCGTAAACTCATCCACAATTAGGATACCCATATCCAGCTTGTCGATCAGGTCGGCAAGGACTTGCCCCTTAGGATTGATAGAGTATTCTCCCCACAGGGGTCGTCTACCGTTTGGATCTGCGAGCAAGCGATAGGGCCTCGACAACCGTGCCACGAGGCCGCGGAAGCCCCCGCGTCGAAGTCGGCTGATGATGGAATGTACGCGGAAATAACAGTATACCTCATCTCCAGCTGCACAGCTACTGCCAGAAAGGAGTTATCTAAAACAAAGAGAAGAACGGAGACATCATGCCGGGTGTAAATCTCGCATCCACCCGCCCGACCCCCTTCCCTTAGTGGTGGGGTCGCAAAACCTTTATACCCCTGGAGGGTGAGCAGGGGGCACGCGTACAGCACGGTTTCCTGCAAAAAGTTAGCTAATGGTGAACAGGAGGAGCCGAGCCTCCGCAGCTCCTCCCAGTTGGCCTGGAGTCTGCAGTAATTCCATTGAAGGAATATGCCCACCAAACCTAGCTCGAAGGAGATGTCGGGGCCCTCTTTGAAAATAAGACCCTCACGGGGATAGCCGTATGCTTCCTGGAGGCAGAACTCAGGGCACTTTTGACTGGACAATGCGCTATCGCCCTTAATGACTTATTGGGAGAGGTTTTGCTCGCCATACGAGTCTTTTCCTCCCTCTGCCTAGAAACCTCAGGCGTGCAGAGCGGCTTTGGGGATTTGGGAGACTTTTAGAGGATCCGCCGTCTCCGAGCCGCCCAACTCATCACTAGTCGTGGGCAAAGGAACCGAAGCTCCTTTCTTGCTGTCCTTCTTTCGGGGGGCAGTTTTAGCAACTTTGGAAGATAGCCTGGCGACCAACTTCAGGGGTGTGCAGTGCGAGGGGTATCTTCCCAGGATCGACAAGTAGGCTGCTAATGTGGGACGGGCGGATGGCACCGGTCGCCAGGCGAAAATTTGTAAGGTAGATCGAGTCCACCTTCCGCAATACACGGTCAGGTGCCGAAGCATAAAACTCGCATCCGTAATATAGCTTCAAGCAAAAAGGGATCGATAAAAAAAGTAAAGCAGTAGACCTATCAATGGCCCATACGCTGAACGACACGGCGTTAAAAATATCCATGACGGGGGTACAAGATTCCCTAAGACTGCAATTTTTGTTGTGATTTTTTGATGAGCTAATTTCGAGACTGCTTACTTGGGCATAGGTCGCCGTCCCTCAGCAAAACCTACTACTAGACTATATTAAAAACAAATAACAATATATAAATAACAACGATAACAAAAAAGAATAGCAAGAAAGAATAATGAAGCTGGCTCCGGATACGGGGGTAGGCTCCCCTCCTCCCGAAGCAGGAACATGCCACCTGCAGCAGTCAAATAAAGTAGAGGAAGCCAGCCTCCTCCAAAATGTCATAGTCAACGAGAATCTGTGCGGGACATGGTCCCAGCAGTAACCCAGCCGAGACGGCAGGATCTTTAATGAGGTTGAAGCCGTGATCGGTGTCAAGCACCGAAATTGAGACCGCCCCTGTGCAAGCTTCTTCTTGGAAGGCTTTGGCCTCCAAGGACTTACAAGGAATTGAGATACCTCTTCTCCCAGCTAAAGCCCCCATGACAGCCATGAAATTCTCCACTTCAGATAAGAATTTTGCGTAGGCCGGTCTATCTAGTCATTGGCTCCTTTTCCTTAAAAAGGTAGAAATAAGAAAAAGACTAAGAAAACTAACGGGTCATGTCCCTCCGCGGGAGCTTATGATAACGACAAATCCGCTGCTGTTTCGGCAAGTGGCCAGGCCAAAGTCAACATGTTCGTGTGCTATGTTCTCTCGGTTGGTATCGCATCCACGTGAGAGCATTCATGTTAATGTGGCAGATTTGCTACTACTGACCTCGCTTTGGCCATACATAAACTCGTGTAGATGTGTAAGTTTGAATTTCCTCGAATTCTGTGGAAGTATATCTAAGGCCACATACGATATGTCTAAATCGTGTTTGGCCAAATGTGTCAATTGAGGAAGTCCCCACTCCGCTTCCTCGAAGCAATGTGGTGTATATCTTCTAAAAGAAGAAATACTGGCCATTAAGATTACGGAGCCTCACTCATTTCGTGAGGCTAATGACTTGGTCCTGGCACCCTCTGATCCTGGACATTCTATCCCGATGAAGCCAGTCGTTTCCGCGCCCATTGGATTATTCACGAGGTAGTGGGTCTACCTCTCCCTTTTGCTCCAATGGTAAATTTGGTAGCGCAAAGAGTTCACACCCACCCACAGCTAAAACTAGGGCTCTCCCATTCTTTTAGCTTGACCATTTTCTGTAATGCAAAACGGCCGTCCGCCTCAACCGATCCATTAGACTCACAGGTGGCAATAACCCTTAAGGTGGTCGTGAGGCCGTCTTCCGGGCTTAGTAAAGCTGCCTCCCGAAAGGAAGACAGGAGGAGCAAAGGAGCTTCGGCTCTTACGATACCACTCAAAGCTAGGCTGGGTTGTTCCAAAACGTTGGATCCTTCAAAGTATGGCCACCCTACCCACAAAGCCTCCTTGCCTGTCTAATGTTTCGTAGTGGAGGGAGGAAAAGACTAGCATGGCGAGCCCAACCCCCGAAGGTGACAGCGCTTTAAGCACATTGTTCGGCCAACAGCGACCGTAGTTCAGCCTCCGGGAAGCGTACGGCCATTCCTGTGAGGATTTTCTGTTTAAAGAGGCTCCCCATTCTCCTTGTAGCTCGGCCTGGATGACAATGTAAGAGGAGCGTCGGAGCCTCTTTTCCTCCCATTTACCTTTAACAATCTATTTTACCAGATACCATGCTGGGCGCATGACCTCTGCCCACAACACAGGGGTATAAGGACTTTGCGACCTCACCACCACGAGATGAGGGTCTGGCAGGACGATGCTCGATATCCTACGGCATGATGACTCCGTTCTTCTCTTTACTTTGAATACCTTATTTCAGTCAATAAGAGTGCAGTTGCACCTGGATATGAGGTATACTGTTATTTTTGCGTGCATTCCACCGTCACCTAACTTCGACGCGGAAGACTTCAGCGCGTCGTAGTACGTTTCGTGAAGCCTTTTCTCTTACTCGGGGATTTGAACTGTAGACACACCTCTGTGGAGACTACTCAATTAATTTCCGGGGTCAGGTCCTTGCCGTCATGATTGACGAGCTGATGGTTGGTGTCCTTAATGTGGATGAGCTTACGCATCACTCCAGACTTGATTTATTTTTGTGGTCTCTTGATAAAATGGCTGAATATTGGGTAGGAAGTAGCGTATGACCTCCATATGAGTGATCATTTTATCATTCAAATATCCTTTAATGGATCGCTGCCTTCGGAATACTCAACGATAGTGCTTGGCGCGGGCGCACTCATCTGCATTTCAGGAAATGACTGATTTATCTGTACTACTCGAAAAGTTTACGTAGGTGGATAAGTCCGTTGAGTTCTCCGGTAACCGTATCACTGCAGGCCAACCTACAAATCCTAAAACCTCCCCCCTGAAGCCGAGAGGTGCTTCGTTCTTCTTGCTTTTTTGATTCTCGTTTTGTTTGTTTACTTTTTGTGGACGTTTGGTTTAGACAATTTTAGAGTAGCCTACCACTAGATTGAAATTTTAATCAGGCGACTTATGCCTTTGAATAGAGTCACCTGTTATGGACATTAAAAAAAAACAACATCATTGATTCTCTACCCACCACAATAACAACTTTAGTCTTTGTCTAGTTCTCCTCTACCGAAGGCGCCCAGTAGGGGGTTGCGGCCTTCTTGGCCTGGGCACTTGCCGAAACGGCAGACGAACCGTTCGTCCTAGGATCCTTCGCAAAGGGAGATGAACCTTCATTTTTCTTTGCCTGCTTCTTTCCCTTTTTTATTTTAAGGAGAAGAGGTCGTGGAATTATCTGCTTCTTTCCAATCCCGGATGGAGCCCCAAAGCCAGAGTGCTATTATTTGGTCGACCAGAGGGCACACTGGCCTCTAAGTCCGCTAAAGCCCTTGCCGCCTCTGGAAGATGTTACACTGGAGCGGATCTAGGTTCTGTGTTATTTCCCAGTGACACTCGTTTCGCCTCAAGGGAAGACCCTACTATCCAATTTGATGGCACCTCCGGAACCATCTTCACTTCAGGAGGCGCCTAAAACTGGCCATTCCCACAACGTGCCGTATGCCCAGGTCGTGAATTATAGGGCTTATGGACCGTCAAAAACTTCGCTGGTGTCGTCCTGCTGATCTCTATCTGAAGGGGCAAGGCAGAAGGTGGGGGGTGTGGCATGACAGTTTCTATTAGTGTGAAGTACCTTGGATTTACGAGGTGTCTATTATAGGGCCAGGGGATCATGTTGACTCTTATCCGTATAAGGCGTTGCGGTAGTTCACCTGTCCCGATCGGTAAGGGTGAGAACCGACGTCGCTCGCCCTCTGTCTTGACATGCTAGTTAGAGACCCCCAGACAAAATAAAGGGGCATCCGCCACTAAACTGCATCGGCTGAAGGCAACTTTACACAAAGGGCCCTGGGGTAATCTTACTTTTCACTTTTAATCACTTATCAATTAGTCCCTTTGGAGCAAATTAGGTCACTTTGGGTTCACTTTGGGTTTCTGTTTCTGAGATCTTATCGGTATTCTTGTTTGGTTGTTATTTCTTGGTGATTTTCGTATTATTTAAGATATATGTATTATCAGATTTAATTCTTCTTTGGTTTAATGTTCTACGTGAGCTGGTTTAATTTTTCTTTGGTTTAATGTTCTACGTGGGCTGATTTATTTTTTTTTATTTTATCGTTGATGACTTAGTTTTCAGTAAACAACAGTTCTGCCTCATCTCTAAACTTTTTTTCGCTCTGGAATCGAGTGTTAAAGGTGGTTTTGGCTCCGATAATAATCCCCTCTGCAAATATGGATGAAGCGCATGTACAAATACTTATTCCGCCTCCTTGCCTCCTTTTCTTTATGCTAACTTTGAGCGGTTGCATTCTTGTCTCATGAATTCGCCTGCTCTGACTTCTTGTCTCTTCTCCTTAGGTTTGTAAATAAGTAGAGAGCTTTGTTTTATATCTTCTCGAGTTCCAGCCCTTTTGTCTATGTTTTACTGTTGATTGGGATAGTTGAGTATACGAGTACCTTCTTTCCTAGTGACATGTAATTTTTTCAGGCTCAATCCCTTTAACCTGTATAGTTGCTTTAACACTAGTGTTGCCTTTCTATTCCTTTCCGCTATGAGATTTTTATAGGCTCTTGGTATTATTTTTAATTCCATGATTTTCATTTCCGAATAGTATCTGTAGTTCTTTTCCTGTACTTTGCAACTGCTACCTTGTTCCTATAGATTGTGACTATCGTAAATTTTCTTAGGTAATTTCCGATTTCCCAGTCATTTTCAAAGTTATTGATGTTGATAATTCGTAGAGCTATCATCTTAACTTGGAAGCCCTCCTTTCTGACTGGTATGCCCACAAGCTGGCTTATGTTGTTCACAAATTTTACGTTCATAGGATCAAGCATTATTGGTGTGAGCAGCGCAGGGTTGAGACACGTTATTGTTAAGTCAAACTTCTAGTTCGAATTTGGGTAACATGAAATCATTAATCTGTATGCTTTTCTATGCCTGATTTAATTGCAGATAATTCTTTCCAGCTTGCTGTTTTTTGTGAGATTTAATATTTTGTCTTACATGCTTTTGATCTAGAATTTGTCAAAATGTTCATTCTACATCTCTTAGGACCAGGCCGATATATTACTAATATGCATCGTTTGCCTTGGCTATTTATTCTGTTATTCTGCCAAGTGCCATCGTGGTATCTCATCCTTTCCAAAATTCAAACCGGTAATCGTTAGATGGATTATTTTCTTCGAGATATTCTTTGTCTTCGCTTGAGTAATTTTTCGAATACTATGTTCATGAATTCAATAGCGATATAATTATGTAACTATTGAGGTGCTTCAGTGGTTTATCTGGTTCCTAGACGAAAATCATTTTTGCAAGTTTGTATTCACCTGGGAAGTATCCTGCGTTTAGGCACGTGTTACAGATATTCATATTTTTCTCCTACATTGTTGTCTTGCGCCTTGTTGAGATTTATTTGGGTTATTACCTCGGGTCCTGGCGATTTTTTGAATAACTGAATTGACGGCGCGTTTAATTTCTTCTGTTGCTTTATTGGCCTCTGTATACAGAATTTCTTCCCTCTCTCGTATTACTGTTAGTACTTGGAATATGTTTTTAATGTTGTTCCGCAAATAACTTGACCATTTCGCTTATATCTGGATTGAAAGCTTCGTTTTTCTATGTGAATATTTTGGGCGCAAAAATGTTCTTCTCTGGTCATATCTTTCTGAAATTCCCCCTCCGTTCTTTGTTATTATTATTTTCCTTTTCATGGGGTGGAGGCGCCTTCATTCTATTTATTCGTGCACAATTTTATTTTGGTCTTCTCTCTGCATAAATTTTTCTATTATGCTATCTCATTCATGTTGTTGTTGCTCTTCTATGAGATGTTTTAGTTTTTCTTTCCTCCTTCTGAGTGGAACGAATCTTTTTAATATTGGTCAGAGGAACTTTATTAGCTTGTATATTAGGTTAGCCATTTGTTTTTTTCTATTTATTTATCTCTGACTTCTAGGGAGGGTGTGGAAGAGTAGGAAATCTCGTCCTCGAGGTTCCTTTTCTTCCCCCATGTTGAATTTCTTATTAATCCGGTGTTTTCCTTGTCGATTTCTTCCAGGTCTGGTTCTGAGGGATCCTTTGGGATGAAGTTATGGAGTTCTTCTTTGTGACTTTCCCTGTTGAAGCTAATGTTATCCTTATTCTTAGGTTTAAGCACTTGTATTTGATATTGATTAATGAACAGTAAGTCTTCAACGTGGATAATGAATGTAGTGATGTTCGGTTGCATATGGATGTTAAATGGCATATTGTGGCTGCTTAAAGAGACGTCTAACTTCATCGTAGTCTTATTAGTGGCACACTTTGGAAAGTCTGGTCTAATTCTATTAGAAATATTCCCTTCTAGCATAGTTTCTAATTTATCTTCTTGTGGTGTTTCTATTGCGGTAGCCGTTTGCACTTCACCTGGGTTTAATATCTGCCATAAATATTTTAGGGAGATCTGTACCAAGTTTGCCTTAAGTTGTGCACGGGGAGATTTTTTCTGTGCGTTTAGTATATGAGGCAACCGTTTCTATTCTTACAACTAAGAATATTTACTCCAGATTCTTAATATTAATTTATTTTCGGGCATTTCTGGTTTCTTTAGCCTCCCCATCATATTGCTCACCTGAAGGGTTAGAATTAATGAGGGTATATGCGTACCTTGTCATTGAGTAAAAGTCTCTCTATTTCCTTTTACCGAATCTGCGTAATATACACAGTGCTCTGGGACGAGTGTCCCTAGCTTTATTTGACGATACTCACAAAGCCGTGGAAAGCAGAGTAAGGAATCACAAGCAGAAAATCGCTTTAGGGCAATTCAGTATCACTCTCACATAATACTTGTGAGATGCAGACCAGCGCATCTCTTGAAGGGTAGGTTAAGCGTTTAACGGGAAGAGTAAGGTATTAAGAGCAGCATTTTAGCCCCATCAGAATGAATGAACACTAACTCCTGATTCTTTAAAATAGGTCGAAAATAGACAAAGGAGGTGGTCTCTCCTTTTTTTCTTATCTCCTTTATCATAGGAGATGCAGAAAAACTACTTCACAGATTGGAACACTCAGGATAGCCCTCATAAAGTGTGCGGTAAGTAGACGGTTCGGTTGCCGGTCCTACCCCTTCCTACACATAGAGAGTGGCAGAAAAAGAGACTCATCTGTCTCCACCGCCTTCCTCCTCTAGGTTTCCAAATAGGTCTAAGGGACAAGGTGCATGCTTGCGCAGTAGAAGCAAGAGAGAAGAAAGAGGAAAATAAAGATGATTGAAAAAGAAATTATAGTCGGAGAAATGAGATTATTCGAAGTAGACGTTCTTCTAAGCAAAAAAAAATTGTGCTTCTTGAGCTGATGGAGACTCATCCTGTTCTCTCGAATCGAAGTAATACATTAAAGTGTTATTACTATTTATCATTCTGTCCCTTAAGCTATCTATCGGCTTATCATCTCACAATAATTCATCCACTAGCAAAGCTTAACTTAACCCAGCTTAACACAGCTTAGCCCTAGTTTCGACTTTAGAAAACTAGGGCCGGTTCGCGGCAACGAGACCCCGTAAGGGGCGTGACGATTTGCCTTCCTGGCCACCGTGCTGACGGGACTCAGAGCCCCGTCCGGCCACAGCTTTGCCGCTTCTCCTTCTTTCTTTCAGCACACTGAGCCTAAATAAGGACAGTGCGTAAAAACTATTAAATAAAAAAAAAATAGCTGCAACGAGACCCAACCAAACTGTGAACTGCTGTTAGGCCTGGGTCTATTTCGGGGTGTGGTCGAGGAGTGTGCAAAGTAATATTTAGGATATATAGTGATATGAGAATATATGAACGAATTCCCACTAGAGGAAAATACAATTTTCAAAAGCACTAATAGGAGAAGAAGAAAAGGAAAGAGGCTTTAGGTGCTCAAAGAAAAATGGAGTGGATGTAGATTCCACGTGAAAATCAGCACCGCCGGATAGATGGAAAATGGTAGAGAGACTTTTCGGAAAAAGAAAAATCCTAAGAGTAAAACTAATGTGATGTACATAAAATAGTAACACATAAAGCAATTGAGCCTCTCAATAAAATAAGACTAAATCCTGATGCGTAGGTTTATATACGCTTGAAGAACTATACAAAATTTAACGCATTAAAATGGTCATACAAAGGAGAACATGACGAAAATGAATTAGAGAGACTTCTAGAGGGTAGAATCCGAATTTACCCAAGAGATGTAGAAACTCTCTTAAGCTAGAACTTTTGGCCTCACGAGGAATAGGAAGGTTTAGGTGTGAAAATATCATGAGGAGGTTAAAAAAGGCGTATTCGAAAGAATCTTGAAAATAACTCTAATTTTAAAATTGCTATTTTCACTCCGATAAATATCAGCTGAGAGCAAAAGAAAAATTCATATGTCATTAGGAAGGGCGGCATTAACCTATCGTCCAATATCAATGCACATAATGCCAAAATTAAGGATAGTATAAGTAGTATAGAATAAACCCATAAGCTTAATTACTAATACATGAAAAAATGGGAGACCTAAACGAATTAGAGGTGCTAGAGAATAGTGAGATCTCCCGCAAATTAATAGCCAGAAGCACTTAATCACTCTTAGTGTATTCGAAAGAATCTTGAAAATAACTCTAATTTTAAAATTGCTATTTTCACTCCGATAAATATCAGCTGAGAGCAAAAGAAAAATTCATATGTCATTAGGAAGGGCGGCATTAACCTATCGTCCAATACCAATGCACATAATGCCAAAATTAAAGATAGTATAAGTAGTATAGAATAAACCCATAAGCTTAATTACTAATACATGAAAAAATGGGAGACCTAAACGAATTAGAGGTGCTAGAGAATAGTGAGATCTCCCGCAAATTAATAGCCAGAAGCACTTAATCACTCTTAGTGTATTCGAAAGAATCTTGAAAATAACTCTAATTTTAAAATTGCTATTTTCACTCCGATAAATATCAGCTGAGAGCAAAAGAAAAATTCATATGTCATTAGGAAGGGCGGCATTAACCTATCGTCCAATATCAATGCACATAATGCCAAAATTAAGGATAGTATAAGTAGTATAGAATAAACCCATAAGCTTAATTACTAATACATGAAAAAATGGGAGACCTAAACGAATTAGAGGTGCTAGAGAATAGTGAGATCTCCCGCAAATTAATAGCCAGAAGCACTTAATCACTCTTAGTGTATTCGAAAGAATCTTGAAAATAACTCTAATTTTAAAATTGCTATTTTCACTCCGATAAATATCAGCTGAGAGCAAAAGAAAAATTCATATGTCATTAGGAAGGGCGGCATTAACCTATCGTCCAATACCAATGCACATAATGCCAAAATTAAAGATAGTATAAGTAGTATAGAATAAACCCATAAGCTTAATTACTAATACATGAAAAAATGGGAGACCTAAACGAATTAGAGGTGCTAGAGAATAGTGAGATCTCCCGCAAATTAATAGCCAGAAGCACTTAATCACTCTTAGTGTATTCGAAAGAATCTTGAAAATAACTCTAATTTTAAAATTGCTATTTTCACTCCGATAAATATCAGCTGAGAGCAAAACAAAAATTTATATGCCATTAGGAAGGGTGGCATTAACCTATAGTCCAATACCAATGCACATAATGCCAAAAACAAGGATAGTACAAGTAGTACAGAATAAACCCATAAGCTTAATTACTAATACATGAAAAATACATGAAGAAATCGGAGACCTAGCCGAATCAGAGGTGCTAGCGAATAGTGAGACCTCCCGCAAATTAATAGCCAGAAGCACTTAATCACTCTTAGTGTGAGAAAATAACGAAAGAATGAAGTGTGAATGATCCATCTGGTTCGGACGGATCACACGTTAATATGTCGGTCTTTCATGTTTGAGGGATTGAAATTATTCCCTTCTTTATCTAGAACTACCGACATTTTCCTATATTGGCTTCTTTCTAAGCTTTACTCCTATTTCTCATTTTCCTTCTCCCAATATGAACCTCTTTAAGCCTTGGTCCATGCTCTCACACTCACTCACTTTCTTCTCTGCCCGGACTAAACTGAGGACCAGAGGTGTGGAAAATCGCGCAAGGAGCGAGTCGACCCAGGCCTCCTCTTCTGTGCTCACCTCCCTTCGACCGATGGAAGAGGCAGAGAGGGGGATAGATGGTGAAGTTGTACTTTTCCTCCCTTTAAAAAAAAGCATATGAAACGGGAGACAATGACATCCAGTTAGCAGATGATACAAGACAAGTAGCTATTTTTCCAGCAGAAATAAAAGAAAACAAGTGAGGTTAATGCCATTGGAAATAGGTAACATAAACAGATGTCAAAGAAATTGGAAAATGAGAAAGATTTCTAGATATTTAACGTGATTCCAATCTCAACAAATAAAGTAGTCATCATAGTACTTGGATGAGAAAGGTATTACTATAGACCTGAAAGAAACGTTTTAGGTCTGAAAATAACATCAAGAGGTTATAAATAACATTAACGAAGAGAATCCCAAGAACAAACAATATATTTAATCCGACAGATTTCATCCAAGAACTGAGGAAGTATTTATATGGTATTAATAAAGGCAGAACTAGCCATTACTCCATTACAAATGCATATGATACCAAAAACAAGACTGAAAGAACTACAAAAAATATCGAATAAAGTTATAAGATTAATCACCAACACAACAAGAAAATGACAATTGAGAGACCTACACAAAGATTCTCAAATACAACCACGAAACAAAGTCCTAAGGGTAAAGACAGGAGACATCTGGCGAAGAATAAACAACCTCCATCGAATTTTCGCAGCCCAGATCTCTATTCCAAACAAAGATCTCACGAAACTTCAACTATAAATCAGAAGATACCAGCTGAGGAAAGAAGATGAACCCTTATATAAAAAACGAACTCAAGGTGAAGATAAAGAAAGAAGACACAAAAGTATGGAAAATAATACAACATGTAAGAAAAATATTTTCGACCCATAGATTTCACCACTTCTCGCCTTCATCTATCTAGTTTTCTTTCATCTGTGTTTCACTCTATGTCTGTCTATCTTTTTACGTGTTTGTGCTTTGCCTTTCTGTTTATAAGCCATATTTAGTCATTAGAGCAGTTTTGTTGAAATGCGATGATTAAGAGGTCGGCAGAAGGCGGTCAGTGGGCCTACACATTCTCGTCCTTTGGTGACGTAGAGATTTTGAATTAGATTTTGTTTTCAGCACTTTACTTGCGTTTGAGACGGGTGGCTAAAGTGCATTTTAGAACAGTTGTATCAAGAGGGATATTCCATTGATCTTGCCCTCCTACTCTGGTGGGGTTGGGTGAGATCCAGTAAGTTACAAATTCTCAAAATTGAGTCTCAAGAACCATCGTTAGGTGTACGCACGCTCCTTTAGCATCTTATCTCATCATTTAAAATTAATATCTCTTCTCTTAAAGTATAATATTTCTAACGTTTTTTTCATTGGAAGTAAGTTAATTTAGGACCTTTACCAGAGGAACGTAAGTGCCTAGCTTCATTATTTTGTAGTTCTGTGACCTTGTACCCTGATATAAACTTCGTACATTAAACTTTGGGTTCCTTGAAAGTACTATTTAATAAGTTATATACATACTTTCAGATGTCAACGTGTAGACTCTTTTTTAAATTTCTTATTATTATTATCAAAGGTTAGCACGTCATTTTCAACTCTTTCTACAACTAACTACCAAGGGACAAGTAAATTTGGGGCTCAGTTCGTCTCAAATGTCTTCTCGGCGTGGGCATTTAACTTTTCCAAAGATATCAAACGAAGTTTTTAGACTAAATATAAACCTTTTAATAAATAATAAAGACTAGCCACCACCCCCTAACATTGGGGAAGGTTGATATTAACAAAATTTGAAAAGTTAAACACTTTGTCAGATTTAGTTTGGAAAATGTGCCTCTCTTATGATTCACTCGTTGGTTCCTTCTTTTCGAACACCTGATTGGAAATAATCCTCATAGAAAGAACTTGTAATTTCTCTAGAAATTACTTCATTGGCTTTCCGCACTTTCTCTCCCATTGAAGTTTCTTAAAATATTACTTACACGGCACTTTTTATTCCATTTTTAAATATAATTTTTATACAAAATGGTGTGCGAAAATATAGCTTATCTTAAATCTGAATTATACTTTTAAGGCGTTGTCGAGAATGAAGGCTCCTTGCCACTATGTGCCCCATCGAAACCACGAGGTCAGGCACGAGGTCAGTCCACGTGAGCGAGGACCGTGAGAACAGTCAGAACATCAAACTGCTTTCCGCGATAAGCGAGGGATTGGAATCTCAAACGCGCTCTTCTGGCGTTTCCTAGTTCGTTATCAAGAAACCCCGCGGGAGTACTTCCCATCCCTCAAGTGCCGTGTGGGTTCTTGGAGAGATTTCCCTGTGCCCACCCTTGGCGGAGGCGGTAAAGGTTCCGGCTGGTCCCTATATATTGTTGGTCCCAATTGGACATCACAGTATATGCCTGCCACTTATAACGAAACACGTCATTCTCGATTGCACTCAATTTATTTACGAGCCGAAGGCAGGAATTATACGAAGGATCTGAGCCCCAGTCAATTGCCCCATCCTTATTTCGGTTCGTTTTGTTTGGCACGAATACTCCCTCCAGTTAGTGTTACTACTAGAGATTGAACTGCCGTGGTTAAAGTCCCTCAAATACCCATCCGATCTCCGTTTTATCTCTTAAAGACTCAAACTAAAGCTAGGCTGAGACGAATCATCTGTGGCTACATTGCCAGTCATCCCTGTGTGCGTATGTACAGGGGCTCGTATCGCCTTTCGCCACTTCCACCCCGTTGAGCTCGCATCGAGTAGCTCTGTTAGTTTGGTTCTTGTATACATCGCCAGTATTCTATTTCATCTATTTATTGTGTATAACTGTTTATATATTAAAGTTACCTTTGTTTCTACTTTTTCATAAGCCTCATAGCCCGCAGTCTTATTAGTTTACTTTCGGCCAACTGCTCTCAATCTTTTTGTATTTAAATTCTTCGCACTCGTTCAAGGAAGTTGGACACCAACTCCCCCATTTCTCTCCCCCCATCTCTGTCGTGACCAAAGATGAGTCAAGGTTACCCGTTTGACCTTGGGCGTCCATGCATATTAGGTAAAAGTGACGTATATGTCGGAGTCATTCTACGACAGGCTTCATTTAATTAAAACAAGGATTGCCCTATTGCTAGATAAAACCAATGTGTATTGTGATTTTCCCTTTCATTGTGAGGACAGTGAGTCACCTAGTAAACGCTTTTTTCTTCAACATTAAGAAAATTCCTACATTGTTTTGCTTATAAGCTGTTTGGAAGCAACCATTTCTGTCGATGTGGATGGTAGTCTAGTGGTTATCGCAGAGGCCTGCAAAGCGAAGAGCGCTCGATGGTCTAGGTTACAACCGCACCTATCTATTATTTAACCTTCTTATTCCGTTTACTATCTCCATCCTCAGTGATAAAGATGAGAGAAAGAGAGAAAAAAAAATGATTTAGATAGATAAAGAAAGAAATATAAGGTAAGAGTGAGTGAGTGGAAGAGAGAGAATGAGGATATGAGAAGGGAGAAAAGAATGAGAGAAAAAGAGAGACAAATAATTAGCTTGAAAGAAGGAGAGGGGTAGAAAGTGAAAGATATAGAGAAATTAGCTAGAAATAGATAAATTTAGACATGCAAACATAGAGAGAAAAGCAGAAAAATAGAGATAGTAAGAAATAGAGAGTGAGAAATTGAGTGAAAGAGATTGAGAAAGTAAGTGAAAGAGAGTGAGAAAGTGAGATCACGATATGAGGAAAGAGAAAATGACAGCTAAATGCGAAAGAGACAAAGAAGGTGAAAGAAAAAAGAAGGAAGAGATAGATTAATTGAGAAGAGAGAAAGAGATTGATAGAAGGAGAGAGATATAGAATGATAGAGACACAGTGAAAGTGAATGAAATTGCTCGAGAAAGAGGTAGAAATAAAGGCAGCTGGAAAGAGCGATGCAAAGCGAAATATACTAAATAAGTGAGAATGATAAAATAAATGAGCTAGAAATACAAAAGGAAAGAGAGAGAGAAAGAATAAAAGAGAAAATAACGAAAAATATTGATAGAAAGAGAGACAGAGAGATTGAGAGAGAGAGAAAAAACACAATAAAATGTTTTAATCATTTAGTATTGATAGCAGGTAGCGAGATGACTTTTCATGACCAGGGAAAAAATATTTGATCTCGGTTGAGATGTCTATCCTCTCTTTCCCAAAGTTTCGCTCTCCGCGACATCATCTCAATGGAAAAAGTTATAACGATAGTAAGGAGATGGAGAGTGATATTAGTATTAATATTTTTTTTAAAAACAGTAGGATTTAAAGTCCGGTATCTACCACCTCTCCGCCTAGTTGTAGTGGGAGCATTGTCATAATATGGTATCTTCTGAATTAACTTTCATATTAATATAAAACAAATCTAATAGTACTATAATATCTTACCAACCTTTTTACCTGCTAGAAATTTAAAAATATTTACCTTCTTTTGCATTATTCTGGCTTCAAATAATTTCGAGTCTATTTATTAAGTTCACAATGTCTTTTCTCTTTTTAATTTGTCCTGAAATAAGTAGACTTATATTTTGACCCTGAAATTTTGGTTATTTAAACCTGTTAATCGGAATTTAAAACAATCAATTATATATTCAGTACATTCTTTGTATTATCAATATGAAAATTTAGAGCAAGTACACTAGTCCAAAAATGATTTTGCCACTTGGGTATTAGCTTGTTATTAATACTAAATCTAGAATGCTGATTCCGAATCTATAATCAGGATTGTTCTAGCACATAAAGTTCCTGAGCTCACACACACTCTTTAGTTACACATATGGGCAGTGTTTTTTCGGCTACCGTAGTGAGAGGATGTGTTGTGCGTGTTTGGTTCCTGCATTACACTCCTGCTTTATCACGTTGTCAAATTTAGCTATTATAGTAGTGGTGTTAAAACGGTATTTAATACAGTGATTAATTGCATTTTTCTTTCAGATTTATCTCTCAATTAATTTGTAAATGAGATAAGATTGTACAAAAGTATATAACAGGATATATACAAACTAAGTTGAAAACATGAATGGCCAAGGATGTATAAATAGCCAAGACCAATTTTGTTATATCTGTGGAAGATATACTCCAAGCAACTAGCGGAAAATTTTAGTTAAGAGTGAAAACTGCATACAATTATTATTTTGGTTGTAAAGTAGATAACGAAGAAAAGCCCTGAGCACCTCACAAATCTTGTACTGTTTGTTATACGGGGCTGACACACTGATTAAATTGAAAACGGAAGGGTATGCCTTTTGCTGTACCAATGGTGTCACGTGAGCCAACAAATCATGTTTTTGAATGCTACTTTTGTATGACAAATATTGCGGGATTCTCAAATAAGAACAAGTCAAAAATTGTATATCCAGATTGTAAGTCAGCTATAAAACCAGTCCCCCATAATTTGGAGATTCCAATCCCAGTTCCTCCATCAGCGGGTGCAGATAAAAAAGATGATTCATCGCCTGAAGATCAGGATAACCATGACGATGAAATGTATGTGGATGATTCTAAGGAAAAGAAGATCCAGTTGATAAATCAAGAAAGATTGAATCAGTTAGTGAGGGATTTGTCATTGTCAAAGGAGAACGCAGAACTGTTGGGCTCCAGAATACAGCAATAGGATCTTCTAGAGGACGGTGCAAAAATATCTACTTTCCGTAAACGCCATGAGGCCTTAGCTGCCTTCTATAAAGAAGAAGATGCTTATGTCTGTACTGATGATAATGGCCTCATGAATCAGCTAGGAAACAAACATTTACCTGATGAAATCGGACTATTCATGTTTTCAACCACTGCTAGCCTCAAAGCTGTGTTGCTACATAATGGTAACAAAAACCTTCAATTACAGTCGCACTAATTGTTTGGATGATAGAGACATATGACTTAATAAAATTTATTTTGGAAGGTGTTCATTACTCGCATCATAAGTGGAATATCTGTAGTGATCTAAAGGTAATTTCTTTACTTCTTGGACTGCAGTTAGGATATACAAAGAATATGTGTTTCCTTTGCCTATGGAACAGCCGTGACGAAAGGAATCATGATATTGTCAAAAAGTGTCCCAAAAGAGAAGAAAACATAGTTGGCCGATACAATGTGAAGCACATGCCTTTGGTACATCCACAGAAGATCTACCTTCCACCAATTCATATCAAGTTTGGCCTTATCACGAATTTTGTTAAAGCAATAGCCCATTATTCTGATGGATTCCAGTATCTCAAAGAGAAATTTGGCGCAAATAAACCGATGCTAAACTTAAAGCTGGCGTTTTTGTAGTGCCAGAGATCATAGAATTGATACGTGACAGGAAGTTCAAAAATAAACTAACTCCACTTGAGTTAGCAGCATGGGATTCATTTGTCCATGTATTGCAGAACTTCCTTGGTAATCATAGGGCTGAAAACTATGAAGAACTAGTGGACAACATGCTAAAGGTCTATTAACGAATGGGCTGTCGGATGTCTCTTAAAATGTATTTCTTGCATTCGCATCTAGATTTCTTTCCATCAAATATGCGGGATATTAGTGAAGAACATGGGGAAAGGTTCCACCGAGATATCGCAATGATGGAAAGCAGCTATCAAAGGCACTTCAACGAAAACATGATGGTTGACTACTGCTGGTTCATACAACGGGAGGATACTATATACACGTACAAGCGCAAGAGCAAGAGTCTCAAACATTTTTGAAGAAATTTCTACATAGGTGAGTACTACATATTTTATATGTAATACATATCTTGTTTGGGTATGCAAATGGACGTACACAATGCCAAATAGGGTATCCCGATTCCAAAACTTTGCCCCTTAACGTCTCATCCTTCTCAAATTCGTAATAATTATATCATTATTTGATCCAAGGTGACAAAGTGAGCCATATAGCCTAGTTGCATAACTCAGGAGCCTTACGTTCTATGACAAATCTGAGCACAGGTTTGGAATCAGCGCACCAAAATTAGTTAGTTACAACAACGTTTACTCAAGTAGCAGCGACAAATTTAAAATTTATTGGCTAGTGTTATTCATCACACATGAAATGACGTTGATGTAATAGCTAAATCTATACATATATTTCATAAAACAGAAAACAACTAAGGAAGCAATGACAGAATTTGGGGGATAAGTGGATCCTAAAATTGAAACTAAGGGATGTGAAAATATAGGCAGGTACATACAGAAGGTGGTTACAAGAAGACTATGGGCTTTTGTGACCAGGGGGCACTCTAGTTAGCTGTACGTGTTCCCACCGAGTCAAATTTGCTTGCTAAGCATGGAAAATGAATTTGGAAAGAAAGATTAGAGTGGTAATCCGCATCCACGGGCTTTTTATCTCCCTACCAAGTACAATATAAGTTGCCCCTTCATCTGCGAGCAAATATATATCATGAGCACATTTTAGTTAAGTAATATTACTCAATCATCGAAGTAGAGGAGGTATGTACTGGTGTTATTTCTCTTACATATTTCATCCTCACCAAATTCAGGACTGGGTGGATCACATCCAAAACTATGGGACAGTGGAAAACCTCAATGCAGTTAAGATAACCGTCCACGCCATTCAGGACGACCCAGAAAGCGTACAGCTGAACTGGTCTAGAGCGTAATAGAGTCAGTTCAGCAGAGTCCAAAACGCTCTGTGCGCTAGCGAAGTCAGTCCCTCAGCATATCCCGTGAGACTTGCAAGAGAGTGCTACTGATGGATGTAAGGGCCTGTCCATACAGAATGCATACGAAGCAGACCCTCACAGCCTCAAACATGGAGCAGAGAAATGCTGTGGCAGTCAAGATACTAGAGAAGAGTCAGGAGACCCCAACTTTCCTTAACCTCCTTTGGACCTCAGATGAAGCTCACTTCCATCTTGAAGTAAAGGTAAACTCAAAGAAAAATGTCTTTTGGGGGACCATTAGACCAAATGAGATAGACACTAAGCCCTTACACTCTCCGATGATGGTCCGATGATGCCAGAGGCATCATCGGACCATTCTTCTTCGAGGAATCTGGTGCGATAGTGACAGTCTCTAAGGAGCGGTATGTTGAGGTCCTCAAAACCTTCAACAGGGACCTGCAGACCTTGTTCCGGTCGTTTATGGAGAAGTTCTGGTTCCACAAAATGGAGCAAGCTCTCACACCTCAAACCTTTCCCGAGATTGGCTGAAAGAGAACTTTGATGGCTGTGTGATCAGTCTCAAGACTGATTTTGAGTGAGCACCTTACAGCCCAGACCTTAGCCCCCCAGATCTCTTTCTCTGCGGCTACCTTAAAGATAGAGTGTACGTAGGGAGACCCAGAAGCATCACGGAACTCAAGGACGCCATCAGGGAGGAGATCAGAGCCATTAGTCTGTCGGTTTGTAAGGACGTCATGGGCAACTTTGTGCTGCACCTCAAGAAATGCACAGAGCTAAATGAAGGCCATCTCGAATACGTGCTCTAGAATTAGGAAAAAATTCCAAAGACTCTCATGTTTTAATAGGATGTTTTTAAACATAATATACTAGTTATCACTAAAATTTCATTTAATCCTTGCAGAAATTTAAGAAATGAGGCCTATCGAAATTTGGAGTCCGTTTTAGGGGGGGTCACCCTGTATTTCCACCGTCAAAATGAACTTCAGCTGAGCAATTTGTAACCATCAGTGTTAAAAATATACAGAAAGCAATGACTACATTTGAAAAGGCACACTCACTATTGTCTTCTACAATTATATTTTAAATTTCAGCATGACTGAATCTTGTTTTTACATTTTCCGTTGCAATGAACTTATGGTGCACATATAAATGAAACTGCTGAAACTCAGCTAAGAAATTACTCTTGAAGACCTCTGGGTAAGCATCAATTTAGTTTTAACAGCACTGAGAAAATCTTTAAAAGTTAGAGGATGATGTGACATTATATGGCACATCACTTGGATTAGAAACTCTCTCTGCTATTGCTTTATATATCTCTCCTCTTCTTTTCGTCTCGGTTGCAAGTTTGTCAACAATTGTGTTGCCAACGTGTGCAGCTGGACTACTCCAACACGTCAATAGCCAGGTGAAACTCTCCCACTCTTGACACATGAATTCTCCAAATTATATTCTTTTCTTGCGTATAATTTAATTTAGCATTATATAACTGATATTTATATTATACATATATGATGAAGTTGTATTGTCGAGGGATAGTGAGTGGGTAATCCCAGTGCCACTTCCTTGGCATCTATTTTAATTCCGCACCAAGGTAAAGTGGGGTGAAGTGTAATCAATACAATAAGAATCACCCCGGTGCTTCCCTTTTGATCAAATTATGATAATGATCTCCTGATTGTGTTTTCACTCAGTGAAAGCCAGTCATGGGTGGACTTATGTAATATTGAGAATTGAGCCGAGTAGATTGCTTATCAATTGCTACAGGATCGTCTAAAATAGTGAAAAAAAATACAGATATAAAAATAAACTTATATATACATAAATTGTAAATATCAAATAGCATATATATGTATAAATAGGATTAATCTTCGCACTGAATTGGAAGTCTATATAATGTCGCGGGGATTACACTTGAAATCTACTTACTCTGATGCTTGCGTCTTAATTACACCCGACAGAAGAAATTGAATAATATCACGGAACTAAGCACTGAATTTATCACTTGTAATACTCGCGGTTATGAATTGGGGATGGAAATTCTAGTTAGCGATTAAACTGGTGAAGTTAGAGGAGGGAATAATTCACTTTAACGATACCTTTGTGTTCCTAAGTATTTTGAGAATGACGGTGAATGTCTTCTTCTTCTGACGATGTTCGCACTTAGCCCCGTCGTCTGAAGTTACCGAATGTCGAGGTAATCCTAGACCGGTGTTCTGATATAATGATCTTAGGCCGGATCGTGAAGGTGAGTCAAACTGTGACTCAAATCGGAATTCTTCTCTTCGAATTGTCCGTTGCGATTATTGGCACCTGGAGTGGGTAGCCAAAAATGATTACCTAGCTGCGTCTATGTTAATCCGCAGAGGGAGGTCCTGTGTAATCTCTTACTCTGAATGGGGGGACAGGGTTTGCGAGAAGTCTAGCACCTACAAGTACCTTGACGGCAACAACAAATTCCCCTAAGTTTCTTCCTTGCAACGGGCAAACTGTTTCCTTTGTGGGACTAGCTCCACACACAACGTAGGTCCAAGATCTTCTGCCCAACTCCAGGGAGAATTTTCCGTTTTATTTTCCTCAAGAGCTAGAATCGAGAGAGAGCACTGGATTCTCATAAAATTCTTATCGTCGCGTGGAGAGACCTTTTGTCTGCCGCCAGGACATGCTAAACATTCACACCTCAGCGCCATCCGAGCTTTCCTTGTCTCAAGTAGCAGGTTTATGAAGGCGCGAAGAAACTCGGGCCTTCGTCGGTTGGCAGGTGTCTGTTGAGGCAGACATTTTTTTGTGTGGCCGGCCGCGAATTTGTTTATCCCGAGGGCGCGAAAAGGGGTGCAGGGAATTCGATGCGAAATGGCGAATTTGGAATAAGGGGGGTGGGCACGCAGCTGTGTCGGTGTATTTATGTGTGTACTAATGCATGGGGGTATTTAGACTTCTACATATATAAATATATAATATTTAAGTCTACTTCATATTATCGACTCAAAGTACAAGTGAAGTTTTACTGATGTTAGAAAATTTACCTAGACATCCTTATCGATAAGAGTCGCAACAGAAAGACTAGATCCAACAATGCAATGTCAGCAATGTTACGAAATCACGCCACTCATCCAGGCTAATTACCCTCAATCTATGAAGTGAGTGGATTTTTCCAATATTGGGAGTATATGTAATGAGGAAAGGGGGATAAAATATAATAATTATATTTAAAAAATAGAAATTGTAGATACTCTTCCTATGTGAGAATTAAAACTAAAAGAGCTAAAAAACTGTGAGAAAGTGAATGAAGTACGATTATATGTGTTAATGAGTTAAAATTAAAGATGTTTAGCATTGCCTTGAGTGAGCGATTATGAATGAGCAGTAGTGTTTGGTGGCTGTATGGGGTATGAATGATAGATAGTTTAGATGATGGGAGATGTGATGACTGGAGCTTTTGGTACCCGTGGACAGAATATAATGGAAAAAGAGTGCTGTGTTTCTGTAATGGAAGAAATTGATTGCTACCTAAAAGTTTTTTCACATAAACGGGTTCTTAAATTTACATGATTTGGGCAAATGTGGGGGAAAGTATGTTCCTAGTAAGAAAGCAATTGCTGCGAATGCAAAACTGTATTGTGCAAAATTAAATTGGTTACTGTCTCTATAAGTAAACAAGAAGATGCTAATAAGGAAACGAGTACCGAAATTGAAGGGTTGTTGAATCAGAGTGAGAGAGGAAAAATTGCATCAAATTCTTGAAACTGGTAGAAAAATGCTAAGTGTGAATAAGAGGATGGATAAAGAGTGGAAGAGACAAAAATAGAAGGTAAACGCTGAAAGAGGGGACATCGATATGAAACATGCTGTGGAGAAGTAATTAGCTTAGTAGTACATATGCGGTTGTCCGGAGATGCGCATAAACGCGCACAAGGAGGCGAAAAGAAAAGTGAAACGACTGACGTCCAGAGTAAAAAAATCACAAAATGAAACTTTTGGACGGAGTTTGAATGAGGATCTAGATCAAAACAGGAATTTATTCTTGAAGGCAGTGAGGAAGGGGATAAACCATCAGATGATTAATCTTGTAAACCTTAGGAAAAAGAATGGCAGGGTACATGTGAGCAGTGAGGAGTTCAAAAGATGATGTCGAAAACAATTTAGGGAGTTGTATACGATCGGTAGGGGAGATAAAATGAACATGAATTTGATCGGCTTTGAAGATACAAGTCTGTTGCTGCTGTACCATAACATGGAAATGATAAGCATGCAAGAAATTGTTATTGGTGAGCGAGATTTGTGAAATAGGAAAGAAGCAGGTGTAGACGATATAACTGTTAAGATGAGAAAAGGTGGTTATTATATTATGAAATACATCTGGTTCTTTTGTTGTACTACAAAGAAATTTTTCGGGGTGGTGTATGCCTAGGTCATGGAAAAAAAATCTGCTTGGTATATAAAAAGTATAACTGAAGGGGTAAAAGAGGATGAGGAGGGTGATAAAGGGTGGTTTAGAGCCCAAATCTGTGGCAAGGATCAAGTATTGGCTCTGAGATAGCAAACTGAAAAATATTAGATCAAAGTTTTAAAGTGTATGCTGTGCTTAAAAATCTGGAATACACGTATGGTCATATATATAGTGATGAATTATAGCAGTTTTGAATAATGAATGGTCTGATTGCCAAAATGTTTAAGTGTGTAAAATGTACTATTGTAGGTAAGGCGTATATTTAAGTGGAAGATAGCCTGAATGAGTAGTTGTTTGTTAAAATAAGAACATAAGAAAGAAGAAGTCTGCAAAAGGCTAATTAGTAGCCTATACGAAGCAGCTCCTGTCCCGATCATCCAGTTCAGCCTACTTTGAATACTCATTCATAGATCTATCCAATCTACTCTAAACCCTCCACAGAGACGAGACTTCTACTATATGACTACAGAGCGTATTTTTATTGTCGAAAAATACTTTTGTTGAGGTATACTTTTGTTGAAGAATGCTATTTTTGTTGTTTTAAGAAAGAGCCGTCTCAAACACAGAAGGATATAGTAAAACGCACAGGAATTATCCCAAAATAAACCTATAAATTTTAAATTTAACAATTTACTACACAAAAAAAATTGACCATAGAAATACTACGAATTTAAAATCCACAATAATGATGACTTCAATAAGTTTTTAAGTAAGGCTTTTTAACTTGACCCTATAATGTTGATTAACCCGATACTCACTTCGATATAAAAGAAATAGGCTAATTGTCTCTACTGGAGTTTAAATACCTTGGTTGCTCTGGCGGCGGGTTAGAGTCTGACCTTGAGCTCAATGAGCTCTGACACCTCAGGAATCCGGTGGATTCTTGACGCGTGCCTCAACCAGATTGTTGGCGGTGGACGGGATGACTTGGCAGTCACAAGAGACTTTAGGCGAGTGTAGCAGATGGGTGGCCACAAGGTATTCGGGGGGGCGGGTGTCTTCATCAAGTGCGAGAACTATCACGGTGCTTTAGGATGCACCAGAATAAGCGTGGTCTCTCTGACGAGAGTAAGTTGAACTTGCTTCTTAAACCAAGTTAACTTAGAGTTCGGTGTGATCACCGGATAACTGGCTCGAGGAGGAGCTTTTCCTTCTTCGTTTCGGAAGTCCTCAAGGTCAAGGACTATCAAGGTGCTTTGTGCTACACCAGGATAGTGAGAGGTAGGTTCTCTGACGAGAATCAGTTGAACTTCTTATTGCAACTTTGCCTCCTGTTACGTTTAAAAGACGGAGAGAGTTATTGTGCTCTTTAGCTCAAAGAGTCCTCTTTTGGATGCTCTTGAAGCCTATTTGTGTCCTATTCTTTAACGCCGGGTGCCCAACTAGTTTTGTGGTATACGAGGGGATTTCTACCGTACTCAACAAATGGAAACTCGTTGGGGCTTGGTTCTTCTCCTCTCACTCTTACGGAGCTTGAGCTGTAAGAGTCACTCGAGTGTGAGCGGGTTTTCTTTTCTCCAGTCAGACTTCTTCTAAGTCTGTAAAGGATTCTTCGGTATGACACCAATTCGGCACTGAGGGGGGGGGGGAGATCTATCTTATCGAAATGGTCCTTTATCGTCTCTCCTCGAATAATCTTGACTGGCTGAAGTGGGGAGATTGGCACCGAGGTGCCCAAGTCGTCTTGTTAATTAGAGAGACCACCAACCGTCACCATCCTTGGCGTGCCTTTTGACCTGCACCGCTTTTTGGTGATATAACCATGGGCCTACGGATCTCGTAGGTAATTGGTTCTTTTAGCGCCGTTTAAGGGCATTTGGTGGTTACCTTAACAGAGATGGTGGCTCTAACTACCTATGCGGCGGGAAGATCAAACAGGGTAGGCAGTTAGACTGTTATTCGCCGGATACCTTTCCCACGAGTCTCCTCATATGGCTCTATTTTTCCACCTTCTTTCACAAGGGGGGGGGGAGACTTTAATTTATCCGTCCGCCTGGCCTTCCGGAAGGCTTTATGTTGCAATTCCTTTACACTTATCATCTACCACTCGATTTGGAAACCAATTTTTAGCGATCTCTTTCCTAAACCCAAAAATGTCTAACTGAAAACAGTTGCTACGTGTCCTATTCTGTTGACTAAAATAAGAAGTCCACCTATGCTTCCCTCATTATAACCTTCTACCCACTTGAAGACTTCAATCAAGTCCCCTCGATCGCTTTTGTTTCTAACCTATGTAGATTTATTCTCCTACCATAAGGATAAGAAAGGGCGTAAGCAAGGGTGTGATATCACCATTGGTGTTTACTATTTTTTTCCTTGTAGTAATAAGAAAAGTGAAGGCATTGCGTGTGGCATTGATGATGAATGGTGAAGGATGGCTTATATCTAGGATGGAATACTCTGATAATATAGTGTGAGCGTTTGAGTATGGAAAAGCATTTGAAGTGTTGATGGAACCGTTTTACATGATAAGTGAGAAAAGGCTAAAAGTAGAGGACAAAAAAATAATACATAGTAGAGTTTGTTCCACCGCTCTGCACCTGTATTAAAGCCTTTTATTTCTGAGCTGGGATCACGACTCACTAGAATCTATGTCAGCCTGGTTGTCGGAGACCAAACCCAACCGTTGTTATTTAAATTCGCTAAAACCCGAAACGGTTTCCACTAAAAAAAACCATTAACCTACAAAACAGAAAACCAGAAGTTTTATGTCTAACAACGCTTGTGTGTGTCAGGAGGGGGATTAGAGTCCATGTTGCTATCCTTGAAAAATACTATATTTCAAATATCTGAACGTGTCGGAGATGATAGTGGCATTGATGAAGCAAATTGTGAACACAAATTTTTAAAAGCTAAGAAAGTTTGAGCCCGATCAGAGCGTCAAGTGAATGTTTAGGTAAGGAACGCTCCAGAAAGTTGCATATAAGTATAGTGGTGTGATGATTGATATATACGCGTGAGACTATGGCATGAAGAAAGACTGAAGGAATGTCTAGACTGAGACCAATGAAAATGGACCATATGAAAAAGATGCTTGGTGTGGGAAGGGTAGAGAGTGACTAACATCAATATAAAAAGTATTTATGGTGTGATGAAAGTTAGAATTGTGAGTGTAAGTGAAAATTGTCTGAGGTGATATAAGTATGTAAAGAAGAATGGATGGAAATAGGTTTGTGAAGAGAACATACGATGGCTAGGCTTAGGAGAAAAAAGTGTTGACAGAAGAGCAAGTGTGCGAAATTGTCTAAAATTGTGAGGGGCATCCTGGGTCCTTCTTCCCTACAACCCACAAGGTCACGTCAGGTGACATCAGGAAGCTTCTGTGCCCTTCCGGCCCTAACACAATTAGAATGCTATCTCGCCTCTTGCTATATACACATAGTTATATACACTGTGCGTAGGAGCGCACACTCTCCTGATTTACATATGTACTCGTATAATAGGTGGCTCCTTTGTTTGTGTTCAGGTGCAAGTGTTTGGTTCTTCATCACAATAAGGTTGGAAGTAAATCTAATTTGTTGTTGTTATATTTATTGTTATAGTAATTGCTATGTTTATTGCTATTATTAATATATGGTTATGGTTATTATTTTGTTTATGGTTATCTTTATGGTTACTATTAAGGTTATGGTTAGCGTCATCGTTATCTTTATCGTTATTGTTGTTTTTATTGTTGTTTTTACTATTGATTTTATTAAGGATTTTATTGTTGTTTTTAATGTTTTTCTGTTGTTTTTTGCTGTAGTTTTTATTGTTATTTTATTATTGTTTTACTGTTGTTTTATTAGTTATATTAATGTTTTTCTGCTTTTTACTTTATATTCAGTTTTATTATTGTTTTCATTAGTTTTATATAATTATTTTTTTAGTGTTTTATTATTTACTATTTTACTGTTTATTATTTTATTGTTTATTTTTTTTATTTTTTTATTATTCTTATTTTTATTATTTCATTATTCTAATTTATATTATTTTCATTTTTTATAATTTTATTATTTTTCTTATTATTTTTAGTTTTATATTATTATTGTTTTGTAATTATTATTATGAATTTCGTGAAAGGAATGGTTTACGGGAAGGAACTCTTGGAATACTCCATAGAGTACATCACCTTAGAGCTGGCCGACCAAGGAGCAGTCAAGGTCGAAAGTGTGAGGAAAAAACATGGAGGGACCTCGAGACCCACCCCTACACTCTTCGTCCCGTTCGATCGTGACAGGCCCTCTTAATCGCTGCGTGTTGATTCTTATTACTACCGGGTGAAGGTATTCGTGGCACTGCCGCGGACGTGCTACTAATTCCACCGCTTCAGCTATACGAATCGTTCGTGTAGATGCACAAAGTCGGGTTTACCCAAAGTCTGTGTAAGTGGCTCCAAGGCCTTACACGATAAGTACATATCGTATGTGGAAAGGTGTGTCAATTGTGGAGAAGCACACCCTGGTTCTTTGAAGCAATGTGGTGCTTATCTCCTGGAGAAAAAAAATCCTGGCCGTTCAGGTCCAGGATCGTCTCTCATTTTGCGAGGCTGACTTGGTCCTGGCGCGCCCGGTGGTACCTGGGATGTCTTATTCCTCAAAGTTACAAATGACTCCCTCGACTCCTAGACTCTCAAGGTCAATGAGACCAGTCGTTTTGCACCCATTGCAACTCTCATGGGGTGGTGTTTGACCCTCCTTCACGCTCCAATGGTAGAGTTCACGCACAAAGGGTTCACACACAGCCTAGGCTAAAACCTGGCCTGGTACATACAGCCACTCGCCATCACGAGTCGTTACACGTACATAAGACAACACCCCTTAAGGTGGTCGTAAGGGCGCCTTTTAGTTGTATATGCAAAATATGAGGACGGTACAGACGTTTTGGGGACAGTTAAACTGATATACCACATGATTGTCATTCAAATATATATCACTAGACGTATCCCTCATCAGCTCGACGATATTAAATAGTTTCTCTCTCCCACAAATCTCAGACAAGCGTAAAGTAAGAGCTTTGCTTGGAACCATAAGGAGCCCAGCATCTACTAGGTGCCTTTAGGTTTTATTTAAAATCAACTTAATTATAAATGCCTAATAAATATATTAGGAGGGGGAGTAAGAAGGGTAGGAAAGGAAGTGACTCCACTGCTCTCCCAAATGGGGTGAGGCCAAGAAAGACAACTCATCTTCAAGGTAGAATGGATTGTGTGAATTCAGTTGGGGGTAAACAAATGGGCTCACTCCATTCCCGCTGCTGCTTAACTATGGCAAACAGATGAGTGGCGCAAACTCCTGATAGATTGGCGCCACACATAGTGAATGAAGCAATGAAGCATCTGTTCTCTTCCGAGATAGGTATTGCGCATGACTGCAGTACTGCACTTTACAGATTCTATTCCATGTACAATTAATGGACTGTTTTGGGGAACCCTGACTCAAATCTAAGCTTGCTAGCCTTTAATAATAATTAACATTCATAGAAGCGACAAGACATGGAATCGGCCAGAGAGCAAAACATTCTTAATAACGTGGGTGAAGATGTGAGGCCTGGTACATTAGGCATTACTCCTCTTCAAGACTCTACTAACATAACTTTATATAACTTGCGAGCAGGGTTTCGACTCAAATCTTTACCATTCATTCATCAATGAGACTGGGATGATTATAGAACAGCTACAAAATGTAACTATCACACTTGTACAATGTTATACCACAGTCTTGATAATGAAACTATCATGCTAGTACAATGTTATACCACAGTCTAGATAATGAAATTATTACACTTGTACCATCTTATACCACAGTGAAGAAAATGAAACTATCACACTTGTACAATGTTATACTACAGGCTAGAAAATGAAACTATCGCACTTGTGCAATGTTATAACAGTCTAGAAAATGAAACTATCACACTTGTACAATGTTATATCACAGTCTAGATAATGAAAGTATCACACTTGTATAATGTTATACTACAGTCTATAAAATGAAACTATCCCACTTGGGCAATGTTATAACACAGTGTAGAAAACAAACTATCAGAATTGTACAATGTTATACCACAGTCTAGAAAATGAAACTATCACACATGTACAATGTTATACTAGTCTAGATAATGACACTATCACACTTGTACAATGTTATACTACAGGCTAGAAAATGAAACTATCGCACTTGTGCAATGTTATAACACAGTCTAGAAAATGAAACTATCATACTTGTACAATGTTATATCACAGTCTAGAAAATTAAACTATCCCACTTGGGCAATGTTATAACACAGTGTAGAAAACAAACTATCAGAATTGTACAATGTTATACCACAGTCTAGAAAATGAAACTATCACACATGTACAATGTTATACTAGTCTAGATAATGACACTATCACACTTTTACAATGTTATACTACAGGCTAGAAAATGAAACTATCGCACTTGTGCAATGTTATAACACAGTCTAGAAAATGAAACTATCATACTTGTACAATGTTATATCACAGTCTAGATAATGAAAGTATCACACTTGTACAATGTTATACTACAGTCTATAAAATTAAACTATCCCACTTGGGCAATGGTATAACACAGTCTAGAAAACAAACTATCAGAATTGTACAATGTTATACCACAGTCTAGAAAATGAAACTATCCCACATGTACAATGTTATACTAGTCTAGATAATGATACTATCACACTTGTACAATGTTATACGACAGTCTAGTAAATGAAACTATCACACCTGTACAGTGTAATACCACAGTCTAGAAAATGAAACTATTACAATTGTACAATGTTATACCACAGTCTAGAAAATTAAACAATCACACTTGTACAATGTTATACCACAGTCTAGAAAATGAAACTATCACACTGCTACAATAGTATACCGCAGTCTAGAAAATGAAAATATAACTTGTACAATGTTATACTACACTCTAGATAATGAAACTATCATATTGCACAAGGTTATACTATAGTATAGATAATGAAACTATCACACTAGTACAATGTTATGAAGCACTCTAGAAGTGAAGCTATCACACTTGTACAATATAACACCACAGTCTAGAAAATGAAACTATCACACTTGTGCAATATTACACCACAGTCTAGAAAATGAAACTATCACACTTGTACAATTTTATACCACAGTCTAGAAAATGAAACTATCACACTCGTACAATGTTATACCACAGTCTAGAAAATGAAACATCACACTTGTACCATCTTATACCATAGTCAAGAAAATGTAATTATCATACTTGTAAAATATTATACAACAGGCTCACCGCGGCCGATTACACGGACATCCTGGCCTCGAAAGTCTTGCCCTGGGGAATAAAGTTCATGAAGTTAGCGGACTACGTCTTTCAGAAGGACGGTATCTCGGCCCACATTACCAAACCGTGGTTGGACTTGAAAATAAACTTAAGGTTGAAGGAATTTTTTCCGCCGCAGTTGCCCGACCTCAATCCCCTCGACTACAGCGTGTGGGCGCATGTCGATGGTAAGGACTGTAAGATCCGCCACAGCAAGGTCGAAGACCCGAAGTTCCCCGTCAACTGCGTGTGTGCCAGCATGAGGAATGTCCGCAACGTATGCGCGGCCTTTAGATCTCGCCTATAGTGCCTTCTCGCTGCCGAGGCGTAACGAATGAAATAGTACTTTTGCCTTACCTGGTATAAGTATTAATTCATAGTCTAATTTTTTCTCGAATACCAATATTCACTTAAAAGTTCTAATGCTCTCCTAGCCTCGACGTGTGCTCAGCTTCTATTCCTAAATTTTCATTGCACCACCTCATATTTGCGCGTAAAGCGAAAGTTTATCTCAGGTTGTAATAATTCAATTTTTCTTCAATCAACCGTCTTCTCTTCTCAATGGAATCATTGCTAATAAATAATAAATTTGTATCAGGGCTTGGAAAAGAGTTGCATACGAGTTTAACAGGTGTTTCTCACGATAATGCTCATATTTATTTTGCACCTGCCAACATGATTCATATTATTCTATTTTTGTTCTTACTTCATTTAAGCTGCTACTCAATAGAATCTGTCAACGTTTCAAGGTAAAAAGGTTAGCTTAAATATAAAGGACCAATTAAACGAGTAAAAACTCCACTTTGCTTTAGATTCATAAAATAAGACTGGCTTGCTATAATTATTCCCCAATCTATCTACTATCGGCCATCAAGAAATTATTTATATATGAATCATGTCCAGTATAAAGCCATATTTTTTAAAGAAGTTGCAACCAATGAAAAGAAACGTTTTACCTCTAAACCATACGAATCTTAGTAAGAAAGTCATTTTAATCCTATTAATTGTCTTTAGTCAGATAATGATTAGGGATTGGGATGATATAAGTGGTGAAAGATGTAAAGAGAGAGATTCAGATATATGAAAATATTTTGGGGAGAGAAGGGGCTTAATATTTCAGTTTGTTTTATTTTTCACATTCGCGCCTTTATATTTAATGTTTATTTTTGTAACATTTTTTTAATACATAAGTAATTAAATATTACTTTTTTTCGCTATATTCTTTTGTTACTTTTGCAGACAGGTATATTTGTCGTTGTTTTGAAGTTTGCTTCACATAATAGCACACTTTGTTTTTAAGTTATATATTGGTTCAATATTTGTTTGGACTATTTTTCCACTAGATATATATCCTTAGAATATCTTATTTCTCGTCTTCAGTCAGTGTAGTAGAGATGGAACTCACTTAGGCCGACTGTTTTATCTTGTTTAGATTTTTCTGAAAGAACCTGCACGAGTAACTACGCATATGGATATTTTGTACAGCCAACTCGCAGGCCTAGACAGAGTCACCTTTAGCTCCCGACTAGAGGGATTAAGCTTAACGCTAATCCTTTTATGACCTTTATTTCACGGTTGAACACACACGCTTGCCTGAAGTAGACATGCGAAATGATCATTATGTACAAGTGTAATAAGGTTTATAAAAGACTGCAATCTCTTTAATTTATGCCCCTTTACCAGAGTCAAATGGGGATATGCCTTAACCCTCATTTATAAGGTCATACCCGCCCTATCGGCTGCTCCGATGGACTGGAAATTCCCTGATCATGAATCCTATTAAGAGTTTATGTTTTTTATTGAAAATTGAAATACACAGAATTCACTACATCCAAACAGCCAACTTATGCCGTCTTATTGATGTTTACTTCTGATCTGGGATAATTCAGGAAATGTGCGCAACTTTGATCATTGGCATGTCATGACATGTTAAAACAAAATTCCTAATTAAGTAATAGACCTCTACCAAAGTGGGTGTATCGATTTTTTGGGGGAGGGGGGGATTAATTTTTGCAGATTCCTTCAGTGACGAGTTCTAAAAATATGTTCGGATGTGAATATTTAAAATCTGCTATTATTTTTGATTACTTAACATTTAGCTTGATAAATCTCCGTTTCCCCCTCTCACATGCACACACGTATAAAACAACATTTATTAATTTTAGCTTCTCTAAATCACAGGTAATGCTATAGTTATTTAGTTTCTCTCGATAAAATATATCCCAGTAATTATAAGCATCTACTAATCATAAAATTTATATTTGCTAATTTTTTGTGATTGCTTAACATTTAGATTGGAAAATATACGTTTGAAAAGACTACTCAAAAAATTGCCCTAGGGATACAACAGTTATTAATTTTGTCTTATCAAAATGGCAGGTAATGTATTAGACAATTAGTTTCTCGGCATAAAATATAACCTAGTAATAATAAAACATAATTGCGTAATCATACAACCTTAGAGAGTGAGAGCAGCAGCAAAAGATTAATTAAACAAGTCCCATAAAGTATTGTTTTGATTCTGATTTGATTGCTTCTTGTCCTGTGATATAGCCCTCACGTTTCTCATGTGTATACACCCTGCTTGATGACTCTGTAACTTGTTTCACACACCTCTATATTGCCTGAGCACTAGAGAGCCACTGTGGAAATTGAATAGGCTTCTCACGGAGCATCTTTACTTCTGCCTTAGTCAGTTTACATGAAAAAGTAGGTTCGAGTACCCTGTCAGACCAGTCTCTAAGCTCCAACAGCAAAGAAACACTTGTATTGATGGTTGGTGTCTTCCTGGGATCTACAGAAAGATTTAGTGTGTGATCATTTCCACCCCTCATGTTAACAATGTTTTTGACAGCAGCTCTTCACTCCCACTGTCACGTGAGCAAAGGAATGTATAGATTATCGTTTCAGTGAATGAATACCATGAGGAGCGCTTGAGGGTTGGTAAAATGGCATCCAATACACCCTTCTTTTGCAGCTAAGGTGGCCGCAGATGAAACAAGATATGGCTGGCCCTTCCATCCAAGAATGTTTTACCTTGATATTTAACCAACAATGCTAATAAACACCAATTATGTATTCCACTATCAGTCTTAGGTTGTTAAAGGTTCTGACTTTAAGGCCATGTTTTTAAACCCATATGTGACAGAGCTTGTTTGTTGTTGTCTTCTACCTACCATAGCTGAATGGACCAATTTCACGAAGGAATAGATCTGTGGGAAGTTCTCCTGTCCTTATCACCTGTGTGATCCTATACCCGTACGCTTGATCAGTAGAGAGATCCTTTAGGATAATGTCACTCAGTCATGTAAGAGGTTCTCATATTTAGAGTTTACTGAATGAAGGATAGTTTCAAGTTTGGTCGTAGTGTCTAGTATCTTGCCAATGTTATATGTCCACTTTGTGTTAGACAATGTCTTTCAATCCATTGCTGTGATCAAATGTCACAGTGGTAACTCGTTAGTGTGGATGGCAAATAGCAACCAGATCAGTTTAAGGTCATGCTTGACTCTACCCAATGCATGAAACCGCCCTACTAGTCAGTGCTTACAGTTGTAGATTCACCTCCAATGGCCTGCAGACATTTATCAATGCCCTTCTTTTTCATGGAATCTATAAGATTCTCGCAATAACTTTAACAAGATTTTTACTCTTTGAGCCTTTCTCGGGAGTGAAGTGGAAGAGATATCTTTCACCTGGCTCATTATAGACAGAAACATGTTCTTCCTTGATGAAGCTAGGAAACTGACGATCTGATTTTCTACTTTCAGCATAACCTTAGTTTTAATTTGACAGCCGTTATAGAAGATGTAGTCAATTTCACTTTTCTTACAAAGTTCATCAAAATCCTGATGCAGGGAATTTATTATCATTTCATTGGCCATCTTGACACTATTGTGAACAACTCTATGTCTCTTGTCCTTTTCGGTGATCAAACCAGCATCAATAAAAGCAGCAATGTTGATGGCAGCTGTGTGGCACGGAGGCCAAAACCATATATGATGACATGCATATTAACATTAGGTATTTATAATGTATTTCTAATGATCTTAGAACATTGGACTGTTTACTTACTGCATATATTCAGTAGCATTTCTTCTCTCATCTTCTTGACACTTTTGCCTTTTGACTTCTCTGATTTGCTCAGTTTGATCTAGCAAACTTATTTGATTGTGGTCTATGGAACCAAACTTTTGTCTCTGATCTTTAATGAAAGCAAGTTCGTTCACAGGGATCATCACCTCCCTCGAGCATGTACAATTAATGTCACTTTTGTTTATGCAACCACGGCACCAAAGATCACAGCAAAGAATAATTTTATACTTGCAACTCAAAATGTCAAAAAGCTTGTCAACCTTTGCAATGGAAGTCTCTTTGACATGTGCTTTCCTTTCCCAAGAGATATGTTTTTGACCTGCTCGCAGTTCTCTTGCGTCTTGTTTAAGATTGTGAGTCATGAATTTACAACGATGGATACAAACCTACTTTTCGCTAATTCCTATTTTTCAGGCAATTTAGGGTCAAAGGCATTTAAAAGGCTGTCTGCTGGTTAGTTTCTTACATCCTCACTAATTTGTTCTCTGAGCACTAGTTCATATTTCAGAATGTCACGCAAAGTTGGGTGCTGAGAGAACAACAACTCTCTAACATTTGCAATTAAGTTTTTCATATGTGTGAATGACGCAAGTCTTGTGTTAATTTTAAGAGCCATCGTATGTTAATTCACACTGGTTATGATGGGAGCACTGACGACGAAGTAATTTTCAGCACAATAATGGATGCTTTAATCTGTGAAATAAGATAAAAAGTGAATTAGATATAATAATTAATATAATAATTGTCATTTAATTCCTCAAACAGTAAAAAAGTCAACTTTTAAGTATCTTATTACCAAGAAGAAATAAATGATATTAAATTAACAAAAATATCCTGAGATTCCTAAGTCCTTCGGTAACTTTTTAAAATCCCACAATTATGAAATGTGAAAGTTGAAAAAATTGACACACCAAACTGTATAATGTATAAAAATAAATCCATTTGACACGAATGAAGTTGTTTAATTTAATATATATATATATATCTATATATTTATATATATATATATATATATATATATATGATGAAAATTAATGCAATATCGCAAGAAAAGATGAGGAATTAAACCACATTCTCCGAACACAATTTAATTCATAACAGTTTCGGTGTATCTCACACCCTTTTTCAACTGACACTGGGCAGAAAATATATAAGAGAAAAGCATAACACAAGATCCCCTCTTTTCCCCCCATCCCCTACTTGTGGCTAATCTGGGCGGGGGGGTAGGCTTGAACATATTGAAGGGCTGACATTTTACTATTTTATTTATTTGCGATCTTATTACAGGATTAAAAGAAAATTGACCCTCAGATAGATTTAAATTAGGAACTGACGATATCAAGCTCAATTCTACGATTCTTCTCTTAACATAGTTGGCCGATTTAAATAACATTTTACTTCCAATGAAATCGATCGTATGATTCTTGTCTCTAACATGGCAAAAAATTACACTACTTTCGCTGCCCACTCTAATATCTCTTTTGTGTTCGTACAATCTCTTGTCTAGATTTCTCCTATATAAACTTTATAGCAATCGTTACATGGTACTGCATATACTCCTATATTATGATGTTCTTCGGGTTTCCTGGCCATCATCAATTGGTTTAAGGAATTATTATATTTAAAGGCTAGATTAATACCCGCTTTTTAAAAGCGGTTATTAATCTAGCCTTTAAATCTTCGGATTTTAGGGATCGGAAAAGCCATCCCCAAAGCATCCTCCATTTCGCTCTTAAGGATAAGAGGCCCCCATCTTGAGTTTCCCGAATTTGGATTAAACGTCCCGTGAGACGCCACAAGTTGAAGGTCGAACTTACCTACCTGGTCCTATTCGCCGCACATCAAGATAAAAGGGATTTAACCCCCGCTTCATTAGGCTCCTCCTTTTTTTACCTCATCGAACCTCAATGATCCCTTTCCTCTAGAACTCGCATAATTGTAAAATCATTACTTAATTAAATATACCTCGGTTAAACTTAATTGATAGTGTTAATCATCTTAGCAGTGAACCGTCAATATTTAATTGCATTGCCATTTAACTTGCCCTATATATATATATATATATATATATATATATATATATATATATATATATATATATATATATATATATATATAATCTTTAGTCCTATTAAAATATATTTTTGTAGTCGTGTTTGAATATTCCTAAGCCTAGCAACTGTGCATTTAAAGCACTCTTAGAACCATCCCCAGGTGAAGCCTTAATTTTGGTCAGCCAGTAGGCCAGTATGCGTATAACCGCGTACACCTGGTCATACGACGAGAGGAAATAAATAGTAGAAAGACAAATGCTTTTATCCCTGTCAAATTTAAAGAGAAAGACTAACTCGTGATTTTCTTTCAGGAATTTTTTAGTGTAAGATATGGAAAGAGAGTAGAAAGGAAGGATTAGTTAAAATGTGACGAGATATAACCGCCGATTTTTTAAATTATGCTTTGAATTTATGAAGGTATTAACAAAAGTACAAGCGACGGATGCTTAAGTTTTTCGTACAGTAAGAAATGGTTTGGTTCGGATGATCACTTATTTTTGATAAAAATTATTGTTCCCGGTTGCGTTCGAATTGGAGCCTAAGTTCATTTTACTCATGCTCTTTCAAGAAGTACCAGAATTTTTTTAATGGGAGAGAGGGGACTCAAAGTTGCTGCAAGTGTGCTCCCTCCACAAGAGAAGCTGATTATTAACAGTGGGTTAGGAAAAGCAAACTTAGGGGGAGAAATAGGGAGGAAAACATAAGAGCAACTACATACAACATAGAGACAAGACGAGTGGCAAATAGGAAAGAGGCAAGACTTGACGGAGAACCCGGGGCATGAGCAAGGTTTCTAAGAGGGAAAAGCAAAGAGGTCATATTTATTAATGATGTATTTCGTAGACTTTCTACCTATTCTTTCAATAGACTTTCTACCGAATTATTCAGCAAAACCAAAAAGAAAAATACGTGAAGTACACTGGCATATATCTAACCAAGATCAACTTAGGTAAAAAATTGATGTATGACATAATTCCACTAACTATAAGATTTTTTTTACAAATTCCACTTAAGCGATGCTTTAATGACCAAATAAAAGGCTTTAGAATGTATGTATAAGCATTATTTGCTTATGATTTAATACTCTTATATTTATCAGTTACAAGTATATTTTATTGAATATATTAGACGGATGTTTATAGACGAACCTTCTTTTATTTATTTGAATATGGATTTTGCAATAAGCAATGATAATGAAATAGTCTTTGCAGGGGGGAGACTCATTCCTCTCCTAAATATCATAGTTAGTCATGATCATGTGGCATCCTTTAAGCCATCTTCAGAGAAGAGTCTCGCAGCAATCCGAATTGATTATCATTAGAAATTAAATGGATTGTTTTGCTTGATCATTAACATTCAGCACTTCTACAGGTGAATGCTCAGGCAGGTTATCAAGTTACTCTAGTAGACAAAACAAGCGAAATTCTGAACAGAGCTCTAAATGGCATCAGTACTTCACTACAGCGCGTGAGCAAAAATAAATTTGCCAATGATACAAAGACATCGTTGAAATGGATATCAAAGACTTTAGACAATATCAAGTTCTCGACTCAAACAATAGAAGCTTCCTTATCCGCGGATCTTGTCATTGAATGCATCGTGGAAGATGTAAAAGTGAAGAAAAATCTTTTCCAAGAACTTGACAAAGTAAGTTACAAATTTCATCTGTCCATAACCAATGTCGAGAACTACTGCTGGGCGATTAGAAGAGATCAGCCAGAGAAGACTTACAAGAGAAAGAGTTACAAACGCAAATTTTTGCCCGATTGAAATCAAGAAGAGGTCCTCCAGCCTGATCTACGGTCATTAATAAATTAGCATCTATTTGATTACAGTATTTGTAATCCTAATGTGTAATTTAAGTTTCTTCTCATATTCAATAAAATCTTTGTGCAACAAAACCTGCTTTACTATAAATAACGCAAAAGTATGATTCAAAATTACTTCAGGGCATGGTGATAAAATGAAAATTATTGTATAATATTAGTTATTGATATTACAAAAAATCGGTAGCATTTAGAGAGAATCTGATTTTAGATTTTAATTCAATCTCCTCGAATTAGGTAGGAAAATGTACTTTTGTCAATTCACCAAATCCATTGTTCCCCAGTGTTATCTATAATTTATATTATTCCACCAAGCTTGTCAAACCATATTTCCTTCCCCATGCTTGTAGAATTAGAATCTAATATAATAGTTATACTTTAATTAAAATAATACATAACATGAATCTACTGCCTTAATTGAGGTCTTGTCTTGGCTAAAAGCAAAATCTATTTCTTAGGGAGGGTGTGTTATAAAAGTGTTTGCAATTTTTATCTTGACATTTCCAAGAAAACCAACCTTGAATTTAGCATGAAGAGGAAAAGAACAAAGGATACTACAGAAAAAATAAATTAAGAGAAAACTTGGAAATTCTTTTCGATAACACAAGAAGATAACCCCAATTTAGATCCGAATAATTAAGAAAAAGTAATAACAGAGAACTACAAAACATAAGATCTTCCCATCACAAAGGGTAGAGACGGAAAGAAATGACAGGCAGGCACTAGAGGAGTTTAGAAGTGCACGGTATTTTTTCCTGCATAAGGTCACAGGACCAGCAGATATAACATAAGCAAAGTCAACAAAACTCATGAAAACATCGTAGACGATGTAGTCAAATTAATATGCGATATTTCCCAGACGAATTCGAAACAGCCAAAATTATCTTGATTCCCAAACCAGGGAAACTCCCGATGCTAAAGACCAATCTTTATACTTTCGAGAAGGTAATTAATAGAACAATAATGGAATTCCTTAAAGAAAACCAGGGATACAATAATCACCAATTTGGCCTTAGAAAAAAACAAAACACTATTACGCCCTTATTGATTATTATAGAGTAATTCATAAAGGCTAAATCAGATAAATTTTCAAATGACAGCATTGCGTGATGTCGAAACATCATTCACTAAAGTTTGAAGTACGGAAAAATAACTCAACTAAGAATGATTGCTCTGCGACTAGGTACGGAACATATCAGCGTACATAGAATCAAATGGACAAATGGGATCAAGAGTCTAGCTTAGCATGGAAGTACCACATCAGAGGTGCCTAAGCCCCACTCTCTTATCAATTTACACTTTGCAGAGGGTAAGAGTGCAGATAATCAGGTATCAAATCAAAGTGGATTAGGAAAAATAAAATTAGATCTTAAGCACACTAAAGTCCCAAGAATGAGACGATAACCTGAAATATCTAAATATAAAGAGAAACCATAGGAACGGGAAATATGCCATTCTTCAGGGAAACTGTAGTATGGGCACAAGCTAGCGTAGAGGATGAGGAAAAAACACTTATAAGTACAAAATATTACAAAAATCAGTGTATATATCCACCTATTCTCAAGGAAGGGTGATGTATAGGCCTTCCGTCCGCTCTTTTGGCAGACCAACTTGGATCAAATTTAAAATCTCTTACTTGTTTTTCACCATTTTTTACCTTCATGCTCATCTCTCTCTTTCATAATCTTCTTCCGCTCTCAACTGTGCACTGTCATCCCTTCATTTGAGCCATCAGAGAGTAGATGAAAAGGTACACTGAAAAAGTGGGCCTGGCAGTGCCCCTTTGTTCTTTCCCAAGGTCAAATGGCACGGAGAGGGGGGAAAAAGAGGCCCATAAGGGCTGCTTTATCTCTTCTAGGAATCTAACAGCAGGATCATTCAATACCAGGGTCTCACCTTTGATGTTATGAGTACCTGTTTAGCTTCAACTGAAAGCTCGGTCAATAAATGATTGAAGCTCGGTTGATACTTCTATCCTTACATATGTATCCTGATATATTTGTACTTCGTGAAATGTTGACTGCATGTCTTTCAGATAGATAATAAGGCATAATGTGTAGAGACTTTGTGAGCAGACTGTAAAGAGGTTGGGTAGTGAAAGGGTTTCCATGAGATGAACAAAAAGGAGGAAAAGAAAAGAGAACTTTTCTAGGCGAATGCAGAATAATAATAAACGAATAGCGAGCTTCCCATCCCAAGAGCAGAAGCAAACTAATATGCACACAAATAGGTCGTGGAAGGGTTCCAAATGCTATAAATCGTATTTATTTCAATGTTTTGAATATGTTTTAAATTAATTCTATTTATTAATAATCAAATTTAGTACCGTAGTTTGTAGAAAAGGATTGTTACCAGTTTTTTGCCACAAAGTCATGACAAATTTCATTAATATCGTTTTTCTCTTGGTTTTAAATGAGTCCCCGGACAAAAGATTAATGATTCCGTAGTCCTTTAACAAATATAAGCCAAAAATGGCGTCTTATACCAACCTACAAATCTCCTTTCCTATCCCATTCTTCCTTTTTTAGGTTGGGTGAGAGAGTACCCCGAGAACGCAACTTTTCAGAGTTCAAAACTTCTGACACAGAAAGTCGAAGGAGGTCATCATGGAAGGAAAACAGGGCGGGGTTTTTACGGATATTAAAAGTTTGTTCGCTCTGAAAGAAGATAGAATTAAAATTTTAACCTACTATTCCTCATATAAATTGATCAAAATTTGTATGACAAATTATGAAGTGGAAATATGAAATAAAATCGAGGATAAAATATAAAATAAAATAAAGGTCGAGGATGTTCATATCCTGAGTGCTCCAATTAACCTACTCATTAAACCCTACGGACTCTTCACATTTCATACATTAATCTCTATTTAACTTAACTGGTTCCTTGACCAAAACTTTCCCAACCTTTATTTTTCACTTAAAGGCTCAATAACAATGATAGAGATAAATATATATACATATATTGTCATCGCATAGAGGAAAATATTCGATTATCAAAATGGAATTGTGGCATAGTCCCAATTCATCTAAACCAAGGTTCTACATAATTATTAGGCCACCTGTATAGTTCATGCCAATTTGATAAAATTAAATAAATTAAAAAACACAGATTTAATCAACTATTTATTTACCATATTAATCTATAACCTTTACCAGAGTTATTTGTTTGAATGCGTGGAATAAAAGCTTGTAGAAAATTATTGATAATATATAGTTGATTAGAACTATTTTTCCCATTTATTTTTAATTTTTCCAAAGGGCACAAGCATCCTAGAGGATCTATTATAACCTTAAATAGGTTTGGTTAAAAGTCAAACCGAGCCCCTATCCTCTACTTTCCTGTAAAGTATCTACCATAGAAAGCAATGACACTTTCTCTAATCTATTATATATTTCTTTATAATGATGTATCACTATTTTTAGTAATATACTCGTCTCTACTATCGACCTATCACTTTAGCTTGATTACTGTTTCTCTGTCTCTCTATTTCCCTATTTACTTTGCCAAAACCACTAGTAGTCTTAATTCATGCTCCTGCCTTCTTCAAGCACTATAAATGTAATAGTTCTTTCTCACTACTACCAAATTTGAAGAGTTCATATTAGTGACTGCCTGTATTGGCATGAGTCGCTGTAATAGCCTTAGCCTATGACGTGGCTACGTTAAAACACAATAATTGAAGCAAAAATCGAACAAATTGTAATCAAATAAAAAACAAACATAGTCAAATAAAGTAGAGTAGGAAAGTTCCTAACTCCTCAAGAAAAGTCAAAGAATCATTAAGTCTATGTGCAGGAATCCGTTACGAGTACAAGGGACAAGCAGTAGCGAGCCCGCTCGTCACGATACTGGAAAAGGTAACGTGCGCAAAGGTCCCCAGACCTGACATTCAACAAGAATATACCAAAAACTCTGGGGGACAACTTATTTCTCGCAGTAAGGTGTAGGGAATCGCTATATCAAATGACAGTGCTTCCCGTATGTATTGTCAATTCGAAGACGAGAGAAAATGACCTGATCTCTTCGAGGCATTGGGAGATAGGTCCAAAGGAACACTCGCAATACGATGCTACGCAACATTAAGTTAGCTTCGGCCGTCTTCCACCTTCTTTGTCAGGCATCACGGAGGGCTGACCTGATTCCTGCCATGTAGTCAATGTGTGGGAGTCAAAACGTTGGCCTGATCGCATAGTCATTGTGGAATCTTTGGCGCTTTTATTGGCGCGCTTATTCTTCGCAATCTCTACCTCTCCTGGAACCAAGGAGAAGATAATCTCGACCTCCGCCAATCTCGCGGCAAGGATGGCGTCACAGCTACCTCGAACTAGGGGAGGGGGCGTAGATTCCAATGTCCCAAGAGCACTCAAAGTGCTTTCTGAGTCACTATTGATCACAATCAGTTCTCTGAACCAGCCACAACGCGCTATATCTTGTTCAAAGCAATGTATTGCAACCAGCGTGGTCATGAAGATATACACAGCGCCTGATAGAACCGCGCTGACTTAAAATAGAGGAATTACAGTGTGGAAACCAATCGCTTCGGAATGTGACCCACTTTTGTATACAAGGATGGATCCAGCATGACACGAAGTTTGGTTTACACAGGTTAAACACAATATTCTCGGCGAGGTGGAAGCTTTGTGAGAGGAGGCGTAGGAAAAAATAGGCGAAGATACTACTCTTTTGGGTGATGCCCTCGGCAGAACCAGAGATGACATCGGACAGAAAGATAGGCCGAGCTCTCAATTTCTCATTTTTAGCATTAAACCGGAATGACGTAGAGTAGGTTTGGTGTCTCTTGGCGGCATAGGCCGTGTTGGGATCGGACATGGATGCGATAAAAGGCATTTGCGAGTAAAGGGGTTCCATAACACGCAAGTACAGTCATATAATGTACTGTATACCGAGCATAATAAGTGACTACCCTCCGACATCGACCAGCAGGCTCTGATAAGGAAAATTGCGGAAAAAACTGGTGCCAGACTAAGACCATTATGATTGATCTCTCCACCTTCAGCGTTGTGTATGCGCCAAAGCTTCCATTACTAGTCAAGGTTTAGGTGAATAAAGGACCGATAAAACCAAAAAAGTGGTAGCCATATCAGCACCCAAATTGTTGACCTTATAATAGGGAAAAATGTGTATAGCACGGGTATATGAGAAGCTAGGGATGCGAATATGGACCTACCTGGTGAAACGTCGCTCAAAATTAGACCAAGGAAACAGTACGAGTCCGCCAATTCCATGCGAACCCCATTTAGCAACAAATACAGTTTAGCGTAAAGGTATGAAAGAGGAGAGAAGTGCACTGCCTTAGTCCTGGCCATAGAAAACTGAAACCTGCACGCTTCGGTATAGCTAGAAAAGTGGTTTAATTGTTTGTTATGCGACGCTCTAAAATTGGCATCAAAATTCATCTACGTAGAGCATAGCGAGAACATCTTCTGGTAGCTGAGAGGTGATAACGTTGATGATCAGGACAAATAGTGGAATTTAGGACACTTCCTTGAGTGACGTCACCTTTCTGCCAAATTGGGCGGGACAGGGCTCCTCCACCTGTATGCGCGAGCGACGATCTCTGAAAATTTCATATATATATATATATATATGGGGGGAGTAATTACTCGCCTCCATCTTATAAAGGGTCTCGCTAATAACGAAATTACGGTCAGTACCATAGTCCTTCGCCAATGAAAAACACCGTGGTGGAATGCTGTCTATGAAGTAAGACCTCCCAGAGCATCTGACTTCGAGTGGAACTTGCGAAAACCGCACTGTGCAGAAGAGAGGTAGTCTCTACTGTAGAGGAAAAGGTATAATCTAGCATTTACTACGCGTTTAATGGGCACTGAGAGATGTTACTCGGGCCGCTGTGCGGACGGGACTCAGCGCCTCCTCCGGCCCAAGCTTAGCCTCTCTTCCCTCCTTCGCTAACCACTAATTTCCGTCTCCTGTACCAACCCTCCCTCATATTGTCGACGCCCTTCCATCCTCCATTTACAATCACATTTTCTCTACCCTCTTTTGTTAGCCCCTTCTTCTCCTTCCCATGGACCACCTTGATTACGACACGGTGGTCACCAAGCTGGATCCGTCAATCTTAACTGCCTAACATGCAACCTGTCATAATATCCCCAGAGGGTGGCTGAGAAGGCATATATCACCCCGCCCAGTGATATTGGACGGAGCTAAACAAAGGCACCCAGTAGTGCCTTTCCCAACTTGGTGTCACTGTTAGGAGTCAAGGGCATGGATGGCAAAATGTGTTTAATGACCATAGAGAATGGCCCTAAATGGCCATTTTTATTTCCTTACCTTCATTGGAGCCGCTCTTTGGCAGCTTAAAATTAGAAAAGGTGGTGCTACCCTCCTGTCTTTTCTCAGGGGCTCCTCCAGCACTTTTCTACTGGACCGGAGAGGAGGTTTACTTCTCTTCTATCCATACGAGTTGGGTGAACTCCTCGGTACTCCTTTCTCAGGAAGTGATCTTGGGCGACTCCATCTCATTGTAAACGTCAGTTCCTCCTTTACTTTCACAGGGGACTCACAAGTGAGCAAGCCGAAGATCTAAAATTGACAACTTCCAGTGGGAGCGGATCGATAGGGCAAACCCCCTTAGGTTAGGGAGGCAAGGGATAGCAGAGCCCGTCGGTACGAGCCCTCTAATATCCTATAGTCATGAATTCTCAGTATACATGGGGCCAGTGTACCTGCTCTCCTCTCTTCCCTGATGGATGTCGGTTCGCTGGCCAGAGACGATAAGACAAAAGGTACCTCGAATGGTATCTATGATCTCTTGAGGGGATCGGGATATGGAGGCCCCTGAGATCAAAACATTGCCGAAGGTGACCTAGCCCTAAACGGCAGGATCTTCTATTGGGTGGAACTCGGGCTGGATGCCAAACATGGAACCTGAGTCCACCTCTGTGCAAGCTTCTTCTTGACTGCGCAGGCCACCCAGAGCTCACAAGGTTAAAAAGTAACTCCTCCTATGTATGGTGCCAATTTAACAGCTAAGACCCTTACCATTTCAGAGTAGGATATTGCTGAGGCAGGTCCATCTCGCCTGAGGGCTGTTTGCGGCTCTGGAGAGAAGCGGGCTCTTTCCCTACCCTCCTCCTCTCCCAAGAAAAACTAAGAGGCCTAAGGATACCTTTTCCTCCACAGGAACTCCTGGGACGGATGAGTCCACTGGCCTTTTGGCAAGTGATCAAGAGAGGCTAAGATTGGCAGGCCCGGCATCAATGCTCCCCCGGGTGGGGAGGCTCAGACCAAGGCCAAATTCGCAGGTGCGACGAGTAGAGCCTAAATTAAGTCGGCACCACTTATTGAGAGACTACCTGGCATTTTCGAGACAGCTGGCTTCAACCTTTTTCTAGTTATTCGCACAAATATGGCAGCATGTTGACAAAGGGCAACATGATCCATCAGCTAGCCTGATTGGCAGAATGCCAAAGGCGACCCATTTCGCGTACGAGAGGCTCATGGCGAATGCGTTGGATCCCTCCGATGCAGCGAGGATTAGTGCACTTCGGACACTTAGTAGCTCACCGGTGAGTGAGACGTCGCACTTTGCTATAAATATCGTGAAAGAAGTGGTTTATGCAAGTGAACTCGTTGAATACTCCATAGCTGATATCACCTTAGAGCTGGCCAACCAGGGAGTGATCAAAGTCGATTGTGTGATGAGAAAACAGTGAGAGCCTAGAGACCCACCCCTATACACTTTGTCAGGTTTGACTGTGACAGGCTCCCTGAGTCGGTGCGTGGCGTTAGTATTTCTACCACGTGAAGGCATTCGTGCCACTGCTGCAGAGGTGCTACTACTGCCAGAGCTTCGACCAAACAAATCACTCATGTAGACCTGCAAATTTGGGGTTACCCGAAATCTGTGAAAGTTTTTTCCATATCCGCAAACAATAAGTCCAAATCGAATTTGGCCAAGTGTGTCAATTGAAGAAAGCCCCACTTCGTTTATTGGATACTTTGCCGTTCATGCTACGGATCGAATCTCATTTCGCGAGCCTAATGGTACGTCTTATGTCTCAATCATTAAAAGACACCCTCTGCTTCTAGCCTCCCCAGGCCTACGAGCACAGTCGTTTACACTGCCCATTCGAACTCAACTGCGGATTCTACCCACCCCAAGCGCTTCCCTGGTAGAGCTGGAGAACAAAGGGTTCACACCCAGCTCCGGCTTAAACCAGGGCTTCCCCTTTCTAGAGCTAGACTCTTTTCCATAAGACGAAACGGTCGCGTTCCTCCTTGGAGTCATTAGACTCACCAAAAGCAGCACCACCGAGGGTGTCGTTGGGTCGTCTTTCAGAGTTGCTAAAGCTGCCTCCCGGAAGGCTGACAGCACCAAAGGAGCATCGGCTCCTACGCTCACACCGAGTGCTAGAAATGGTGGCTCTAAGACGGTGGATCCTTCAAAAGATGGACCCCCGGATCCGTAGCTGCCCTGCCTGCTAAAAGTTTCTAGGCGGTTAGAGTAAAAGCCTCGCATGGCGAGCCCAACAATGTGCCTTCAGCGCATTTTTAGGACAAGTGCGCTCTGAGCTCTTCCTCAGGAAGCGTACGGGCATTCTCGTGAGGGTTATCTATTCGAAGAGGGCCCTTGGATCACCTCTGAGCTAGACTTGAATGGCATATTCCTTCAGTGGAATTGCCGCGGACTCCGGGCCAACTGGAGTTCGCTATCTTTTGCAAGGGACCATGCATGGCGTGTGCACCCTGCTCACACCCTACAGATATTAGGATTTTGCTACTTCACCACAACGGAATAGGGGTTTGACAGGAGGATGCACCATTCTCCTCGTTGGTTTAAATACCTCCTTTCACGCAGTAACAGTGCTCCTGCGACTAGATATGAGGTATACTGATATTTCTGCATGCATTCCACCGTGAGCCGACTTCGACACGGGGGACTTCTACCGCATCGTGGTATGATTTCCAAGGCGCTTTCTCTTGTCCGGAGATTTGAACGGTAGACAACTTTTCTGGCGAGACTACTCGATCAAGGCCTAGCCGACCTGATCGACGAGCTGGAGATAGGTTTCCTGAATGTGGATGAGTTTACGTATCACTCCCGAGAACCGCTTCATTTTCCTGTTTTGGTGTATCGCTGTGTTCTCCGGATGGACAGTCTGTTTCGGATGGCAGGTAGGCGATGACTTCCATGGTAGTGATTACTTTCACAGTCAAATATCATTTTCTCAAGCACTGCCACACGAGAGCCCACACTAGTCGTGCTTGGCGCTGGCACGGTTTATCTGTCTCACTTGATGATTTTAGGACGGTGAAAGAGGCTGTTGATGTCTTCTCCGGCAACCCCATTAACGTGGGCCAAACTATTATTCCTTGAACTCCTGCCCCTTTGCACGCCGACCTCTTCCATGATAGTCAGCCGTGTGAAACGGGCCCCAATCAGAACCGTTATTTCTATATTCGCCATAAGTGCCACCCGAACGATTTCACTGTCGGTGAATTTCATCGAGCTAAGTCTAGATTTCAGTATGTTTAGAAGCACGCCCGCTGCTCTTCATGGCATGCATATGTGTCTGCACGTAACGAGAAGACTTCTTTAGCAGAGGTAGGGAATCGAGAAAAAGAATTCGCGGCAAGTTCTCGCAGGACCCTTCTCCCATTTTGCAGGAGAATGGGACCGCAATCTCTGAACCTGCGTCATTGGTGGATGCCTTCGTGACTGCTTTCTCCACATTCTCTCGCTGTGATGCAACTCCACCAGTATTCAATGCTCGTCGCAATGTTGCGAAAGGCCGCCAACTGGACTTTACATCCAGAGGTGAAGAACCCTTCAACGATGGGTTTACATTGAGAGAGTTGCGTTTCGCTCTCGTTTCGTTCGCGGACACCACCCCTGGTCGGGAGAGGCCTGTATGCCATGCTTAGACACCTGGAAGAGCGAGGCATGGCCTTTCTGTTAGATTTGTTCAACAGGATCTGGGTAGAGGGTATCATTTTAAATTCCTAGTGAATCGCTACTCTGTTCACTTTTCGCAAACCGGTGAGATCACTATATCCAGGCCGGTGTCCAATAAATCTCTTTAACTTCCATCGTGTGAAATTTAATTTAGAAATTACTAAATGTCAAACTAGCCTTTTTTATTCGGGAGATCGGAGGCCACTCTCTTCCGCACATTTCGACTTGCGGAAGAAGCCCTTCTTCGTATGCAGCACTAGTCCACGCTGATTTTTGACCCCGGGAAGCCCCATGATACCGCAATACAATACGGTATCTTAGAGAGTCTCAATACGTTCGAGGCGAGGAGACACCATCCAATTTTAAAACTGAATTTATTTGAGATCGTCTATTCTGCGTAGGGGTGGGGGTTGGATGGGCTTTCCGGCCAAACAAAGCATGAAGAGGGTGTCCAGCAAGGAAATGTCCTCAGTGTCAGACTCTTTTTTTAACATTGTTATCTTGACTATGGATGCGAGTGTTATGCATCCGCAACGAGCGTCTATCGTGAAAGGTGGACTTGATCCACCACGCTGACCTTTGCCTGGCGACCGGTGCCTTTAGCATGTCCGCCATCGAGAGCCTACGTATCGATGCTAGGGAGATGCCACTTGCACGTCGCCTTGCTCGCAGGGCATTATTCACCTGTTCGTATGAGCCAGGCGCCTCCTTCAGTAGCCACAAGCGCTCACTTCATCCATTGCTGATCTCGACGGTGCCTATGTCGCCGGGGGACACTAGTGATACGTGAGATAACGCTTCGTGACCATTTCGGAGACCGGAATATGACTATAGCGACTCACAAAGCGCCCTAAGTGCTCTTGGGGCATTGAAATCTGCACACCCATTGGTTTGCAGTATCCATGACGCCACGCTTCCAGTGAGCTGGGGATGTCGAGATTTTCCTCTGTTGGGTTCCTGGACATGTGCGAAGTGCGTGGAATGAGCGCGCTAATGAGGGCTGCACAGATTCCGCGGGGACTAAGTGTACAAGCCACCGTTTCTCTCTTCCTCGCACCGATTTCATAGCAGGAATACGGGCTGCTGTGCAAAGAAGATGGGAGACGGTCGAGATGAACTTAAAGTTAGGTGTTTTGAGGCCGCGACTGTTTCTATGGACATAACCACCAATGCTGTGACGACTTCAGGTTTCTTTCTGTCGTCTCCGAATTGGACACAGTCGCGAGACGCACAGCCATTTGATGGAGCACTCGCCGACACCTCATTTCGACCACTGCCTTGTCTCACACTGCTCGAGACATTCTCGTTGAACATACTAGGCTGGGTGATCTTCGTGCACATTACCTGTCCTGGTACGGTGACGAGCGGGGTCACTACCGCTTTTCCGTTGTACTCTGGACGGTTACATGTACACAAAATTGCGGAGTATATGACTACTTGAGGGTGGTTGGCCTCCTCCACTTTATTTGAGATTTTGCTGTAGATCGCATGTCCCTGCACGGTAGTGGGGGAAGCCCTTCCTCCGATCCGTAGCGCGCTTCCTTCCTTCCTTCTTGTTGCTTTTTTGCTCATTTTGCTCTTTGCTCATTAATCCTTTATTCCTTTTTATCTTTATTATTTTTTTTCGCATGGTATTGCCTGTTTTTTAATCCAGCCTAGTATTATTAGTCTGAATTGAGAGTAGGGCAACTTTTGCTCCTCTGGGCATCCACCGGATGGTCTTTTAAAATTAAAAAAAATCTATTTGTCCGATTCTAATGAAATTGAAAACCTCTCACATTGTTTTCCATTTTCTGTCGAATGATAATAATTACCAGGGTCGTCCCAAGGTTAGTCCGGGAATTATTAAAATAAAACTAACTATCGGGAGAATTGCCCCACTTGAAGTTTAGAAGGTCACATGGCCATAGGGTCATAAGTGAGAATAATCGAGACCACGCGACTTAGGTCTGTTGATCTTGTTTAAAAGGCAACAAAAAGAGGAGCGGATTCGCCACTCCTCCAGAATGGCAGACTTTACAGGCAGACCTTTCGTCTAGGGCCTACGGCTATCCGGCTCGAGCAAAGTTTTTTTTCTAAACAATTTTAAAGGTTTATTTATGTACAGTACACAACATCATCATCATCATCATCATCATCATCATCATCATCATCATCACTAACTCTTTAATTTAAGAAGGGGATTTTTTGGAGTATTTGAATAATAATTTAATCTTAGTTTGGTTATGACTTATGATTTTATGAAAGTTATTTCTAATAATTCGTTTATAATATCAAAAAACAAAATAGTGAAGTTCAGAAATAAATATAAGTATCGAAATTTTGTGAATTTTGAAAACCCAAAGAATTACAAATGGTGTAGTTCAGAAAATGTATTTTTATATATCTTCTTCTATAACTATATTTTAGCGACGTGATTTTTTTTAAAGATTTTAATTTTTAATCTTAGTAGCGAAGCGCAAGCTTCCCCCGGTAGGGGGGAGTAGCGAAGCGCAAACTCCCCCCGGTAGGGGGGAGTGGCGAAGTCATTGCTTGGTCTCCTAGTAATTTACTCTTGGACTATTTTTTTCAGATCTTTGCTTATTTTCTAGGCCTAAAGGCAAGAAAATAGCCATAATTTTAATAATTTTGGAAAATCTCTGAATCTCTCAGGTTTCCAATCCTAATTCTTTTAAAAAAACTCCAAAATGTTTAATAATAGCTTAAAATTTCAAAAAGTTTTATATGTTAAATAATTTTAATAAAATTAAATAACAGAAAGTCAGACTTGAACTAAGAGGAAAAAATCAAAAATTCAAACTGTCGCCAAAATTGCCTTCAAAAAATATACTGTTAGGGAGAAATTTATTAAAATCCAATATTACAGAAATTTGATTGAGGATAAGAAAAAATATATTCCTAAGCGTCAGTTCTCTCCATATGCTCTACATTTCTCTATAAGCACAGTTGTCTGTCGCAAAATGACTAGCATATATATATATATATATATATATATATATGCTAGTGATTTTGCGACAGACAACTGTGCTTATAGAGAAATGTAGAGCATATGGAGAGAACTGACGCTTAGGAATATATTTTTTCTTATCCTCAATCAAATTTCTGTAATATGTGATTTTAATATATATATATATATATATATATATATATATATATATATATATATATATATATATATATATATGTGTATGTTAGGAATATGAAGATATATGCGATGCTTACGAACATTTAATTTTCCGGACGTTTCGGTCATTAACGATGACCATCATCAGCGAATTCTAAATACAAAGAATTATTTTTATAAGAATAACTAAACACAACAATTACCCCCCCCCCAAAAAAAAAAGCACCCAACAAAACAGGACAGGAGTCAAAAATAATAACCGAAAGCAAGAAGTTAAAATGAAATATATAATCCTAAACCCTTGAAAGCAAATGGGTGAAAATCTTTTGATAAGCATTTGATTAATATCCTAAAAATAACTAAATTAAATAATAATACAATGAGTATAAAATATGCATAATAAACATGAATTAAATTCTTATTGGAATACAAAAATTATAAACTATAGCAATAAAGTCGAAAGCAAGGGATGAAGAAATCGATTAATAAGAGTGACAAAAAATGATTAAATAATACCATGAGCAGCAAATTTGAATAATAAATATGAATTAAATTTTAAGCGGAATAGAAGAAATTTAATATAAACTATAGCAAGAAAGAATTATAAGGCGAAGCGAACAATCTAAAATAAGTTAGATCAGGGACTATGTAATCAAAGCGGATATTAATAGATAAAGTAAAGCAAGTAATTCAATAAAGTTCAAATTTAAGTGATTGAACGTTCAATAAATATGAGTAAACTAACGCACGAAAGTTTAAATATTAATTAAGCAATAATGGAGGGGCCGAAGATGAAAACTAAAACATTAAATAAAGGAAAAGTCATTTGTGAACTAGATCATTTGGATATAAACGGGACAAACTAAAATAAAAATAAAAATTTATCTGCACGAGCACTAACCTTATTTCGTTGTAGCTGGGACTTTCAACTGATATTACGGACAGAACTAGGCAGAAGGAAAACTATTAACAGGGATGTGGTTGGTTGTACGTTTGTCTATAGAGTGAATAATTTGAGGGATGATGAATAATCATTGAGTTCCGGGTTTATTTGTTTAATGAAAAGTGATTCAAGAATTTTTAAATCCAGAGAAGAGGAGGCAGAAGAGAGTATACTAAAGGTATCAGGGTCAAGCGGGTGATTATGTTTTAGTGAATGTTCTCGTATAGAGGAGTGTTCGGGTTTGGAGATGAAAATGTTTTTTCTATATGATACTCCGATATGCTTAGCGATCTTACATCTTAATTGTAGACTCATTTGGCATACATAGCGACTTTGGCAGGTCGCACAAGTGAATTCATAAATAATAGAGGAACACAGGCATAATGGGAGCGATTCTTTGTGTCGAAGAAAAGTATAAACACCAAGAGGATTAGAATTAATTAGGAGAAACTTGCATTGAGGAAAGTATTTATTAAGATTCGAGAGTAAATCTTTGTTGAATTTTGTGTTATGAAGTGGGAAATAAGTCAGTTAGTTTTAAGAATATTTTTTGTTTAGGGACAATTATTTGTTGGGTCTTGTGAGAGAACTCTTTAGATAGGAAATTGGAAGTAAGTCTGTCAAAAAGGTGGTCTGGGAAAAAAATAGAATGAAAACAGCTCCTAAGATATTCTATTTCAGAATGAAAGTGAAACCAATTTGAATTGATTTTGTAAGCTCTGTGTATACTGTCAATGATGGTGGAATGTTTAAAATTAGTAGGATTGCAACTAAAGAAGTGGGTGCCAAGTTTGGTGGTAGTGGATATCCTGTAAACTGAGGTGTTAAATTTCCAACCAATTTTTGAAACGGTGACATCCAGAAAGAGATTTTATTGTTTAATTCTGTCTCCATGGAAAATTTAATATTAGGGTGTTGTTGATTTAAATAATTGAAAAATAATGGGGCATGGTCTTTGTGTTTAAAAATCAGGTAGCAGTCGTCGATAAATATTTTATACACTAACGGTTAATATTCAACCAGACAGTCCCTTAACCAGTTTTTTTCGTGGTAGGATAAAAAAGCATTAGCAAAGCTGGGACTTAATAGAGAGCCCATGGCCATTCCATCGTGTTGAGTGTACAAAATCTCATTAAAATAGAACACTGTATTTTCAACGGACAATTTTATTAAAGTAGAAAAAAGAGACTTAGTTAGACCTAAAATGCTATCATTTGATTGAAAAAGGGTATCTGTTATGATTTTGCAAGTTTCCATGACAGGTACATTTGTAAATAAAGACTCTACATCGATTGAAGTCCTAAACGAGTGGTTTAAATCTATGTATTTTAAAAACGTAGCTAACAAATTCGAATGTATCTTTCAGATTGAATTCGTTGTGAGTGAGAGGTTCAATTATGGGGACTAAAAACTTCGGGAGGAAACTTTGGTTTGCCACTTTTTGCCTTAGGGGACGACAGTTCAGTCTTTATTCATCGGCTTCTTCGCTGCATTCTTTGAAGGTGGAACACCTCCAATCCTTCACAAACGATTTAGTTTTGGAAGAGAGCGCAGCCAAATGCTGGTCCTTCAGGACGAATTCGAAAAGCGCTTCATAATCGTTTGGGACTTTAGACGAAAAGAGCCAGAAATTGAAGTGCCTTTGAAGCGTATACCCAAACAGACCAAAAGTTTGAATGGGTTGAATACCAGCGTGGCGAAATTTAGCGTGGTAAAAATCCGGGGTCATATTATACGCAGTCAGCAGTTCCGCTTAGCTCGGACCTGGGAACTTAGCAACGGCAGGAGTTTGGCGACGCCGTCAGCTTCGATATCCTAGTTGTTAACCTCGAATATTTTCTTGAAAAGCGTTAAGTAAGACTAAAAATCAAGTAATGGGGTAAAGGAAACCGAAAAAGAAGAAGAAGGGAAAATACAAACGCCTTCGGAAGGAGAAGAGGAGAAAAAAGGCGCAAAGAAGAAAAATAAGAAAACACCAGAAAAAACACGGCTCTCCCCTGTCCCCGGCCCCCAAAGACGACCTGGAACTACTCATCATCGGCCTAGCCGCGGGTGAATACAAATGGACGTACGAGAGACCATACTCCAGGAAAGAGGTGTCGGCCCTACTCCTAAAATCCCTGGTCTACATCAACCCCAGAGACGTGCATAATGTAAAAATGACGACATTTAAAGCTATACGGAGTGGACAAAAAACATCGCAAATTAAATAGTGAATACGAAAAAGTGATCAATTATAGTAAATAATAATAGTGAATCATATTTAGTGAAACAAATCTAATTTATTAAAAACTAATATAGTGAAAATAGTAAAGTAAATAAAATAAGTACAAATAAAGCAAAAAGTGAACAATTAGTAAACTTATAGACAGTGAGAGAAAATCTGGTTCTAACGTAAAGTAATGAACAATTATAGTGTAACTAAACTAATTTAGTGAACATAAATCTAATGAAAATAACGTACTAAATAAAATAAGCAAAAATGATAATTTTAATACAGTGATAATAAATCAAATTTTAGTGTTAATCGATTTAATGTAAAATTAAATAGGCGAAATACAACAAACAGACTTACAAAGCATTAAAAGCTACCGTAAATTTAATGTGTGGTAAATATAAAGTAAAATATAATAAACTAACAAATTAAATGAATTATAACAAGTGTATAATAACAATAATTTAAAGAATTTATAGTAAATTATCCATAATCTTTCTATAGTATGTGAAGTGTAGTTAACTTGAAAATGCAATTGATAATGATTTCCATGTCTCTGGGATGCTATCTTTCCCTACTTCTACTCAGTGCTTTTACCTCCTCGGCTAAATCTATTTTCACTACTATTTTCTATCATTCTAACTACATATAATGTATCTAATTACCACTTTTTGTATTTATAACTTAATAAAACTTTGACCTTTAACCTTTGAATCTTTACCTTCCTTGTAAACTGGGCGTTTCACCGACGTATTTTGCGGGACGTCATTTCGTGAGTTGATGGAGAGCGTTTCTATTCTCACTATACTCATCTCTAATTCATGTTGGTAGGTTCTTTCTCTTTCTTCTCTCTCTCTCTCTCTCTCTCTTGCTTTTCTCCCCCTCTCCTTTTCGCCCACTTGACTCTCTCTCTCTCTTCCTCTTGTAGGTAGGACAGAAGCTCCTTGCTGGTTAGTCCAAGGGATTCGCCTTGCGATTTGAATCGGTCGAACGAAGACATGTTGCGTGTATTATCGAACTTGACGCGAAAGACCTTACCTGTGCCCAACTAACACAAAGAACATTTTTTACTGAGCCTTTCACGGTATAAAAGGATAAGATTTTGCTGGAGAATAAATAAGATGCACATTCTCGAAATATTACACACAGTAACCCTACAGGGTAAATAAGAAATTGGTACACAAAGGAAATGTGTTGCAGATGGCAAATGGGCGATTAAAATGTAAAAGATTATTTCTCCGTTCCTTCTTAATAGAAACTGCCTTCAGCCTTATAACCACTGAAGAAAACGAAAAGTAAACCCTTAAAAGACCTTTAAAAAGACCCTTTAAAGAACCTTTTAAACCTGACACCAGATTTTATAATATATATATATATATATATATATATATATATATATATATATATATATATATATATATATATATTATACTCAGACTGGAGTGGGTGGTTAAGGTCAATTGAGTGACCTTCGCTCGACCCCAGGTAGCGGCAGTCAAGGGCGACGATAGGGGAATGTGGTAACCCAATTCGAGTGCGTGGAAGGATTTATCTAAAGAATCGAGTGCAATTGGCTGTTAGTATAATGAAGAAGGATGCGAGACTCTGGGGCTATGAAAGGGAGGCAACTAAAATAATCTTTAATAATTACAAGATATATAGGACATATATATAATGGAAAAGTTTGCAAGCGCATATTTAGTGTTTACAGGGGTTAGATTAAAGAATTACCTCTAGCGATTAAATAAAGTCAAACGTGAGCTTACAAGCGGCTACTATTAGGCCAATATACGAACATACGCTTTACGGGTCGACTGTTCAAGAAACCGCAATTTAGTCGCTGGAGCCTAGGTTCCGGTTTATGAGACACCCCCGGAGATGGGTGATCGAACGAGTAAATCGTAATCGATGGAGTTAAACCTCGAGGAGTGAATTGGGAGGAGTACCTGCGCCAGACGAGGTTATAACCGGATCCAAGGATAGCCAATTGACTAGGGCTGAATTTCTTTGGTGAGAATTCTTGCTTTCGAGCTCGAAAAAGAGAACGAAGATGAATCGAGAAAACGACGTGTCATATGCAGAAGTGAGGAACTATACTCTCTTTTCGCGGCTGAGCCGAACATTATATATGGTCCGGCCGGAAGCGAAAATTTCCCAAGCCAAAGAGGCAAATTTTCTTAACCAAATACTCTACCGTGATAAAGAGATGAACTCCAGCGGAGTTTCTTGATAACGCTCGGTGAGGCGGGAAGCGTCTACTTGCGCTGTCGCTCTTGTAATTCTTGTTTCTGCCTTATCAGCGGAAGTGGCTCGAGTCTCTCATGGTTCCCACGACTTTACTCCCCGTCGGCCGACCTCGTGCCTAGCCTCATGGCTTCTTGGTCACATGGCGGTATTAACCTCTATTCACGACATTGACCTTTAGATCTCATTGCTCACACAACTTTTTTAATCAAATGTGAATTTTCCTTGAGCATATGGACTTCTTGCCTTATTCTTTCTCTTGATTGGTTTACTCTTGCAGGTGAGGTGGAGCATATCATGCTCTTGAGATGTCCTCGCACGAATAAATCGTAAGGTGTTAGATCCTTTCAACTTGGGTGCTATTCAATTAAACGATTGAAACTATGCAATCGTTGAAAATTTCTTTCAATTTTTCTCCGAGTCAGATGTGTTTATGTGTGGAGTTCCGGAATCAATGTTTCATTAAGCATGTTCAGGTAGAGAGCTCCACTTATATTATTATCTTAAAACATGGGGCAAATAAGAAAGCCATTCCTGCATATTCGCATTAAGAGAGACACTTTCTTTTGGAAAAAGAGCTTTCAAAATTCAATTAGTGGGTTTTTCAGTGGTCCAGAGTGTAGAACATTACGGTTATACAGTTTTTCATTCATCAAGAAGCCGTCTCTTCACTAATCACATGTCCAAGAAAATGGTTGGTTTATGGAGACAAATCATTTTTGGCTAAGATAATTAGTCTTGAAGAGCTGATGCCGGCGATGCATATTATAAGGAAGCCAAATCAAATCAAGTTTAATAATGCGGTTAAATGATAATTTTTCACTTTGATTTCATTCTCTCTGGCAGATACATTTCTTCGAGTTTTACTGTCTTGAGCAGAGCAGAATGACTTTTTTTGAAAATTTAGACTAGTAACCTCCGTTTTGGACTTCTGAACACTATTCCAAATTATGTTAGATTTATTTGGAGAATGTTGCTTATGAAAACGCAGCCTAAACAAATCTTAGATCTTGTAAAGATAATCCATCCTACGATTTTCTCGCTTTCATATATCTTAGCCTTATACCTTAATGTAAAATAGGCTAGGTTAGTTTAAGTTAGGACATATTCGGGTCGAAAAAACCTTCGCATGCCACATCTTTACAAGATCCAAATCTTGTACTTTTATGTTTAGTGCCTTTAGTCTCCATCCAACTAGTTACCACGAATATTCGTTGGTCTTTTGTTAATTGTAAGGTGTTTTCTTGCACGGGTGAAATAAGATGGGAATAAATTTAAAGATTTGTTGGTAATAGAAGAGAAATTTTAGTAAAAGGGTCATATATAAGGTTGAAAACAAAGTTCTCCCACAGTTTTATTAACAATGATTTACAACGAAATAATGCAGCAAAAGAAACATATTAATGACCAAAGTAATCGCCGTTATATTCAAGCAAGTGCTTCCAAAAATGGGATAGATCATGGATGCCGTTGTTTTAAAATTTAACTGGTTTTCCTTCAAAGAAGATTCCACCTGCAGTTTTCTATTGGTCATCGTTTGCGAACGTCATCTTTCAAGAAGTTCTGCACTGCCAGGAATAGTTGGTAGTTTGTTGGCGTCAGGTTAGCGAGTTCGGTGGCTGAGGGAAAGATTCCTTACCCCCGGTCCATGAGTTTTTTATGGTTATGATTTGCAGAATGTGGTCTGGCGTATCATTAAGAAATCTGACAACATTAGTTATTTCAGGTCATTTCTGTGCATTTGCCCCTGCTGCCTGTTGCAGTTCTTAACTGTTTAATTGAGCTTCAATAGACTGATTGCATTCCAACATTTCCTATGAAATCACTCCCTTTACATTCCATCAGACACAATCATAAGCTTCTTTTGAGGCGTTTGGTCTTTGCCTGAAGTGATTGATGCATTTGCACCTCTATCTGTCCAACTTCTTTTAAGTGCCATGTTGGAGTGCAGACACCATTGCTCATATGCAGTAACCACTTTAATAAGCCACCAAAATGACGTTTCTTGGACATTAATTTAATACATACATCTTGCGGCCCTGACGGTCGAAGTCGGTCATTTTGCGTGGAATCCATACGCCCAATTTTCTGATTTTGCCCATTTCCTCTAAATAATGCAAAATGGCTGTATGACTGAAACTAAACTTTTGACTCAGCTTGCGTGACTTAAGAGTTGATCAGCTTGAACACAGGCGTACAAACTGTCATTGACAATAAGTGAGGATCGACTACTTTTTGGGTGATCTTGATGATCAAATTCGTCACGCTGAAGCTTCTTAAAACAATTGTAGGCTGTGATACGAATTATTGCGTCTTTTCCAAATGCTTGGCTGATAGGACGTTGCGATTTGCAGCGCTTAGGTCGGACTTGTAATCATGCAGTAAAAGAGTACGTTGCTGTTCACAAGAAAGTCATTTGCTGGGTATTTTTTTTAATTTTAGATATCATAAAGGGTGTAAGAATTATTGTTATGCAGTGACCAAGGCTTTCCTAGCCCTCGTTTGAAAGTGCATAGTGACCTAGTCTACCTAAGCTCGAGTTCACTATTCCCTTTCAAGTTAGCCTAGGAAAGACTAGGCCACTGCACATCAACCAGTCGTACACTTTATATATATATATATATATATATATATATATATATATATATATATATATATATTATATATATAAATAAATCAACTTTTAAATAAATATAAATTATAAATGAATAAACTTTTAAAAAAAGTTTGTGCAAGAACATTGTTTTCAACCTAGTAATTGTCAGAAGAACTGAAAATCACTCGTGTTTTATCTGGTTATTTAGTTCGGATCGTGTTTGTATTTTTGGCTGAGCTATCTGCACACCTCTTCCAATCCTCCTCTTTACTCAGGTGGGTATGGGAGTGGCCTTGGCAGAGTAGTTTTGAATTCATTATGTATTAAAACCTAGTATCATGGTTATCCAAAAAATGCTTAAAAATACCATCAATCGACTATTATGTACAAAATTTTCCATTAATTCCCTTACATTGAGCAAACGTAATTGTGTATACCTTGGCAAATATCAATGCATCTTTATCATTATTAAAGCACATTTGATGAATGTTTTTAGAAATTTTAAATGAATATATATTTTACAAAATCGCTTTTACACACTGTAAAACTTTATCAATTGTTGCCATTGCTATTTAGCAATAGCAACATTTGGATAAACAGGTCACAGCTACTTATTGTGGTGATGAGTGTTTCAATTTGCAGCAGGTGTGCATACAGGTGCAAGACCTGATCGACTATGCTTTGTTCAATGCCACAGTCTGTCGAGGTGTGTCTGTGAAGCCTCGCTCGGGGTAAGGGTACATACACAATCATGGGCAGATAGCCGATCCTAGGCGGCTTGCATATGCAATTAAAGGAGTGGGGAACCGCATCCTTGATTTTATACAGAATACAATTTGCGATTGATTGGGATTTATCTAATGGCTTGCCAAGTCGCAGTTCAAAGGATATATAGAAAACAAGACCCCAAAATATAATTTTAATATATAATAAATAGCGCAATATATATATATATATATATATATGAATATGTACCACGAAAGGAAACTGAATAAAAAGTAGATTGGAGTTAGTACTTTCGTCTATTCGACATTTTCAAACTCAATGGTAAGAAAAATAAGACACCCAGTATTTATACATACAAGGCACGTTTTCCTGGGATGAGGTTAACATTTTAATGCTATCAGATAAGTCGGATTTTATAAAAAGTAATAAAATTGGATCTAGCGAAAACAGCCCTGGGCTAATATTGAGATTACTCTCTTTTGTGTGGGAGATTAAAAATGATTCCAGAATATTACTCTTTATAAAATCATTACTATGGATTATAGTATCAGTTTTTGACCAGTTAATTTCGTGTCCTATCTTGGAATTGTGGACAGCTAAGGCATTATTCTGATAACCCTTAATTACTGCGTTTTTGTGTTGTTGGGTCCTTTTGGAAACATTTTTGGAAGTTTGGCCTACATAGAATAAATTACAATCTAAACATGGAATTCGGTAAATTACATTATTATCATTATTGTGGCTATGCTTTATTCAGAGATTTTTTAATGCATGATTATATGTAAAGGCTACTTTAATATTAAGTTGATTTAGAATGGGCACTACAGACATAAAATTATCAGGATAGGGTAAAATTAATAGGTTTTTACGAGGTTCTATTGTCTCTAATTTACAATTATAAAATGTTTTTTGTGGCTATATTTACACATTTTTCTAAAAAGTACTTTGGGTAGCATAAATTGGTAGCAATATCTTCAATTTTTGTGTATTCTTTATCTATATAGTCGGGACTACATATTCGAAGAGCCATAAGATACATGGAAGAAAAAACAGCAGATTTTATATTTTTGGAAGTTTGGCCTACATAGAATAAATTACAATCTAAACATGGAATTCGGTAAATTACATTATTATCATTATTGAGGCTATGCTTTATTAAGAGATATTTTAATGTATGATTGTATTTAAAGGCTACCTTAATATTAAGTTGTTTTAGAATGGCCGAGAAGCCTCATGGCTTCTCGGCCATATGGCGGTATTAAAGTCTATTGCAGACATCTCCTCCCTTCTTAAGATTTAAATTTGGGGGGAGGGGGAAAAGTGACATCTGATAATCGCTGGATGATGATTAAGTGTCTAAATTTTCCCGACGCCGGCTGGCAAAAAATCACTGGGGGGATACCTGACCTTAGTTCGAACGAACTTAACTGGCTAAGGCATATTTAAATACAACGAGTATCTAGGTACACAAAGAAGGCATAAATGAATTGATACAGGACAAAGAGAGTATTAACTTACAAGAACTAATGTTAGCTTCAAACGGAGTTTCGATCACCTCAGGTCAATAACGACCTAGAGCTATACAAGCAAATAACACACACACAGATACACACAAAGTAATATAGAAACAAATACAATAGGGACATATATATTACAAGAAAATCAATTGAGCCGGACGATGCAAACGGTTACCTGATCATTCTCAGTTTGTGAACAAAAACATTTACTATTATATATATATATATATATATATATATATATATATACAAACCTGCACAAAGAAAGAAAAACATCAATCATGAAATTTAGAAATCACAAAATTTCTTTTAGGTTAGCTTGGGGTTGACTCTAGGGGGTTTCTACGCAGATAATCTGCGACACAATTCTCACAGACTTTGATATATACAATCTTAAATTGAAATTACTGGATGAGTAAGGTCCAGTACACAAGCCTACCATATTGTTCTTCACATTTCGCAAATATCCTATATTTTTGCCCTGCCCATATGATGGCAAGGGACTCTCGCTCGATGAGGTCATAATTTTGTCCCGAGGAAGTAGTTTAACATAACATAACATAACATAATTACACGGATGACAAAAGCCACAAGGGCCTATCAAAGGTCATCCGCCTCCGTCAAAACCCACCCACAAAAAGCACCATCACCAGGGGAAGACAAAATCAAAGTCCCCCACAATATAATATAACGGATGACAAAAGCCACAAGGGCTCATCATAGGTCATCCGAGTCAAGCGGCCTCTTTTTCAAGGCACCCAAACTCCCAGGAAAACTACATCCAGAGGATTGCATCCAGAAACAAGGGTATCACCAATCAAGGCTTGTCAAGAACTAAATCATGCAGCTATAGATATATACAAACAATATTAATATATACAAAACTTAGGAACCATCACAACCTTCCCTTCCCATAAACTCATCCAACCTACTCTTAAATACATTTAGATTTGGACTACCTACTACCCTCTGCGGCAATTTGTTCCAGAAGTCTACCACTCTATTGGTGAAAAAATACTTTCTTAAATCCAACCTACACCCTTGCTTTTTAATTTTCAAGTGGTGACCTCTAGTCCGATTTCCATCATCTAACTCAAAAAACTTGCTAACATCCAATTTATCTATCCCGGAAAAAAATTTAAAGAGCTCAATCATATCCCCTCTCACACACCTCCTTTCGAACGAGAACATATTTAACACCCTCAGTCTATCTTCATATTCAAGGTGCCTCAGGGAAGGAATAATCTTTGTTGCCCTCCGTTGCACTGACTCAAGAAGGTTAATATCGTGTCTAAAATGTGGGGACCATGCCTGTATACAGTACTCTAGATGTGGCCTAACATAAGAGTTATAGAGTTTAAGAATAACCTCCTTACTTTTGTAACTGACATTTCTCTTAATAAAACCCAGCACTCTATTTGCCCTATTTCTTGCTTCAATACACTGCTTAGAAAACCTTAATGACTTATCTATTACTACTCCTAGATCTTTCTCATCCTCTACTGAGCTCAGCCAATGCCCATCCATTTCATAGTTAAATTCTCTATTATCTTTTCCCATGTTAATAACTTTGCACTTATCAAGGTTGAAAGTCATTTGCCACTTATGTGCCCAGGATAACAATTTATTTAAGTCCCCCTGCACTTTAAAATTATCATCAATATCTTTAACTACAGCTGCTAATTTGGTATCATCCGCAAAAATTGACACTTTATTATTAACTGCCTCCCCAAGATCGTTTATATAGATGACAAATAATAATGGACCGAGAACTGATCCCTGAGGAACCCCACTGATAACATCCCTCCACTCTGACTTTACACCATTTAGCACTACCCTTTGCTTCCTGTCTTTCAGCCACTCAGCTATCCAATTTGAAACACCCCCACATATCCCAATCATTTTTAATTTATGAACTAGTCTCCTGTGTGGTACCTTATCAAATGCTTTACTAAAATCTAAGTAAATTATATCTACATTCTCTCCTTTATCTACTTGATCTGTTACAAACTCCAGAAAGTCTAGTAAGTTAGTCAAACATGATCTACCTGATCTAAACCCATGCTGAGCATCGCTGATTAACCCCTCCCTCTCTAGATGTTGGCAAATCCCTTTTTTAACTATTTTCTCAAGAATTTTACAGACTACAGGAGTTAGGCTAACCGGTCTAAAGTTATTTGGATCCTCTTTACTACCCTTCTTGAAAATGGGGACTACATTCGCTCTCTTCCAATCATCGGGTATTTCTCCATATTCCAATGACCTAGTATATAACTTGTCCAGAGCTATTGAGATACTTTCTACCCCTTCCTTAAGTATCCTAGAATGAATAATATCAGGGCCGGAGGCCTTGGTAGTATCTAAATCACCTATTAGTCCTTTTATCATCCTCCGATCCACACAAATGTTAGTAAACACCTCTTTTCCTGACCTATGAGTACTATACATAGGACTATTTAGTTTCTCTTTTGTAAATACTGATGCAAAATGACCATTTAGTACCTCAACTATTTCCTCATCAGTTTCTCTCACAAACCCTTTATATTTGATAGGTCCTATTTTAACTCTGCCAGACTTGTTATTAGTTTTATAGTAACTAAAGAACTTTCTAGGATCTTTGTTGCTATCCTGAGCTAATTTAATTTCTGACACCCTTTTGTTCTTCTTTATAATCTTATTTAACTCATTCCTAGCCATTCTATAATCACTTAAATTTTGAATATTATTTTCTACCTGTAATTTTTTATATGCCCTTTTCTTCTCTGAAATTTTTCTAGCTATCTCCTGATTCCACCATAATGGTTTCCTACTTTTGTTCCTAATGGCCTTCATTGGGATACATTGTTCTTGGACTACATTTATTATATGCTTGAAAGTATCCCACATCCCATAAGCATTTTTACCTCTGAATTCTATATCCCAGTCTACCAAATTTAGCAAGCTTCGAAGTTTTACATAATCTCCCTTATGAAAATTTGGAACTTTTTCAGCATTCTCAGTTATTTTACCCTTCTCAATTCCCAAGTTAAAACGAACTATCTGATGGTCACTATTTCCCAATGCTTCCCCAACAGTCAATTCTTGAACTAAATGATCACTGTTAGAAAGTACTAAATCTAATATATTGTCCCCCCTCGTTGGCTCATTAACAAATTGATTCAAAAAATTATCCTCAAAGCATTCTATGAACCTGCCACTTGTTCTATCCCTACCTATCATATTTTCCCAGTCCACAGAGTTTAAGTTGAAGTCCCCAATAATAACTGCATCTGTTTCACATCCCTTACTTATTTCCCTTATCATTAGTTCATCTATATCATCAGTCTGCCCAGGTGGCCTGTAAAAAGCTCCCAAATGCACCATTCTATTTTTACTGAACCTAATATCTATCCAAAGTGACTCAACTCCATCCTGCTTTATTGAAGTATTTAAACTTGAAACAATGTTGTTTTTTATATAGATAATTATTCCTCCACCAATCCTACCTGTCCTTTGACTAATGTACATATTATAGCCCTGAAAATCAAATTCACTTATAGTGTCACTAAATTCTATTTCATTAACTCATGATTCAGTAACGCATAATATATCTATATCCTCATTGCTAATATAACTAAATAGCTCATCCTTCTTGTTTCTAAGACTACGAGCATTTGTATAGAAACAATTTAACCCCCCTATCCCTGAAGCACCTCTTGAAACTTGAATGACCTCACCTCTATCGCCTTGGAACCTATTTCTGTTATCTGCCAAGTCCATTCTACTTTCAGTACTATAATGTCCTCTCATAATTCCCTGACCACTATTAGTATCTAGTTTCCCGCCCGCAAAGACCTAATAACACGATCATACTCCTCCCACAACACATCTACCCCCCTCCTACTCAAATGCAGTCCATCCATCGCATACATTTCTTTCATTCCAACAAACCTATCCCACACATCCACAAACATGACACCTTCCATCTCACACATCCTCCTCACATAATCATTCAGACCAATTGCACGAGACATCCATTCTACCCCAACATCCATTCTTGGAAGCACACCTGTCACAACACCTTTCATTCTACTTTCTTTCACCTTTTCAATCAACTTCTTGTACCTCTCATGTAACTCACATGCACCCACTTTCTTCACATCATTCACTCCTACATGTGTAATCACAACCGCATCCCTTGCACAGCCAGACACCAGTTCCTCATACCTATCAGACAGATCTCTCACTCCAGCACCCGGCAAACACACCCTCAAACCATTCAATCTACTTGCATTCAACTTCCTATCTAAATATCTAACTCGCGAATCACCCATCACAAGCACTTCAGTCAGACTCCTATTCCTAACCCCCACAGACCTAACTCCATCCCCACTCCTATTCTCATTCAAACTACCAGTCACTCGAACTCCACCCCCACCCCCATCAGTCATATCACTTCCAGTTACTTCCTCTCTTAGGGCACTGAATCTATTAGTCAAGCTAATAGGTTCTGTGTCCCTCTGACTCACACACCTATTCTCCCCCTGGCTAACCACCTCAACAGAGGCAACCCTATTCTCACAAAGAACAGGAGAAGCCTCCCTAGCTTCATGTTTCCTAACCACTCTCCACTGTCCCCCATCCTCACTAGGCCTATTTCTAACTAATCTAAGGGGGCTAACTTCACTATCACTAGAACTATCATATCCTACCTCCTCCACCGGCCCTCTACCTTCACCTGAAACATCTAACTGGCCTACCTCACCACCTAACCTATTCCCAAATCTAGGCCTAACACTAAGTTCCCTCCTGAGCTCAGCAACTAACCCCTCCAGCCTACATATCCTGTCTAAATCCTGCCTTCTCATCCCCTCTAAATCTACAATGCATTCACGCAGCCCACATACAACACATGTATACCCCTCACCTAATACACCACAACCAATGCATACATTCCGACACTCATGCTCACTTTCATCCCCAAACTCCATCACTTATTCAAACAAAGAAAGAATTTAAGTAGCAAATAAGAAAAAGAAGAAGAGCAACTTAGCTTTGGCTGATTGTGGTGAGAAAAAAAACAAAAAACAAACAAACTATAGAAAAATCTGAAAAATAGATCAACAGACTGAGAGCTCTATAAAACACGTGCTACCTGTTCGAAGGTCAGTCGAAGACTCGCATACGCAAGGGGAACCTTTCACCATAATCACCATATTGGAGTCATAATACAGAAAGGCATGTTAGGGTTGGGGAGCCGGATAATAGGAGCGGACGCTAATTTTCCTTTAAGCTCTTTGAAGTACGCGACGGTTAACGGGGTTTAGACAAGGTTTTGGGGGAACTTTTTCTGTAGCAAGTCGCAGAGGGGCAGAGAGCGAGGTGAAATTGTGGAGAAAGCTGCGGTAGAATGAAATATATCCCATGAACGACCTCAACTGCTTCTTATTGGATGGAAGTGGCATATCCACAATTGCACGGAGTTTGTCCCCCTGAGAGCCAATTGTTTTTTCCTGATATGAAGCCCAAAATAGTTGATAGTGCCAAAGGAAAAATCGCACTTGCCGGGGCCGTTCTTACGCAGTCGATGCAGCAGGGCTTGGAGGGCTACCAAGTGCTGGTCCCAATCCAGAGTTACTGCGTAGATGATGTCGAAGTAAAAAGTCACGTTCAACAATCCATCCAATATTCTCCGCATCATACGGTTGTAGTTACTACAAGATGTCGACTGGCCAAAGGGAGCCGGTGGAATTGCATTAACCCTCTGTCCGTGGGAAAAGCCTTGTATCTCTTTACTCCTTCTATAAGGGGAATCTGATAGTAGGCCTTGCATATATCTAATTCGGTGATGAACTTGAACTGATCAAAGAGATAGAGGCTTTGGTCGATAAGGGGAATAGGCTCGGCGTCAAACAGAGTAACGGAGTTAAGCTTTCGAAAATCGACGCACAGACGGTATGACCCGTCTTACTTCTTAACCATTATAATGGGGTAGCAGTAACCGGACTCAGAGGATTCTATTATGTTTAATTTAACAACTTATTGACCTCGGCTTCGAAAGCCTCTCTTAAATGGATGGGGACGGCTTGGAACGTATGTACTCCTGGGTAGTGAGGATAATGTTATGTTCATACTTTAGGACACAGCCATGAATCTCTGAGATCACGTCTCAGAAGAACTCAGTGGCTGCTGCAGCTAACTCTTCAGGTCGGGTGGCAGCTGATCAACAATATCCAAGACGGAATCGGTGGCACTGGGCAAGGTGGGCAAGGAATACTCCCTGTCCTGTTCCACACAGGCAACTTCCACCACATTTAAAGGATCCAAGGGGTAGCTCGCTTCCATAGCCGACTCCTCATCAATTGCCATAATATTATTGACGCAGGCTCGGCGGTGGTACTTCTTTAGCTTGTTTACATGGTAAAGCTTTTCTCCAGACGGCGTTCGGATTAAATTGTCAACGTGGCCGCGGGGTCCTGTAGCAACTGCCCCAGTCCATTTGTTCTCCATTTCCATGTGACCGTTCTACAAAGTTACGTACATGTACAAATCTTAAAGAATACAAAAAGATATTTTGTTTCTACGCCATAAACGTCACATCACGTGATGTTTATTAGACAATGCCCACTACGCATGTTTCAAAGAGATCGCGCGATTTCTTTGAGCCAATAGCAGAACTCAAATATTTTAAACCGACCTTGAGGCGTCTCAACGGTTTCTCAAACGAATTGTTCCATGCCCGGCAATTGTAGACTCATAGTGCTTTGAGACCTTCAACTGTGCAGATGCGTAAAATATGTGTTTTTCAAATTAATAACTTTTTACCCCAAATATTAATTGCAGGTAAACTTAACTACTTCATTTTTGTAGTTGCTGTTCTCCTAACCATTCGTAAATCTTATATAACCTTATATAACTTATATAACCTTCTATAACTTATATAACTTTATTTAACCTCATTTAATCTTATTTATATATATATATATATATATATATATATATATATATATATATATATATATATATATTTCCGTGCATATTTACCTACAACTATATTTCCTCATATATATATATATATATATATATATATATTTCTTTATGAGATCCGATTCTACATATTGCGTTCAGTCATTGTTATAAATTTCCTAATCAATCAATAACCCCTTGTTATTCAATTAGTATTATTCTAAATTTTGCATACACGGTAATTGTTAACGATTAATAAAATTATTTTTATGAGCCTCGGCGTTATTGTACTTTTTCCCTTAACGTATTTCCAACTCTATTTACGCAGAGTAGGTTAGCTATCCAGGCAAAGTCTACCTCATTAATACTCTGACGTAAAGCATGGTGCCCTCGACCCTATCTATTCATTCAATTTTATTCCATCTCAAATGAAAGTGATAAAACGTCCGTACGTTTAAAAGGTAAATTTACTTTAATCAACACCCCAATTTTGTCCCTTCCAATTTCTCCCAATTATCACACATCCACAAACACTTTCTTAAATAACGTAATACAACAATATAAGGTTCACGATGGTTCCACCAATCATCGCTGCGTCAACAACATCCACAGTGACCAACACCCAAGCTAGCCTTGCAACAACGACGCCCACCACTATCTGCAATTTAACATCGCATTCCATCGTACATCAGGCAACCTCCGCGCCCGATGGACAGTTCAGATGACCCCCGCCCTCCATTGTCCTTCCGAAGTTCGATCCCACGTGTCCGATTGCGTGCCTTGAGATGTGTGCGAATATTTTGATGCACCACGCTATAACGGACCAAAATCGAATCCTCTACATCACACAGAATGTACCCTTGAGTATATTTACCCTTTTTAAGGACATTCTGCTGGAAAGTGGGAGAATAGGAGCTTGGGGAGAATGAAAAAGTGCATTTAGGAAAGAGTTTGGAAGGTCACAGTTGGGGGATTTGAGTGAATTGTTGAATACCCAACAAATGGGTGACCGACGGCCGACGCGTTTTCTTAAGCATTTGAAAGAGTTAATTCAAGCAAAGGGAGCTCAGTTAAAACTTTTCGACTCCCTGCTCACAAAAATATTCATGCGTGGGATTCCCGAAAATATTCGGCCCCTCATCCTAATGGCGTCCCCCATTAATGTGGAGCAGATGGCCAATGCAGCCAATGAACTCAATATTAACCCTTACGTAAGCTGGGGAACAGTACCAGATTCCCAAGATCCCTCCTTAAATGTATCGGTTTCGCAGTTTCGTTTCCCGAAGTTTTTAGACAACCGGCCGGAACCCCCACGTAACTCGCCCCTCACCCCGGCGCACGCCTTTTCCGCCGTGCTGGAGAGGATAGAAAACGATCTTCGTGGCCTCAAGGTGCAACAGGAAATGCAGCGGGACTATGATCATGGACAGGGTCTGCGGAGCGACAGGCGCCGTTCTTCCTTCCGAAAAAGAAACCAACGAGGAAACTACAGCTCAAGAGGTGAGGCAAGGCAAATTCACTCCAATTCTCAACCTTTTTCTGCCTATTCTGATGATATTTCTTACTCTCAGGGTATCTGCTGGTATCATAATAAATATGGTAACAACGCTGTACTTTGTACACAGCCTTGTAAATTCTACCACACATTTAATGCTCGTTTTTCACCCAATTCTCGTTCTCCTAATTTTCATACTCCAACCAACCATGCTGCTGGTAATGTTTCCTTTCCCCAGCCATCTAATAGGTGCTGGTACCACGACAAATTTGGTGCACATGCTAAAAACTGCATACAGCCATGCACATACCAACATCATGTGCGTGTTGCCAACTAAATTTCTTCACTTACCCCAACTTCACCTACTTTAAATGCACCACATCAACAAAACTCTACGGCCCCCTCTACCCAATTTGCAAACCCAGCAAGCCAGCAAAATCCTTTAAACTGAAAAAACAAGTGATTCGTGGGTCTATCACCCCTGCACAATTATCATTTCCTCAGGTTGATCCACCCTTTAGTATTTATGACCTAATTTCAGGTCTCTCGTATCTGGTTGACACTGGCGCTCAATGAAGTGTTATTCCAGCATCCCTGGACGACAAAGCTTGTTACTCTGATCTTGTCCTTAAAGCCGCTAATTCTTCGGATATAAGGACATATGGAAGGCGTAACCTTGAGCTCTCTCGGCCTATGTCGCGTTTTTCCATGGACCTTCATCATTGACGAGGTTGACATTTCAATTTTGGGCCTCGATTTTCTTTCTGCTCACGACCTTTTGGTCGATTCTCGCAATCGCAAGCTTGTCGTCCGAACGACTAGTCTCACTGTTTCTGGTTCCTTTTTCCCTTATCGGAGTTCTCTCCTGTCTGTCCGTCTCCCTCCAACTACCCCAGACTTCCAGCAACTTCTCAGGAATTTCCTTGCCTTAGTCTCCCACCTTCAAGAGACAGGCCTATCAAGCACAATGTGGTTCACAGGATAGAGACGACAGGAGGGCCTGTATTTTCACGTCCCCGTCGACTTGCCCCGGATAAACTCGCTTTGATGAAGCAAGAGTTCACCTTCATGGTAGAAGCTGGCATAGCTCGCCCTGCTATTTCTCCTTGGGCCTCTCCGCTTCATATCGTACCCAAATCCACTCCGGGAGAGTACAGAAGAGATTACAGGCGGCTAAATGCTTGTAGTATCCCGGATAGATGTCTTCTTCCCTATCTGTCTGATTTTAACTCGGCTCGTTTCAGGTGTTCAATTTTTCTCGACTGGATCTGGTTCGTGCCTTCAACCAGATCTCTATTTACCCAAATGACATTCCAAAGACAGCTATTACCACGCCATTTAGTTCATATTGTTTGCTTCGTACGCCGTATGGCCTCCATAACAGTGGACAGACCTTCCAACGTTTTATGGATCAGGTTCTGAGAGGTCTTCCCTTCATTTTATGTTACATAGACGACCTCTTGATAGCATTTGCGTCTTTAGAGGAGCATCTCTCTTACCTTCGTTAGGTTTTCACTCGTTTAGAAGAGTATGGTATCGTACTCAACACTTCTAAGTGTATCTTTGGTGTTTCGCAACTCTCTTTCCTTGGATACCACATTTCTAATGACGGAATTCGTTCTCTCGAGGATAAAATTGCTGTTATTTGGGATTTCCCTCGACCTTCTTCACTCAAGCAACTTCGTTGGTTCTGCGATATGGTGAACTTTTACTACAGATTTATTCCCGACGTTTCTAGTATCATGCAACCTCTCCACACTCTAGTTTCAATCACCAAGAAGAAATCTCCTCTGTCCTGGTCTTCCGAGATGTGCGATGCTTCCTCTCGTACGAAAGAGGCTGTGACCTCCGCTGTTTCAATGGCACATCCTTGCCCAGATGCTCACATAAGCGTTGCCTTGGACGCGTCAGCTACTCATGCCGGTGCGACGCTGCAGCAGATGGTTGGTAACTCTTGGCAATCTCTCGCTTTCTTTTCTAAAGCATTTACTCCTTCTCAACAAAGGTATAGTACGTTTTTTCGCCAACTACTTGGTATTTACCTTGCACTCCGCCAATATGTGGAAGGGCGTGAATTTACTATTTTCACCGACCATAAGCCTTTGGTTGGTGCATTTTCATCTCGTAGTACGTCTACCGTGCATACTACAGTTGTCTCTCGTCCCCTACACTTCATCACGCAGCTTACGAGCGATATTCTATACGTTCCTGGAGCTAAACACATCGTACCGGACGCGCTTTCCCGCATTTCCGCGATTTCAAGCACGCCTCTCTCTCATACTACACCCATCGATCATGCGGCAATAGCGCTGGGTCAGGAACATGATCAAGGCACACAAACACAGCGTCATTCTTCTCAAAACTGGTCGTTCGTGATATCAACTTACCGGACAGTCCTTCCAGTCTTATCCTGGTTGATTATTTAGTACCCGACTGTCCTCGACCTTTTATTCCTCTCGCTTACCGTCAGCATAATTTTGTCTAAATTCACGGTCTTTCCCATCCTGGTGGTCGAGCAACACGCAAGCTCACCACACAACGTTTCCTGTGGCCAGGTATAAATGCCGACGTGGCCAAATGGACCCGTGCATGTTTGCCTTGTCAACGTGCAAAGATTCAACGCCACACAAAAAACCCTCTGGCTCCCTTCCCTCTTCCTTCGGTACGTTTTGACGCCGTTCATGTCGATCTTGTAGGCCCTCTGTCTTATTCGGTAGGTTGCAACTACCTTCTCACAATGATCGACTGTTTTACCCGTTGGCCATAGGCAGTTCCTATCCTGGACATCAGAGCCTCCACCGTCGCTAGAGCTTTCGTCTCAGGATAGGTTGCTCGTTTCGGTGTTCCATCCACGATCATGCCTTACCGTGGTAGCCAACTTGAATCCCACCAATGGGATGCACTCATGTCAGTGATTGGTTCCTTCCGCCTTCGTACCACTAGCTATCACCTCCAAAGCAACGCCAAAGTGGAACGGCTGCATCGGACGCTCAAGGCAAGCTTACGCCCCACAGACCCGAATATCACTTGGGTGAACAAGCTCCCCTTGATCCTTCTGGGTATTCGTTCATCCTTGAAAGAGGATTTGGCGCGCTCTGCAACGAAACTAGCCTATGGTACGCAACTTTGTCTTTCTGGTCAATTCTTTTCTCTTAATGACCATAATCTACCGTCTTTCTTGATCCTACTATAAACGTAAACAATCTAGTACGGGTGATGTCTGAAGTTAGGCCGACCGCCCCAAGAGTGCCTGCTAACCAGAAGCCTTTCGTACCAAAGGAGATGGCAACCTGTTCTCACGTTTTTGTCCGTCGTGACTCTACTCGCTCCTCCTTGCAACCCGAATATGACGGACCCTTTCTCGTCATCTCTAGAAAGCCGAAATTGTTTGTATTAGAGTTTGGCACTAAGCTGGATACTGTTTCTATGGATCGCTGGAAGCCCGCATTTATACAGTCTGTTCAGCTTGAACAGCCACTGTCTCCTACTTCCACTATAACTATAAATGATCCAGTGATTCCTCATACCCTCTCCCTTAATCCTCCACCAATCACTTCCTCAACGACCATTTCTCCTTCTCGAATGCTGCAGCCTCTCCTTTTGTTGCAGGAACCCTCATCGTCAGCGGGGAGTCAGTCTCACAACGTTCAGCTCCCGCCAGACCAAACCTTGGGAGGAGGAAACACGGATCAGCTTGCTCTGTCCTCATTCGCACAGGACAGCGCCTCGACTCAATTGACTGACACTGCCAGACAATTGTGTCCCCGTGATCCAAATCAGCCGAATGGCACTGTGACACGCTCCGGCCGAGTTGTTAGGAGACCTCATCGGTATCCGGAATAAACTATGAGCACCTTAAAAGTTTTAGAAGGCCCAGTGACTTTCTTGGCGGAGGAGTATTTGTAGCAACTGTCCCAGTCCATGTGTTCCCCATTTCCATATGACCGTTCTACAAAGTTACGTACATGTACAAATCTCAAAGAATATAAAAAGACGTTTTGTTTTTACGCCATAAACGTCACATCACGTGATGTTTATTAGACAATGCCTCCTACGCACGTTTCAAAGAGATCGCGCGATTTCTCTGAGCCAATAGCAGAACTAAAATATTTTAAACCGATCTTGAGGCGTCTCAACGGTTTCTCAAAGCAATTGTTCCATGCCCGGCAATTCTAGACTCATAGTGCTTTGAGACCTTCAACTGGGCAGGTGCGTAAAAAAGTGTTCTTCAAATTAATAACTTTTTACCCCAAATACTAATTGCAGGTAAACTTAACAACTTCATTTTTGTACTTGCAGTTCCCCCAACCATTCGTGAACCTTATATAACCTTCTGTAACTTGTCATAGTCCCTTTCACTGACTCAGGAGTTTATTGCTCTCTGTGGGGAGTAATATTAAAACCTCTTCACCGGGCTTGAATTTCCGTTCTTTGGATTTGTAGTCAAAATACAACTGGTATTTATCCAAGTTCGTGTCAGCGTTCTAAAACGCGATTTTCGCACATTTCTCTAACCATTGCTGAAGTTCCATAAGGTAAGCGTAGGATGATTGGATTTCAAGTTCCAATTCCTGGTTAGAAAAAAGCTTTCTTAGTATGCTCATCAGACCTCGGACGTTTCGGCCATGAAGCAGTTCAAACGGGGCAAATCCTTAGGTACAGTACGGGATTTCCCGGTAAGCGAACAAGGCCACAGGCAAGTAACAGTACCCCTCTTGGGGCTGGTAGGCACGCAGCCTTTTCAGGATTGACTTCAGAGTGACAATAAGCCTTTCGCAGATTGCGTTTGAGGCAGGGTAATAGGGTTTGGTAAAAAGGGGTTTAAACATTTAGAATTTACCAACGTACTCCAATAGTTTTAAGGTAAACTGGCGACCCGATCGGATAATACCTCCTTAGGCACTCTTACTCTGGAAAAGATAGAGATGAGCAGCTTAGAGCAGGTGGTGATGCCTATCTTTTACAGGGGTACTACTTTGTGAAACGGGTAGCAAAATTTACAAGGGTAAGCACAAAGCGGTGCCCTACACTGGACAGGGAGTGCTTTGGGCCAATTAGGTCGAGTAACACATGGGCGGAGGGATCCGAAATGATGAGTCCCTTCTACAGTGGAACGTATTTGACCCTTCCTGTTGCAGCTGTCTTGTGACATATATCAAACGATCGGCAATAACTCCAAATGTCATATGTAGCACGGGACAATAAAAATATTTCAAAATTCCCTGAGCCGTCTTAGTGTAGTTGAAGTGTCAAGAGAATAAACTGTAATGGGCAGTCTTTAAGATGAGCAGGACATGGGAGTGGGGAATTCATATTGCATGGGCCTCAGAACTATTACTTTCTGAGCAAGCGCGGTACAAAAGGTCGTCTTTCAATATGTATGAGATGAAGTTGTTTCCACTGGTGAATTTTTGTACTTTATTCCGGGTTTTGGTCTAGAGGGAACTGAGTTACTCACAATCTTTTTGATTCGTCACTAATTCCTCATACACAAAGCTGTTAAACTCTGATTTGCAAGGGGCTTCAAAAGGAGCGTGCATCTCTGTTTCCTTCTTCTAAGATCGCGTGAGGGCGAGTTCACCCAGAGGGGTAGAGGAAACCCGTAAGCATCCGCCCAATCACACAGCGAAGAATTTTATTTCATTGGTACTACCTCACCCCAGCCGGTAAAGTACGTAAACTCAATGAAATATTTCACGATAGGGAAGCGGCTTGAAAACCCCAAGTAGTCATGTACTACTGCAAATTTGGCATGGTTTGGAGCTACCGGGGGAAGTAGCTTGTTTGACACCACTATAGAAGCGTACCCTGTATCTCGGACAAAAGTGAAGTCTCGGTAATGGTTTATTGCTCCGATCTCAAACTTTAAGCCTCTAGAGGAGCTTTTTTTAAAACAATAAATTAACATGGTGTCCAACGTCAGTAGAGGCAGACGGAGAGGAAGACGGTTCAGTTTGCGACGGTGGTGGTGCGTGGGTAGGACTAATTTGGTGCACTTGGTTGCGAAAACTGCTGCGAAATTGAGAGTTATGAGGGCAATTGTTGCTCGCATGACCTTCAATACCGCACGAGGAGCACATAATAGGCTTCCTGGGGAAGGATGACGCCGGAGGGTTGATGAGAAGGGTTTGATGTTCCAAGGTCAAGAAGGAAAGTTTGGTTTGCCCCCTTTGCATTAGGAGACGACGTCTTAGGCTTTCTTCCTTCCTTACGGTAGCAGTTATGGCTGCTGCGAATACATCGGCTTCTTTGAAGCATTCTTTGAAAGTGGAACACCTCCGGTCCTTCACAAACGATCTAATTTCAGAAGAGAGCGAAGCCAAAAGCTGGTCCTTTAGGATGAAGTCGACTAGCGCTTCATAATTGTAGGGACTTAAGACGAATTGAGCCAGGAATTGAAGTTCCTCTAAAGAGTATACCCAAACTGACGAAAAGTTTGATTGGGGTGAATAAGGGCGTAGCGAAATTTAGCCCAGGAAAAATCCGGGGTCATTTTATATACAGCCAGCCGTTCCGATTTCAACGTCGAATAATCGATTGTCGCCTCCGACGGGAGGGATATGATAATATATCGGAGCTGGAAACTTATCAAGGGCAGGAGTTTGGCGACTACGTCTGATTCGATATTCCAGTTGTTAACCCTAAAAATTTTCTCGAAAAGCGTTAAGTAAGACCTCAAATCTTCACCTTCCTTGTAAACTGGGATCTTCACAGAGGCAGTTTGCGGGAGATCATTTCGCGAGTTGATAGAGAATGTCTCTATTCTTGCTCTACTCTTCTTTAATTCATGTTGGCAGGTTCTTTTTCTTTATTTTCTTCTCTGTTTCTCTCTTTCTCTTGTATGCATGACAAAAGATCCTTGCCGGTTAGTCCAAGGGATTCGCCTTGCGATTTGAATCGGTCGAATGAAAACATGTCGTCGCGTATTATCGAACTTAACGCCCCCTCCCTCCAAATTACGCACAACGACGAGATTATTATTTTCCGTATAAGCACTCGGAAATAAATACCTCACCAAACCTGACGCGAGAGCCTTTAACTCTGCCCAACTACCATAAAGAACAACTCTCACTGAGCCTTTCACGGTCTAAAAGAATAAAATTCTGCTGGGGAATAAATTAATATACAGGCTCGAAAAATTACACACAGTAACCATAGACGGTAAATAAGAAATGGGTACACAAATAAAATGGTTTGCAGGTGGCAAATGGGAGATTTAAATGTAAAAGATTATTTCTCCGTACCTCCTTAATAACCAAAGCCTTCAGCCATATAATCACTTTAAAAAAGTAAAGAAAACCTTTAAAAGACCTTTTAAAAGGTACCACACCTGACACCAGGTATATATATATATATATATATATATATATATATATATATATATATATATATATATGAGGAATTAAACCACATTCTCCGAAGACAATTTAATTCAGAACAGTTTCGGTGTATCTCACACCCTTTTTCAACTGACACTGGGTAGAAAATATAAGAGAAGTGCATATAAGCATAACACAAGATCCCCTCTTTTTTCCCCCAATCCGCTACTTGTTGCTAATCTGGGGGATGGGGGTTAGGCCTAAACTTTTTGAAGGGCTGACATTTAACTATTTTGTTTATATGCTTTCTTATTACAGGATTAAAAGAAAATTGACCATCAGATAGATTTAAATTAGGAACTGACGATATCAAGCTCGATTCTAAGATTCTTCTCTTAACATAGTTAGCCGATTTAAATACCATTTTACTTCCATTGAAATCGATCGTATGATTCTTGTCTCTAACATGGCAAAATATTCCACTGCTTTCGCTGCCCACTCTAATATCTCTTTTGTGTTCGTACAATCTCTTGTCTAGATTTCTCCCCGTTTTCCCTATATAAACTTTATGGCAATCACTGCATGGTATTGCATATACTCCTATGTTATGATGTTCTTTGGGTTTCCTGGCCATCATCAATTGGTTTAAGGAATTATTATATTTAAAGGCTAGATTAATACCCGCGTTTCCAAATATGTTATTTAAACTATTTAATTTATTATTAAATGGCAATGTTATACATTTGTTGAAGTCGTTAGTGCGGGAAGGCTTATTACCATAGAATGTTTTCCTAGCTGCTAAATGGGCAGACGATATGAACCAATCGGGGTAATACAAGTTAGAAAAAATGGTCCTGATAATGACAATTTCTTCATCTAAATAGGAAGGATGACATATTTTGTATGCTCTAAGGAAAAGGTTATAAATTACCGATTTTTTAAATGTATTATCGTGAAACGAAAAATAATGTATATAGGCTTACGAGTGGGTTGGTTTCCTATACACGTCAAGTTTTAATTCATGGTGATCTTTATTAATGAGGACATCTAAAAAGGGTAATCTATTATCATATTCCCATTCATATTTAAATTTAATGGAGACATGCAAATTATTCAAATTATTAAAAAAGGTATCAAAATCATGGCCATTAGGCCATACAGAAAATACATCGTCAATGTACCTTAACCATATAAAGTTAGGGGAAGAAATTGTGGGAAGGAGTTCAGTCTCAAAATATTCCATGAAGAGACATGCCAATATCGGAGATAAACTATCTCCCATGCTAAGGCCAAATATTTGTCTATAAAACTCTTTATTTACTCCAAACACATTGTCAGAGAGACATAATTCAACTAAATCGATAAATTTACTCGTAGAAATGGGAAGATCCAAATTAAGTGTAGGCATGATTTCCCGCAGAAGGCCCATGGTTTGGTCAACCGGAACTTTGGTAAACAAAGAGTTTACATCAAAGCTCACAAGTTTTCCATGCGGTAATTGCAAGTGGTTGAGGCGGTCAACGAAATCTTGAGTGTTCTTAATGTGTGCAGATGAGATTCTTCCTACTGCTGGAGATAAATGCTTGGCGAGCCATTTGGAGAGCTTATAAGTGGGAGAATTAATATTGGAAATGATTGAGCGTAAGGGACATCCCTCTTTGTGGGTCTTTGGGAGCCCATACATATAGGAAAGTGAAGGGTTCGTACACTTGAATTGTTTAATTAAATCTGCGCTTTTAAATATTCTCTTCAATTTGTTGTTGAAATTGCTTGTTTTGTTATTGAGCGGATCACTTAATCTCTAGTCCCAACATTCCTGCTTCTCCTTTAATATTCCGGTAATCTATAATATAAATTCTTCCTCTCCTGCTTATCACTCATCATCCAATAAATAAACAATATTCGTTTGATTTCACAGGTTAGCTTTTTGATAACCTCAAATCACTCTATCTACTATTATTTCCCTTCCTCCTATTATCTTCGTTCTCCTAAAAATTTTGTCTATTATATCAGTATTTATTTTGTGGATAGAAAAGCGAAGATTAATAAATATAGGCCCTTCCTGTTGACTCTTCCTGCAAGAAACTGACATAGATTACGACTTCAGGCTGTGCCTATAGTTCATGTCAGTTTGAAAAGTAAGACTTACATATAGGAAAAACCTATTAGATGATTTGGATATAAACTCATATATATACAAATATTTATGCCGAAAGCTTTCAAATTACAAACTATTCTATCTCGCCAGAGCTACTTCATCTATGAAGCATGTGTAAGAAGGTACTTATTTTATACCATCATAGATATAAGGGATAAAATTGAGCAAAATTATAAGCTTTGCATAGAGTTTGCTCTTAAGATGTTTTAGTGAAGAGAGATTTACCTATTTCTAACAAAATTGAATTTTGGTCTAGAGAAAGAAGGAGGGGGCAGATAAGTAAAGGAGTTATGTAAATAAACGGAAAGAACAAGCTTCGTTAGGCGGATTAAGAAAGAAAAAAAAGTTAAATAGAATATCTCTTTATTCATGAGAACTGGGATTATTTAGAACACAAATGATGTCAGAAATCTATATATTTCCAATATTTACCCGCAAATTGATCATTAGAACATTCATTCATTTTTTTTGACCCAGTTCCGTATGGGGGTCGCTAGATATTCTTTAAAATCTTTCTATTATTCCACTTTTTATCATTTATAATTTATTCCCCTTTCTTAACCCAATACCAGGATTTATTTGAATCATATTCCAAAAGGCACTTGGATAAGTTCTAACAGAGGTCAACGGTCTACCTAAATAACAAAATGCTACTAACAAATATACACTGGAGTAGTAAAGGTCATGGACTAGCAGTAAGTGGGCAGCGCCACAGTACCGTGACTTCAATGGAACTTCCCAGACCTGTATCTGTTATAATTTGACATCTCGTGGGTTAGTCTGAATAACGGCTAGGCTGCTCATGGAACCACCACGATGTGTATAATGGGAGTTCGAACGGTTATGATAATGAGTTGCAGACAGATGAGATATTCCTTTTCTGAATTTGCAGACACTCGACATCTTTCGATCTACGATGCCACAGATGTACCGAGAGTCCCTCATAGAAGGCATTAACACTCGCCCCGGATAACGCATGACTGAGCTTCAATGAAGATCGAGTTATAAATAAGTTAAATAAACATCACATGTATAATTCACAACTACATCTCTGTTTAACTGTGAAGGGTATGTAATTAATAAGGAAATATCTGAATTCGATTATTTAACAATAAAACTTCAAACATATCAATTTACATTTATAGACATAAAGATAATAAATCTTTCATTCTTCGCAATTTTCCTTTTTTACAATTTATTATTTTGAATATCTCCATAATATGAGAACAGACGCTTGCACCAGTTAAGCGGCAATCAAGTAGTCGAGATTGATTAACCATACTAATTTAGTTTAATATGAATTTAATGTAATATGTATGTAATAAATATGAAAATTAGTATACGATATGACTTGGTCAGTTTACTCCTAGTTGATAAAAGTGATTCATTTTGTTCGAGAAGAAAGTAGCGCAAGGCCCAATTGCTACTTTGGTCTATTTCTGTAGTAAATATTGATTTATTTTAATCAAGCTGAGGGTTAAAATCAAGTCAAGGCATGTTTACCACAAGAAATGATAGATGAAATACACTGAAAATATGCCTTCTTTCAATATGGCAATTTGATCTTGTTTCATCGAATTTATTCTAACCCAAAACCTTCAGCATTGTTGACGGCAATCACCAATTTTTTCTTTAACGTATCTTTATCCATGTAAGGTGGAAGAACAAGTTGATTGAAGCATGTGTGAGCCTGAGGCAACATGTTCGTTCTTCCACTCCAGCAGGATATTTTAAATGTCATTTCACCCATTCCCCCGACAGGAATTCTGTCACTGCCGGTAGTGAAGAGGAGAAACTGTTTTTGTTGCTCTAACGGCATTTCGTTCATTACTTCCCAAAACCACCTGTAAGAAATAAGATTTTAAAAATTAACGAAAAGAGAATCCCAAGGTATTTACGATGCCTTAGCAAGTTATTATAAAGAATCAGAAACTTATGAGGGATTGAGCAATAGAAAGACGTTTACTCTTAACCAGTCATTTATTTATTACATAGATCTCACTAATTTAAATAGGTTAGGCAAGACATTGTTCGAAATTTTATCATTGCTTCCTTGATAAATTGAAGTTTTCTAAAGGGGAAGGAAAGAATAATCCAATAACTTTATCCTTTTATCGAGATTTGTAAGTTTAGAATTAGGTTAGGAAACATACATATATATATATATATATATATAGCGATTAAAATTCAAACTTAGAGCTCTTTAGGGGAGCAGGTGGTATGTATTAGGTAAACTTACTTAATCGTTGGATGATCTTGAACATAACCGTCATATTCCGTTACTTTCCTCAACTCGTTAAGATCCAGAGTCGGTGAACCACAAACCAACATCTCCACTTCCTCTGGACGCAACATCTGAAAGAATTTCTGACGTAGCTAGTCATTCCTTACTGGAAGATATTTTTTGGAGGGTAAGGAGGAGGTTAATACAAAGTCTCACATTGTATGAGACTATCTTTGGTGGTAAAATGTAGTTTGCCGTGGAATACAATCTTCGGATCATAACAACGTATGGAAGATACTGGAAAGTAGCGCCCACTAAATTATGGCTTATATATCCAAAGAAAAACCCAATTCCAAATGTGTCAACATCGCTGGTTAAACGAGGCGAACAGGTTATTGCTCATTTTCACAAGAGAAATTTAAGATTTAATATAAGATCGGTATAAACAGATATCAAATTATGACATTAGAAAATAAATATATAAATTAATAAATAGTATTTATATAAGTAGGATATATGAAGAATTGTCAAATATTCTTACATCCAATGAAAGAAAATGAATGATAAAATCTAATACGCCGTTGAAATTGAAAGAGGATCTTTAAATAAGAAGAAATCATGAGAAACGAATAAAGATTACAAAATCGGAGGGAGTAATAAACAAAAAAGGCTTACGATGAGGGCATTCGAGGCGGTGACTGAATGAAATCCCAGGTAGAAAGCTCTGAACTGTTCGTAAATAGCTGTGTTGAGAATCCAGTCGAGATACAGCCTCACAAATTCATCCCTATTTCCTGTGGTAACTGGAATTGTGTTACCATTCTTCTTCAGATTGAAAGTATGTGGTCCGTCAAACTCCTCCAAAGACACCTGATGGAGAGCATGGTTCAAACGGACATGGTACTAAACTCTGTTATTAAAAAAGTAAAGCCAGACAAGCGAGATAATAAACCGGCACAGAGTTTGAAAAGTCCTAAAATTGAAACCTAATCAGCAATCTTCTGTTTTTTGTTTTACTATAGTAATATTGCTCTTTAAGCTCACAGAAAATTGGAAGTAAGAAAATTTTCCCAGGTTTTCTTTGGCTGTAAAATGTACTAGATTGAACGCTAGTAACTACTTCGTGAACGACAGTTTCTTTCACTTTCAATAATCAAATTCAAAATATAGAAGAAACAACTAACCTCAAAGGTAAGACACATATCTTCTTCTACATTTCCCTCATATTTCAACAACTCCTTTAAGCTTTGAGCAATTTCCTGTGTAAAAAATATTGAAAATTAAAAAAATAGTAAAACAAAAGAAGACTTCATATGTGACAGTAAAGAAAAGTTTGATTAGGCTTTACTAATGATTGGCATGTTTCATGCTTATGCTATTCTAGTGGCGACCTACCATTTAACTTGTAGTCCGAGCCATTGGAGATCTATAGCATGTCTATAACAGCCTTTGTAAAGTATACCTGAAATCATGAATCAAACAAACCTCTTTGAATTCGCTTAACTTCGATAGAACCTGAAGCGGTATTTTCACAGGGACAGAAAGACCCACAACAGCATAGGAATGAAAGGAATAAACGCAAGAATAAAACTACATAAAAGAGCAAGTCTTGCTTTCTGTGTCTTCTTCGAAATCTCCGCCACCTTTGTTGTTCCTCTGATCCTTGTATTTGTGACTCTGTCCTCCCTCATCACGGCACACATTCATCGCAGCATCCTCATTTCTGCTACTTCCATCCCCTTTTCATTACTCTTCTTTACAGGTAATGCCTGTGCTCCATACATTATAGTTGGTCTTAGAACAGTTTTATAAACTTTTTCCTTTAGTTTCACTGGCATTTTCCTGTCACACAGAACCCCTGAAACATCCCTCGAATTCTTCCATCCCGCTTAGTTACTTCCCTATCTTCATTTCCATCTGTTGATATGGCAGATCCCAAATACTTGAAGGCATCTACTCTCGTTATTTCCATACATTCTAACCGAATGATTTCACCTCTGTCCTGCTCTTCTTCTGTACACTTCATATATCCTGTCTTTGTTCTAGTATCTCCATCTCTCTGTTTTCCAGTACTAATCTCCACTGCTCCAGCACTCGCTCTACCTCTTCTTTAGTCTCACTGATTAAGGCCACATCATTTGCATACATCATGTCCCAGGGTGTCCCCACTCGCACTTTCTCAGTCAACATATCAAAGATAATGTAAAAGAGGAAGGGCTTAACGCAGAATCCTGATATAGCCCCACCTCCAATCCAAAACTGTTTGTCATGCCTACTCCACTCCTTACCCGTGTTTTGACACTTCTGTACATTTCCTTCACCAATCTTACATATTTCTCTGGCACTTTTCTTTCACTCAAACATCTCTATAGTTCTTGTCTTGGTATTCTGCGATACGCTTTCTCCAGATCTATAAACCCATATGTAGTTCCTTCTGTTTCTTCTTGTACCTTTTCACCATTTGCCTCAATATAAACACTGGGCTTGTTGTTGCTTTTCCAGGCATGAAGCTAAATTGACTGTTGGATACCTCCACTTCAAAACCTAATCTTTCGTCTAAAATCCTCTCCCAGATTTTCATTGTGTGAGATAGCAGTTTAATTCTACCATAATTTTTGCACTCCTGTAGATCCCTCTTCCCTTTACATATGGGTACCAACAAACTCTCCCTCCATTCTTTGGGATTCTCCTCGTTCTCCTCTATTATGCACATCAACTTCCACAACAAGTCTAGTCTTGCATCCTCCAAAGGCACTCCACGCCTCCACCGCGATCTCATCTGGTCCAGCTGCTTTGTTGTTTTTCATTCTCTTAAGAGCTCTCACGACTTCTTCTATCTCTATACCTCTTTTCAGTCTTAGATATGGTGTTCCCTCATCATAGTAAGCCCGTGTGTTCTCCTCGTTCACTAGACTATCAAAATATTATTTCAATCTTTCTTGTATCTTTCCTTCTTACCTTAATATAATACCAAATGCGTCCTATATCTGCTTCACATTGTTTACATCCTGTGTTACCTTGCTCCCATTTCTTGCTCTCCTGTATATCGTCTTTTTCCCCTCGGTTGTTTCCAGCTCTTTATACAGTTCATGACTAGCTTCTGCCTTCGCTACTGCTACTGCCTTAGGTGCGATATTTTTTGCACTTTTGTACTCCATTTTATCCTCCCTAGATCTGCTATTCTCCCACTGCTTTTTGTTTCCTTTTTCCTTACCAGGGCACTCCTTACATCTTCCTTCTACTACCATTCTTCTTGAGGTGTGCGTGGCTTCCCAGCTGTTTCTCTTAGCACTTCACTTCTACTTCTCTCATCACTTGTGCGTTCTCTTTCCACCAATCTTTTTCTCTCACTTCTTCAGTGTTCACTCTGCTTGAGACCTTGGTCTTGGACTCTTGCTTCTTTGTTTCATCTTTCAGTACTGTACATCGCATCTTCTTCTCGTATCTCCTCTTTTCTTTTCTAGGTCTTCTCAACTGACCTACGGACCGACATAGTAACTTATAGAATTGGGTGCACACGACTAAAAATGATCGCTAAGTTCTATTATAAATATCCAGAGTATCATCTACTTTTAAGATTTCATCCTAATTTAGAAGTTTTTTGTAGGCTCTAATAATATTAAAATTACAATTGAAAGTTATTTTGAACATTATTAGGAATATTTAAAATAAATCGAATTATTTTGTGATCACTGTTCCCAAGTCTTTCGCAATTTAACAATATTTTTGAAGAAAGTTTCCTCATTAGTCACAATTAAGTGAAAAATATCCTCTTCTCTTGTTGGTTTGTTTACTTTTTGATGCCTAAATTTGTCGTTTATATATTACAGAAGTCAATTTTCTGCATTGTCCACTGTTTACTTCATCCCCACAAGGGGTGAATGTAGGTCAGGGGCAATCCTGATGGTACAACTATTACCTTCAGGAGTATCACGCCCTCTTGACTCCAGTGGCCCAGCAAGAGATACTGGTGCTCTCTCGGGTCCTCCTTTGCACCTATTTTAAATCTCTTGTTATATTTTTCGCGCCTATTTTGACCCAGCAAACGGGGAAAAGGTCAACAATGTCATTTAAAAGTAAAATAGTTATTATACGACCAACCGACACATTAGCGCGCTAGCGACTAAAACAATAAATTTCCTGCATATTCCGAAAGTTTGATTGGGTCACCGGTTATAACGTCAATGCAAACAGCTCACTCCTATTTGCCACCCACTCTCTGATACAAACCAGTCTGAAAATCCATGAGAGCTTTCATATAAAGACCCACTTGTCTCGCTGCACCAATCTGGGTCAGGTGAATCCCGTAGCGCCAGTGAATAAACAAGAAGGCGTTAAATATAGTGTTTTCTATCCATGGAAGCAAGGTTAAAGGGAGAGTTATTTAATTGTTATATCAGATGTAAATTGTGTCACATTTTCCAAAGCAAGCTAAGAAATTAACACAAATTATGTGTAGAAAAGAAGGAATAATAAAAAAAACCCTTTAAAAAACTAAAAGAAAACTAAATCAAATTTATCCGTTTCGTAAAAGAACAAATCCCTACTTAGAAGGAACAAAGATCAATACCCAAATTTTTGGTTAATGCCACAATTACGCAATTATCAATAAAATATGTATCAATTAATATTGATCAATAAAAAGCCAAAAAAATAAATTATGGACATAAAGGTATAATAAAAAATGATTTACACACATGGTTGACTTTTCCGCATACTCTGAGAGTTCTTGGAATGGCCGACATATTCACGCCAATTCGTTGATTTTGCATTTTGCCTAAATCTTCTGTTCCTACTTACGGGCATTATTTCGGACAAGTCGTCAATCGACGGCTCTTTCGCCAGACCCGAAGGAAAGACTTCATTGGAGAGTACAACCGGTGGACTGAGGAGTTTTCTGTGGAAAAAAATAACGAATTCATTCATTGAGATACTTAAAAATTTCGAAAGAAAAGGAAGAATAGTTGATTTAGTTTGAAGATACCAAAACCTATGGTACTCTACAATGGCAAGAAAAAAAGACAATGAAACAAATATCTTACAATGAAAAGTTAAGGAGTTTTTTTTTACATATATATATATATATATATATAAATCAGTTATGTAGGTACAGTACATTAAAAACAGGAAATTGTTGAGAGAAATATAAAATTTCGTAAATATGTTAGGCGCGAAAAGCACTACTTTTAAAGATACTAGTATCCTGAGTACGGCTCTATTTGCAGTGATACTATCTTATAAATAACTGCATGTCGTAGAATAGGCTCTCGACCATATACCATATATAACTATTCGTTGAGGGAATTATTCTAATATTTCGAGTGCGTGGTAATTTGATTGACTGAGGTTAGTCCAAAGGAGGGGGGTGCCTAGAGAGGCTTATTTATCTTCAATATGCTTAAGAAATGGAACGGAGCACAAGGATAATAATATGGCTTTTATTAATAAAATAGAGTTTTATTAAATAAACTATCAACAACACACACAAAAAATGTTTACATAAACGGAGAATGGAAAGGGTCATGGGAATATCTGACTAATCCGAGGATTAAGATTTGGTGAGATTTACCAAGGTAAACAAATAAAAATTAAAGGGGGGAAATGGTTCGCTAAACCATTTAAAGCACAGGGTAGCGTTGAAAAAAGGTTAGATGATTAAAGGGGAAGCTCAGCTTACGTAATTACAAAGTTGTTGTGCAGAGGAAGACGATGTGAAGGAATCTTTGGTCCACTGGCGATTTCCAGCAGAAGGGTTCTTCGGGGGGTTGTCCTTAGCGAAGGGGAAGGACTGTCTTCGAAGAGTGAGAGCGAAGTGGGGCTCGTAAGTACGAGCGATCTTTGTGACAGCAAATCAGGAATGTTCTAGATGAGCAATGGAGGTTATTGTTGAAACCAAGCGTTCTCTTGAAGAACGTTAAAAAGCGGAGAATTAAATCATCCTGACGTGATGTCTTGGGAACGAGAACAGTTTCTTGACGAACGGGCTTGAAGAACAATGGCTGTTCTAACGTTGTTCTCTTTCTGAACAACAAGGGGGGAGTAAGAACCGTCCCTTGTCAAACGGGCTTAAAAAACAATGGCTGTTCTAACGTTGTTCTGTTTCTGAACAACAGGGGGGCCTTATTGACTTAGCGTCTCGAAGGCACGAACCTTGGCACTCAAGGGATATTGTCATCTTCTGGACAATAAGGGGGTTCTCGAGGTAGAGAAATCCTATGTGCACAAGGAAGACCAGATCAGCGTGATGCCTCGCGAAGATAATCGAGATCTGATCTTATTGTGAAATGCTATTGTATAAGTACCCGGAGCCGTCTCCATGAGGTAGGGGATAATTAAGTAAGGGACTTCGGGGAAATGCCCCGGTCGTGCCTGGGAAAATACCTTATCTGCCCATAAGCCTCACTCAATCTGGCGAGATCGACGTATGGAGGCGAAACGGGGGAATGAACCTTCTTTATTAAATATTGGCTAAGGTGGGCGATAACCCGCTCTGCTACCTCTCGCAGATGCACGTAGGTAGCATGTGTTTCTAAACATGTGATAGAGGCTGAATTTAAGCGGCCTCAGACCGTTCTATCACATCCCTCCATTCCAGGGGAAGTTGTTCCTTTGAAAAAAAGAGAGGAGGGACAACCATAGAGCTCCGTTTAGAGAACTCACTTTCTTGCACAGACCGTACCTTCATGCACCTAGCTAGTATTACCTCAATACATATGATTATGTTAATCATTTGATTATAGGGGAAACTAACCTTTAATACAAACTTAACCATAAAAGAGACATGGAACAATGAAATAATATAAAATTAGTACATATGGGACAAAAGAATTTATACGTAATTTAATGGGTACAAATATATACACATACGACCAAAAAAAATAGACATTGAGCCATAAAATTCAGACATATACATTAACTAATTATATTACAGGAGAATCTAATTTAAGTCGTACAAGACGGTATATACATACATGAGATTCTAATCCTACGAATTACAACTTAATCTACACTAGCAATACCCCGATTACTGCGGGTTCGATTACTGCGGTTTTCGATTTAGTGCGATTGGTAGTTTGACACCAAAAGTTCAAATACAGCGTGTAGAATTCGATTTAATGCGGTACCCGAGAATTTTGCTTGTTTGTTCGTGCGTAAGTATGCGCATCGTCGCAAATCCAACCGTGCCTCGCTGTCTCACGCTGAACTTCTGAGGGTCTGCGCCTCAGTAACTCTGTCACCGCCATACAGTGCACACTTTTGCTTGGTGGAAATGCTGCTGGTTATTTAAAATTAAAGCCTATGTTGATCTATCGATCAGAAAACCCACGTGCTCTTAAAGGATTCAACAAGCATTGCTTACCAGTTTTTTGGAAGTCAAATAAAAAAGCGTGGGTGACAAAATCTTTATTTGAAGATTGGTTCAAAAATTGCTTTTGTCCTGAGGTCGAAAAATATTGCAAGTCCATTAATGTAGACTTTAAAATTCTATTAATTTTGGACAATGCTCCGGGTCACCCAACGGCACTTAGTGACTTATGCGAAAATGTTAAAGTTGTATTTTTACCACCCAACACAACATCTCTGTTGCAACCGATGGATCAGGGGGTGATAGCAACTTTCAAGGCCTATTATTTACGAAAAACATTTGCCAAGGCAATTGAAAAAACAACGGGAGAAAATGCTATGAACCTTACGGAATTTTGGAAAAACTTTAACATAAAAAACGCTGTGGAAAACATTAATGATGCATGGCGTGAGGTCACAGCTAGCAATATGAGGGCAGTGTGGAAAAATATTATTCCTCACTGTGCAAATGATTTTGCAAGCTTCGAGGCTGAAGTTACAGGGGCTGTAACGGAAATTATGCAACTTGGGCTAGAAATGGGAATGGCAGATATGGACGATGGCAACGTTAGGGAATTGCTCGACTCGCATAATGGAGATCTCAATGACGACGAACTTCTAGATTTAGAGCAAGAACGTGCATACGATGACGAAGACAATGACGAAACGGAAGAAATGGCAAAAACGAAGGAATTCACGATAAAAGAACTCGATTCTATTTTTCGGACATTTGAAGATGGAAAGCAAATGATAATGGATGCAGAACCGAATGTAGAAAGGGCAATACAAGTAAGAAGACAGATAGAAAATGCGCTAAGTTGTTATCGGGTGATGTACAAAGAGAAGAAGAAGGCATCCAGAACGCAAACAACCCTTTTACAATATTTTCATAAAAAATGACATTTCCTGTATCTTTTTTTCATATGCTCATGAAACTTAATAAACAGTAATACTGTACATTATATGGTGTCCAATTCATTTGTTTCCTTATTTATTTACGTCGCATCTATATCGCATTTACACGCATTTTTCAAAAGTCTAGACATCAATCTACGATTTTACATGTATTTATATCTTCGATTAATGCGGTTTCGCTTACTGCGGTGTTTTTACCGCACGAATTAACCGCAGTAACCAGGGTATTGCTGTATTTGGTAACGCATTCCTACTGAGTGCGTCAGCGACCTGATTATCGGAACCTTTTATGTAATTTATCTTAAATTGGTCCTCTTGCAAGAGTTAGACTCCAGCGCATAATTCAGCTGTTGGAGTGTCGTACATTCCGAATATAGTCCAACGGGCGGTGGTCAGTTCCTATCTGAAATTCTTTTCCTATCAAATACATTTTAAACTTGTCAATAACCCAAATAATCGTTAGAGCTTCCTTCTCTATAATGGCAAATCTCTTTACGTGGGGTAATAACTGGCGACTAGCATATGCAATTGGATGACTCGTTCCGTCATCCTCATATTGAAGGAGTACACCTCCAATGCCCTCGTTGCTCGCGTCGGTCTTAATCCCAAAGGATTTTTCCGGGTTGGGCAACTTCAAAATGGGGGCAGAAATGAGCTTGCTCTTAAGCTGGTTAAAATCAGAAACAGCGACATCATTCCAACGTAGTCGATCGGGGAATTCTTTTTTAAAAGGGTGCTGAGGGGCGCCGAAATTGCATCGAAATTCGGGACAAATCGCCGGTATTAAGAAGCTGATCCTAGGAATGATTTTAATTGCTTCTTAGTATTCGGGAGGGGCATGTCGTCGATTGCCTTAATATTGTCCTCCTGTCGACCTTACTGGCTTTGTCCTATTTTAAAACCCAAGTATTTTATGGTTTCGTGAGCAAAATGGCATTTGCTGGGGCCAATGGTGAGGCCATTTTCGCGCAGTCGCTCGAAAAGAGCTAATAGGGTGGTTAAATGATGACCCCATTCACGAGTAGCGACGTAGACGTTATCCAGGTAACAGGAGACATTCGGAAGTCCATCTAACAACCTTCTCATGAAACGGTTATAGTTATTACAAGTGGTCACGAGGCCAAAAGGAAGGCGCTGAAATTGCATTAAGCCTTTTCAGTTGCCTAGGCGGTATATGCTTTCGCATCGGGCCGGAGGGGAATTTGGTACTACGCTTTGCACAAATTAAGTTCTGAGATGAACTTGGCGTCTTCAAAAAGGTGGAGGTTTTGATCTACCAATAGGATGCGCTCGGCGTCGAACACAGTTACCGAATTTAACTTCCGGAAGTCGATTCACATCCGATAAGAACCATCAGGTTTCTTGACCATGACAATAACTAGAGGTGGAAGGTTCTATTATATCTAAACTAATCAAATTATCGACTTCGGCGTTAAAAGCTTGGCGTAAATGAATCGGCATGGGATAGGGTTTTAAACGGACAGGTTCTATGGTCATTAATTTAATATCATGCTCGAAACTAGGAGCACATCCAGGCTTCTCTGAAATAACGTCGTCGAACTGACATAATAATTCTTGCAGCTGACTCTTTTGATGTAGTGTCAGCTGCGTGTCGATATCTAGGTCAGAGGTTTCAAAAGACTCGCCTGGCAGGGAAAGAAGAGGGAAATCAGCATCAGGTTGGATGCACACTGTCCGTATGACATTAAGGGACTTCGCGGGGTAATCCTCTTCAAGCGCCTATGTTTCTTCCAGTGCTACGAACGTATCTCCATGGGCGCGTCGCTGGTACTTTTTTAACAAGTTGACGTGGTAGAGCTTATCGCCTGCTGGGGGTACCAATGAGGTAATCTACCAGTCCTTGTACCTCGCGGACCGAGTGCGGACGTTTCCATTGGCTAAGTAATTTATTACTCGCTGTGGGAAGGAGCAGGAATACTTCATCACCGGGCTTAAATTTCCGATCTTCGGACCTGACATCAAAATAGGTTTTATATTTTTCCAAATTGACATCGGCATTTTCATAAGCGATGTTTGCGCATTTCTCGAGCCTCTGGCGTAGATCCAAGACATAGGCGTATGTCGTAGAATGACTCCCGACGATACCATATATTACACTATTCGTTGAGGGAACTTCCTTAATTATCTTTAGAGTGCGTTTTACTGTCTGGCGGCCGGTATTATGTATCTTCAAAAATGCTTAAGAAGTGGAACTGAGCTCAAGGATAATAATATTGCTATCATTAATAAAATAGAGTTTTATTAATAATAACTATCAGCAAACACAAAAACGGAAAATATTGACAAACAGAAAGGAAAGGGTCGTGGAGACTCGGGCTAATCCAAGGATTTAAGGGATCAAAAAAGGTAAAACAAATATGGAGTTAAAGAGATGGGATGGTTCGATAAACCATTTAAAGCACAGGATAGAATTGACAAATAAGGGATCAGTACTCAAAAGGTGACGCTTGGCTTACGTAACTTCATTAGGGTGCAGTGGAAGGTACTTGAAGGAATATTCGGTCCGCTGGCGAGTTCCAGCCGAAGGGGGGGGGATAAAAGGATCCTGACGAGGCGTCTTGGAAAGGAGAACCGTTACTCGACGAACGGCTCGACGAACAATGGCTGTTCTACTTTGTTCTCTTCTGAACAAAGGGGGGATGAGAACCGTCTCTTGTCTACGGGCTCAAGAACAATGGCTGTTCTAATGTTGTTCTCCTTTGAACAACAGGGGGGGGATGAGAACCGTTTCTTGGCGAAGGGCTCAAAACGAACAATGGCTGTTCTAATGTTGTTCTCCCTTGAACAACAGGGGGCGGAGAGAACCGTTTCTTGGCGAAGGGCTCAAAACGAACAATGGCTGTTCTAATGTTGTTCTCCCTTGAACAACAGGGGGGGATGAGAACCGTTTCTTGGCGAAGGGCTCAAAACGAACAATGGCTGTTCTAATGTTGTTCTCCTTGAACAACAGGGGGGGGATGCCTTGGGGACTTGGCGTCACTAAAGGCTCGAACCTTTGGCACTCAAGGAATATTGTCCTCCTTCTGGACAAGTGATGGTGAATCTCGAGGTCGAGGTCCCTTGGCGCACAAAGGGAGAGAGGGTCGTGGTGATGTTTCGCGACGAAAATCTGGATCTCCAATCTGATCTTAGTGGTAAAGTTTCCATATAAATAGCCAGGACATCTCCTTGGCGTGGGGGAGACTGGGGTGGAAGCTTCGAGGGAACGCACAGCTGGGCCGGAGAAAAATGCCTTATCTGTCCATAAGCCTAACTCGATCTGGCGAGGTCGGCGTATGGGGGCGAACGGGGGGACGATAACCTCCTTGTTTAAATATTGGCGTCCGGTAGCTGTTGATAAGACTCCAAGCCTCGAATCGAAGATGCACGTGGGCCTCCTCGAGGTTTTAACTAATATGGGATAGGAGTTGAATTTAACACAGATTCAACTCGTTCTATCACAGCGTAATATGACTGGAGTTCTTGATCCGGGTGGGGCTTGATTAACAACTCCTTTAAAATGCTGAGTGATCCGCGTACATTACGTCCATAAAGGAGCTCGAACGGAGCGAAGCCTAATGTACGGTGAGGAATTTCTCTAGAGGCGAATAGGGCGATCGGGAGATATCGGTGCCATTCGCGGGGCTGCTTGGCACAAATCTTCTTAATAATGGATTTTAAATTTCCATTTAATTTTTCGCACATCCTGTTTGTCTGTGGCCGGAAGTGGGTGGAAAAAAGGGGCTTTACCATGAGCAGCTTCCCTACGTACTCCATCAACTCGGAGGTGAATTGTCGTGCTCTGTTTGAGAGTATTTCCTTGGGGACGCCTTCCCTTGAAAAGATGGAAATGAGGGCCTCGGCGCAAGAAATACTATCGATTCGGCGAAGGGGGACAGCCTTGGGAAAACGGGTGGCAAAGTCAACTAAGGTAAATATATAGCTGTGCCCTTCGCTCGAAGGGGGGTGGATAGGGCCAACCAGGTCGATGGCCAGCTGTAAAAGGGTTCAGTTATGACCGGTCCCCTTTGTAAGGGAGCAGGTTTGACCCGCCCCTTAGCGGACGTCTTCTGACACACATCACACGATCGACAATGTTTCAAGATGTCAGCTGCATCACTCGGCTACTAAAAATATTTTTAAATATGCTGACCCGTTTTAGTATGACTAAAATGACCTGAAAAGATGCTGTCATGAGCTATTTTGAGCACTATAGGTACATGGGATCGTGGAAGGCATAAGACAATTGTAACAGCGTTATTACTGTCCTCGGCGGATCGGTAAAGTAGACCACCTTGCTCCAGGTACCTTATTTCTTTGGGTCCACGGACAGTCTCTGTTCCCTTGTTTTGGGCCTTATCCCATAAGGGTGTTAGTGCTTCACACTCCTTTTGTGCGGACCTAAAGTCCTCGTTAAGGATCTCAGAGAATTCGGATGGTATCGGGATTCTGAGGGGGATGGACTCCTGAGCTTCCTTCTTAGCTCGGCCTCGAGTAAGGGCGGCACGGGACACAGAGTCGGAGCTTACTTGAGGGCTCTGCCCTATAAGTACGGAACAAAATTTTATGGGTGCTGAAATGACTTCAGCCTAGCCATCATAATACTGACACTGCAGGTAACATCTATCGACGGGGAATCGGTTCGCCCGCCCAAGGTAGTCATGTACCACCGCAAATTTTTCGTGGTTAGCGTCCACTGGGGAAAGGAGCTCGTCGGACACGGTGAAACACGTGCACCTTGTGTCCCTGACGAGAGTAGATACTCGGCAGCCGTTCACGCTGCCCTCCTCAAATTTCAAAGTTCCCGGGGAACTTTTATAAAAAAAAAATTTACCTGGTGGCCTGACGGAGGGGGAGAAGTTGATGCTTAGGTCTGCACCACCGGGGAAGCCGGGGTGGCATTAATCTGGTGAACTTGGTGGGCTGGTCCGCTTTTAAGCCTAGAACTTTGGGGTCAATTCCAGCTCATGTGGTTTTCTACACCGCAGGTGAAGCATATGATTGGTCGCTTCGGGAAGAGTGATGGAGGAGAAATCTTAACGGGAGGTTTGGTGTGCCGTTGTTGGTTTGGGGGGAAGAACTATTGTGGGTTTTACGGGGCCCGGAAACTTCGTCGGCTTTCCTGGGAAGGGGCGCGAATCCTTCCTTCTTTCCTTGTAGGGGGATTGGTGAGAAGTTCTATTCTCCTTGGGGTATAAATTATGGCTTGCGGCATAGACATCCGCTTCTTCGGTACACCCTTTAAAGGTCTGGCACCGACGATCCTTGACGAACGCGCGGATCTCCGTCGGAAGAGACGCCAAAAATTGATCCCGCAACACGGAGTCTGTTAAGAACTCGTAGTTAGGATCAAACCTTTGAGGATTCTAACCAGAATTTAAAATTCCTCTGAAGAATGTATCCGAATTGACGGAACGTCTGTCCGGGTTTAATACGACCTCCTCGAAATTCTTGTCAGTAGAAATCGGGAGTCATATTATGAGCAGCCAATAACTCAGCTTTTAAGGTGCTGTAGTCAATTGTACATTCAGATGGTAAAGATATGAAAATGTCGCGCAATTTACAATTTAAAAGGGACAGTAATCATACTACCCCTTCAGCCTCCAAATCCCAGTTATTGATCTTGAGGATCTTTTCGAAGTGTGCTAAAAATGCTCCGAAATCTTCTCCATCCCTGAAATTGGGGAGCTTAAGTGGGAGATTAGGCGAGGCTTCTGACCGTGAGCTGACTGATTGTATTTCAACCTGTACTCAAGCCATTTCAAGCTGATGGTGAAGCTCAGCTTGTCCTTTCCTTTCCTCTCTTTCTTCTAGTTGGATTTCTTCTTCTCTTTAACTTTCTTCTCTTAACTTTTCTTTTTCTGTTCGTTGCTCCTCTTGAACGTACTCCATGAATTCTCTTCCAGAAAGTCCCAAAGATTCTCCTTGCGCTTTGAAGATTTCAAACTAAGTCATATTTGCACTTGGGGGTGCAATAGTCAACCAACTAAATTCCTTGCAATAAGAATTATGCCTTCTAGAGGATTAGCCTACCTAAATATGGGCACTGACCTATAGGTAATTGGTTTCTGGACCTAGATAACCAATGACTAAAATAACACAAAAAAACAAAAACAAATTATTATAACAGTTCCTTGAGCTACTCCAGCTTCTTAAGCTTCAAAAAGGGGATAGCAATCGTGAAAACAAAAGGGAACTGCTATACTCTATTCTTATAACGAATAACACTATGCTTCACTTGACTGAGACCAGTGTTTGCAAGAAATAGCATTAAACCTTACACACTTGATACCAAATTTATATAGTATATATATATATATATATATATATATATATATATATATATATATGTGTGTGTGTGTGTGTGTGTGTGTCGTAGAATAGGCTCTTGACGATATACCATATATAACTATTCGTTGAGGAAATTATTCTAATATTTCGAGTGCGTGGTAATTTGATTGCCTGAGGTTAGTCCAAAGGGATGGGGGGCCTGGAGAGGCTTATTTATCTTCAATATGCTTAAGAAGTGGAATGGAGCGCAAGGATAATAATATGGCTATCATTAATAAAATAGAGTTTTATTAATTAAACTATCAACAACACACACAAAAAATGTTTGCATAAACGGAGAATGGAAAGGGTCGTGGGAATATCTGACTAATCCGAGGATTAAGATTTGGTGAGATTTACCAAGGTAAACAAATAAAAATTAAAGGCGCGGAATGGTTCACTAAACCATTTAAAGCACAGGGTAGCGTTGACAAAAGGTTAGATGATTAAAGGTAATGCTCAGCTTACATAATTACAAAGTTGTTTTGCAGAGTAAGACGATGCGAAGGAATCTTCTGTCCACTGGCGATTTCCAGCAGAAGGGTTCTTCTGGGGGTTGTCCTTAGCGAAGGGGAAGGACTGTCTTCGAAAAGTGAGAGCAAAGTGGGGTTCGGAAGTACGAGCGATCTTTTTGACAGCAAATCGGAGATGTTCTAGATGAACAATGGAGGTTATTGTTGTAACCAAGCGTTCTCTTGAATAACGTTAAAAAGGTTGGGAATTAAATTATCCTGGCGTGATGTCTTGAGAGCAAGAACCATTTCTTGACAAACGGGCTTGAAGAACAATGGCTGTTCTAACGTTATTCTCTTTCTGAACAACGTTGGGGGTAGGGGGGGACAACCGTTTGTGGCAAACGGGCTCAAAGAACAATGGCTCTTCTAACGTTGTTCTGTTTCTGAACAACAGGGGGAGCCTTATTGACTTGGCGTCTTGAAGGCACGAACCTTGGCACTCAAGGGATATTGTCCTCTTCTGGACAATAAGGAGGGTTCTCGAGGTAGAGAGTTCCTATGTGCACAAGGGAGACCGGATCGGCGTGATGCCTCGCGAAGATAATCGGGATCTGATCTTATTGGGGAATGCTATTTTATAAGTCCCCGGAGTCGTCTCTATGGCGTAGGGGATAATTGAGTGGGGGACTTCGGGGGAATGCCCCGGTCGCGCCTGGGAAAATACCTTATCTGCCCATAAGCCTCATTCCATCTGGCGAGTTCGACGTATGGAGGCAAAACGGGGAAATGAACCTTCTTTATTAAATATTGGCTAAGGTGGGTGATAACGCGCTCTGCTACCTCTCGCAGATGCACGTGGTTAGCATGTGTTTCTAAACATGTGATAGCGGCTGAATTTAAGTGGCCTCAGACCGTTCCTTTACACTGCTTTCTGCGCCAAAACGAAGCCGTAAATGATTAGTGAAATGCCTTAAAACATGATTAGTACTGATTTTTTCTACTAAAAATACGGCTTATGGTTACTGATAGTCGTCATTGAGCTGTGCTTTGGATGCTAATTGGGTGTTCGGCCCCCACATACCTCCCCCGCTTGCTTTGCTCACACCCCAGGAACAACTACTACACAATTTGAAACCTAGTAAAACTATAGACGCAAACAGCACTATCATCACGAACACTTGGCAAACGGGTTTTGGCGCTACAATCGAAAGCAGTGCTGTTATAAGTGATTGCATCCACAGTTGCTTCTGTATGAATTAAGTTTGAATTTAATGCTGCCAATGAGTTAAATTCATGGTTTCTGGTGACATCGTGAGAAGGTAAGGCAGACTTATTTTAGTTTCAATTTTAACCCCATTAATGCGTAGTATCTAAACAAGGTCTGCTGACCAAAGTTGCGTGCTCTCACTTATTCTGATTTATGGTACTTAAAACCTTTTATGTATTTCTTTTCATTTCAACATTCCCATCAAAGCCCTAAAACAGGTGAGGTCCCAATAAACCATTGTTACTCAATCCCTCTTGCAGGCAGTGCATTATTCTCTCTAACCTTTTAGTGAGAAGTGGGCGTTAGAACACTATATTTCGATTCAACTCAATATCCCCCGCTGGCCAAAAAAGTAAGCATATGAAAATTTTTTCCTTATCAAACTTTGCTTTTAAAAAATCTTAGAAATAATTGTAAAATTCCTTTTGTGTTAATTTTTTCTTGAAAGATTCCAAGCTCAGAGAAGTGGATATGGTTTATATCTATTCATCGTATCAAATGGATTTACGCGTTAGTCTTACTTGTAATTTGGCCGGAGTAACCAGATTTTAAACTATTTGTGTACCATAATATCATGAAGAAAGTATGTATTTATGGATTTGCAAATTATATTGAGCCAAAACTTGGATTGGATATTCGACTTTCACCCATAAACCTCTGTTATCGGAATGTAGAATTGACTCGTATTTAGAATAAGACACATTAGGGTATATATGTAATACGACTTCTTTTCTCTACACACATTGGAATGACTTGGTATTTCTACAATTCCTTAAAAACAACACACCTCTGAAATAAAAAAGTATAAATTTATCACGATTTCAAATATTTTACTAAAATTACTATAAATATTTTTATCTGGATCCAGCAAGCATAAATTTCGCACTCTGCTACACCTTGCAACGAAATATCCTCTAGATTGAGGTGAGTAACGTATAAAATATAAATCTCTGAAATTTTCTCCTACTTTACTAATATACTTTGAGTCCTAATTATATGAAATCTAGTCAGCACAGTCCCATACAATTACTCAAATCTTTTACTTGTTTACCAAATCTTCCATTTCTTACAAAGGAATAATAAGTATACTTTTTTAAGAAAAGAAGGGAAACTGATGTAAATAACACAAACGATTATACTTAGTGCAGACAAATGAAAAAGGAACGAATGGGAGAGTGCAAGATTCTTTCAACTTTTCATAAAAGCATTCGGTCATCGGTAATATAAAGAAAATCTATAACTAATGAATGAAACTATTTGTGACAGGAGTTTAATCTTTTTCTGACAATTGAGATTTAGGACAAGGGTTTTCTTAGTAAAGGTTGTCCCACAAGGAGGTTAGTGCGTCAGGAAAGCTTACTGTTAATCATATGAGTAATGAGCCTGTGTGCTATTAGATTGTGTAATGGTGGAATAATTTTGCAGGATAGCTGTGTGCCCTTTATCGTTTGGAGTACTTTTCAGCTGTACAATATTGTACTTAGGCATTCCTTGCCCGCCAATTGCAAGTACAGAATCAGTTTCGACTCTTTTCCCCATTTCATTTGTACAATAAAATATATGAGAAACTTGATATTTCGAACAGTAAATATTCTTATATATAGACATGAATGTGTTTATAATAGAGAAAGATAGATTACTGGAGTGGAGAGAAATTCATAGTAGTTTCGTAATATTGGGTTAAACTAATTACATATGTAATGAGGCAGGTGGAAGAGACTAAACTAGAGTAGATTCGATTATAAGCCTTCTAAATTTACTTTTAGAAAGACGTTCTAATTTTACTCCGTTCGAATATTTTTGGTAGATTTTGAGGGGCAAGGCTCTATTTTTTAGTTACCAAGACTCATACTGACCAATATTCTGGTCTATGGTATTTGTTTCAAATCTACATCAAAATTTCATCGGTTCATACTCTCAATCTTTCTAGTTATCGGGAACTAGACTAAAGCGAGTGAGACTTGCTGAACCTAATATCCGATAGAATAATTTTTCAAGACTAAGCCTAACTCTGTCTTTAGGTTTCTACGCTTCTGTATCTTATGGTAAAAATAGACTTACTACAAAGAGACCAAAATAACTATGGATAGAGTCTTCTTACCTGTAACATATTGAGGGGAATTTCACATCTAAGATTATTGAATTATATACAGCTAGCCCCATGAGAACACCAATCAAATTATACTCCTCTAAGCTTCCTTCACCTCCCATAGAAAACCAATAGAGTCGCTTTGACGGATGGTAGACGAACATCTGATTTTCGGGCTGAAAAGACATTATAATCAGGCAAGAGATTCAAAAGAAGATCTTCACCTGTCCCTAATCTCGGAAATGACAAAAAATACGTCCTTAGAGTGTAGGGCGACATATATATATATATATATATATATATATATATATATATATATATATATATATATATATATATATATATATATATAATTTCAGTAGGAAGGATACGACCATTAGTGACATTCTTATTTATTCGAAGCAACGTTTCGGATTACCCAATTCATCATCAGGCTAAAGGGATTATCCCAATTTTTTAGGCAAACAAATGTTAACATAAACTAGATACAAATCAATAGCAAAATAACTTAGATAGTGAACCTATAAAATTAAAAGTATTAATAATTGCAAGTAAATATACAGATAAGGAGAGGAACAAATTCATACCTACTGGCAGCGAGTCAGGGAAATGACTAAGGAATTTACGTAAAATTGGACACGATTATGGTTAGTTTGTTGTCGGTATAATATTACAGGTCTGAAGCTGGTTGGTTGTAGCTATTACCGATAATGGGTGGCAGATCAAGTCTGAATTTAACGTGGGCGAATGTGTTTTTATGAAGAGAGATTCTAGAATTCTGAGCTGAGTGATGTTAGGATTAAAGCCCAGAATCTCAAAATTATTGATGTTTGCATCAACCTTACACTTTATAATGTGATCTCTGATTTTTCGAGACTTCCCTACTAGCGAGAGACTTTCCTATTCGGCAACTAATGCCGAGGTGTGCGCAAACCCTCGAGTGCAACCAGCGAATATTACTATCAATATATGTTCCCTGGGAACATCCAGGGCAAGAAAATTTGTATACAATACTATTGCACAAATAAGCCGGTGTTAAATCCTTAGTGCGAAAGAAATTACCTATTTTTAAATTGTTAATAAAGGTTATTAGAAAATGAATTAGCGCAAAAAAATTCTGAAGATCTTTTCGGTACCGTCTAGAAGCTTCGTGATTCAGAGGACCGAGATCAGATAGGAGAAAATATCGCAAGTCTTTAGGGACATCTATCTTTGCAACTTTTGGATAGAAGCAGTCATTTAATATTTTGCCTATTACTCTGTTAACCAAATCATTTTGGATTTTTGGCATATCTTAAGAATGGTACGTGCTCGAGCAGAACCGAAGGCAGATCCGAATTCAGCAGGAAAAATACATTTAGAAAAGTATAGTAAGCTCTCTGATGAAAAATGTCTGTTGACCAGTGTTATTATACAAATAACAAGGAAACAAAATATCAGTAATTGACGATAGTCACAATTATTACCGTGACTTTAAATGGAGGTGCGTTAGCCTCAGTTCAATAGCGACCTTGAGTTATACACATAAAAGAAGGTATACAATTTAAAGAAAGTAAGAATGGAAAAAAAAAAAATCAGCTACATGTTTTTATAATTAAAAAAAAGAAAAATTATCAGAGTATATATAAAACAAGCAAACACACAAAAAAGAAAAATCCTAAAATTAAGGCAATTAGCTGGGGTAAATTTGAAAGAGGATCCAGAGGATTCCTTCTCAAACTGTCTGCTATACAATTGTCATAGCTTTTTATGTACAAGATTTTAAATTGGAATTCTTGGAGGAACAGACTCCAACGCATAAGACGTCCATTATTATTCTTAACATTTCGTAGGTAGGCTAGGGGTTTATGATCAGTCTCTATAATAAATTCTTTGCCTACCAAGAACGTTTTGAACTTTTGGATACCCCAAATTATCGATAGGGTCTTTCGCTCAATCACCGCATAATTCTTTTCACGGGGTAGTAATTTAGGGCTAGCATAGGCGATGGGCAAGCTTTCGTCACTGTCTTCGTCCTGAATTAAAAAGAAACCTATTCCGTCATTGCTAGCCTCTATCCGAATGCCAAATGTTTTAGTGGGGTCGGGCAAATAAAGGATTGGTGCTTGTGCTAATTTTCTTTTTTGTTGCTTAAAGCTGGTGATTGACAACGAAATCCAAACGAGGGACTCGAGGGACTTATTCTTTAATAATTCGCACAAGGCTGCAGAGAAGGCGGCGAAATTTTGAATGAACCGTCGGTAAAAAGACGCTGAGACAATGAAAGTTATCAGTTGCTTCATAGTCGCTGGTAAAGGCAAATCTCCAGTTGTTCGAATTTTGTCTTCCTGTGAGGCTAAACGATCATTCCTGGTATGAAAGCTTAAATAATCGATAGTGCCAAATGCGAAGTGGCACTTGCTGGGGCCGATTGTGAGATGGTACACCTAGAATCCACGCAATAATGCTTGGAGGGCATCCTGATGTTGGTACATTCCTGGGTAAGCACGTAGATGTTATCGAAAGAGAATGTTATATTATATAACCCATTTAATATTTATCCGATTATAGTTGTTGCAATTCGTGACAAGACTAAAGGGGAGCCGACGAAATTGCATCTACACCTTGTCTGTTGGAAAAGCCGTATACTTTTTGACCTCTTTTCCTGAGGGGATTTGATATTAGACCTTGACACATTTCCAGTTTCATGATGTATTTGGCTCTTTCGAACAAATGCAGATTTTGGTCAATGATGAGGTGGGTTCGGCGTCGAACTCAGTGACTGAGCTTAATTTCCTGAAGTTGATGCCCATTCGGTGGGATCCGTCTGACTTTTTTAACCATGACAATCTAGGAACAATGACTTGACTCGAAGGATTCTATGATTTTTAACTTTAATAACCTATTGACCTCATTATGAAGGCTTTTTTGATGTGGATGGGCGGGAGATATGGCTTGTATCGGACGGGTTCTTGTACAGTTAGTTGAATGCTGTGCTCGAAATGAGTAGCACAATCAGGAGTTTCGGAAATGATGTCATTAAACTGACCCAGTAGCGCTTGCAGCTAGTTATTTTGGGTGGATGAAAGCTGGTCGTTTACCAACACTTTTGCCGAAAGAGATCCAATGGTGTCTGACAGGACGTGCAAAGGATACTCATTATATTGCTCCAAGCAGGCAACTTGTGCCACAATTAAGGAATCTAAGGGATTGATTGGCTCCATGGCCCATTTTCTCCTATAGCCACGATATGGTTAGCACTCGCACGACGATGGTATCTTTTTAACATATTCACGTGGAATAGCTTTCTTCCTATGGGTTTAAATTAAATAGTTGACAGGGCCGCGTTTTTCGACCACTTGATAGGGCCCCTTCCAATGACTTAGTAGTTTATTATTGTCAGTCGGAAGTAACAATAATACTTCTTCACTGTGCTTGAATTTCCTCTCCTTGGACTTACAATCAAAATACGTCTTGTATTTGTTTAAGTTAGCATCGGCGTTCTGATAAACGATCTCACACATCCCACATTTTTCTAGTATCTGCCTTAATTCTAACAGATGGGCGTACGAGGATTGAATTTCTTGATCCAACTTTTGATTAGTGAAGAGCTCCTTTAAGATGCTTAAAGTGTCTCGAACATCTCGTCCATACAATAGTAAGAATGGCTCAAACCCCAATGTAGGGTGCGGGATATCTTGGTATGTGAAGAGGACTCTTGGCAGATATCGGTGCCATTCTCTGGACTGTTCGGCGCATAATTTCTTTAAAATTTCCTTGAGAGTACCGTTCAACCTTTCGCATATTCCATTTGCTGCGGGGCGGAACGGGATGGTAAACAAGGGTTCATCATAAGCCGCTTGCCTACATACTCCATTAGCTGCGAAGTAAATATTCTGTCACGATCTGATAGTATTTCCTTGGGCAAACCAACACGAGAGAAGATCGTAACAAGTGCTTCAGCGCAGGAGGATTGTCGATTTTCTTAAGGGACACGGCCTTGGGAAACCTGGTGGGCGGGTCGCAAGGCTTAGCACCTAGCTATGGACTAAACTTGACGGGGAAGTGAATCTGACCATTTGAATCGATAGCCACTCGGGAGAAGGGTTCGGAGATAAGGGGTCCCTTCTGTGAAGATGCGGGTTTAACTCACCTTTTTATGGCCGTCTTTTGACAGATGGCGCACGAACGACAGTAGCGTAGAATTTCGTCTGTTGCCCGAGGCTAATAAAAAACTTGAAGATCCTCTGTGCAGTCTTCGTATGGCTAAAATGGCCCTAAAAAAGGCTATCGTGGAAGAACTGCAAAAATCAGATGAACGTGCGAGCGGGGGACACTTAACGCTCTGGACACAGGGTTATCGCCTTCAGGTCAAGCGCGATGAAGTAGGCCATCCTTAACGAGGTAAGAAATCACCTTACCACCTCTAGCGGCCTCATGCACCTATTTTGCACCTATGCAGAAAGGGAACGAAGAGAATTGCATTCCTTCTGATGCTTCGCGAAATCCTCGTTTGTTACATGCTTGAATTAAGATACGTAGGGGGCCTCTAATTCTTTTTCCGCTTGGGAACAGGCGATCATGGGTTGAACGACCCGAGTGAAGGATACCCGCGGACACGGACCAATTAAGACAGCGCAGAATTTGATTGGGTCTGCTGCCATTTATGCCCAGCCAGTAAAAGAGTACACTCAATTAAGCACTTCACAATGGGGAATCTATTTGCACGACCCAAGAAGTCGTGCACTACTGCAAATCTGTCGTGATCTGGGGCTACAGGTAAGAGTAGTTTATCTGAAATCACGATGCAGGTACACCCTGCTCTGAATTCGAATTTAAGGCTCACATGGGGTGCTTTTATCGAACAAAAAGTTTACCGGGTTGCGACGATAGCGGCGCAGACGTGGGACTGATTTGGTATTGGTGATGACAAGGCTCGCTTCAAGGTTTTGAATTCTGAGGGCAATCGGTCCTCACATGGCCCTCAACATCATATGAGTAACAGACAATAGGCCTCCTGGCAAATAAAGAAGCAGGGGAATTAAACGAGAATGGTTTGAAGTTACGTTGGTTGGACGAGAAGAACTGTTTAGGTTTTGAAGGGCCAGTTACTTAGACAAATTTTTTTCCGTTGTGGAGGGTAAATTTAGTCTTACTAGCCTTGAATTTGGTAGATGGAGCTTCCGCATTCTTTCCTCCTTTAGGGTAGCTGTTATGGCTAGCCGCATAAACATCGGCTACCTCAATACATTCCTTGAATGCAAAACACCTCCGGTCTTTCACGAAGTATCTAATTTCTGGGAAAAGTGAAGCCAAAAGTTGAACCTTCAAGACGAAGTCGACTAAGACATCATAGTCATGGGGAATTTTAGATGCATCCAGCCAAAAATTAAAGTGACGTTGCAAAGTACAACTAAACTGACGGTAGGTTTGGTTTGGCTCTATTTGACACTGCTGGAATTTTGCGCAGTAGAAATCCAGGGTCATATTGTAGGCTGCTAGTAATTCTGATTTCAACGTAGGGTAGTTAATTGTTGCTTCTGATGGAAGCGAAATGAATATATCCCTGAGCTGAGTGTTCAGTAATAGCAACAATTTGGCTACACCGTCAGCCTATCTCAATGGTTGACCTCGAAAATCTTCTCAGAGTTAGTAAGGTAAGACCCCAAACCCTCACCTTATTTGAATACGGCTAATTTTACGGACACTTCTTGGTGAATGTCGGTCCTTGAATTGACTGAAACCGTCTGAATTCGGGTCCTTCTCATTTCTAATGCATGAAAACAAATTCTTTCCATTTCTCTTTCTCTACTTTCTTCTCTTTCCGTTATCTCCTCCTCTTGAATGTACGTTAATAGCATAACTCTTTCCCACTGAGTCCAAGAGACACACCTTGTTGCTTAAAGATGTCGAAAGAAGACATGCTCTCGAGTTTTACCAAGTTTTACGTTAAAAAACAAAGCACCACGAAGGAAAACGTAACGGGGTTGTCAAGCCCAAATGTAACTCTAATTCACAAGAATCACTTAAATGCATGCCAGGAGTGCCAGTGGGTTTTGATTGACCCAAAATAAAGTCGCAAGACACACACACACAAAAAAAAATGTTTCGCCCGAAGCGAAATTTATTCCGTACGCAAACTCGAAATAAATCCCCTGACTGAGATTGAGCGAGAGCCTGCACTTACACATTGAGTGCGCCAAATCACACAAGGAAATGCCAAAAAAATAAAATTATTATTGTACCTTTCAATTATACCACACGAAAATGAGGCCTGAAAGGACAAAAATTGCACTGGGGAATACACGTGATACACGGGTACAAAATATCACTAAAAATATAAATTCACCAAATCTATTGTAACCTTCAATTATTGCAGACAAAAATGGGACCTGAAAGAACAAAAATTCCGCTGGGGAATACACATGATGCACAGTCACAAAATATTTACAAACATAAATTCATAAAATAATGGGAAATAGGTAAACAGAAAATTGGTTTACAAGCAGTTCAAATGCGAAAGTTACCAGTTTAATATATGAGATGAATATAATTGCTTCTTCAACGTTTTCTAATCCAGAACCTTACTCTTAAGAACCTGACACCAGCTTAATATATTTATATTGTATGTCAAAGTCAGATCCGTGACCTTCACTTGCCTTGATCCAGCCAGATGTAGCGCGATAATCTTTGGGTTCTGGGCAGAGAAACTGGTGAAACAAAAATATACTTTACTATTTACAGGCAAATTACAAATAAAAGAATGAATTAGCGAAGTTACAATTTTAAGGTAAGATGCGCTCGGGAGTTAAAGGAACAACGGGAGGCGGAGTGCGCGCCGACAAACTAACACACACAATTCAAAGAAAGCGGGGCACTGGATACACGACAGAGTTAGTGGCAAAGCCTAATTTTAGCGGTATGCTCTGGGGAGTTGTCAGAGAGAGAGATTGCAAAATGGGATTGCAATCACCACGTTTAACCTCGAGGGAAAAGATCGTAGGAGTAATACGTAAGACAGGAATGGAGCCGATTTTAGAATAATAGTCACTTTCCGATAGACTATCGTTTAATCTGGAGAGAATTTTTGTCTTCGAACTCGAGATGTGGGGAGCTAAATCGAGAGTTTACGCATCGCGTTCAAGGGGCTGGCTGATAATAATTTCTTGAGGACAGCATCTGCTATATGATATAGGGCTCACCGGAAGTGATTTGCCCTCAGGTCCCAGAAGAGAGTGTGCCTTATCAGACGCGGCGCTGATGGAAGGGAATCTTAGCCTGGTTCACAGGACCTCATGGAGCTTCCGCTGCCATCCTCGGTTTGAAATATTGAATTCAGTATTTCATTTGACCTTGGCCTATTGTTGCATTTTACAATTACATTTTTAATTTTCTCAGCTGAGTGTTCCCCAATCTATGGGTCTAGTTGCGTGCAGAAAATTGAGCGCTGGGTTTCTAAGTCAGGTGGAATTTTGGCATTGAGTCTTATGATCTTTAAATTTGGAGATTCCTTCTTTGAGAGCAGAGCGTCAACATCTTTCTCCTCTTTGCATATTGCGATGTTAGCCAGTACCGTATTCCACAAGGCATAATAAGACGTCTCATAGCTCCCCGTATACTTTATGATAAAGTTATGTCTTGGTAAGTCATGCGGAGAAGAACCTGTTTAGGGAGTCCATCCCGGTGACTTTGGTAGTCTTCACATAAGCTCCGTGGTAAGAAATAATTGTAACATAAACCTCCCCTATCACTAACACTTAACTTAATATTTAAGAGTGAAGTCAAAAAGAAAATGTAAAAAATATTTAGAGCGGCTAAAACCTACTTCTGTAAGATTTTGGACTATTCCACTTGACGTGTCAGTGGACCTACCTAACTATCTACCGCCTAGCCCTAGCAGTTTTCGCTATTATACTAGCACGTCCGAAGCTTACGCAGATCTAACCTGTCCATTTTTAAGCTACTGGATGCTGGGGCTAAGTCGCAAGGTTAAATATGGCTCCCTCGTGTAAGGGTATCAAAAGGAGACTTGAGCGTCAGTAATTGACACGCCCTAAAGAAGGAAGAGGTAGGAAGGTCATGATAGTCGAGCAGTCAGTCCCTTCTCAAGTCAGATTCTACACAGGAAATCGATTTTGCTGAAGCTCAAAACTTCAATGAGAACAAAATCTTCTTGAATGACAAAGTAACAGATGCTGATGGTACAATCTCTTCAATCGGGCTCGGTAACTTTTTATTGTTTCCTTGCCTTGATAAATTTTATTCTTCTCTTTTAGATGTCGCTATTCACATATTTGTTCTTCATTTAGGTAACATTTCTTGCACGTAGTCTTGTATTTATTTTAGTTTGAGACTATAATTTTCTGTTAGTTACTTCATTCAATCATTTCATCGACAAGATCCCATCATGGCGGAGGATTCACAATGAAGATGAACAACGGCATCACGAGGAAACGGCGGAAGAAAGCAAGGCCATTTGGGCAGTCATTAGGCGTATCACAACAAACCATGATTACGGCAGACAAATGCCATTAGACGGTGGTCTAGTCGTCTGGAGGATCTTTTATTGCCTCTGAACACACGATCGTGCAACCAAATCAGTGCAGTTAGGATATACACACGTCATTTGACACTATAAACAACTGCCGTGTAGGGTCTCTCACGTTGAATATTTTGGTTGTGACAAGTCCCACAGCGACGTGGAAGTGCTAATGGGGACAGGTCTGATGCGACTCGAATTCTTTAGGTGTAACCCTGCATGAAGGCTGCGTATTAGGGGTGGACACTCCTTTCGGTTCTTTCTATGCGACTGAGGAGTCTATTTAGAACAGCACTGCTCACCCTCGATGGTAGAGGGGTAAAAAAATGCGACCCAAGCAAATGTCCACTCCACCCATACTGGACTGGGTAGCCGCACCCAGACGTGCATCGCCAATGCGCTCGAAGACGGAGAAAGAAGAAAACGTTTAAAATTGCTTCATAGAATGTCAGAACATTACGGGACACGGCCCGTCAGTGACAGGCCCGGAAGGAGTACGGCTTTAGGGGCGGCGGAGTTGTGGAGGTACGATGTGTCTCTTGCTGCTCTGTCAGAGACCAGACTTTAGGAGGAGGGATAATTGGAGGAGAAAAGGCACGAGTTTACGTTCTTTTGGAGAGGTGTGCCTACTGAAAAAGAACGTATCAAAGGACTGGGCTTTGCAATAAGGAAAGACTTAGTTAGATGTCTCGAATAAAAGCCTGAAGGAATGAATGAAAGGATAATGAAAGTTCGTCTGCCACTAGCTAAAGGGATGTATGCAACTTTTATCAGTATCTAAGCGCCAACTCTCGATGCAGTAGAGGATGAAAAACACTCATTTTACGAGGAACTGGATAGAAGAGTACACTCAGTTTCTGCGTTGGATAAACTGTGCCTGTCAGGCGACTTCAATGCACGAGTGGATCAGACTCCGATGTGTGGAGAGGGGTGCTTGGACCACATGGCGTGGGTACTATGAATAGCACAAAACTCATTGAACTTAAAAAATACAATGTTCCGGCTAAAATCGAAGTACAAAACGACGTGGATGCACCCGAGGTCATGGCACTGGCATCTGTTGAACTATATAGCTGTGAGGCAGCGTGATAGGGCTGATGTAATGATAACGCGAGTGATAAGGGCAGTCATAACCAACGAACACAGAAGCGTATAAGTGTCGCTGCTCTAAAATACGATGGAAAGAAAACGGAGATGCAGGAAAGACTTGCCGATGAACTACAGCGTATTGAAGAGCAACATCACGAAGGTGTGAACAAACCAGAAGAGCTGAACACCAAGTGGGATACCGTGACGAGAAAGTTTTACTCGACATGCTTGGAAAATCCTTGGATCATTAAGAATCAGGGACAGAAAATGGTTCAACGAAAACAATGAACAGATTTTCAGACTTCTAAAAGATAAAAACAGGGCCCATGATGCTTACCTAACTAATTTATCATATAATTTATTGAGGGAGATATAGCATAACTTGAGGGCTTGCGTGCTAAGAGAACTGAGAGAGATCCAAAACAATTGTTCGATGGAACGCAATCTTTTATACAGGATTCGGAAGAAGTTTGGTTGCCTACCAATGTTCGTTGTTTTAATTAGAGCTTTGCACAGCAAAACAACTGCCAGTGATGCATCTGGAGGATTGGCATCCAAACCTTCGGAAGTCCGTGTGGAAGTGAAGCAATGGTGTGTCCTTGCCATGGTGCTGTTCAATGTTTAGCTTGTGGCGGTTACCTGCCTTGTGCAACAAGCGATAAAGGAGGCTGATCATGCCATATCTATCAGATACAAATATGGCGGTTGTATATGCAATCTTAGAATATGCAGACTATGCAGTGATCATCATCCACACCCAGGATTCATTGCAAACATTGCTAGACTTGACCTGGAAAGACTGAGGTAATGCGAGAAACAGAAAAAAAAGTTATATAAGGATCACTTGAAGAGCATACTGAAGAAATGTAACATAAACGTAGATACCGTTGAAACAATGATCGCAGACCGATCTAAATTGAAGAGAGTTGTCTCTGCTGGCGTCGACTATCTGGAGGAAAACATCAGGAGAACCAGAGATGAGAGGTCGGCGAAGAAGCTACCTCTATCAATAGGGCCACCAGCGGGGCGGGGACCTCTTGTGGCACAGATGTGGTCAGAAATTCATCTCAAGATCTCGTCTGCTAAGTCACATGAGAGCGCACGAGAGACGAGACGGGAGACGTCGTCATCGCAACGATGGACAACCATAAGAAAGTAAGCTTACATGTATTTAGGTGCTACTCTTTCCTCCAAGCGGAATTTGCTGTTTGGGAACCTCTTCTCGCACATGACATTATATCTTATCTGACAGGATGTTTATTCTGCCTTCAATCCCTTCTAGGTTGGTAATTATATTATCGGCCAGTGCTAAGTACAAATGTAGAAGCTATTCATATAAATTTGATTGAATATAAGTACAAAAGTTTCGAGGAATTAGAGGGATAGAAAATTACAACAAATGAATTAATTTCAAATCGGTGAAATGATAGATTAATACACAGGTAAAGGAGACAAGGTGATGGGAAATGAAGGTTGTCAAGCAATATGGTTAACATTAGCACTGTTAATGGGTGAAAGAGTGTTATCGAGCTGGAGTTGGATGCTTATTGTTCCGATTTGTTGACATATGGTAATTACTTCGTATCCCGTTACTAAAAGTACCTCAAACAAATTATAACTGAGCAGAATCCATCCTTATTAGGTTACCATATTATTCCTGACACTGATCCAATCTCATCTTCTATCCCCTACGAGGTCATATACTTTGTTTCTTTATGTATAATGGTGTTTAGTTTAAGAATTATTTTCCCACTTTCCATCATTTTAGTGGAACCATAAGGAACCCAGCTTCATTTGAGAACATTTATTATTTTCTCAATATCTTTCGCTCGCCTTTTTCTTCTTTTATAAGTATTACATTTACTTTATGATTTATATTTGTTATTCCTAACATGTACCAGTATTCCTTGCTCTGATTTGCCATGAGTTTCCAGATGTTTTTTGTATTCAGTATCCACAATTCTGTTTCCTAATTTAGAATAGGCAAAACTAATTAGCTCCAAGGGGCGGTCTATAAGTTTTGCAATTCGGAAATAAGGAAACGAGATACGAGGAAAAGAGTTTTATTATTTTTCAATATAACTACCCTCGACTTCAATGCACTTGCGCCTCTTGTCTTTGAGGCTTCGAATTCCCGACAACCAGAAATCTCCCGATTACTGTTCAATCCACTCCTGGACGGCGAGCTGGACATCTTCATCGTCCCCAAACCGGCATCCACGCAGTGCAGCCTTGAGCTGGCAGAATAAAAAGTAGTCGCTAGGGGCTAGATCTGGACTGTAGGGGGGATGGTTGAGCTCCTCGAATCCGCGCTCGCACAGGAAATCTTGTTCAGCTCCGTCCTTATGGACTTTGACGACGTTGAAGTCGATCATGGGGCGTGAGGTTTCTAGGGACCCAACGGGCAGAGACCTTGGGCATGGCCAAATTGTCGTGGATGATGTTGATAACACTTCCATGTGATATTAAAAGTTCTCGCTTGATTTGTTCGACCTTCATCGTCGATTTTCGAGGATGATCCTCTCCACACGGGCCACATTTTCCTCGTTGGTCACGTCTGACGGGCGTCCTGGACGGGGTTCATCTTCAAGGGACTAACGACCATGGCGGAACTTCCTATTTCAGCGAGCAATGGTTGCATAGGAAGGGGCGGTGTCGGTGTACACTGCAACCATGCGTTCATGGATCTCTTTTGCATTCTTGCCTTCCTTGGTCAAAATTTTGATCACTGCGCGGTGCTAAACCTTCTCCATTGTTGAAAAATTTGTGACTGACGATCTGCGATCAGCTACTGCTTCCTAAATCGACGAGGCAGGAGCATGCGGCTGCAGGTCCGGACTTGTCATAACTTGTCCTAACATGCCAACAAATAGCCATATCTCTTCCTCTGTTTTGCCCTACCGATTTACCAAACTTATTGACCGCCCTTCGTAAATACCATCTATTTTAAACATAAAGATAAGCTCATTGGGCAAAAAGATAGTCACGAGGCCTCTTTAAAATAGTTGGAATTATAGTCTTGTAATTAGCATTGAACGAGGAGAATCGGGAAGCTGTTACCTGGGAATTAAATGACGGGGCTTGCTTGTCTCGTACGATGTGCATAAAATTCGACGCAAAGCAGATTTTACTATATGACAAAAAAGAGAGATTGCATTTGACTGCGACAAAGGTTATTTTGCTAAGGATGTAGCAGAATTTCCAGCTGTATCTACAGATACGGTCATACCGGTCTACATAAAATCGCCAAAATCCCGGTCTTAAGGAAATTTCCTCCAGAACTTTTTCCGAAAGAAGACACTGATAGCCGGCGTCACCTAGATATTTTAAGTCTTGTGGCTAAAATTGGCTTCGTTTTAGGCATAAATTGCTGCAATACGTCATCACCGGTCCTTTCACTTCCACTACTCATAGAACACCCTGCAGGGAACTCAATAGAACAAACTTATGTAGCAAAGTGTCAGATAAGAGGCCCTTGCTCCGTTATGGCCACAAAGTTGCCCGAATACAGTGGGCAAGATAACACAGAAGCTAAGTATACCGTGAATGACTGGAAACTTGTTATTTGGTCAGACGAATCAAGTTTCTGCCCCTATGTGAATGATGCCCGCGACGTGACATCGTAGATTTTATGATGCTTTCAAGGAAGAATGCGTGCAGGGTACGAATCAAACTGGAGGTAGCTCTGTGATGTAATGGTGTTGTTTTAATTATGCGAAATTGTGTCCTTTGTTGTAGCAGAAAACAATTTGGACCAATATGCCTACATCGAGCTGCTATACGACCATATTTTGACGTTTGACCTTTATCTTAACGCGGAACATAACATTCCAATCCCTGTCTTTCAGCATGACAACTCTTGCTTTCACCAGGCTAGGACAGTGACTGACTGGCATGATGAACATTCAGGACCATCGCACATTTTTATTCGCCGGCAAAATCACTGGGTCTGAACCTTATCGATAATCTATGGGATTACCTTCGAATAACGTGTCAAACGTGTCAAGGAAGACAGCGACATAATCTGTCCGAATTGCACAATTCTTTGCTGCAAGATTGGCTGAACATTGGTCCCTCTTACACCCAAAACCTTATCCAGTCCATGCCATGCCGAATCGCAGCTGTTATCCAGGCGGCTGGAGGTATTACAAGCTATTAGGTTCGCTCCCATCACAGGTGACTAATTTTTTGCCGTTGAGCTAATTTAGCTTCTAAATATATAGTTCAACTATAAAATCTCATCTTACTCTATTTTTGCTCTTGAACTAATTTCATTTACCATACTCGTATAGAGTTAGGAGCTAGCCTAGGTAAACCCGTTATTTTTATTGTGTTTTAAGAATTTTTCATTTAATTTTATGTTTGATCTGAATTGCACCTGAGTTATTCAAAAAAATCCCGGCCCTCGAAAATAATTTTTAAGTTCCTCTATATTAATATGCGAGTGCGAGTACCTAATGCAAATTTTCAAGATGTCACATTTATTTGCATCTAGTAAACTTGCTATAATCTTTTGTACTCATTCCTAATTTCAAGATTTCCAAAATTTAAATATGTCTATCATGAAATGATTCGTATCAAGATTTTTAGTCTTTTTAATAAATATTACATTTGCTCTCTATATCTTTATCCTAATTTAAAGTTCGATATTTTGACTTCACATTAAATTTTATGGCTACAATTCAAGAATCATATTCTATATCTTATTTCGTTTTTGCCGCTGATCCAAAGGCACGAAAACGTGAATGGGTGAACACCATTCATCTTCCTCATCAACATAGTTATGACGCTTTGGGTTTCCGTAATCTTTCAGGATAAGATCGAATTGTTCGGCTTCCAACACACAATTCATGTAATGCCTTGGGTCTCTTCTTTACTGATGGCCCTTCACCATTAAATGTTCCAGTGGTTCCGCTCGTTGACAGTACAGAACTCTAATGATTGTCTTTTGATGTCCAGGCTACCTTCCTATAGCCTATGAGCCAATTTCGGGTGAGGTATTTTTTAAATAAGTGACTAATTATTTTGGTGTAAAACTGACCTAGAATGTATTATATAGCGTGATAATTTCGTGCTAATTTTCCAGTTGTGGCTATTAATAGTATTCTCCCTTCCATTAAGGAAAGAACAATTTCAGTTCGAATATTCGAAGGCGTAAAGCCCACCTTGAAAAGGAGGGCGCCTTTTGTGAGCGGTATCGTTCACCTTCCCATGAGTTTTGAGAAAACTCTGTGTGTTGCAACTTTTTAGCACAAAGCACATAATCCGAAGCCTAGAGGGATTAAATAACACTGGTCAACAAAAATATTCTCATAGTTCTAGATCAAAATAATCTGATTCTAGGGTAGTTGTATGTGCTGAATTCTATAATAACATTCGTATAGCTGTATCGGGCTCAGTTTTCCAGAACCAGCATATCTATATATTTGGTGCACTATGTTATAGATACACTAATTTATATGTTCATTGATTCCATTTATGCATTAATCTTTTCCTTATTTGTGCGTTTTTGTTTGTTTCAGATTGCTGGTTCCTGATATTGCATATCTACAACTGCCTAATTTCTTATAAATGGGCACCTCATATAGCTTGTAAGTCTTGTGTCAACCACCTGAGGGAGTGGATGTGTGGTAAGTGAAGCATAGGAATGCTATTTGCTTTACCAATGATTATGGCGTGAACCCAAAGATCACAGCAGTGACTGCTTCCCCTGTCTCACAAACATCAAAGGAATAACTATCAAAATACGAGGCACGGTGCAGTACCCCAATTTTGTTTCTGCCTTCCGACCCGTCCCGCATAGTGCTGAACTCCCAGTCCCAAATCCACCGACTAAACAAGAATTGATGAGTGATTCCGATTATAATTCTACCTCAAATGAAGACGATTACCAGGATGACTCTGAAAATACGAGGTCTAAACTCTTTACTCAAGAAGTGCCTCATGATCTCATCAGGGACCTAGACTTGTCCAAAGACAGGCCGAAGCTCTGGGATCGAGAGTAAAGCAGCGTGACCTGCTGGAAGCTGGATTGCGTATCACTACAGGTGTTAACGACATAGAGAGTTGCTTGCTTTTTAAAGATGCAAACAACCTTTGTTACTGTGAGGACGCAGTATCTCTCATGCAACAATTCTGCAAGCCTGAAGAATACAAGTCAGATGATTGGAGGCTGTTTATAGACACTAGAAAAGACTCTCTGAAAGCTGTTCTTTTACACAATTGCAATCGGTTTCCATCTGACTTAATAACACATGCAGCAAAGATGGCTGAGAGCTATGAAACAATGAAGTTTATGTTAGCAGCTATAGAGTACGAGAAACTCCAGTAGAAGATCTCAAAGTCATCTGTTTACTACTGGGCCTTCAGAGTGGTTACACAAAGAACATGTGTTTTTGGTGTGTCTGTGGTACATCTGAGCTGATGCGGAGCACTATATGAGATGAGGAATGGCCGATGAGACTAAGAGATGCGCCTCGAAAGTTTAACTGTGTTCACAATCCTCTTGTAGATTCAGAAAAGATATTCTATCAAGGATATGGATCAATTTAGTGCTGGGTTTCGATACTTATGTCAGAAATTAGGTGGTCTGGTTTCCCAAGCCAAGTTGTAAGCAGCTGTCTTGAATGGACCCACGATTCGCATACTAGTTCATAATAACGAATTCACCAAAGCCTTGAACCCACCCTAGAAAAACTTATGGGAATCATTTGTCAATGTGTCAAAGCTTTTTCTTAGAAACTATCGTACTGACAACTGCCAAGAAATCGTTTCAACCATTTTGCAGAATTATAATGCATTAGGAGCAAGTATGTCCTTAAAATTGCATTTTCCACTCTCATATTGATTTTTTCCAAGATAACCATGGAGACATTAGTGATGAACGTGGTGAAAGATTTCATCAAGACATCGCTATAATGGAAAGCAGATATCAGGGACAATTTTGTTTTAACTTTGATGGGCGACTATTGCTGACTGCTACAACAAGAAGAGAGCGAGCTGTGCAAACGAAAGGGCAAAGTTCATAAACACTTTAGAACTTCATATTTTGTCAATTATAAATAATTTGAACTTATGCTTTCTGATACAATTTCTTATGAGCTTAAATCAGAATACGTGAGAGCACGCGACGTTTTGGTAGGTAGAATTGGTTCAAAGAAAGATTGCTACTAATTTATTTCAAAAATTAGCTGTTGTTTTAGAATCTTTTAGGCCGGTGTTCATTTACAAAATGGTTGTATATTTCAAATGTTACTCCAATTCTAAAATGGAGATCACCTTTTATTTACCTATTTCTATACCTCCTGTTTTATCTAAGATCGTTGAGAGCTTAATGACCAAGCGTCTCACTTGTGTTCTAGATAATAACCATTTGTTACCAATTTGGTTTTAGAAAATTTCTAAGTGAATATTTTGCCCTTCTGTCTTTCACACAACAACATTCAAGTGCCTATTGATGATGATCATGAGTCAAGACTCGTCTCTCTTGATTTTACTTCAGCCTTTGATATGGTAAACCTAAGGTACTCTTGTGAAATGTTAGATCTGTTGGTATTAATTGATACTTTTGTTCACTAGTCCCAATGGCAGTGTCCTCGTAGCCATCCTTTTTATTATTTATACCTCCGAATTATGGTCGCAGATCGAGTCTAAAATGAATGCTTATTATTCCGTATAGCCTGCTGTTAGCGCTGATTAATCAAGAGAGATAAAAATCAACATGAACACAATTTCTTTTCTAAGTACAGGCCAAGCTTTGAGAATTTTTCGCTCATCTTTCAACTCTTCAATGGACATTTGATTCACCTAGGCTACCTTGATACAAATCCAATAGAAAGAGAAGGGAACGATAATAATAATAATATCAAAAACGGAAGAAAAAACATGAATTGTTAAATCTTTTGGAAATGAGATCAGTTTGGAGTGAACTACATGATACATGTGTCCAAGGATATCAATCTGCTTACATAGAGCAAGGATAGGGTTAAAGCTTCCTAGGGGTAGATTAAATGTGGTTACGAGGCTCATTTAGAGACGACGCAGCAATAGGTCACCTGAAGTTGTCATTTGAGCTATATTAAAGTTGAGCTTGATTCCAGTCAATTTAATTTTTGTTGTTTGTTTAGATATACGTGGCTAGAGAGGGTATTGAAAGTGTTTCCGGTAATTAGGTATTATTTGTGTTCGTATATGCGTTTGTGTAAGTTTCTGCCACGTTGTCCATTGGAGGATTGGCTGCAATTTCGCACGATATTTGGTAGACACATTTAGCTATTTGTGAGTATGTAGATCAGTGTATCTCTCCCTCTTTCTACTTTTTCCTGTGTGAAAAAGGGTTTTAAGGGTAAACAATATTACGATGAAAAACTCTTCTTCTTTTTTTTAATTCGGGCACACTTACCCATTACCCTCAACACGTCGTATATAGTGGATTATTCTTATCAATTTAGTGAGATTTGGGGGATGTTTTTGATACAAGAATCATCTGTTCTCGTCTTCGTTTGTGAAAGAGAAAATAAATGAGCTTTTAGATTATATTAATGTATTGATATTTTGTTTGTCTCCGAGCTTTTGTAGCCAAAATGGTCAGAGGCTTAGCAAGTTTTTCCTCAACCAGCCTTTGTATTTTCTCTGGTTATAATAGTTATTCAAGATGCTTTTCCAACATTCATTTTGGGAAGGCGGATATTTTTGTTGGTTGAGAAGAAAGATGGCAGGTTTCAAGAAGTTTTTTTAACAATCATCTTGAAAGGGCACATATTCCTATTGCTAAAGAAGAAAGATGGCAAGATTCAAGAAGCTTTTCTAACATTCATCTTGAGAGGGCACATATTCTTGTTGCTAAAGATGAATGGTGGCAGATTTCTAGAAATGTTTAGAGTGGTCAGTAAATACTTAAATATTATGATCAAATTAGGTTGTAAGCATATTTTACTGTCTGGAGAAAGATATCCAGAGTAGGTGCTTTAATATACGTAAAATGTGATGGAGCATGGAATATTGTATATGAAATGAGTTCCGAGAAAATTGACAGTAGGAAAGAGGAATAACAAGTGAGATTGACTAAAAATAATGAGGTATACAAGTGGTTTCTTTTTGTTATATGCTGATGAACTAGTGCTAAAGTATTATATTGCGAATTTTTTAAAAAAACAGTGATGGTATAAAGTGATGGTGGTATGTGGAAAGATGAACTGGGATGTGATATTTTTCTATGGTGTGCTACTTGATCAAGTCCAACTTTTACCTATGTATTGTGCATCATAAATGAATGTGGTATGCATGAGGGAGACTGATACAAAGAGGTTTTAGCACCAAGTAATTCTCACGATAGATCAGGAGATTAGGAAATGGTGAAGGTTTAGTTTGAAATATGCAAGAAAACTGCATGGGAGAAAATTAATGTGAACGACAGTGTTTGGGAGTCAGAATGTAATAGGGAAGGAGAAAGGAATATCGCGATATAGAGGTGTGCCTATACCCAATTTTTAGAGAGAGGGTAGATTGTGAGGGACGTGTGTGTATGAGCTCTATATAGTGTGAGGGAAGATAGGTATTGATTGTAACCATAAATATTCTGAGGTGGGAGAGCAATGTAAGTTGAGAAGATGAGAATAGAATTATAGAGAGACTATAGGAAAGTGAGTCTTATGACGTGAGAAGGGTTGTGAAGTTACCTACAAGGTTGATTTGGTATGCAAGTGAGTTTTATAAGGAACGTGAATAAAAGAGAGAATGAACCCTTATTTGACATCATTCAATTACTAATGGATTTATTCGGTAAGTAAAAGAATAGATACCTTTCTCTTAGTAAATCCTGAAGTGGTGGGATAAATTTTGTGTCGATTTGCATTAACACCACTTCGTATGAAACATATTTATACTGAAGAAGAATATGGAACATGGAAGTGTGAAAGTGTCTCGAGTACAACAGAAAGAGAAAGCGTAAAAAACCGGGTGGGGACATTTCGCCGAAATACCGTTTCAGATTCTATGTAACATAAAGCCGTCAAGACTAATATGCTTTCTCAGCGTAACTCTCATTTATATCTTTTTTAATTTAGTGTAAAAGTGTTCTAGGTTATTGCTGACAACCATTGGCAGATTTACAGCGAAAACAGATTTACTGAAGAAACGCTGAAAGATTGACTTAACATATGTAGGATGATACATAAACAAACACGAAAACTCTCTAGATTTTAACAGAAATTTAATCATTGGTGATAAATAGTTGAAACTTGTTGCGAAGACCGAAGGACCCGCGTAACAACCTTTTGGTACTTTGAGAACCTTTTCAAAGTAGTGTAGTGGTTTATCATTTAGCAGAATTTTCCTTTAGTTTTACTCATTTCATTACTAGTTATAACTATATATTTTTCTGACTTCTCTTCATTTATGAATAAGGGAAGAGGAGAGGACGTACATACATATGTATGTTGTACTTGGTCTAAGAGTCAAGACAGTACCTTTCCACTTCTTTAAAATTAGTGAAACCAAATTCAAAATTTAAAAAGCCTTAGTAAATATTCCATAGATTTTCTGCCTTTTCGAATCTAAATTGTTCAGTCAAGCGGAATTAACTTATAAAAATTAGTTTTTTTTTACTATTAGATGCTTATATGGAGTTTAGGCAAATGCTCTTACGGAATCGTATAATGGCGGAGCAATAATATAAAGTAAATATATGATTAAAAGTGAATCCAATGTATCATAAATTAGTTTTAGTTTAAGTCCAATGAGCCAAAAGTCGTCTTAAAATTGCTTACCATAAATATTTTCTTGATCAGTAGCAGAAACCACTCTTTAGTTAGACCACCCATGTCCAATCCAGGCTCTCCTTCGAAAGTAACTCGAAGTTTCTTCTTTAAGTCATTTTTGCGCGACCCAATCTGAGAAAACGGAGGCGGGGAATTTTTAAAGATGACTTATATTCATTAAGTAGTTAAATTTTTACTAGGCATATATATAGGTAATAAAATATAATTAAGCTATTATAATACCCTGAAATATTTATAAATCGGAAAGAATCACTTTATTTCCAGATAAATCGGACAGTATAGCGGTAGTTAAACGTTGATATCTAATTCTTTGAATTAAAAAATCTAATGTCTTATAACACTTCAGGGATTGTTGATTTAAATAACCAGTTTATTCACATGTTCCCTTAGAAAACGCCCCATTTCGGTGCCACCTATTTAAAATAAATTTTATAATAACTAATTAATATTTACATTTTAAACATCTTTAACAACTTTTCTAACTTTACCTTAACATTAAGTACGAATTTTACTGAAAATAAGAAGAATTGATGCCAAAGTTGTCATGTTTTTGAGTGACTCCGCATAGCACTTGGAACAAGTCAGTGGTGCAGTTTCACATGAGAAGAAAGGTTGCGGCATTTAGTGGTGCTAAAGGATTATCTACGTATATAATGAAATTAGAAGTACATCAGTCGAGTTCCTTATATAAATATTATAAAGCTTTATTTTTTTATACTGGATTTATTGGACATTGGTAATTAACATTTTATAAAGGATCACAGATATGTAGTCTTTCCTTCCTTCTTAGGAGTCTTTCTTTGCCATTAGGACTCGCTGAACTTTGGCGAGAAAAATTAATGTTACCAAAGCACTGTTTGACCTGAGTGAAGGAATATACTACCAGGCAAAATAAAAGAATGATTTTCATTTATTAAAATATTTTCCAAAATATGATCAATAGGTAAATGAAATTTAGTTGGTACATAAGGCATACATTTTATATATTGTATGAATATTTCATATGATACAATCGCATTTTAAAGAAATTCTACTAAATAACCAAACAAAATGCTGAAAAGTGCAAAATAAGAGAACAATCATTCACATAATTTCATAGCAATCAAATACACTAGAAAGAAAGCAAGATTTAACAATGATAAGACTTGAAACACGTAATCGTTCGTGTCGTATGGATTTCACACCTCCACTCTGTGCAATTCTAGCCACTCGTTAAAGGTCTCACGACATTCGTGGATGGAATTATAGCCTCCCTGTAGTCTAATTTGATGATATTCTAGCACCTGGTAGTCGGTGTTTTGCAGAGCGGTGTTGCATGCTGGACAGATGGGCGAGTCCTGCATTTCCCATCGATGTAGGTTTACTGCTGTTCTTGCGGTCTTTGATCTCAAGCAGTTTGCTGCTGTCTATTGTTTTCTGGTCGCTGTTTGGAAACCTGAGAGTAACTGTGTAAGGTCTGATACTAGTTTTCTACCTTCAGGGATGTTAGATTCTCATTGCGTTTTATGAAACACGTAATATGAGATTTTGAAGTCATTGTTTTCTATTACTTCAGCACAAAGACGACAACAAGACCTCACCAGTTTTCGGCAAAATTCTACTGTTATTTTGCTCCATTCTTGCTCAATTTTCTTCCATAAATCCGTCACAGTTGAAGGTTCCTGGTCTCAAGCTTTGTCTCCGAGAATTTTCCAGAGATTCTCAGTTCGGTTCAGGTCCGAGTTCTAAGCAGGCCACTTTATTTCTTTGATAACTTCTTGTCCGAAATAGTGTTTTAATCGCTTTTCCGTATGGCATGGCGTGTTGTCTTGCATAGATATTGCTGAATGGTTCAGAGATTCTCAAAGTGAAGGTATAACTTGTTATTCTACTAGGTTTAGGTATGCATTAGAATTCATCGTTCCAATTTGCTCACTAGCAGACCTACAACTTCAGATTAAAACATCTCACATACCACGACGTTGCCTCCTCCATGCTTGGCAGACTTTTAGGGTTGTCTGTCACCTGCAGCATGTCTAAAAAGGTGTCTGCCATCAGATATGAGTATATTAAATTACTTCCGTCGCTGAAATTAATTCTCTCCCAATCTTAATCCTTCCAAAAAACATGAGCTTAATCATGTTCGAGTCTTGCATTCTGGTTCTTCTTACCTTTGATTGGTTTGGTTGTTGAAGAACAAGCTTTTAAGCCAGATGCATTGAGAAGAAGGGAAACTGTGAAACGTCTCACTTCTTTGCCCCTATTATTCTTAATTTTTCGAGAAATCCCTGCTGTAGTCTCTAAGGGATCCTTCATAGATCTATCTGCTTGGACGGTAGTTATGTAAGAGATTTCTAAGGGGTTTTTTTCATTGTATAACTTCAGAACGTGCGAAATCACACTCTTGGACCTTCCTACCTCTCTTGAACTCACATAAAATGTTCTCCCCGTAGTCCTCAAGCAAACAATTTTTTGAGGGAGCTCATTGAGTCACTTTCACGTATGGTGCCATCTCTGCAGAGTGAGTACGAGAACAAGGGTGGTTGCATAATTCTTACCTACTGAGGAAAATGTTACCAGATGATTTAAAAAAACTTCTATAGTGTTCCTCAAAAAATCGTTCCCCTATTTTAGAATTGTCAATATTTTATTTTGTTAGCTTATTTAGTATAATTTCCTGAATGTACGATTGTAATATATGAAATCTTCACATAAAATATATCAAGTGCATGCTTTTATGTGCAATGGAACCTTCCTTTACTTACTCATCAAACTTTTGAACATATTTTAATAGAGGAAAGTAATTGTCTTATTATGTTCGTTAGTGTAGATTCAATTGAAGAGGCGGAAGTTGCGATTGCTTCCTAAATCCGGGCAAAATGTCCTATCCAGAAGGTATGAAAAATAAAAATTTCAAAGAAAGTGGTGTTAAGGACGATAAAAGTTGTCTGGAGATAATTATTCACAAAAGAACGACACTAGTGATAGAATAGAAAACTCATAATTAAAACCGTTGAAACATAAACAACATAGTTTTGCTTTCAATCCATAATGGAACTTTGTTTTAACGAGGGATGTAGTTAACCACCGATCCACAAAAATGCGTCCTACTCAGTGATCCTACCGGAATTAGTCTCATCCAATCTATAAAGATCAAATGAATGTAGTAACTTGAAATAGGACTGACATATTAGATAGCACGAGAGCTAAACATTATTTTGAATCAAAAATCAAACCATGTTTTATACATACGAGTATTAGACAGAAAAATTATCCTAATTTTAGTGTTTATTTAATAGCACTATATATACATTTTACTGAGTTCTTCTCTTAGTTGTTTACCATAAAATATCGAAAGAATACATGTACTGGTTCAATCATTATATCCATGTGTGATTTTGTGTATAATACTCTGCCTAGACAAAAATTCCAAGAACAAACAAATCTTCACTTGAATAACAAGGATGTTATTAGCTAAAATGCGGAAATGTTCAAACTGAGGCCATACTTAGATAATTAATCTGAATAAAACCTGATAAATATGGTATAATAAGTTCCAATTATCAATAGAAGAAGATATGATATAGTACTATTCTGCACAAATGTTTATCCAAGTAAACCAATAAGATGATGCCTATATATTTTAATGTTGTTGTGCTGTTAATGGTTTTGACCATTTTTGTAATCATTTGTAAGGATAATGAAGTCAGCCTTGAAACTCATTGACTGAAAAAGTAAGTCTGCATCTGTTTATCTTCCAAGGGAAATACTAAACCATGAGATAGATTATGAGATTGTTTTCATGAGCATTCATGCATTGTTAGTACTTGAAGACAGTAATCTAAGAGCAACTGATTCCTTTGTATAATGCCAACCTGGTTATGGCGAAAAGTACATAAATACATCTTATAGACTAACGATTAGGTAGAAGTAAAATGGTCATAAAACGACCTTATGAAGGCTGTAGTTTTATTTTATATCTCCAAAGTTTCCGAATACAGCAAATCTATGGATTGCGTTATTATCATGGATAATCAAATGTGCTCATACAGAGTAAAAGTACACAAGAAAATTGGGGGCTCAGAATATTTACACAATCGCTAGCCATGATTGTTGTCAATACTGAAAAAATAAATAAACATGTAAAATCAAATGAGGACATTTCCCTGCCCTTAAGCAATAATACAAATGCTATGAGCATATATTTTTATCTCCTATATCATGAAGTAAACTTGTCAACGAGGAATAAGTAAAGACATCAGGTATGCTCATGGAAGTCGTCTAGTGAAGGCCATAAGACTAACTCAAGTTGTGCACCATGTGGAAAAAAAACAAATACAAATTTTCAGTCGATCTGACGTTCCGTTTAATTTTGCATGGTTTGAAAGTTTTCAGGAAAAATGATAGACAAAAATGAACTACGTTTACATTATTCTGGAAATATCTGTTTAAAATAAACAGATAAAATTGCTTTAGAACTTTGTCTTTCAATACATAAAGAAGGCAATTTTTTTTCTTTATTATAAATGCAGGATATAATTGTCCTTTTGTTTGAAAAATAAACTGACAGCACAATTTCGTGTTTTGGGGACATTTAAATTATGGAGTTTTGTGAGTGATGAATAACGTTTACTAAAAGCCAATTATGCATTTCTCTGTAAGTAATGAACCATCAATCTAAAGCCTTGGGACATAAACATTAGCATTTTTTTAAGTTTTAAAGTTCAATAATATAATTAGGGCCTTTAATGGGCAAATATAGAAGAGCTTTATAGAATATTGTATTATGTTCCAATACTTCTATAAAGTATTTCAAAGGAGCTCTTACTGTAATAAATTTTAAGCTTTAAATTGTTATAACCATTTATCATTGGTGGCAAGAAAGAAAATAAAATATTCTCAATGACGATGCATAGCCAATAGTGACAAGAATGACTAAGATAACTACGGCGACTTATGCCATTGTAGGCACTCACTCAGATGGGCGCCGCCAAAAAAGAACAATAAAGGAACCTTTATTCATCTAAGTTTGAAAGATCTGCTCCATCTTCCAAGTAGCTGACTTATGTGATATCATTAAAAATTAATCATAATAGTTAAAGATATTAACATATCATGGTGGTGGAGAGTGATATCAACAATTAAATTAAATCAAAACCAGTTGATATTCTATAGTCCGCCATTCAATGTTGGGAAAACTTTGTTGATAATAATCGCAATTTCTTTTTAATTAAAGTTCGTAATTAAACCTCTAAATTTTTCTTTCGTCTTATAAAAACGGCAACAATTTATTGACAACCTAATGGGTATAAGCTATTTGTGTTACAGGCTCCTAAATGGCGTGTTAGATCCTATTTTGCTGAAATAAACTTTTAGTTTTCTCTGATCCTGAGAGTAGCAATGTTGTATTCCTTAACTTTCATTGTTATATTTTCGCAAAGACTTAATCTAGCAGTTTCCCTACGACTTCGGCTTGTAATCTTCCTCATTACATTTGAACTCACTTACCTCTCTTAGAGAATCTTCTACTAAGTTGTTTCGATTGACGCTAATGTTGAGAAAAAATATATCAATTTGCGGTGGCTGATGACTCGCTACTCTTTCCACCAATGAACGCCGAGCGATAAGAATCATTTGTTGCTCTGCATCCTGCGGTAAAGTGTTAATTATATATTGGTATACGTAAAGGTTTCCTAAACAACCCTCAATCAGTTATAACCCAGTTTTTAGTAGGACCAGTAAATATTTAATCTCGACATCTTGATAACAACGCAAATCGGAACACAATTCTTCGATCAGCCATTCAATGACCTTCATTCAACCGCTCAATAATTTCAACGAGAATTGCTGCACACTGCCACATGTGAAGAGAGAAGGCTTCGAACGACAACTAAAATAAGCGATTATTCTTCCATTTTGTTTGGCTTCTTTACGATCACAACTCCGAGCCTGGGAGCATCGCTCTCATTTGCCACTAGGAAAAACGCAGCGAATGAAATTTTCCTACACTTTTGTATGGTTGAAAGTGAGAGAGATTTAAAAAACTAGTTTTAAATTATTGACAAAATATGTGTGATGCGGCTGAAAATAAATTCAATGACGTAATAGGAAAACTGGTTATGGTTGAGAATGGTCTGAAAGTATAGTTTATAGTTTGGGCGTCGAAAGTATTTGCGCGTTTAATTAATTCGTTGAATCGCACCGACCCCGCATCCGCATTATGGGGCAGATGCAAGAGTTAGAGGCAAATGTAAAGTAATAGAGTTCACTCGATGTCCAATAAACGAGATGAAGGGTTGCATGGATTCAGATAGGGTGATAAAATATCGACTCTCTTCACACCATCACTCATCTTGGTGAGAAGATTTAGAATATAGATCACCGGCAAAAAGATCAAAACGTTTGTTTTTCTATCCAAACATTTGCTATAAGTTTCACAACCGAAATCCAAGGTTTTAGAAATTGATGTACGGTAACCTAAAGGTATAAAATAAAACGAGTTATCAAAATTAGGTGACCAGGCAAAATTTCACGAAATTCGTATACTACTATAAAGGAAAATTCGTATACTACAATTTTTATCTTTTCTTTATTATTTCGAAAGATTTCAACAGTATAATTATAATAGTATTGCTAAAAAATATGCTTGCCGATTGCTCCTGACAAAGGCTGACGTCCAAAAAAATTTAATATACCTTTATCGAAATAAATGATAAATATGTCCACACTCTTGGTCACATTCAGCTTTTAATCGCATTTTAAAGGAAGAAATGCATTTTCTGATATCAGATAGCGATATATTATCCCATGCAAGAAGCATTTTTTTCGATAAGTTCAGAATCACTAAATTTATTTTTTTCTATTGCTGTAAATTATTTTAGAGTAAATTCCATATGAAATAGTCCATAGTCTTACAGACAAGCGATTGAGGAGGCCATTCATTATTTTTTTTATAAACTTCATTGTTATTTTGCTAAAAATAGAGGGCGCACCAACCTACAAGAAAATGAAGACTCTTTTAGGATAGAGCTGATGGCAATCAGGAAGCAGGCCGATAGATACGAGGGGCGGTCAATAAGTTTTGTGAATCGATAGGACAAAACAGAGGAAGGGGGATAGCTGTTGTGGGGGTGTTAGGACAAGTTATGACAAGTCCGGACCTTCAGCCGCACGCTTCTGCCTCGTCTATTTAAGAAGCAGTAGCTGGTCGCAGATCGTCACTGACATAACCTTTCAACAATGGAGAAGGTTGAGCACCGCGCAGTGATCAAATGTTTGACCAAGGAAGGCAAGAATGCAAAAGAGATCCATGAACGCATGCGTGTAGTGTACACCAACACCGCTCCTTTTTATGCAACCATTGCTCGCTGGAATAGGGAGTTCCGCCATGGTCGTGAGTCCCTTGAAGATGACTCCCGTCCAGGACGCCCGTTAGACGTGACCAGCTAGGACAATGTGGCCAGTGTGGAGAGGATGATCCTCGAAAAACGACGGGTAAAGGTCGGAGAAATCAAGCGATAACTTGGAATATCACATGGAAGTGTTATCAACATCATCCACGACAATTTGGCAATGAACAAGGTTTCTGCCCGTTGGTTCCCTAGAAAACGGACGCCCCATGATCGACTTCAACGTCATCAAAGTCCACAAAGCCAGAGTTGCACAAGCTGCCCTTCGCGAGTGCGGATTCGAGAAGCTCAACCATCTTCCCTACAGTCCAAATCTGGCCCCTAGCAACTACTTTTTATTCCGCCAGCTCAAGGTTGCACTGCGTGGGCGCTGGTTTGGGGACGATAAAGATGTCCAGCTCGCCGTCCAGGAGTGGATTGAACAGCAGTCGGGAGATTTCTGGTTGTCGGAAATTCGAAGCCTCAGGGACAAGTGGCGCAAGTGCATTGAAGTCGAGGGCAGTTATATTGAAAAATAATAAAACACTTTTCCTCATATCTTGTTTCCTTATATCCGAATTGCAAAACTTATTTTCCGCCCCTCGTAGTAGTTCGATGTAATTTTCGGAATTAACTTTGGACTTTTGTGTATCGATAAAATGGATCCTCGTTTTTGCCATTTCATGACACTTTAGCAGAAACTATTGTTTTTTTTTAAATCATTTAGATTCATGATAAAGGGTGGGTGAATAGATGTCCTTTTTATTTGAGCTATAAACTCCGATATTTTGACTATTTGTTGGCACTTCCAAATTTAAATCTTTTGCATCAGTAAACACAAAACTTCTTGCATCTTGAGATGAATAGCGATGGTAAAGCAACTTACAACGTGGCTTTCTACGTTGTCTTTCATTAATGACAAGGTGGGGAAAATGCGCATCCTTTTTTAAGCTTTTAATTTTTTTCGTTTTAAAATCCCTTGGACAGAAGAACGCTTAATACCTAATTCACTAAAGATATTCCTTTGGGATAGATGAGGTCGGGGTTTTTCCTCCTGAGATAAAACAAGTTCCTCTACTTCATATCATTTTAATTTTTGCCGTAGCAGTTTTATTATGGGCGCCACTAGCTTTTTTACAGCTACCGAGCCAGTAGTTTTTATCTTTTTAATTAAGTTATAAACAATTCTAAGAGTCTAATCTCTATCTGGAAATTCCCGAAAAATTCCTTTTTCTATTGCAACCTTTTGCTTTAAAACATGCTTGTATTATAATTTAAACTTAACACCATTATGATACGTGGTATAATAACACAACTTATACGTTTAAAGTTTCAATGATGACTGAAAAAGAGAAAAAAAAACCGGTTAATTATAGCCTAATAGCCTAGAGATGCAGACTTGGTATTTTCTACGTACAAATATCGCACGTTTTCTTAACTCGACAAGCAAATTTTGAGTGAGTAATTTTTTTTTATTGTAGCAATACTATTATGATTTTATTGTTAACATTTTAAAAGCTAATAAAAAACCTAGAAATTGTTATATATGAATTTTCATTTATATTGACTTACATAAAATTGAGTTATTCAAGTTGAATTTAGTGAATTTTTTACTGGGCCACCCGATATAATAAATTTACTAGAAAAATTATACTCTTTGAAATGATCCTACCGACAGCAGAAACAAATTTATATTAGAATATAAGGATTAAATTATAAATGGAAAATATTTGTACAAGTTATTTGTAATTAGTATTTAGTGTAAAGGCCTTCATTTCCTGCTACTCTTGCGCACTAATCTTGCTTACTTCATCTTCAAGAATTTCCTATAGTTCTTGAACTGTTTTCGGCTTTCTCGCTTTAAGCATTATCGATGGGCTTCAGGTCCAGAATATGTGCAAGTCAGTTCATAATAGTGATGTGCTCGTCGTCCAGAAATATTTTCACCGATCTGGCCATGTGGCATAGGCGTTATCCTGCATGAACTTTACAGTTTGGCTTCTGAGAATCGCAAATGGAAATGGGGCAATGAATACTATGGCTGCAATTAATTGTACCCATGGACATTCACTCTGTCCACTAAGCGCACAAGTGGCCCAGTGCCATTTAAAAAATCCCGCCGCACACTAAAACACTTCCTCTGCCAAACTTAGCACTGTGTTTGGCGCAAATGAGAGACAATTTTTCTCCTTCTCTGGCACGAACGAACCTACTGCCATCATATATGCACAAATTGAACTTAGATTCGTCATTCAAATGGACCTGGAGCCCTTGGTCATCCGTTCATGTAACTTACTCAGTGGCGAATAAAAGATGATCTTTATTTTTCATCGGACTGATCTATGGCTTGAACGCAGGGATGCGAAATTCAAGATGAGGTCTGCCTGGAGATATTGATGGCCAAAGTCTCACTAATCTCTCGAGAAACTGCTTCAAACATCTTGAAACGATCCTTCTTCACAATTCGGGTAATGACTTGGTCTTCCCTTTTTTAGGTCTTCCTTAGCATATCTGTTGATTTGCTAGCCTGTATTGTCATAGATTGGCAGAACATTTAGGACTACACTTTTGGAGCACTTACACAGTTTATGCAATGGCTCCAATTAAAAGATCATAATGGTAGCGCAGTTTTATGATCAACTTGCGGAAAGAGTAATAAGTGAGATTTTTAGGCATGTTAACTCACCGGGAGGTGTAAAGAGAATGACCTAACGTACACGAGATTAAACTTAGGTTTTGTTGCTATGCAAAGACAACAAGTTCTCTCTACAAGAAATCTAAGTGTTCAGTCAGATCAGTTTGAACATCTCAATTTTCTAGCAAATTGCGTATCTGCTGATAACTTGGATTTATTCACTGAAGTCTGCATAACTTTTACTGATACTTAATTTATACATATAGGTTATTGTACACCACTTTTTAAAACCTTGGATTTTCTTTGGTAAAAGTTATGGAAAATGTTATGATAGAAATACAAGAGTTCTGATCTTTTCGGATGGTACTCAACGAACAGAAATTACCTTGTCTTTGTGATATATAAAAAAAATAGACCATCTAGAATCAGTAGAAGTCATAAAAACTACCATAAATAAAGCACTGAGTCTATATCATATAGGGCACATACTAAAATTGTAAATCATTTAAAACGCTAAATTAGGATTCAGATTTTCTTCACCTGCACAGAAGAGGAATACCAAGAGACGCAATGACGCCAAAACAGCTTCTTTCCCGTCTTGGAAAAATTTTGTAAAGCAAAATTAGCAACAAAGAGTATTAAATATAATGGAGAAACTCTTGCAATTGATATTGTTATAAGCGACGCTTCAAGTGTTTAACGTAGAAATGAAAAGAATGGTTTACAATCTAATATACAGAAAAATATACTTATCTAAGTGAAAAAATAATAATGTCTGAAGTAAAAACATCAAGAAATCAAATGGAGAATATGATTTATTAGAAACAATTGAGAAGAGCAATAACGATCTTGAAAAAGAATGTTCTAATCTTTCTGGAAAGAAAAGTATTTAACCAATGCATAATCTTTTATCCGAGCTTTGGATGTGTAAACAATAATGAGATAATACACTGAATCAATAATGAGATACTACACTGAATCAATAAGGAGGTAATACACTGAAAAAAAAGCTTATATTTGTGGATTGTAATTTACAAGATATGTATGACCCAAAGTTATTGCAAGACATAATAACTTGAAAAAAGGAACAATATACTCGTATATGACATAGTTCAGGGAGGCTTAACTGACCTTCGCTTGCCCTCCCAGACGCGGGGGAATGTCCCTTTTAAGTACGAAGGATATTCGAGTGCTTTTTCTACCGTTGGCCGACTTAGAAAATAGATCAATGGCTTTTTATGTGGTTCTGGGATTTTAAACAAGAGAAACCAAAATATAATCTTTACTATAATACAAACAATTTACAGAATTTAACAATAATTTATACGCTATGGGAAAACTAAACGTTCAGCAGAAGGAAATTAATTTACAATGAATGCTTCGGCACGAGCTATGAGTAGCACAATATTTACCCGAAGGAAAACGGGAGGAGATGATGAGGTGAGGCTTCGTAGTCGAAAAGAGACATGTCTCTTTGACCATGATAGAGTAAAATGTAATAGTCTTACGATTTTCAAGAGGGGGGTGGGGCTCGACTGGTTGTTCGAGGGAGTATCCTTGCAAGGCACGGAGCGGGGCGCTTTATTCCAGAATGAGTCCTTACGTCCTTGACTGCTGTAGTTCTGGTTTCCTGCTTGCGAGTCTTTAGGGTATCAGATAGTCGCTTTTGAAGTCGCTTGTTTTCTTTGGCTGGTCCCAATTAATCCTCTTGATTACTGCTTGGATACTGAGTGAGCAGTGCCTGACTCCTGGTTGAATACTAATTTGCTCGTTTCTGCGCTGGGAAATATATATGATTTCGTCGGAAGTGATTTTGTTTGCCGTCGGAAGTGGGTACCACTCTGATTCAAAGAGCAGTGGGCAAGGGCTTAGCGCTCTCTCACTGATTTGTGTTCCGGGATCCAGTTTTACTCGTCTCGCTTCGTTATCGCCCCGGAAGTTTACCGTAAGACGCCGGTTGAAGGTCCGTTCGTCCGTGAGATACCCTTTTAGGCGTCTTTATCCTTGTGAATCTCTCTCTCTCTCTCTCTCTCTCTGGCAATAGAAATATATACAGAAGCCGTTCGCTACGCTCGCTACCAGCCCTTCGTGCTGTTGGCCTCTGGCTTCGTTCTCTTTACAACCCCCTTTCATAATGGTTTTAAGTATTTGTTTAGACACCCCTTTGACCCTTTAAAAAGAATGATATATATATATATATATATATATATATATATATATATATATATATATATATATATATATATATATATATATATATATAATAAATATATATGAATATTTTGAGTGTAATATAAAATTATGTTTGATAAATAAAGGATATGTGTAAGAAATTTTATTAATTTCATTTAAGCAACAAAGTATAATCTTGGTTATATAATCAGAGCAAAATAGCGAGAAAATCAATACTTGATATGATATCCTTTTGCATAACTTACAGCTCTTATTCTATTTGGCATTGATGAGGCTAAGTTCTTTAAATATTCTGTCGAATTTACATCATGCAGCTTGTATTTATCCCCAAAGCATTTCTTCTCAGGTAATATTTGACTTATCAATTTCCTGATCCATAAGATCCTACAAGTGGTTAATATGATTAAGGTCTTTGCCTTGCCACTTCCATGCTTCATAGTTAAAACAATGCACTCTGAATTGTATCTTTCATTTGCTCTTCGTATGATACACTGCCTTCTTTTGGAGCCCAAGAGTTCAAATTTGGATTCGTCTGTCCAAGTAATTTTCATCTACTGATCGACTGTCCAATCTGTGTATTTTTGAAAAATATTAAGCTCTCAATTATGTATAAATGAAATTGCAAGGAAGAATGAAGTTTCTGAGGTCAGAGTTTCACCTGGAATGTCACTTGGTGTACGATTTGTTGACAAAACTAAATCTGATAATATTATTCGAGAGGAATTTCTTGGCTTTGCATCTCTAATTAAACTGGTTGCATATACTGCATTGTCAACGTAATCTTTGATCAGTTTACAAAATTTGGGCTAAATCTAAAAAAAATGTCTTGACCAAAGATATGATGGTTGCTTTATAATGGCAAGAAAATACGGTGGAGGGCAAGCTAAAAAAAAATAAAATATACAATAGCTGCCTTATTATTGTGCTGTAAATAAACTAAATATTGTTGTGAATGGCCTTAGCGAAGTTCCTGAAATATGGATTTCTAATAGCACAATCGAATCTATCATTAAGTTTTTTCTTGAGTCGAAAGAGATGTCTTATTCCAAGTGTACCATTCCCATGTAAAAAACTGGGTCGCAAAATATAAAAGTATTATTTTTTTCCGACAATTTAAAAATATTTGTATTAGTTATGTAACCTGGTCAATACAGCTTCAGGTAAAATATCCTAAAAATCCGATCAATTGGAATCTGCTTCAAGTACAGCAACTTTTTTCCTGTCTGAAAACAATTTATCTTTCAGCACAAATCTGTAACACAATCCCTCCAAGCTGTTTAACTTTAATTAATAAAAGTGTTTAAACATGTTCAGGAACTCTTAAGTGTGTTTCATGGTCACAGACAAACGGCAGAACAATAATTCAAGGAAAGTTTTGAAAATTCGAACTGGCAAAACAATAAACATTGAGCTAACCCTTTAGAAACAGTGTAGCGAAAGAAATTCCGTTCGAATGCTGCTATTTTTAGGCTATGTCATATCACCTCTAGAAAACCAATTTATTGCTGAAAAAAGGCAAACATTTAGCTTCTATTCACTTCGTTAACTACAAATATCGAAAAAAACAAATAAAGAATTGATGAAGCAGATTGGGAAGATTATTAAATTATATGAGATTGAAAGCTTCAAAGATGAAACGTTCATTTGGTTTGAAATTTGGTCAGAAAGTAAGAAAGAAGTTGAGTGTGACGACGGACACTTGCTAAAACACACTGATCTATTTCCTTCTGCTCAAAAGGCTATTCATATTGCTCTCACAATACTCGAAACAATCTGCACAGTACAGAGGTCTTTCGGCACTATCGGAAGAGTAATAAACAGGTTAAAGTCAACAATAACACACGAAAGTTTATGTTAAATGTGCATGATGAGCGTTGTTCGAGCAAAGGTTTTTGAGATAAAACATGAACTATCCAAAAAAAGTGATTGATAGATGCGCACAAGACTCAAGAGCTTCTATTGTAGCTCTTCACAATAAAGAGAAAAGTGATGTAAAATAGGATGGAATTTTTCTTTTGCACTTCCCATTTTTATTTTATAAATATCAGTTTATATAATATTTAGAGCCATAATCATTATGTTTATTATATTTATATGAGTGTTTTATTATTTAATTCTATTTATGACTTTAAAAAATAAGTTTAAGCTTGTTTGTAAGTTTATAGGATAATTTATCTCAAAAATAATTATTTTATCGTTTAGTTGCACAATGTCCAAAATCAAGATTATCACTTTTTATGAAAGTGAACACAGTTTCTAATATTGCAAAAATATTCTCACACTACACTATATAATCTTAGATACATTAAATCAAAATGAGATACAATATACAAAATTTAACCTATAATTAATTGCCAGTAAATGGTAAATGACATATTATTGAAGGATGCAGCCACTTACCCATTTCATATAGTCTCAAAATAGCTTTAAAGTTTGTCTAATTTTAAAATGATCTTGGGGTGTTTACACCTTATCTCGAATCCCCAATTAAGTATAGCATATCACCGCGTTCTTCCGCCCCCTCATCACTACTTCACCATAAAACTGGTACTCCCTATTGAAAAACTTGCAACGAACGCGACTTTCCAGAATAAAGAGCGTCAGTAAATGTACATAAAAAGCGATGGATTACCTTAGTCAGAATGAATCTTTTGGCTACAATGGAAAGGACGAATGGGTACTGACAGAAAGAGAAGCTGTTTGGGCCGACCATCATCTGCCATCTTCTGTACTCTACCATAAGATCCATGTGATCGAGAGCGTGATTGTAGAATTCAGTATACGATACAAGGGATGGTCTGGCGGCCAGATTGCTGGCATCTGGAAGAGAACGGAAGAATAAATATGACAGGCGAGCGTAACTTAACAGTAAGTAAATATAAACTTATAAATAAATAGTTTGGGGCATGTAGGAGTTTTACTACCGATTTTGCTCAATTGAAACTCACTGCTTAAGATTTGATTTGAACCAAGAGGTGCTACAGCATGTGAACACCGTTATGGATTTGACTAGAACAAGTATACATCGTTTCCCTGATAAACAAATAGTGAAAGAAATGTGGAGGGAAGGTGCTAAATTAATTGATCGTTTGTAATATCAATTTGGCAAGAGAACTAAATTTATGATTCTGAGTCCTTACTATTTTTTTTAGCCTTAAGGAGCGGCGTTCAACCTGAATCAGTTCCTTTTAAAAATTGCCCGATGAGAAATATTTATATATTTCCATGCCGCAAATTTTTTTCAAATTACCAGTTTTAGCGGGTAAAAACATTGCAAACTAAAGTAACGAAAATTTCCTTCATAATAAAATTTTATTCTAGGGAGATATAATTTGAATAACGAAAATTATCTTGAGGAAAATTTGGCATAGAATTGAGGGATTCACTCACACATTATGGCGAGTACTTTGGTTGCGGCGGGAATCCACCATTTGCTACTGCTGAGAGGTGGCAAAGAACGATCTGGCGGTGGGAATTGGCGGACGGTGATGAACTGGGTGATAAACCCGACTACGAGACGGAAGCGGAACACCTCTAGGCTGCAAAGGTTAAGTTTTATGGAAATTCAAATGGACACAAACCCATGCATAGATAAAAGTACACATTCACAAAATAAATGTCAATACTGGAGATAAAATGTATAACAAAACGTATAATTATGGTTCTTTTAATTAGTGCAGAAATAAAATAGGGTTAAGACACATAGATAAAGAGAGAAACTAGACATAACAGGAATAAAAAAATAAGGGTTTAAGCATGATTAACATAACAAACGCTATTAACTGCAGATACTAGGGGCTGGAGAGTATACAATAAATCACCATGTTCAAGTTCCTGCAATTGAAAAGAGCCAATCAGAAGTAGAAATTCAATCTTCCTCCTACGAAACTGAGATTATCCTCATTATATAAATAACAGAGGACTATACAGTACCCTTAATAAAGATGATAATGCCTGTGTTTCTATCACATCTTTCATAACATTTATCAGAGAAAATCCAAGCCTTCCAAAATTGGTATAAACTGCGTATCGGTACAGGTTAGGAAAATTGAGATAAATACAAAAAAGGCTATCAGTAGAATGGCAATTCATTAGAAAATTTTAAGTGGTTCCAAAATTATCCGAACGACAAAGAAAATAAATTTGTATTGGAATATAACGATTAAATTATCAGTGAAAACATTTGTACAAGTTTTAGTGATAAGTGATAACCTTTGATACGCTTGTGCAGCAATCTTGCATCATTCATCTTGAAGAATGTACCAGTTATTGAACTGTTTTGGGATTGCTCACTTTAGACCTTTCTCGGAGTATCTTTAAAACAATTTGAATGGGATTGTAGTCCGGACTCGATAGGACAGCAATGGTGAACCTTTAATAGTTACTGGGTCACTTTTACTATACTCCTATCTAAAAATTTTAGAAACATAAATGGGTCACACATATACTTACCAATATATTTCTAATTAGAGATTTGTTGCTGCTCTTTAGTAGCTTATGCATTCAAGGTTCATATTTTTTTGTCTTCATCTTAACGCAAGCAGCACTCGTATCCACATACCAAGGCGATTCCTCGGTAGGTGATTTCATGCAATTCATGGATGAAAACAATGCTTCACATGGATAAGTAGAATGAAACATTGTAATTATTGCTAAGACCAGTTGTTTCCTCAATGCAAAAGAGTTAGGCAAGGAATTCTATTCTGAAAGAATGAGGTTCTCAGTCATGCTTTCAAAAGAATCGTGTTAACCTGATTCATGGTCTGATTGTTTTACTTCATTCTGTTGCAATTTCAAGTTAAGGTCAATAAATTTTCTCCTCCACACTGCACTTTCTTGGAAATCTATTAATTCCATTCCCAAGTTACTAAGATCGAGCCAATCAAACTTATTTAGTTGAAGATCTTGCAACTGAATTATATAAGTGATTTGGATGAACTTTAAACTACGAGTAAAATCCAGTTCTCGAAATTGAAAAAACCTCACTGAAAGTAAAGTTTGAACATTCTTTATTATGAACAAATAATTGTTAATTATAGTTTTTGTTCCTTCTGTGCTCTCGATTTCTAAACTGTAAGATAGTTGATTTTCTAATGCTGAAAAATATTTTAGCTTGTTTGCTTGCAGATCTTTGTAAATTATTTGTAGTTTTCTTCAAAAAGTTTTAATATGCCTTAAATGTGATGGAACCACACATATACTACCTTGTAATTTATTATAACTTAAGTTATTGTGATGAAGTGTGAGATCAGCAAAGAAAATGTGGTCATTCAACCACTAGATATCAATCAGTCTGCTCTGGAAATTCATGTCCTTTTTTGGTTAAGAAAAGTCTTATTTCTTGTAATCACTCCACAAATCGGTTCAGCACATTACCTTGGCTTAACCATCTGACATTTTTGAAAAAAATGTAACCCGAAAATTGAATCTTATTTTTATTCAGTAGATTAGTAAATTAGCGTTTATTAAGTGCATGAACACATAAATAATTCACAATTTTTGCTACAACCATCAGGACATTTTATTCTGAGTTTAAAGTGTTTATTACACACAGAATTTCTTGATGCAAAATGTAGTAAAATGCTGTTAAATTGTGGGTTAAATCCTGTTTCAGGAATTGAAAAAATCCCCTATTTATACCAACTATGCTTGGAGCTACACCAGTCATCACAAATACATTTTTCTTAATTCAATGCCCATTTCACTAAATTCATTTCTCAATTCCTCCATAATATCTTGACCTTTAGTTTTTTTCTGAAAGTGTCATCAATTTAATTAGCTCTTCCTTCATTATTTTTCCTGAATGGAATCTTACAATAATAACTGCTAAACGAGCAAGCGACGTTATGTATGTACTTCTATTCAAACAAATTGAAAATATGCTAGTGTTATTTAAATCTTGCATAAGTTGATCAGTTAATTCTATTGAGGAGTTCGTCGTTATTTTAAAAGGTTTCAAACACATGATGCGACCACTTTAAAAAGGCCTATTTTATATAATTACTTTTCTCCTTTGTCTGAAAATAATTTCAACCTATTCGGCACGAATCTGTAACACCACCTTTCCAAGCTGTTCAACTTGAATTAATAAAAGTGTATAAACATGTCCGGGAGCTCTTAAATGTGTTCCATGGTCACAGACAAAAGAAAAATAACAATTGCATTCAAGGAAAGTTTTGAAAATTGAACAACTGGCAAACAATAAACATTGAGCTAACCCTTTTCAGACAGTGTAGCAAAGAGAAATTCTCTTTTAATGCTGCAATATTTAGACTATGTTATATCATCCCTGGCCAAAAATTTTTCCTGAAAATAAACAAACATTTGGCTTCTATTTACTTCGTCGACTGTTTAACCATAGTTAAAAATAACTGGAAACTGGCTGTAGAAATATTGTTCTTATTTTAGTCTTTAACAGACTTTTGAAATTATAACATTACTGTTCCTGTTGATTTACTTCTCTCCGACTAATTTCTTGCCATTCTTCATCTTTCATTGAGCCAAGTTTTTGATGATTGCTTTCAAAATGGAGCTTAAAATTATATGAGTGCGCAGTAATTCACTACGAGTACTTGCAAATACAACTAAGTGCTGTTTTGTTATGCTTAATAACACCATAAGTTTCACTCCATTATTCATTCTCCATTCTTTCCAATACATTCTGATCTAATTTTCCTTTGCTTTGTAGCCATTCTACTGGGTTGTAATTTACACATACACAAAAATGATCAGAAACTAAATTAGCATGATCACAAAGAAACGAGTAGAGATTAACACTAAACATTGACAACTGATAAATTGCAAAGGGAAAGACAATCAGATTACATACGTTGGTGTCTAAGCTATTTCAAAATATTTTCGTTATTATTTCATTTTAATTGGTTTTTATAACAGTTTATCGTTACAATTGAACAAAACATTGTTAGACTACCGAGAAACGGACAGGAGAGTTAGAAAAATCGTCACACGTTGGGCAATGTTGAATAAAATTTTCAAGAAATATCTCATTTAAAAAAAAAAATCATTTTCCTGAGTTTCCTCCTCATCTCTTGGGCCACTGATAAGTTGGTGGTGGGTCAGTTCGTGATCCACAGGTCATTTGCCAAGTGATTTTAAGAGATAAACAAATGATCGAGCGCCTTCAGGATACCAAAATAGTCCTTACTGACGATCAGGACCACGTAGAGGAGAATTTAAATGAGTATTTTGTATTTTTTTACGATGGAAGATAAAATAAGTTTTTATGCAATCTAAAGCGAAATGCATAATAATAAAGAATCTATACTTTCAAATATCGACATCAAATTATTCTTTATATTAATACCTAAACTTAAAATTTGAATTGCCTGGGCCTGAGAAAATATCCAACCTTAAGAAGGTATTAATAAAACTCCTTTCTATAATTTTCTAAACAAATCCATTATTGAGACTAGATAAACTCATCGAACAATGGTAGCACTACTTTACAAAGAATGAAAGTGATCCTGGACACTTGCTGCCCATTTCCTTCATTTATGATGCTGTAAAAGCCTGGAGTTGATTGTAAGAGATAGGATCGTAGAGAATCTAGAGGTCAATAAATTTATTTATAATTATCAGCACATCTTTCGAAGCGGACCCACAGCCTTAAGTAATTTGAACGCTTTTTAACGGAATTATAACAACCCTCGACCAAGATAGAGCTATAGTTGTATCCTATCTCGACTTTAAAAAGGCCTTTGGCACCGTTCTCTAAAAAGACCTTCGATAAAGCTAAATGCGCATAGAATATGGACAGCTTATTAAACTGGATTGAAGATTGACTAGAAAACCGTAGGCTGAGAGTTGTTGCAAACGGAAATTGTTCTTCGTGGGCAGCGGTTACTAGTTGCATTCCTTAATGATCTTTACTCGAACTCTTACTTTGGCGTTATATATAAACTATATTGATATAGTTTATTTAAAAGTTCAAAATTTTCTCTAAAACTTAAATAGATTAGCAGAAGTATTTCAACGCGAAAAAGTATAAGGCAATGCGTATAGGTCATGATAACAATGGAGAACAAAAATGGTGTATTTATAGTCACTTGTTTTTTCCTAATTTTGTTGTACTAAATTAAAATCTGATGTCCTATTCTCTCTACTCTAGAGATTTCTTGCATTTTAGCTTCTCGGGAGTAATTTTAAAAACTTCCGTATAATATCATGTTCTATATAAGCAATTTATTGTCATGCTCTGTTAAAATTATACTTGAAACAATTGTTTAGGCAAATAATCAGCATTCTCAACAGCGTGTATAGTATATTCATTAAAATGTGTACTAGAATTCGAAATAAGGGCAAAAGAAATCAAATATGCAACATAAAATATTTATTGCTACTAGTCAAATCTGAAGCCTCTATCCATTAGATCCAAATCTCAGTGTCTAGCGATGCGACTCAGAAAGACCGATAAAATAAACAAGCTAAAATTGTTTCTATTATAACAAGAATTTGCTCCAATAGCTCTTGTGTTCGAAGATAATGTTAGGATGATCCCATATGATAGTTCAGTAGTAGTCAGACATCATATATCTGTCTCTTTCCATCGCCATGAGGCTTAGGTTGGAGCGCTCTACCTGTTCAACCCTTGAGCTCCAAGGATTTCTGGGAAATAATGAAGGAGACTCTTCTGGAAATGAAACTTGACACTGAAGTTTCATCTAAGATCTCAAAAGCCAACATCATTCTAGAAACCAAATCTGTATAGTTATTAGCCTTTTTTCTACCTAGAAAGTTTTGTATAACACCCATGAGTGACAGTCATGCGGTATTCTTCTTGTCATTCATCTTTATAACAAACTAGCCATCACGTACAAGGACACGAATTCGAGACAAATCAAATACGCCTAAGGACAAAAGACAAAGCAGGAAAGGCAGAAACTATGTGTTGAAAGCATTCCCCGTGAGTACTCAATGCTTTCACAAACTGGTATATTAAACCATACTTAAGATGGAGTAGGGGGAAAATGATTTTCTTTCGACTGACGATCGGGTCATTCACAGTTTTTGGCATGCCTACTTCCAGAGTTTCGCAAATGGGCTATTCCTTCTGGGTTCAGTGATTGTGTTGAGCCCAAATAAAGGGAAGCATGGGAAATTAGTGAAACCTTTCTCTTGGCCAAGGAATGATGACCATTTTTAGGTCGACGGAAATGATCCATTTGCACTCTAAATATTTCAGTAAGTCAATGACCATTTTTATTTACTCATGGAGTTTTCGCAAATGCACCGAGTTACCAACTGCTACTGCAGCCGAAACAATGTGCTCAGACCTATCCAAAAACTATCTTCAATCTTTAAGGTCGTACGAGGAAGCAACTAAATGCCTAAATGCACTAGAATACCTGGGATTTTGATAGCTAACTGTACGGGAGCCAAAGTTGGGGAGTTAGTATAGCATAGGAATTCGACAGCTAGAAACACGACAAGGGTATTATTTATCAAATACCCTGTGAGGGATGCGTCAGAAGGTATTATGGTGAATCAGGTTTAGCCAAAAGTGAGACAAGAATGATTGAAGCGGCGCATATTTTCTTCGACAGGTCGACCAGTCACCGGATGCGTTCTTCCGGCTGGCCGAATGTGCAGGTAGGGTTATAAGAAATAAAGTGAAATGGTCGGAGTTCGATAACATCAACCAACCAACTCGAAGAAGCTGACCGAAGACGAGGACTCCGTGACCCGGGATGACATCTGCTACATATATATAAAACGATCTCCTTTCCACTATATTTATTTCTGTTCTGAAGAAGCTGGAAGGCGGAACGTCCATAAAGAACTGCAGAGTGTTCCAGGATTTTTACTTCTTCCACCCCCCTGATTAGCCACAAGTAGGGGATTGGGGGAAAAAGAGGGGATCTTTCACGACCTGACCCTGTGTTATGTTTGTAAGCACTTTTCTTATATTTTCTATCCAGTGTCAGTTGAAAAAGGGTGTGAGATACACCGAAACTGTTCTGAATTAAATTGTCTTCGGAGAATGTGGTTTAATTCCTCATCTTTTCTTGTGATATTGCATTAATTTTCATCATCATCATATATATATATATATATATATATATATATATATATATATATATATATTTATATATATAAAGAAAGAGAGAGAGAGAGATGCATACTTACATACATAGAATTATATGAACCTAAGCAAGCATTTAATCGACAGGAATTAAAACCTCTAATAACTCACGTTTTAAACCAAGACACAAGAATTTGGTGGTCTACATTGGGGAGGCTCGTAATGCAACGAAGAACATGAGCTAAGACATTGTAAGAAGACTGCGACAAGAATATCGGTGACTGAACCAATATAAAGAGAGCTCGAACACGGTCTTTGCTGAACAGGTGTGGCCGCTCTTCCAGTAGAGAGGTAATTACGCCCTTGAGAAAGTGCTTATGGACAAGGGAAGGCTGAAATAAAGAATATATATAAACATTTTATGTTTTGCATAAAGTGAGATCGAAACTTGGTTAGTTTGTTCAATAATTGCAAATATTCCAATGAACTTTAATAGTGGTACCAGTTTTGATGGATCACAAGTGCAACAATATAAAAGGTTTAAGAAGAATAAGAAGAGAACTACTGGAAAATAATGCAATGAAACATATAAGGAAAATGATAGCTAAAGAGATCAAGGTGGCAGCATCATTACACTTATGGGAAAACTAAACTAAAAGTACTAGAAGTGGAGATGATTCAAAGAGTCAACCAACGTGGATCTCTGATTTTTTTTTAAAACCCCACTTCTTCAAGTGATATGAACTGTCCTCACTTCACTCTTCACGGATAAACAGATTTGTTACCATGAGAGACATTTTCATCATCAAGCTTTTTATAATTTACGGGGTTCTTTATGTATACCTACCGTCATATATCTCGATACAGCCAAGTTCAATGAACCTTAACTTACTAGTTCTCTTAAGGAATCGTGAACCGTGTGAATTAATTCCATATTAAGACCAGAATCGTCAAATTTGGCGCCGTTAAGCGTCGGGTCTTTTTTGAACGTTGCGCAAATATTTTGGAAAGACTCGAAAGTTTTAAAGTAGAACTTCTTAATTTCGGTGTAATTCTTGCTTACTTTCACTGCCTTAACTTCTTTCCTGGAAATAAATATGAATTCTGATTTAAAGATAGCAAATGCAAATCCAATTAGGGATAGAGACAGAAAAGAGCAATTTAGGGATGTATTTACTTTAAAATGAGCGATATTATTTCGCTCCTCACAAATTCAGGAGGGAATAAAAGTGGGAGAGGACTTAAATAGAAATAATATTATATAATATAAATAGGGAGCTCTAAGAACAGGTAAAATGATGTAAAGAAGAAAAGGAAAAACGGTGCTAGAAACACATGAATGAAGGCTTACATGAATTCGTGTCTGTGAACTCTCCTGTTAGGATAGACTGGTTTTGTATCATTCTTGGCATCATCCTGGCTCTGTGATGACGGGAGCCTTCTCTCTTCTTCCTTTGACTTCTGGTCTGGCATTGATCCAGTACTGCTTCTTCTTACTTTTACTCCCTTAGGTAAAAATCAGGAATTAATTTATCAACTTCAAAATTCATCTTTTCATTATTTACGCGTCTCTACATAAAAAAATACGTAGGAAAAGAGTTGCACGCCATCGTCTACATGTATTTTGGGGGTTAAATTTGAATTGTTTAGTTAGAAGTTTATCCATTTAATCATAAGTTAGAATAATGGAATTTCCCCATGCGATATTTCTGTGGTTCCGTTTGCTCGAGTGTTTGGCCATAACTCTAGGAGAGCGAACTGTGCCATCTCTCCAGTGAACATCAAACTTGATTTTAGGGAGCTATTTTTTTATCTTTTTATATCCCATACAAGTATGTGCTAAGGTTTGGCCTCGAAGTTATGAAGAAATACTTAACAAAGAGAAAATATCCGTCTCCACAAATGGAGGGAGAATTCCCCAATGATCATAGATTTCATTGAAAATGCAGCGCTAAATATGGGAATGTACATAGAAAATTTCATATGGCCAAATAACCCTCCATTATCAAGGGTTTAACATCATCAAAGTGATTGTTCCGCAGGTCTTCGGTAGTTAATGATTCCATAACATCCGGTGATCCTGTTTATTAGGTTAATTATTAATATCGCATTAGGTAATTCTTGACCTATTCCGCAAAAATCTTTATGACCTTATATATATTATGATCCATTTGGTCTAATTGTATCTTTCACACTTAATTGTAGCCAGACATACAATAACATCGTTAACGACAGAGAGAAAACAAAAAGAATATTATCCTTATGTGATACTACCGAACATATCGCTCACCTCTTCGTTCTTAATAGGTGGTAAAGAACTGCCTGAACCTAGCCGGTATTTCTGAAAGTGGTTGGACAGCGCGATAACAGGTTCATTGGAAGCCCTGGATCTTCTTCTTCTTCCGATACAAGTCGGACTAGGTGTATTTATCTCTCGATTACACAAGGTAGTTGGGAGTAGTAGCTCTTCTTTGCTAGGGTCTTTGGTGCCATTCGAGGGAGAGTTCCCACTTAGAGTACAAGATGTTACGTTACTACTACTTCGATTGTTGTTGTCTGTGCTATTCCGTAAGTGGTTGAACATAAGGTGGCCGAAGGCTCCAAAGCGTGTTCTTGGTTCCACATCCTAAAAAGAGTCATGGATATATATTTGGGAATGATAAGAAAGAGAAACTTTTCGTAGATGTAGAAGACAGGCCTAAACACACTTGAATGGGACAAAAAAAACACAGATATTTAGAAGTCCAATTATGGAGTTCTTTTAAATAAGGACGTCTGCCATATCTTGTAGAGAAAAACTAAATTAAAAATAACTATTGATAAATTCAACAAGGCTAAATGACAAATAACATACAGAAACCCAAAAGATTGATGTTAGATATAAATCAATCAATAGTTTTCTGAAACATAAATAACTCAACAAAGAACTTCACTCTTTCACTCATCTACCAAGCGAAACAAAACCTGTTGTTTGATTCAAAGTGGTTCATTTTAAAGTTTGGACTAACTACACCATGAATTGCAAATTTTGACTATTTTCCCTATTTTCACTTTTCAAATTATTTTGCTTCCATTTAATTTCATGATTTTCTAGTTACTTTATTCTCTGTCTGTTTCACAATGTTCCTCTCGTGTTAACTCTTCATTGATCACATGAGCCATGTCTAATATCCTGTAGTTCTGAATATATCAATTTACAAAACATTTACACGCAACTCTATTTCCCCAGCTGAAGTAAGCATTATGTTAAAAGAAAAGCTACAGAGACGGAAACTTTGAACTTCAAAATAAAAAGAAATTATTGAATAATTTACATAATATTTCTGGTAACTTCTTTCAATACAAGACTATAAAGGTGTGCAACCATTCCTATAAACTATTATGATATAAACTGTCAAGAAAATATTTCTCACACAACTGGCGATAACAATAAATCAGGAATAACTTGTTTACATCGTAATAAATATATTTGATATCTTGCTATGTAACTTAACTTTAAAAACTGTAAAATGAACCGTTTTCACAGAAACCGATTGCACATGTAACTTACAGATATAAACGATCTTAAATATAAGAAACAGCCACATTGATTAAACGTAGGTTGAGAGGAAATAGGCTCCTCTTAAATCATGGAAGGAAGAATCCATATTTGTAGGAATATTTTAAGTGTCAGTAATTTATAATGTACTTTAAAACTAATTGGAATCATCAAGATAATTCCGAGGGATAATTCTAACCTGTCATAGCAGTCTAACTTTATGGGTATCTCACATGATAAAGAGGAGGTGCCTGAGCTGAATGCTCAGGGCCATTATTTAAAATCTAAAAATCATATGGTTGAGATTCAATTCTCACCGAGCTTAGAATATACGTTTGCTCCACTAAGTATTCAGAACTTTTTGTATTACCTTGCTTCTCACCATTGTTTATAATCTGTTTCTTTTAGAGTACCAAGAATTGGAACCATTAAGGGAAAATTATTATTAGATACATCAAAATGTTGTTAACAAGTTTGAATGATAGATAAAACAATACTAACAATACTAAGGTGTTCATACCCTATACAATTTGGTGCCTAATTAGAGTCAATAGTATAACATTTTTTATTAGTGACTTCTCCAACTCATTGATGGTTTGTGGTGTCTTGCATGGACGTGGACTATTAGCTCATGCCATAAGTTTTATGTATATCGGGTTGAAGTCTGGCGGATATGAAGGCCATTCTAAAATAACTTACAATATTAGCTTTATTCAAATATGAAGAAATCAATTTTGATGTGAGTTTAATGGCATGCGCGTGTTAAAAGCTCCCACTTCTTACTAAGGCATGCTTTCGAACATCACTCTTCTGATAATGTTGAAAAGTCTTTTTATAGTCTTTATTTATCGTTCCGTTAATATCCCCTAAAAACTGGGGCGGGGTTTCATTAAACCAGATTCTGACTCCACCATACTTCATCGGTAAAGGAGGAAAGAATGCTTAAAGACGTTCCGAAGATGATCGAATAGATCGAAAGTTCAGCAATTTAAGTTTGAGTTTTACCAAACGCATTTATTAAAAAGAGATATGAACATAGGACAAATTATCTACCATCAAGCTGATAGACTAAAAAATACAGTAGGAAGAATAGAAATTTGCCAAAAGAAATCGAACAAGGCGAAATATACCATAGTCTTCAACAAAATTTGCATACATAGTTTACTAGTTTAACTGCCCCAATAAAGAATGCAAGATTCATAATAATTCAAAATATGATGGAATGACAACCAACACCCTTTTGAAGCGTTTAAACATGCATCTGCAAAGAGGAGGCCCCAAAACCATATGGATAGCGCGCATAACATCAATATAACTCGAGATATTCTAGTTTAAAACACTACAATTAAAAGAAAAGAGGGAAATAAAGATAGACTAAACATCTTAGAAGCCATCTTAATAAACAAAGACAAACCAGCCCTCCACACCCAGGCTACATACGCGCTGGAATCGAACATTAAAGTTGTTTTAAAAATTACACTTACCAGATTGGCTCGTTTCCGTTGACATTACGTTTAAGCGCGGAGGAATAAATATCCCCTAAAAACCATTTTCTTTCATTAAACCGGATTCTGACTCCACCAAACTTCATCGGTAAAGGAGGAGAGAATGCCTAAAGACGCTCCGAAGATGATCGAATAGATCGAAAACTCAGCAATTTAAGTTTGAGTTTTACCAAAGGCATTTATTATAAAGAGATAGGAATATAGGACAAATTATATATCATATACAAGATAGACTAAAAAAGACAGTAAGAAGAATAGAACGTGGCCAAAGGAAGTTAACCGAGGCGAAATATACCATGGTCTTCAAAAATATTTGCATCCAAGAAAGCCTGCTACCCATCTACGTTAATATATATATATATATATATATATATATATATATATATATATATATATATATATATATATATATATACATATGATACGTACGGCGGAGGAGTATTTAATATTTACCAGGAATTCGAAAAAAAAATAATTCACTACAAATTATTCATTATATCCTATCCACGTATTTTACAAAAAAAAAATTAAACCGATTACACAATATTTCAAGCTAGGTTTATAATTCTTAAGCATGCAATGAGATTTGGTAATTTAAAACCGTAGATTTTCTAAGGGAGTTTTTTTACATTATTGATACCTAATTATAGTGAAATCATGAACCCTAAAACAGGGCTGCAGAGTATATTTTAACTAACGCAATGTTTTATTATGCTCACTGAGTGGTCGGAGGCCTCAGCCCGCCAAAGACTGAGTAGCTTCAGTGTTCTGTGAGCTCCAATTAAGGGATATTGTGTCAGGTATTAAAATAGTTGCTCATCAGAAGAAAGGACGATGAAAGACAGCCTAAAATCTTTAAACGCGCAAAATATTGCCGCAAATTTATCAAATTTTGAATACGCCCCCTCCTCCGCCGAACTTGTCATATATATATATATATATATATATATATATATATATATATATATATATATATATATATATATATTATATATTATTACATACCTCTTTCTGAATAAAAGAACACAAGTATGACTTAAAAAAGAAATATAAACATTAACAGGTCTGAACTTTAGGGAGACTAAGCCCCCTCACACACACACAACCTGAATCCGCACCTGGCCATGTGCTATAGATATATGAAAAGATGATTGAGTTTTTCGGAACAAACTTAATTAATCGGGGCGAGTATGGGAATGTCATATAATTATATTACATTTCCATATTCGTCGCAATTAATTAATTTTAAAAAGTTGGCACGGGCCAACAATATCAATATTGCCTTTCAATACGAAAATAACGATGCGAGATAATCTGTCTAAAAATAGATTCACCGATATAGAACAGGGGGTTTATTATATTCCATTTAAAATTTGCAATCAAGTATACATTGGAGAAAGCAGGAGATTCAGATTCTCCAAGAGAATGAAGGAACACAAATGCGACATGTGCCGTAGAAGTCTTTCTTCTAGTTTGTTTCTCCATATGTCAAATGAAAACCATTCAATTGACATCGATAATTAAAATATGATTTATAATTCTTACAATTATACACATAGACATCTAATAGAATCAGCGCTTATAAAGAAAATTCCAAACTTTAATACTTCAGATGGGCAATTAAACACCAATCCCTTGATAAGCAGGAGATTTGTCCTTCCTTTACTAAAAAAAAATAAATTGCCGCAACTTCCCCAATACCGACTCCCCAAATTACATTCCGGATTGTAACTTTGTGTGCCCCTAAGTCAAGCATATCTGTATTCATTAGTTTACCAGTGATTGGAGATGAAGATGTCGGAGGTCTCCATCGAAACCTGGTTTCGCAAATAAATTGATTCTAACAATGTTATTTCTTTCCTGCATATATATATATATATATATATATATATATATATATATATATATATATATATATATATATATGATTTGTTAAAATCGACAGTGACGGCTTCTTGGGTAAGCTTGTGCTGCAGCTTTTTAACCTTTTCAAGACTCTCTTTTCAGAGAGCGAAAGGTGGGGAAAAAATGCCAGCAAGTGGCATTTGTTTATTGGCCGAGGCGAGGCGTCTTTCAAACTTTTTAAAAATCATCTTGTGGGCAAAAAATGAAAGATTTTACAAAAAATATGCATTATTATCCTAAAATAAGAATATGTATTAGGACCAATCAGAATGACAAATATTATAAAGTTAGAATAATGTTTAGATCTAAAAAGAAAAATTATTTGATATTGACATAATATTTGTTTTAACCAATATCCTTAGAAGAAATAGTTTCTTCCAGGAGTGGAAGGTTTATCTCTGTTTTTGTTGGAGGCTTGAAAGAAGGTCTTCTCTTCTTCCCAATTCTTCACGCAGAAATGTGGTTCTTTCTTTCTGAGCGATTCGTCTGCAGTTGGCTTAGCGACGGTAAGTATAACGTGGTATGAGGCCATGTTGTATACAAGATTTGTTAAAATCGACAGCGATGGTTGCTTGGTTAAGCTTACGCTGCAGCTTTTTAATCTTTTCAAAGACTTTCTTTTCAGAAAGGGAGAGGTGGGAAAAATGCTGGCAAGTGGCATATCTATATTATCCGAGACGTCTTTCAACCTTTTCAAAGATCATGTGGGCAAACAATAAAAAAAAATTTAAATTGGTTTTATATATTTATTATTATCTTAACATAAGAATATGTTTTGGGGCCAATCAGAAGTGACAAAAATTATAAAGCTAGAATAATGTTTAGATAAAAAAATGACCTTTGAAAAGACGGGAAGACGTCTTGGTAGCAGACGGATGATAATTGTCTTACTCCTATTTTCGAAGATCATAGATCAATTTCGTTAGTACCTATTCGGAACTTCAACAATTTTTAAGATTGACCAAGATTTTACCAAGATTTACTCAGCAGAGACTAGCCAGGACTCCACTGGACTCTTGACAAAACCTCTGCTTCTCTATCTTACCTCTATTAGGGCATGTCCGTTAGGGAGGCTTGAGCCTTCATCGATACCCAGATTGAAAGGTAGTCTTATCTGAACCCAAGCGGCAAACTCGGCGCACGCCGAAGCTTCACCCGGTATGGAATAGACCCGTGTGAGCGGCAGATCCGTATGGGTTTAGGAAAGACTGCCAGGGCTAAGATTTAGGTAGGCAGGTAGATTTTCTTGATACATCAGCGGAATAAGCCAGAGGTATAGATGGATCAAAACCGCACTTTCCTATCTCTCTATTTTCTTACTTTTTTCTTTTACTATCTTTAAATCATTCAATTAAGAAAAGGAAGAAGAGGGAATAAAATCATAATTGGATTTTCGAAATGAGTTCCCTTGCGCACCCAAAAAAGTGCGCAAAATCCCGACAGGACATCTTTTTTTTAAAATCATATACGTCGAAATTGGAATTGTTTTGATTAGGTTACTGGATTACAACACAATTTATGTCGCAATATGCCAAACGGAGAATGACGTAGGCAAACTACTTAACAAAAAAACAACATCATACCTACACACAATAGATTTAGAGGCCAAAGTTCCTCCCCAAATCGAGGATCAAAAGGAAATATACTCTCGTCAGATAGACCCATGGTTTGGCGAACATACAGCTGCCAAATTTAAAGAAGATATTGAGCAACGTCAAGATTGGGCAAAAGAAAAAGAAGTTAAATTTAAAAATAGACTCACCAACGAAGATTATACTCAAGTTAAAAATTAATATTCAGGGAGTAAATAATGGCTCGGAAAAGAGAGAAAGAATGGAATCATAACATTTAACATAAAGATAACACAAGATCAGATAAAGAGCAATGAATTTATTAACTTGTTTCAACTGTTTCGCTTTAGGCAAGCATAATTCAAGTGACTGTCCAAGGAAAAAAGAAAAAAGATCCTCCGAGCGCAGTTTCACCTCATATACCTCGAGCGCCTGCAGGAGCGACTACAGGAGCCAGGATAAAAAATGTGTAATTTGCGGCGGAAGCTCGTACGTTGGCGATGGAATGCCCAAAAAAGAAAGTATTAATCGAGAGGAAAGGAAGAGAAAAGGCAAAATTGGCGGAGAAGAAGAATAAACAAGCATAGTGGGTTATCATACTAATATTGTCTGATGGGACAAAAGGGCCCGGAAGGGTCAATATATTCAGAGAGAAGTTCAGATTCGTTAACACTATATCCGTTGTGGTCGATGATCTTGCCGTGTGAAAAGTGACGAAGTTGGGTCCTTCTCTCTGTACTATGCATCTGTCAATTAAAAGGCTCAGCGAGTTACCAGCTCCATTGAACGCTGTAGTGCAGACGGATTCCCTACATCGGACGTTTAAATCCCCGATCAAGATTGTTGGGGTTTCTCTCCTGAAGAGCAGCAGGAAATTAGGGATTGGAAGGTATAGAAGTCTGAGAGGTTGGTACCTAACAGCAACTACCAGGTAATGATATGTTATGCAGATCTTAATTGCTAGATAAGACCCATCCAAATCCTGTATCTCCTTGAAGTTGACCCTTTTTCTGATGGCAATGGCTACTCCAGCGTAACTCTCTCTTGAGTGGCTATCCATCAGCACCTCATAGTTATATTTTTTTATATACTCGTTTTAGCTGTTCAAACCATACTTGGATATGAATACAATGTCGGGATCAACAGATCTTATAATTTCATCATACGTTCTGCTTTTAGCATTCCAACCGTTTACGTTGAGGGAGAAAATTTTTAAATTCCTGATGTATTTAGTACAAGTGGCAATGATTAATTATTATTAGGTTGTTTGACTTTAGCCCCTCTTTCTCTGGCCGGCCTCCTTACCCTTCAAGATCTTTACTTTCTAAATTGATCTTTGTTTAAATTGAAGGAAGGATTCGGGAGAGATTTGGATCAGGCCTCGTTTTAGAGCTTGCAATAACTCTTCTTCCTCGATACCGTCATCGAAATCCCATTTGTATTTAACTTTTATGACTCCTTCAATCAAATAACTGACCTTGGACTTTCTTGGAATTGGTGCGGATGGGGAGCCATAGATCATCATGCATAGGTCCAAAGTATTTCGGAAATGTATGGTGGGCGTGGCAGTTGCCATTGCCACTGCTTAAATTTCAATAACCCTGTGCATAGTCACTTTCCCTGGTAGGTCGCTCGTTTCCTTTGAGAATCCTCATTATCGGCGTGATCTTGTTGGCGTAGGCATGGGTCGCGAGAAGCCGAGGGAGACCTCGGCACCGTCTGCTTTATGCTTTTCATTTATACATGGAATAAGTCCCTGACGGTTGATTATAATAAAACCACATCGGTTTAAGATAATTGTGGACCAACATCTTATTAAGTTCAGTTGCATAGCTTCCCGGTTTCATAACATAAGTGAAATGGGCATGAAAAATGCACATTATAAGATCGAGTCTCATATTTTGGTCGATCTGCAGCATGGTCAATTCCTGTTCGGTTCTCTTCGTCACCTGGTTATACGTAGTGGTCGCCCTTGTTTCTTTAGTCTATCATTGCCTTCTTGTCCATTATCAATATATTTTTAATTGTGCAGGGCGTCAATAAGCTGCGGTGGGAGTTGCCACAATTCAGGCACTTCTTGCTCAGAATCGTGCAATCCCTCCAGGTGTGGCTATATTTTGCGCACTCGTATCAAACCTTTGTCTCAACTTTGCAGTCTTTGATGGCGCGTTTTTCCATGGTGTAACATGAAAAGCGAATCTGAAGCGGGACAAATACTTCTCTTTCGATACAGCTGGCGGAGACTTTTGATTTTAACATAACCAACCAGTTTTCAGGTGCATTCGCAGCCATCTCTGCCGTATGGAATGTCACCTTGAACACATGTGAGTGTTCTTCACCTTCGCAGTTTTTAAATTTAATGAACTCATTGATCTTTCTCCAGTCCTCTTTGTCTTCAATTTCCTTTTTGATCTATTTCGCAGAGTGGGAACTAACGTAGGGGTCGATACGCTGTCATATAATTAATCGATCTCTTTGCTGAGACGGGCGGAGGAATCTTTGGTATGAGACTGATTTCTTCTAGCGCTTCGCGTGATTTTTCGCTGAGAAAGTTGTCTAGATCTTGGTTCGCTGAGAAAGTTGTCTAGATCTTGGTTCGTCATGTATCTATAGGCCAGGTATTTAAGCCTGCAAACGCGATCTCCAGCTTGGATTAAACAAGTTCAAATAACTTTTCGCACGTGGGATTTTGATATCGCTCCTTGACCCGGAGCGGGAGATGTTTCTCGCCGTTGAGGTGGTTCATGACGGCCATAACTGCACGTGTTCTTATTTTGAATGAAGCATGCCTTTCTTGCAGGGGTGTATACCTGAATATTTTCTGGTTCACCCTTTCTGCCTTACCTAAATAATTGTCTAGCTTTTTCCTCCTACATGCTCTGACCACTCAGCCTAGAGTGGAGCCACCTTCTTCGCACCCCTGCAGGGCTTTCTTCTGAGTTTCGGACAATTTAAAGACAGGCAGCTTGTACAGAACTTAAATGGCAGAAAGGTTATCAGAACAAGAGATGTGCTGCTGTGGTGAGAGCAGGCAGAAACGCAGGGGAGTTTTCGAAGCTTCCGAATTCCCTCATAGGTGCTCTCTCTCTCTCTTTCTTTCTCTCTCTCTCTCTCTCTCTCTCTCTCTCTCTCTCTCTCTCTCTCTCTCTCTCTCTCTCTCTTCTCTCTCTCTCTCGTGCGCCTGCGCCGGCAGATGACCGAGCAGTAGAACAATTGATTTAAACTGGATTCAAAAGCGGTGCTTTTCAAGTTCCTGGTATTTTATCCACCTACTAAACTCAGTGGAGAATTCCGTGCAAGTGCAAGTGAAGTGCACCAAGACGTTTTAAACCTTTTGATAGGTCATTTTTTTATCTAAACATTATTCTAGCTTAATAATTTTTGGCACTTCTGATTACTCCTAAAATACATTCTTATGTTAAGAAAATAATGCATATATAAAACACATTTTTGTAAAGATTTTCATTGTTTGCCCAGAAGATGATCTTTGAAGTAGGAACGAGGATCCTGGTAAGCATCATATTTAGGAAGGGCATATAAGGGTATACCAGCGAAGATATAGGTACCCTCCTCCGCGATAAGGGACTGCAAGGAATGAATTTCTGAGTCACCGTGATTGGGTCCGTCATGGATGACCCCAACGGCGAGAAGTGTGTTCTACTCCTGGTCATAGACTGTTGCCAAATGCATGCGCGTGGAAATGTCCTTGAAATGTTCTATTCCAAGTTATGAATCGCTCTCTGCAGACGGAAAAGAAAAGCATATGGTTACATGGCTTCCTGTGACATGAATCAAGACATGGATAATCTGCTGAGCGAAAGGTATAGAGAAAAACCTAAAGAAATTGGACTCATCCGCAAAATCCCTCCGCATGTAGCAGCGAATAGATCGATCATATGTCGGCGAATCAAATCCTACGTTGGAATGCACACAGCAGTGTAAATTGAAAAGGAAATCAAAGTCAAACAGGAATGAGCAAAAATTGATGAGATACATAAATTTTAAAAAAATTAATGGCGAGGAATATACGCGTGTGTTAAGATGACCTTCCAGACAACAGAAATGGTTTTATAGAAATATAAAAACAGACTGGTCATGTTTAACACGAAAATCTTTGCCAGCTGTATAAAGCGTGGGGTATTTGTCCCACTACAAATTTGTTTCACGTGCTATGCTATGGAAAAGATTCCTACCAAGGAGTGTAAACTTTAGATAAAATTCGCTCGGAGTGTGAATAACTCGGGCATACGTGGAGGGTATGCACGACCCCGAACAAGAAATGTTTCGACCCCGGTAACTCACACCGTACACTATGAAAGGCCTGCCCAATAAAAAAAACATTGATTACAGATAATAAAATTATAATGATTGAGGAAATAAACAAAAAACTAATACCACGTATGCACAGGCTGTGAAGAGAATCAAGCAGGAAAAGACTATGCTCCAGATTTACCAGAATATGAAAACGGATTTGATACTGTGCATTCTCCATGTCCATTTCGCCAATGTTATGAAGCCTGGCAGCTACGCAACCGAGCTTAAAAACATGCTAGTCCACAAAGGCCTCAAGCCGATGTGGTTCCGAGAACGCCCACCATCTGGCGAACTATTTGATGCCTAAATCGAGAGAATGACTGAAGCCGTGCCAAGGTCCCGCTAAAACTACGGAAAGAACAAACTCTCAAATGGATATAAATCGCACGCCCGCAAGTGATGTGCCAGAACCAATGGGACCTGTACCGTCTATAGCACCAAGTTATACAGCACAAGAACTATGCATGAGGATATATGGATCACCGTCAACACCAATATCGAAACTGTGCCACACCGATTGCATTATTGAGGGAATAGTCAAGGGAAAATACAAGTGGGAGTTTGATGCCGATATTAATGAAGAAGAATTATTCCAGGAAATTAGGCGGGGTCTAGTTGCAATTTGTCCCGAGTCATGCTTCAACTTAAGCCAAGATCAATTTAAGAAGAAAGGATAAGGCAGGGTGAGATCTCCATCCAGAGAAAAATGAGTGAAGAGCGAACAACCGATTAACTATTAAATATGGATGCCAACGTCAGATATATAAAAAAAACTGAAAATCTTCTCCCTCAACGTCAACGGATGAAGCAATAAAAGTGGAATATATAATAAGATTATAAGATCTGTAACCTCAGACATCGCACTGATATCTGAACATGGTCTAGACGGAAAAAGAGAGCATTTAAAAATATACAACTATGTTGTTCTAATGATAAACCACTTGAGGGAAAGATATGATGGCGTGGCCATCGCGATCAGAGAAGGAAGTAGATTCAAGGAAACAGGACCTGGATGAATCTTAATTAGCTATCAAGATCAGTATGAATTACGATGATACCAGCCACCAAGGCGTCCATACCTACCAATCTCCAACTTCATACGACTGTTTATAAGAGAAGCATCAACTATCTCAATATGAGATCTAAATGCCCACTGTAAAGTAGTCAGATATAACACGGCGTACAACGGTGCTGGGACTTCGCTAAGTCTCCTAATCACTAGGGACATAGTACAAAGAGAAGGCCTCAATATTGACAGCTATCGCACAGTAAGGTCTTCAACTACACCTGACATAGTACTAATGAATCCCAACTTTTCCTTAAATCAAGTGACGATTCTAGGCTCATATATCCATCTGATCACGACAGCCTGATAACCACCATATTAACATCTTCAATCCAAATAAAAATTCCCAGACGTAGATGCTTAGCTAAAGCAAACTGGGCTGCATACAGGGAATATCTCCAGAGCACGCAGCTAGGCCAGATATAAGGTGCAACGCTAGAGAACTTCGACGAATAGCTTAATCACCTAGTAACAAAGATCGAGGAAGACGATTGCATGACTATCCCTTGGACAGAATACAAAGTACTCCCACCTCTAAGGTGGAACTCAAATCGAATAGATAAAATGCATCAACTGGAGGTCCTCATCAACGAAATAAATATCTATGGAAACACAACACATCGCTACAGAGAATTGAGAGAACTTAGAAACGAAATTAAGCAGCTTATTGGAGAGGAATTAGGCAAAAAATGAGACCATATCATAGCTAAAGTCGACACAGAAAATTTTTGAGACAGTTAAAAAGATTTAGAGGCATTCGACCTAAGAATAGAATCACCATCAAAGTTAACGGCATCAAAATTACAAAAAAAAACGTGAAATCGAACGTAACTTCAAGAAGTATTGGCGAAGCCGATTTCGAATAGATGAGGAGGAAAATGAGAACTACGATGAGAAATAAGAGGAGGACGTACTCGCAAGAATTAGGGAGCTAACGGAAGAGCTCACTCTGCACCATACAGTAGATGGGACTGGTGTCGCACAAGAGAAAGGGAGGCCCTTTACCCCTAAAGAGTATGAGGCGTCCCTAAGGATTGTTAAACCAAAAGCACTATGAATAACCGGCATTACGAAGATGCACATACTGAACGCTCCCCAGAATTTCAACGAGACCCTATTAGCGCTGTTTAACGCTTGCCTTAATGCCGATTATTTCTCCGATCTGTTCAAAAGGGCCAAAATAATATTCGTGCTGAAACCTGTTAAATCAAAGAGGGATATAAGCAATTGTAGGCCTATTTCACTCTTAGAGTTCATGTGCAAACTCATGGAGAAACTCCTTAACAATAGACTAAGGAATTACTTAGATTTCAGAGAATTGTATATGATCAACAGCATTGATTCAGGAGAAACTTTCGCACTGAAACAGCATTAGCCCTGATCATTTGAAGAATTGCTATCGCCAACGGCAAATACTGCAATGTAGACCTAATGCTTCGCGAGGTGTCCTCGACCTTTGAGAAGGTATAGTTACCGGTACTTAAAATGAGAATCAGTGATCTCAGGATCTGCGATTATTTAAAAGACTGTCAGGCAATCTTGAAAATAAATAATATTGAAGTGGAGCCCTACGATCTGGAGACAGGGGTGCCACGAGGAGGATGCTTTAGTCCTATCTTGTATGCAATATACACGGCCGACCTACCTCACCCCAATATATTCAATATATTCAATATATATTAAATATATATTCAACTGGCAATATATTCGACTGGCAAATGATATAACGCAGGTTGTTACCAGTATCTATCATAACCCCAGAGATATGGCCAACAGGAAGAGAAAAGAGATTGAGAAGCTTAACATTTACCATATGAATAGAAATTTACTTTTGGGATTCAGGCTTATTTGAGTGAAAGATGAACCAATGTCAAACCACAGCCAATACTTATCAAATTTTAACTGTAGTGAGGCAGAGGATATTAAGATTAGGGAAGAATACAACGTGACATTTTGTAGTCTTTCTATCCATCTGGAAAATAGACATATGAGGTAGGAAAGAGTATGCTGGGTGATCCTTTCGGAACTGATTGAAAGTATATATTCTCTCTAAAATTCCCAGTTTCTCCTGTTCTTTAAAAGATTTATCTATCAAACTTTATTCATCCTCACACTTTGAAGTTTGCTTTTTTAAATTAGAGGAAAAACAGCCTCAGTAAGTGAGTATTTATCCGCGAGCAAATAATTAAATGGTTCTTAAGTTCAAGCGTAATGGTAGGATTAGCCTACCTCCCTCATTTTAACTGGTAGAATTCATGAATTCTTCGAATTGGAGAACGTAATCGAATGAAATATTCCCGTTCATTGCGCTTAAAAATGAGACGACGCGAGATAGGACATTGGAAAATACTCCCCACTTCGCTTTGCGTTTGGAGATTCGAGATAGTGCGGTTGTTACGTTTTATAAATTAAGATCTTTGTTTGCTTTCCCTTTATCTCAGAGACAGAAGTTTTTCGAGGGAATTCTATCTCGTCTTCAAGTCTTCAACCTGCATGAATTTAGGTTTGTGAATCTCATCGTGTACATCTGCGAGAAATCGTGGAGGCTTTGGGAGCAAGGCGGGGCGACAAATAGTCAAAGAAGAGTCCCTATTGGTCTGTGTCCTTGGCATCTCTCTGACATCGAGAAGTAGGGTCACAATCGATAGTCAAACTTAAAGCAAACAAAGCATCGGTAGTACATTAAGGTAGAATCCTTATCAGTAACTCTAGTGCTGAACGTCACAAAACGAAAAATGTCCATGGCACTGGTACATAAGAGCCTAAGGTTGCAATATGACCCTCGCGGGAGGTTAGAGAAATTGGGCCAAAACCTGCTGGGGTAGTGTGATCTCTCCCCGGTTTGCTTTCAGGTTTGTGACCAGTAAAGAAAACAAAGGGGGTTAGTAGGCTCTAGCGTGCGTACAGCCGCTCCCACCTATTCCGTCTCGGGTTTACAGACTTTTCAGGAGTCACCCTAGCTGCGTGAACGATGGTGTTTGAGAGTTAAGACAGCGACAGAAACCTACCAGAAGTTACGCAGTGGCCGGTCCTTCCCCAAAGGTTGCAACTCCCAACTGAGTAGCAGATAGGCAGGAAAACAGGGCGTAATAATCCTCGACAGGACGGCCAGTTTCAAGATCGGAAAATCTGTTGCGGTAGACCCAGAGATATAACCTGAGTCTTTTAGTTGTCATGGCAGCCAACAAGGCAGTAAAGCCCGCCGTCACAATCAGTAGAGCCCTATGCTCCCAAGAGCGCAGCAGACAGGGTGGTGATACCCCATTACTCTTAGGGAAGTGGTTATTGGAGCAAAATTGATATTCTCATTAATCCCACCCTAACGCCTAGGTCGCCTCAAGGACTGGTCTCATGCAATCTGTGGGCGTTAAAAGACATGGTTTATAGAGGTTCCAAAGCCTCTCTTCTGATACTGTATAAGTTAGTTAGTTGGTCAGGTTTTTAAGCCTAGACAGAGGGTTGAAGAGATAGTTGTAGTTGAAAAGGAATTCTGAGAGGGAGGGAGAATGAAGCGCGCCAACAAATTTCCCAGGCTCTATCAGAAAGTTCAAGTGAATCAAATGATATGGTTTCCCTAATTTGCATTGAAGTTGGAAAGACGTGCGTCTCTTCCAGCAACTAAGTGGAACAGACTTCACACGGTAGTCTCTCTTCTTTGGTAAAATGTGAGAAGATATTGCACATAGCTATTTTCTGCCGTATCGACACTTTTAGCTAAGTGCATTATTTAAAGATTTTCAAAATTCGCTTTGATTTCTACGAAATACTTAACCAATGCGGAACTTTTCACTATATATTTATCGCTTCCCTGTGCGTGAGCGAGTCATTTTCAACACTACGCCCATTTAATTAATTGAAGCCAACGTTGTATTAACCGACGAGGGAATTTAGTGACAGTTGCTGGCAATTTTTCAAGAGCTTACCTTATCTATTGCCATAGAATATTGCATTCTTTAATTTGAAAACCAATTTCGTATGGGTTCTTTACCCTGAAGTAAACTTAGTTTACTGCTCTATTATCTTATTGAAACGTGTATTATTAGGTTAATATTTAATTAACTATTTCCTTAGTCATTATCGTGTGTCATAAAATATGATAGTTTGTGGTTAAAGTTTCAAAAGCTGTTCTTACCCTTCGCCGCAAGACATTTGTTTCTTGGATAATATTTATATTTATGGAATGCTTAGCTAAGTAGATTTATTTAATTACCAAAATAATTATGACAAGTTGTAATCCTAAGCGGACGAATTGGATAATAGTCTTAGTGGTGGAGTAAACTGTATTAGCTATTCTTGTTCCTGAATTGTTTGATTTAGTGAACGTGAGACGGCTTTTCATGAAGCAGTTGATCCAGTTTGAGTAAATCTGTAATCTTTTTTGGTAGGCTTAACTTCCATATAATTTATATTGATTATTTTGAACATTAAGTTCTGGGGAGGTGAATTTAAACCTTATCTAAACTAGTGGTACGTGGATTAGCTTATACAAATGCGGAAGGATTCAAAGGGCTGACTTGCTTAATTAAATCAGTTGGGGTTTGAGGTGCTAGATCCCACTAGATATAGTTTGACATTTATTTATTCGTTCATGATTTTGTCTCGGTTTAGTTATTGTATGTTAAATTTAAGCATAGTTTGCAAATGAATGGTCTTCCAGTTCATGTTCGCGTTGGTAATTACTAAGGAATTTTGATAATTTGCTCTCATTTTCGTGTTTAGACTAAAGATGATTACTTTAAGTGATACGTCTCCGTAGTTTATTACAGTTGTGAGTCGTCAATCCTTAAAAACCTATTCTGGTCAACCCTCCTTTATGGCTGTGAGTCGTAGACACTCACGGCCGAGGCCCGTCGTAACATCGAGGCAACAAGAAGGATTTGACTCGGCTTGGTGTGGAGACGGAACTCCTGAACATTATCATGGACCGTTACAAACATTTTCTTGGCCCCCAATCAGAAGGAGGGCAGTCGAAGACCTTTGCCTCAGTGGGAAAATCCCTGGGAAGCAGGCCAGAAGGGGTCAGCGGAAAACCTTCCTCGACCATTTTGACATCGCCAAGAACACACATTGGAAACAAGCCAGAGACAGATAAGGATAGAAGTGCACCATAGTTCGTCAAACGCCGCATCGGCGAAGGCACTAAGAGGGAGGAAAAAGGTTTAAGGTAGGTTATAGTTAGATTACTTTGTGAAATTCACTGAAGCAGTGGATTGGGCAAACCTAAAAAGGTTTTATTGATTCCTAAATATGAAACAAGTTAAGATATAAATGGCTTCTAGTACTCATGGTCAATGTTGAGTAGTATCTAAGATAACTCTCTTTATGGCAAGTTTAGGCAGTTAGTGGGTGCGCTAAACCTCATTTAATCCGGGGTTCTTCCACGCTAAGTTGTTACCTTGTTCATTCAGCTTTAATTATGACATAACCCATTTGGACTTAGGGTCACAAGGAGAATTATATGGATGCGTTTTTCCAAGTTGACAAGGCAGAAGAACGCGACGGGGTAGAGACCCTTGTGTATCGATGTTTAATACGAATTAACTAAATCACGAACCATGAACCATGTTTCGGCTGTGAGCCGTTATAAAATGTCTACATATGGTCTGTTTAATATGATCTACTTTTCAGAATATGTCCTAATTGTCGTATACTTGCAAGCAGTTCGTTTCCTAATATCTTAGTTATAATTACCCTCTGTCGGAGTCCCTATCCTTATTGGGCAGACGCATCACACAGATACACATCTTCGTATTCCTATTTACAGACACATTACACCAATGCACACTCCTCACACTCACATTTGTGAGTGAAACAACGAATCAGGTACAGACCCACGCATACATACATTTAGGGTCATCCCTCTCAAGAATCCGAGGAACCTTTCAGTTTCGTTGACCATGTTAATCACTAAAATTGGTTTCGGCTGCGTGAATTAACGGATTATCCACATCGCCCCTCTTGCTCTCCTTTACGATGTACTTTTCTACAGAAATGCTGCCAGAAAAGTGAATTTTCTCCTTCTGTAATAGCATTTTCATTGTTGCCCACTTCATCAAAATGGAAACTGAGGGGGTTGAAAAATGAGGAAGGAATTGGAAGTCAAAAATATGTCTGTCGAACAGGATATGAACGTGTTGCGTTTGATGTACACTCATTGAAGAGGAAGCTCGACACTCAGGTAGGGGAGGATCCATCTGGAGATGAACGGGCGGATGAACAGAGACCTTCAGCCTTGCTAATCATGGAACGGTAGGTGTGCCTGCGAGATGACCGGCGACCTTCCATTGTGGCTGATCCAGCTCCTCGAGATTGCTTGCCTGGCCGGCTTTATAGAACCAGGGTTGATGGGTTCGTTACGGTTAGAATAGCAGCCCTTCCAAGTCGGCCTAAGAAGAGACTGCCAGTAATCGTGACTAACAAAATTTCCGTTTTGAATACTGAGTAAGACGATGAATCCGAATTTCGACTTGGAGGGGATTCTATTACAGGGGTACCCCCAAAAAACTGGCCTCAATTTTTCATAGGCCTCATTTCTTAATTTTCTGCAAGGATTAAATGAAACTTTGGTGATAACTAGTTTATTGTGTTTATAAACATCATATCAAAACATGAGAGTCTTTGAAATTTCTTCTTTATTCTAGAGCACGTGTTCGAGATGACCTCCATTTAGCTCTGTGTATTTCTTGAGGCGCAGCACAAATTGTCCATGACGTCCTTACCAACCAACCGACTAATGGCTTTGATCTCCTCCCTGATGGCTTCTTTAAGTTCCGTGATGGTCCCGGGTCTCCCGGCGTATACTCTATCTTTGAGGTAGCCTCAGAGAAATAAATCTGTGGGGCTAAGGTTTGGGCTATGAAGTGCACACTCAAAATCAGTCTTGAGACTGATCACACTGCCACCAAAGTTCTCTTTCAGCCAATCTCGCGACAGATTTGAGGTATGAGAACTTTCTCCATCTGGCTGGAGCCAGAACTTTCCCATAAGCGATGAGAACAGGGTCTGCAGCTCCCTCTTGAATGTTTTGAGCACCACAACATTTTTCTTCGAGTTTAACTTTCTTTCAAGGTGGAAGTAAGGTTCATCTGAGGTCCAAAGGAGATTAATGAGAATTCTGGTCTCCTGAATCTTCTCTAGTACTTTGTCTGCCATAGCCTTTCTCTGCTTCTTGTCTTAGGCTGTAAGAGTCTAGTTTGTCTGTATTCTGTATGGTTAGGCCTTTACACCCATTACTAGTACTCTTCTGCAAGTCTCACAGGATATACAGAGGGACTGAATTCGCTTACGCACAGAGCGTTTTGAACTCTGCTGAACTGATTTTATCACGCTCTCAACCAGCTCAGCTGTACGCTTCCTGGGGCGTCCTTAATGGTTTGAACGGTTGTCACTGGATGCATTAAGGTTCTCCACTTTCTTATAGTTCTCGAAGTGGTCCACTCAGTCTTGAATTCTGCTCTTGGAAGGGGTTTTTTCACAATCAAACTGATACACGGAAGTGTCCTGCACTTTCTTGAACGTGCCTGTCTTATAGTAATGTTTAACGTAGTATATTCATTGCTGGAGGTCCAATTGAGATTTAGTTGTGGTCACAGGCGTCGCTTTGTCATGTCCTGAAAAGTAAGGGTGATTAGTGAATGGATAAAGAATATATCACAAGAATTGTGTGCAGGCCCGTTTTTTTGTTTTTTTTAGGGGGGGGGCACCCTGATTAGGGGCCAACTTAAGGAATTCTGCAGCAGAAAACAGGCCAAACGGAGTAGGTACTGTTATCCTGGAGGACGAGTTGACGATCTTATTGATTCAATGGAAGATTTTACAAACGGAGATACCGAAGACACAGCTTATTTATAATGTATATCGGTACTAATAACTGACGAGGAAGCTGAAAGAAAGCTGTGGTGACGTGTGGTTTACAGGTATCATTCCGAAAATAGGTGTAGTGAGTGTTACTATGGAAAGCATCCTATATTAACAGCTCTCTTGAAATTCTTTGCCGGGAAGAGGGAGTGTACTTTATCGATGTGTGGGAGGATTTTTGCCAACAATTAGAGCTATTCTGGTGAGACGGACTTCATCTGAATGGGATGTGAGCGGCAAGACTGGGGAGACTAATTAATAATTCTCTTGTAAATTTTCGGACAGAACAGCATCCGAAAGTGGATAGCACATAGGGGAAAGTGACTCACGACGCTGTAATAGTAATGTACCCGATCTAAAATCAAATTTAGATACCTGATACTGCACCGCGCGTTGTATTAAAATTAAGTTCGACGAATTTAAATAATTAATGCACTTTCGTAGCTTCGATATTATAGCAATAACGGAATCATGGGTGGAGCCATCTAGGAGCGACTATAACGGCGAATTGTAACTACCAGGGTATAAATTAATCAATTAAGACCATACGCATAAGCGGGGTGGAAGAGCACTACTATTCACCAATAATCGTATAAGTTTAATCAAAATTTAAATTGATACTCCAAAAGAAGTTAAAGTAATGAATGGTATTTCATTAAATATCGTTGTAGTATATAGACCCTCACCACAACAGATTGATATTGATACGGAATTATATAACATTATTGCAAATAACCCTAAAAATAATCACATTTTATTAACTGGGGATCTAAATTGTAGAAATATTAACTATGAAACGTTTAATGCGGCCGAAGAGGGGCAGAGGCTATTGGAGTTTATGAAAGAAAACTACTCAACACAAATTAGTCAACGAACCAACCGGAGGGGAAAATATCCCTGACGTAATTCTAGCTAACAACGTTAATTTTATCTCGGGTATTAGTATTGGGGAAGGTATAGGCTCCAGCGATCACAAATCAACAGAGTTCGTTATAAATATAAATCGTAGCAAGAATAATAGTAAAGTGACAAATTTTAAATGTACGGAATTTAATGTCTTCAACCGCAAGTTTAGAGAGATCAAAAGGAATTACGAAGCGCAAAAAAAAATATATGAAATTCAACGAGCCGAAGAAAGTAAACATAACCCTAAAATATTTTTTGATTATGTATTCAATTGAAACCCAATAAAGGAAGCAAAAGGACCTATAAAAAATGACAATAACAAATTAGTTTGGGATACAGCAAAGATGGTCAATATATTAAATAACATTTTTGCATCGGTATTTATAAACGAAAACTAACATAATATACCACGAACGAACGACGTGCTAAATTTTAATGATCATAGCCTTTTAGCCGATATCGAATTCTTCTCAGTAGAAATAGATTATTATATCAGTATGTTAAAATCCAGTAAATTTTCTTGTCCTGATTTAATGTAACCGGCGCATTTGAAAGAAATTCGAAACGTGTTAGGGAGAAAGATAATGAAATTCTTTATCAAATCTTTAGAAGAAGGTGTCGTGCCAGTAAACTTTAAGCTAGCGAATATAACTCCACGTTTTAAGAAGGGAAAACGACAACTTCCGACCAACTATCAACCCATAAGCTTAACATCTATTGTAGATCACGGATTTAGCCAGAAACGCTCATTTTTAATTAATTTTTGGAATTTTCTGGCAGCATGATTAAAAGCTATGACGAAAGTAGATTTTTGGACATAGTTTACTTAGACTTCGCTAAAGCATTTGACACCGTTCCTCGAGTCGATTACTAACTAAATATTTTGCTCAGGGAATTTGGGGAACCTTCCTCTAATGCATAGACTCGTGGCCTAGTAATCGTTAACAGAGCCTGCGTTTAAACGGTAAATTTTCGGAGTGGAAAAATGTAACTCGTGGCCTTCATCAGGAGTCTGTGTTGGGACTATTGTTGTTCGTTATTTATATAAACGGTATAGACAGCGAACTAATTGGTAAATTATCCAAATTTGTCGACGACACCAAAATTGGGGCTATAATTTTAAATGAGAACGATAGGAAATAATTCAGTGGTATCTAGATAAAATCTTCGAATCGTCTAATAAATGGAACATGATATCAATTTAGACAAGTATAGAGTTTTGGACGTAGGTCAAAATCACCCAAGTTTTAACTCGAAAATATGGTAAAAATCTTATTCCCGTGGACGAATAAAAAATTTAGGGATGCCAGTTTCAAAGGATTTTAAGTTTAATAAACAGTGCTACGAAGTGTGTAAGAAAGCAAACCGAATGCTTGGATTTATTGCGAGAAGTTTTCAGTACAAACACCATGATATTATCATACCTTTATACAAAAGTTTAGTAAGACCACACCTGGAATACGCGATACAATTTTAGTCATCATATACACATGTAAACATCGATAAAATGGAAAGAATTCAACGCCGTGCAACTAAACTAATTCCCTCGATTAGAAATTTACTCTAGTTCTTAGCATGTTGTACCATTCAAATTCTTTGTTTGAGATCACCTATTCCCTACTTATATATGTCCATAGAGCCTGCGTCATATCTCATAAATATGATTTTTTCATAAGACCATAAGAAAATGACTGATACACGTTGGGGTCATGTGGACCAAATTGTACTTGAAAATAGAAAAAGGTAGTATATCTTACGATATGTGGCAATTCAATGCTAAAATCCCTCCTGAAATTGGGTGATGCCGAGCTGTAAAGGCTTCCACATGAAGGACATGTTTGTCGAGATCTGGATCCCCTTAGGGGAACGGCTCCTGAAATAAGTTAGGAAGAGTTAGTCATATATGTACATAGGTAGTATAGGTATTATTCTGTAAAATTTAATTTATATTAGAGATAGGTTTTGAGTGACAGCCCAGAGTGATACCGAAAATTGACTCTGCAAAGCGAATTACGGTTGGATATAATTTAAAGCTTAAGGATGATCTTATAGAGAACCAGATACTTTGCAAATTTTACACTTTAACCAAAATTCTTCTCCGGTGCTCACCTAATCTTTCCCATGCATTCATCAATAAGTCGTGGAAGTGAGCAGTTGGGATGTAAAACCTTCATTTAAGCAATCCTATCTATGGATTTTAAGAGAAATTGAAACCTTATATTTTTCAAATAACCAGTGAAGTCAACTAAACTTGAACAATTTCGACCAAGTTGACTCCACCCGTGATCAATTTAGGTTAGTGTCGTAGAACAGGCTCCCGACGATATACTATATAAATATATATATATATATATATATATATATATATATATATATATATATATATATATTCTTTGTGGGGATTATTCTATATTTGAGTGCGTGGTGATCAGATGGCCGAGAATGGTTCAAAAGGGGGCCTGGAGAGGTCTTATTTATCTTCAATATACTTAAGAAGTGGAACGGAGCCCAAGGATAAATAATATTGCAAACATTAATAAAATAGAATTTTATTAATTAATCTAATAAAACAACACACGGAAAATATTTACATGACCGGGGATTAAAATGGGAGATACACAGAAAACGAAAAAGGTCATAGGAATATTTGACTAAGCGGAGGATTAAGATTTGGAGGGATTTAAAACGACAAAACAAACAAGAAGGGAAATGGTTAGCTAAAATCCGTTTAAAGCACAGAGTTGCGTTGACACAAAGTTAAATAGTTAAATGTAATGCGTAGCTTACGTAATCATAAGGTTGTCGTGGCAGAGAAAGGTGATGGGAAGGAATCTTCGGTCCAACTGGCGATTTCTTTTCCAGGAGAAGGGGTTCTTCGGGGGAGTTGTCCTTAACGGGGGGGGGGAAGGACTGACTTCGAGGAGTGAGAGCAAAGTGAGGCTTGGAAGTACGAGCGATCCTCGAGACAGGATATCAGAGATTTTCTAGATGAACAATGAAGGTTATTGGTGTAACCAAGCGTTCTCTTGAAGAACGTTAAAAAGGGGGGAATTAAATTACCACTGGCGTGATTTCTTGGGAACGAGAACCGTTTTTTGTCGAACGGGCTCAAAGAACAATGACTGTTCTAAAGTTGTTCTCTTTCTGAATAACAGGGGAGGTGAGAACCGTTTCTTGTCGAACGGGCTTGAAGAACAATGGCTGTTCTAAAGTTGTTCTCTTTCTGAACAACACGGGGGCTCCTGTTGACTTGGCGTCTCGAAGGGCACGAACCTCGGCACTCAAGGAATATTGTCCTCTTCTGGACAATAAGGGGTTTCTCGGGGTAGAGTTCCTAGGTGCACAAGGGAGACCGGATCGGCGTGATGCCTCGCGAAGATAATCGGGATCTGGTTCAAACGCGAAATGCTATCGCATAAATAGCCGCAGCCAGCCCCTCGGCGTAGGGGACAATGCGGGGGGGGGACTTCGATGGAATGTCCTGGTGGCGCTTGGGAAAATATCTTATCTTCCCATAAGCCTAATTCAATCTGGCGAGATCGACGCATGGAGGCAAACGGGGGATTGAACCTCTTGATTAAACTTGGGAATGGTGGGCGATAAGGCGCCTTCTACTCTCTCTTGCAGGATGCACGTGGGAAGCATGCGTTTCGACATGTGATAAGGGCTGAAGCAGGGCAGCCTCAGACCGTTCTATCACAGTTAGGTAGGAGATATTAACCCAACAGTCGGTTCATTAATTGAGTCTTAATTACCTCATACCTCATGACACCATCATGAGTCTCGGGCTCCATCTGGTGACGGAAGCCTCTCTGACGTTATTCATTGGCTTAAGCAGCAAAAACATTTAAGAAGTTCATTTTGTTAATTGCGATTATAAACAAACGAACTGAACAAAGTATGCTGAAATTAAGGATGATAGGAGGCAGCAAATAGGACTTTCTTCATTCATGCCTGTAGAAATCTGTGGTGTTATCGACTTTCAACTTTCAAATAATGATTATGACTATCTCTGCTCACATATTTCTTTTCATTATTCTTATGTGAGAATGTTGATGAAATTTTCTGCATTATGAATGTTTAAGAGAATCTATTTACTCATATCAACTAATTTTTTTGTACATAGCACTGAAATATAGAGTAAGAAGGATATTCTTAAAAGAGAAACCCCTGAGGAGTGGGTTTGAGAGTCTTCACTGGGAATTGTTGGTTGGGTAGTGGTGGTGGGATTTTTCACATGATCACCTGGCCACTTATAAATCAGAAATGAATTTCAAGCATTTTTTTTTTTAAATGAATACCTCGAAAGTGATTTTAGCTAAATGCAATCTCCTAGATGCGCAAATGGCCATTTAACCTGAAGAAAACTGTCTATCGGAGTAGTTCTTGCTTGCCGAGTGGATCAGGTGTTATATTTCCGACGTCTAGGTAGGGGGTTAATCCAACCGAGTTCAGACACAGGGTTTTCAGCTGCGTCATGGGCTGGCCACCCATTGGGGTGATACGCTGATACACACCTAATCGGGGTTATGTAGTTCCAAATGTGCAATTATGTATATAGCCAATCACAATATGCTACCATTTTCCTTTCCGCCTCTACAACCCAACAAATCCTCTCTCTCTCTTACGGGATTGAGCCAAAGTGTTCCAGAGGCCGCCCCTTCTATGCCCGCGAAGCGTTTCCCCCTAGCTGGCTAATGTCAAAAACACAATACAACCCAGTCACCTTCTACCCAAAAGGATTTCCGGCTCCTGGTGCTTTGGAGTCATTAGTGATTGTCATTCTAATATTTAAATTTAATTTAGCATTTCATTATCCACTTGTCGAATCTCTTCCACGATGTGAAGAAGGAACGGCGCATCCTACCTATCTTCCTTCTACTTCCTGAAAATTTTAAACGATCAAGGACATAGAGCGAATCAAATGAGGCTACAGATGACGAAGGCCATGTTTTGCATATTCAGAATATTGTTAGTCTCTGTGAGGAAATCAATATCGTGAGGACAAACAGACGCAAGTTTGGTTACACAGCGTCAACAGTTACGTTCCATATGGTCCGATACTTTACCCTCCCCCTTCCCATTTGCCCCGGTATCTTCACTCTTCGAGATCGCTCGTAAAAAAAAAGGATTACCATCTGCAGATTTCGTAGTCCATTAATATAAACAAAGGTGGGTGAGCTAGCCTTTAGAATAAAAATCTATGAACAACTCACTGACCCCTTTTATTGTTTAGGCCTATTTTCACCAAATAGACGAAATTTCACTTTCTCCGACGTAAACCAGAAGAGCGAATGGTCACAACGTTGAAAAGGGAAGTGATGCCCTGGGAGACAGATTTAAAGGTGGGCCCTCATCTCCCCCCCCCCATCCCAGGGAATAATAGACGTATATATATTTTGATCTGGAGAAATTAGGACGAGAATCGAGGTAGCAATCGAGAGAAAAAGAGCGGTCCCTAAGTAAAACAGGGAATCAAGAAGAAGTAGAACCGAGCATGATTTTTCTTCTTGAGGCTGTTCATTTGGTCACATCGACGAGTAGACCAGCGGTCTAGAGAATCACTCTCATACCAATCTCGGTCAGAGAAACCCCCTATCTCAGTTTTCTGAATAAACCTACAGATATCCCTCACCAATGAGGAATATCAATGTGAAGTTCCACTCGAGAAAATATTCACCTCTTGCTTAAGTCTCATCAGCGAGAAGCCCGCAAGTGTAACCCAAGGATTGGAGTAATCGTACATCCACAATTTCCTTGCTTATATCGTCAAGCCAAGAAGCATCACCACGTGCTCCACACTTACTTCGGAATCAGCTGTTATTCCCGAATAACCTCCACTAACGTATCATTCGCGCAGCGACACGGACAGCTATGAGTCCGAGTCAGCCTCACATCCGCGACAACACGCCTTATGTTCTTTAGTTACCATTCCGTACTAACGTGAATTTTTGCGTTAACCGTCGCGTAGTACTTAATGGTAGTATTAATTTTATTTAGATCCTATTATCATAGCCTTAGTATATTTAAAGTTTTAATATTTCATTTTTTTATTTAATTAAAAGTATATTTTTGCCCTAGTTGTTTAATTAAATCCCCGAAACGCTGCATATGGTAAGAGATATATAATATTACGAATCCTCCCTGGTTAAAGAATCAAAACAAAAGTAAAAAAAAAAGAAAGTATAGCACTCTGAGAGAAAAAAGGAATTTTGTTATTCATGTACGGAACAAACGTACATACATACTCGGCCGTATACCACGAAAGTCTCCACTAGTGGACACTCGCTTACTTAATGGGAGGTATACATTTGGAGAGTGGCAGTGCGCAAATAAAAATCCACATAAAAATATCACGTTTTTGAGGCCAAAATTGGCCACAATGTTGCAGGAAAGCTAACTAAAGCTCATATTCGTTGCGTATGATGAAATCTCCTGGAGTAAATTATTATCTTATGCAATCAAAAATATTATGAGCTGAACAAATGGAATCTAAATGATTAAGAAAACTTTCTTGTGTAAATTGAAGCAAAAATAAAGAGCCATCATGCCTAAAAAAATGTTCAACAAATTTTGTATTCTGTAGATAATAGATTAAATGCAAAACCCAAACATACAAAGGTATTAACACTACTAATTATAAATGCCTAATCTTAACGACGACTATTTATCAGATTAATTACAGGAATTTATTGAAAAAGGTCTATTTTCAGTAGAAAAGGGATTTAGTTTTACTTGAAAAAGGGCAAGATTGCTAAATAAACATAGTATATTGTTGCTGTTTCATCGCAAATTAAGCACTTATACCTCGCAATTATACTTACTAGATCTGTTTCTTATTCTTAGTGCTAGAATAATTTGTACTGCAGAGTTTTTAAAACGACAGAGCACTCAAGTAAAAAATCCTCAAAAATACAGGAGAGAAATTTTGAACATAATTTCTGTTGAATTCAATTTACGCTTAAATTTGACTAAAATCACTCACCAATTTAAAAAATACAGTAAATTTTCTTCTCTCACGTCAAGTTTTTCTGTACAACTTACTCTTTGAACAAGTAAAAATGCACTGTTTGGTCAGCAGATTGCTATATTTTTTTATTAATTTATAGCTAATTATAAATTTGGAAGGAAAAGAATAAATTTACAATTTTGTTAATTAATTTTATTAACAGTTTAACCGCGACTGGTAGAAGAGGAACTGTTACCAAACGACGACAGCTTGTAACTTATCTATAGTGTTACACGTGACACAGTGCGGTGAGAGGTTGTGTGTCACTCTATATAAGTCATTACTATCGTATTCTTCATAACAATACGTAAGCCTCTGTATACTAGGGGTTAGCAGACGTTATATAATCTTTTTTTTAAGCGTGTGACTGTTCAACTTATTTTTAATTCACATACTTATTTCCTTTCTTTTGGATCATGTCTGCCACTGTTACTTCTCGTCGTAAGGGCCTAAACATCCCTGACTCCTTTTGATATATCTGTGGTCGTTTTACCATTCCCAGTCAAAGGGCAGACACCAGCGCATTTGAAAAGCAAGCCTATTTTGCATATTTTAAAGAAAAAATGGTGATCAAGACAAGTCTTGGGGTCTTCATTAGCTGTGAAAGCAGTGTGTCAGAGTTTATTGATGCAGATCTAAAGAACAAGTAATACATTGGTATTTGATATACGTATGATTTAGCAAAAGCCAAAAGATAATTGGAGAAACTGTTACATTTGTTAAGGGAAACCGTCATGATAAAATAAGAAAAACAAATGTAAAATCAGGTATCCTAGTCTACCATCATCTATACGTCCACTGGCTCATTCAGCTGAAATCACAGTGCCAAATTTCATCCAACTTCGCTCTCTTGAATGATTTGGTACGAGATTTTGGAAAATCAAAGGAGACTTCAGAACTCCTACTATCAAGATTAAATCATAAAAAACTTACTTAAAAGAGGAGCAAAGTTATCCTATTTTCGATCAAGAGAAGGTGCATCTCTGCAGTCCTTTCAAAGTAACTTATAGGATCTACTGGAAAAAAATTAATTCCGATATACAACATAAAGCGGAGGTTAAACGGTATCCTCCACTGCAATGACGATTTACATACATAATGTAGTCCAAGTTGGGTTTTCAGTTAGTAACGTGAAGAACATGGAAACAAAGAGAGTCAGAGATTTGTTGCAATATCACAAAAACAATTGAAGCATCTGCATTGACCTAAAAATGATATGCCTACTGCTTGGTCAGCAACCCGTGTACACGAAGTATCCCTGCTTCCTTTGCATGTGGGACAGTAGAGCTTGAGAGAAGCTTTTGGAAGAGAGGAATTGGCCTACCAGAACTGACCTTGTTGGCAGAGAGAAAATTATATTCCCCACTCTTACGCATCAAACTGGCTTACATAAAGCAATTCAATAAAGCATTGCCAACTAAAGGTGACTGTTTTAAGGAGCCTCTTCTGACATTGTATGAGCTGTCAATTATAAAATCAAGCCGGTATATTAAATGACCCACAGATTCGGCAGCTCATCAAAGATGAACATATTATCGGAACAAAATCAGAACTCAAAAAGAATGCTTAGTTATTTGTCATTCAAAACCTTGTCCAGAGCTTTCTTGGAAATCCACGAGGAAAGAATTACAATTAAATTGTCCAGAAACCATTGGAAAACTACAAAACGCTCTGTTACAACATGATCATCAAGCCATCTTGCTACGAGGGGTGGTCAATAAGTTTTGCGAATCGGTAGGGCAAAACAGAAGAAGGGGGATGGCTGTTTGTGGTGGTGTTAGGACAAGTTATGACAAGTCTAGACCTGCAGCCGCACGCTACTGCCTTGTCTATTTAAGAAGCAGTAGCTGATCGCAGATCGTCGGTCACAAATTTTTCAACCACGGAGAAGGTTGAGCACCGCGCAGTGATCAAATTTTTGACCAAGGAAGGCAAGAATGCAAATAGAGATCCATGAATGCATGGTTGCAGTGTACACCGACACCACCCCTTCCTATGCAACCATTGCTCGCAGGAATAGGGATTTCCGCCATGGTCGTGAGTCCCTTGAAGTTGAACCCCGTCCAGGACGCCCGTCAGACGTAATCACCGAGGACAATATAGCCCGTGTGGAGAGGATGATCCTCGAAAATCGACGAGTGAAGGTCGAACAAATCGAGCGAGAACTTGGAATATCACATGGAAGTGTTATCAACATCATCCACGACAATTCGGCCATTACCAAGGTCTCTGCCCTTTTGGGTCCCTAGAAACCTCACGAAACCTCACGCCCCATGATCGACTTCAACGTCGTTAAAGTCCATAAGTCCCGAGTTGCACAAGCTGCCCTGCGCGAGTGCGGATTCGAGGAGCTCAACCATCCCCCCTACAGTCCAGATCTGGCCCCTAGCGACTACTTTTTATTCCGCCAGCTCAAGGCTGCACTGCGTGGATGCCGGTTTTGGGACGATGAAGATGTCTAGCTCGCCGTCCAGGACTGGATTGAACAGCAGTCAGGAATTGCAAGCCTCAGGAACAAGTGGCGCAAGTGCATTTAAGTTGAGGGTAGTTATATTGAAAAATAATAAAACACTTTTCCTCATATCTCGTTTTCTTATATCCGAATTGCAAAATTTATTGACCGCCCCTCGTACCTTCTAGGAAAATTTAGGTTAAGTCAGCAAAGAGCAAGGTGAACGATTCCACAAATATTTGAAGGTCATATTCGAAGGGTATCAGGGTAGATGGGACGTAAACATGCTGTCTGTCAATTGTTGGGCTAAAGCTACAAGCGGTAATCTTAGGCTTAACTACTTACACACAATTTTCCGTAGAGTAACAATATCCTTAGTATAAACAAAATAAATTTGTAAAACTACAGTCAAGCAATGTTTTATAATTTTTCATTTTATCAAAATTTTTAAGACATTCTCTTTTTATACAAAGAGAGGGTATTTTCTAGCTGAAATAGTTGATGCTATACAGAAAAACTGTGGTCATTTTTGGATTCGGGGCCAAAAGTTAGTAAAATAAGTGTTAGATCTAACAACGAAGATTGTGTTCCACAATGATAATGCATAGCTAACATTTTGTGGAAGTAAACCCGCTAACCTTTACTCATGATATTTAAAATTAGCTTTAAGATGGATAATAGATTAAAGGTACTTTTTTTAATAACTATAAAACACTACATATAACATAGACATAATGATTGAGCTAGTAATGGGAATTGTGAGCTTGCAAATTCATCGTGCACATAGTCAAAAAATCCTTTCGGGAGTTTTTTATCTGTGGTTGTAAGTTGAGAGTAAGATAAAAATATATACAATGACGCGTTGACGGAAATAGTAGCACAAATGATCGATTGAAGAAATAGACACAGAAGACTCACGATAATCAATTACTTATGAATGAAAAGAGGGTCAAGCATCTCTTAGCTAACGGTTTATTTCACATTTTTTTCAATTCCTGCTTGCTTACTTACCCAAATACCATTGCAGTCTCGATCTTTCCATCTTGCTGGGATAGGGTGGCCAGGTGGGACAAACAACTATAGTATTTGTAATGGTGGGTTTCAGAGACAAAGATTCGAAGGTGCTAAGATATTTGGTTTAAATGGGAGAGGGAAGAAGCTATAACGAAGTAATTCAACTAGTCCTACCACCATAACCCTGCATCTAACAACGTGGATGAAAAAATACTCCTATGTGTACATAGTACCAGAATAGTTACCATAGCATAGTACCAGCCTTATCTCATCAGTGTCCATTGCATCGCTTTAATGAGATAATAAATTGTTGAAGCTTAGTGTTGGCGAAAGTAAACTTCATCTGTGACCTTATCTACTTCGAGAATCTTGCCATTTTGAGCTTAGTAGAAGTATTTTTTCATCCACGTTGTTAGACGAGGAAAATAGGGGTAGGATTAGCTGAATTACTTTCCTATAGCTTCCTCCTTCTCTCATTCAAACGGAATATCTAAGCACTTTTGAATCTCTGCTTGTGACTTTGCTTCTGAAACCCACTATTACCACCTACTTTTCCACCCAATGTGCATATTTTCTGATTAGCTATGCTAATTTATGAACGTTGCACTCTCTAATTCTTCTGAAGCTTATTACCCTTTCTGAGATATTTTAACATCTCCGTTGCATACGCCTCTTATATGTGACAGTTTTTTCTTTTGTAAGTTTTGTCTCTCTAATTCTGTCTCATTAATCACTCACAAATATAGGAATCTACATGACCTAATTTCCTTATCTTTTCCAATTCATGGCTTGAGCATAACTGACCCTGTTACAAGTAGTTCTGTCATCTTCATCATCCAGTTTATTTTCTTTCTTCCTATCGCACAAAACACTCACACACACCCTACCTCCAAGCCCTGCAAGCGAAAGACAGTTTTGAGATTTCCGTCGTCATCGTACCGATGCAGAAACTGCATCCCTAGCCTACTCTTTTGCCGTTCACTCCTTCATTACCTTACTCAAGCCCTTCCTTGAGATTCACATCTGCACTATTCTTGCAGAAATTTACCACAAACCACACACATTGCTATTTTTTTGCTCGTCTGAAACTCCATCTTTTACCCCTAGATCACCTGATGAATTTTGTTTTCTTTCGTGACAAGAGAGGTCATATTCACCCTGGCTTAATATCTGCCTCTATTTTCCGTCTCCATCAGATGTGGTTCACTATATAACTCTCGCCCCCTATGTTAAGCTTGGCGTCTTCCCTACACCTTTTTCTCATAGTTAAATAATACCTTATCTTTCAAATCTCACGCTGCTAACACCTAAGAATCATGTGGTTTTCAGTTATCACCGTCACATTCCTTCTCACTTTAACCAGAACAGCTTTAAGATTGCCATTCTTGCCTTCCTCACTTGCACCTTGAGTACAGCATCTCGGATCACAAGCTTCCACTGAAAGACCTTTCCAACTGGTTAACATCTTTGCAACCTGTGCTCTTCTCTGCCAAGATCGTTTCTCTCTCTAACCCCCTCCCCCCTCACAATCTGCCCTGTGTCCTCATTCGATTCAGAATGACTGTTAATATCTTTCTGCTAAGATATTGGCCCTTTAAAGCTGCAGCTTCCTCCTACCTGTCCTCCTTATGATCTTAACAAAGCTTCAAAGAACACTGTGCTTGGACTCAAATCTCCTACTGATTGTTACTCATAGTCGTTTATCCTGCAATAATGATCGTGCCTTATTTATATTTGACCTCGAATGTCACATGATCTGTCTACTGGGTTAAGCTTACTTCAGTTTGTTGGTGCCTTCAAGCGCGCCTTAAAGACTCACTTCTTCCCTCTAGCTTTCGTAGGTCGATCGACAAGGGCTATATGATGCTCCATGGCGTTAAAAATGCCATACATAAATCCTTATTATTATTCCTATATCTAACTCAGGTTTGACATGGCACATGTCATAAAAGCGAATCAAATATTAGGCTATCCTGAAAGTTCGTTCCGCTTTGAAAAATAACAATATATGTGTAATTAAATTTAATCAATTATATAGCCACCATTTTGTCCTCGAACGATTTCCTATTTCACAGGTTTGAAAAAAACGGAAGAAGATTCTTTGAAGTTATAAGAATTTATCTGCAAAATACTTGCAGCAAACAGCGCGCATCTTAATGCGTGACAAATGTGGACGAGGCTACCCTTATTAGGGTATGCCAATTCTGTTTACCAAGTTATAACCTTTACGATACTATCAAAATTTGCATATTTATTGGCGTTGAGTTTGCCCAATCATATTTAATAAGCTAACCTAGTCTTCATTTGTCGTTCAATAGAGACAGGTGAGTTGTTATGATTATTTGAATAGCAATTCATATTTGTTCAAAGAATTCTGTTTCGTTTTTTTCAAACCATTAAAATGGCAAAAGGTTAATTAAGAAAAGAGTAACTATATAATTGTTTAAATTGACATAAAATACATATATTTTTTATTTTGTTCGAGTTAGAAAGGCCGGTATGTGTTTCAATCTCAAGTGATTGTAAGAAGAAAACCTTGACAGGGTTTGATGAAGATCTTAGTTAGTTGCAACATGGACATTTTAGTCATATAACTATAATTATGATATAATTTTCTGTCTCGATATATATATATATATATATATATATACATATGAAAAAGAAACTCACAACTTGCACGTGAGTCAAAATTATGATAAATAACACCCCCAAGGAAAATGGAAAAACGATTCCGAGCGCTTTCGTCTATATTCTAAAAGACATCTTCATGGAATAACGTAGGTCAGGACAGACAACGTCTTAAATAGTAAGGAGTGGGGGGTTAAAACGGCTACCTGCCTCAAAACCCTAACTAGGGGCTACAAATTCTTTAAAAACTTTAATTTGTGATTTAATTTAATTGGATATGATAGGATCTAGGCTAAACAATCCAGGGCTAATATTAAAATTTAGGAAAGTATTAATAGAGATACACTCCAAAATATTTCTTGAAATGTAGTTTGTACATTTAATAATAGGTTTAGCACTATTCCAATTACTAGTATGATCCTGACTATAGATATGTAAAAATAATGCAGATTGTTAACAAAAATTACGAACATTAGTTTGGTGCTGTTTAACTCTAACATTCAATTCTTTACCTGTCTGTCCATAATAGCATTTTTCACAATTATTGCAACCAATAGAATATACAATGCCTGGTTTAGGGGGTTGAATTTTTTACGAGAAGGCGATACATAGTGTTTTCATATTTAAAAATAACATTTATGTTCAAAGGTTTTAGTAAACGGGGTAATTTAATGAAACTTTGGTTAAAAGGTAAAACTAATACATTTTTGCCATGAAATTTAGGGATGTTACGATTAGATTGATAAAATGAACGCTTGGCAGAATTATAACAATTTTTAAATATGTAGAAAGGGTAACACAAATTTAAACCTATATGTAGGAGAATCGACCCTCTCCCTTCTCTCTCAGTTGAGATACGGGACGTTGACCGCAAAACATTCAGGCCAGGCACCTTGGGTCAATCTTGTAACCAAAGTCCCTCGCTACTCGTCCCTATGATAAGCAGAACCGTTTGAACTGCAAGATCTCCACTACGAGTGTATATTCAATTTCACCTCAAGTACGAAATTGGAGACGCGTTTCTCTCAAGCTCGAAGGGCCAGCTGGACGAGAGGTAAGACTTGCTAAGAAAAACTGTTGGAGTAAGAACCCTCTTGCGGCTCATCCACAAGCCCCTTCCCTCATATCCTACCACAGTGGGGTGACGAGGTATAAAAACCAAGCACTTGGGAAAAACGGGGTAGATTCGGTTAGTCATCAAGGCGACGAAGTTCATGGCAAAAGGCCCGGGCTACCAAGAGAAGGGACTGAAAAGCAGCTCATACTAGAGCTAGTTCCTGGTTACCGAATCGAACTTCAAGTTAACTTGTCCAAGTTTAACTTATTCTAGTCAGAGACCCCCCTCTTATCCTGGTGTAGCACAAAGCACCCAGATATTCCTCGCCATTGAGGAATTCTGAAACGAAGAAGAAAAAGCTCCTCCTCGAGCCCGTTACCCGGTGGTCACACCGAACTCTAAGTTCACTTGGTTTAAGAACCAAGCTCAACTTACTATCGTCAGAGAGACCTCTCCTATCCTGGTGCATCCTAAAGTACCGTGATAGTCCTCGCCCTTGAAGAAGACCCCCTCCCCACGAGTCCTGTGTGGCCTCCATCTGCCACACTCGCCAAAGTCCCTTGTGGCTGTCAAGTTATTCCGTCCCCCGTCAACCATCTGGCCGTAGCACGCGCCAAAGAACCCATAGGATTCCTGAGGTGTCTGGGCTCATTGACTTTAAGATCAGACTCAAACCCGTTGCAGGAGTTAGCATATTTTTATATTAAAGTGAGTGGTGAGTTAACCATCACTATAATGTCAATTATGTCAAGTTAGAAAGCCTTACTTGAAAATTATTGAAGTTATTATTGTGTATTTATATCGTAATATTTCTGTGGTTCAGGTTTATTTTTTTTTTGTGTTTTAATTAAAGATTTAGTTTTTTTAACAATTTTTTTAATTCTATCCTCGAATCGCTACGTTGGCACAGAAAACCTTTAAAGTTTAAAGAAATCAAGACCTAAAATAATTATAATCAAATCATATATAGCACTCTTAGAGAGATATAACGTTAATCACAAAGTAGTACTTAAACAACCCGTAAGTATCAACTCCTTCCATCACTCGGTCCTACCTATACCACGACATAAATATATTATATATCCTATCAACCTCTTTTTCCAAATATTCGGGTGAAACAATTTTCAGGGCCCGGAGAAACATGGAAGAGAAAACACTTTTTTATACTAATATGGTGATCGGAATAGAAATGGATATATGAGTCAATGGCTGTAGGTTTTCTATAAAGTTCATATTTGAGCCCTTGGTCTGTCCGATGGATCAAAATATCTAAGAAAGAGATGGTGTTATATTTTTCATTTTTCAAAGTAAATTTAATTGAGGGAACTAACGCGTTGATTTTTTCAAGAAAAGTATTGATATTAAGATTATTAGGCCACAAACAAAGAATGTCATCAACATAACGCATCAATAAAATAGGGATTATGTTGGTCTGGGGAAATATTTTGGATTCAAAAAACTCCATATATAGATTGGCTAGTACTGGGAACAAACAATTGCCCATAGCTATTCCAGAGACTTGACGGTAATATATCCCGTCAAAGGGGAATTTACAGTTGTTAATACAAAGGGAAATAAGTTTAATAATAGTGGAAGCCGATATAGAGAGAACAACATTAACAAAGTACTCTTCGAGGAAATTTAGGAGATCGGGTACAGGAACTTTTGTAAAGAGGTAATATACATCGAAATTAACCAAGCTAAAATTATCAGGGTGAGGAAGATCATTAAGTTTATTAATGAGATCGAGATTATTAACGATGTGAGAACTAGAAACAGTCCCCAACAAAAACAAAGGACTTAGGAGAGAAGCTAACCATTTAGATAGGGTATATGAAACACACCCAACCGAGCTAATAATGGGACGGATTGGATTTTCCGGCTTATTGGATTTGATGAGACCATAAAGGTAGGGAAGGGAAGCATTCGAGGATTTAAACTTATTAATGAGGTCAGGAGGATCTTTAAGCAGAGAGCGAAGGGTTGAATGAAATTCTCTGTTTACCTGGTCAATAGGATTCTTTCTAAGGTTTTCATATGTAGAGGTATCAGAAAGGAGGTTATTCATTTTATCTAAATATGAAGATTTGTGTGTAAGGCTGATAAATCTGCTGCCCCCGTTCTTATCGACAAAGATGGCGGAGGTCTTCTCCCTAACATGGTTTTGCAAATATATATATATATATATATATATATATATATATATATATATATATATATATATATATATATATATATATATATATATATATATATATATATATATATATATATATATATATATATATATATATATATATATATATGTATTTAAAGGCTCAAGGAAATGAAAATTGGTAACACAACCCGGCAAAACACTTAGGAGAATATCACATGAACCAATAAAAGCTTAAGAAGAAAAATGGGATATCTAGAGAACGAAAATATAGGACAAACTATTTTAACCGTTAAATGAAACTAAATAAACAAGTTGTATTTGAACCTGTGTCATTAAGCGTTCATCGCTTATATGACCAAGACGCTGGTAACACTGGTCTGTATTGTTTTCAAGGTCAAATATATAATACCTGATTTTGGTTCAGTTTTTTGCACTGAATCTGACAATCATGCTCATTTTACCCAATCAGGTCAGGTTTTTGAATTATGAGAACATACCAAAAACTCCTATATTTTCATATATTTGTTGTGAATGAAACACATAATAGTAAATATCGGACCGATTTACTCACAGAAGGTTTACAGAATATTTTTAATGGATAGCATGAATAGTACAATGCACAAAATAAGCTACTCATGGATGAATGGTCTCTTCAGTGACCTCTGATTGTGCTGAGCAGACACCACATCCCTCTTAAGGCACCAACAGTAGTCAGCCAGAAAGTTAACATCCCATTGGCCTTGATAGCGTTCCTCCATGAAACGGATGTTTTGGCGAAAGCACTTACCCTGTTCTTTACTGAAGTCTCCACAAATTTCTAGGAAATAGTCCAGATGGGACTGAAGAAAGTGCATTTTCACTGACATACTCGCACCAAGTTTGCAGAAATTCTCCATTAATTCATCAACCATATTCTTGTACTGAGGACTTCTGTGGTTACCAAGAAGTTTGCAATGACTAACTTAAGGCACAGCCAGGCAGAAAGTTCAGTAGGATTTAATGAATCATCAAAACTAGAGTCTTTTATGAGTTCTCTTATCTGAGTACCATTAAATATACCCACCCGCCTTAAGCTTCTCCATGCTGATTCGTTGGAACTTGTGGTGGAGGAAGGCAAATTCTCCACCTTTCCTGTCCAGTGCTTTTACAAAGTTCTGCAATAGGCCATGTTTGATGAGTAGGGGTGGAAGTAACACCTTGCTCGGTTCAACAAAAGTGTTTTCTCTTCCATGTTATTCCGTGCACTGAGAATTGTTTCACCTGAATATTTGTAAAAGGAGGTTGATAGGATATATAATATAGGTTTAAATTTGCGTTACCTTTTCAACGTACTAAAAAATTCTTAGAATTCTGCTAAGCTTTCATTATATCAACCTAATCGTAACATCCCTAAATTTCATGTAAAAAATGTATTAGTTTTACCTTTTAACCAAATTTTCATTAATTTACCTCATTTACTAAAACCTTTGAACATAAATGTTATTTTTAAATATGAAAACACTATCCATCGGCTTCTCGTAAAAAAATTCCCCCCTAAACAGGCATTGTATATTCTATTGGTTGCAATAATTGTGAAAAATGCTATTATGGACAGACAGGTAAAGAATTGAATGTTAGAGTTAAACAGCACCAAACTAATGTTCGTAATTTTTGTTAACAATCTGCATTATTTTTACATATCTATAGTCAGGATCATACTATTAATTGGAATAGTGCTAAACCTATTATTAAATGTACAATCTACATTTCAAGAAATATTTTGGAGTGTATCTCAATTAATATTTTCCCAAATTTTTATATTAGCTCTGGATTGTTTAGCCTAGATCCTATCATATGCAATTATATTAAATCACAAATTAAAGTTTTTAAAGAATTTATACCCCCTAGTTAGGGTTTTGATGCAGGTAGCCGTTTTAACCCCCAACTCCTTACTATTTAAGACATTGTCTGTCCTAACCTACGTTATTCCATGATAAGGTCTTTTAGAATAAAGACGAAAGCTCTCGGGATCGTTTTTCTATTTTCCTTGTGGGTGTTATTTATCATATACATATAATATATATATATATATATATATATATATATATATATATATATATATATATATATATATGTGTGTGTGTGTGTACATATAGATATATTATATCAATAAATTTTAGAGACAGTGTAATAAAACGAACATTTCTTGTCTGGAAAATGGATTAAGACGAGACAGATATCGCCGCGTCAGGTGTTATAAAATTTATATCAAGAAAGTTTTATTTTTTAGACTCCATAGATCGATGACCACGAGACAAGGAATTAACGTCCGTCGAAGAAATCCCGCCCTGCGGGCATAGCTAAGGAGAGCGTGACTTGGAGACAAGAAGGGGCCTACGCCTTTTTCCTGCTTTAATAATATAAGTAAAATGGAGAACGCATACTCATTCTTGATTATAATTCTCAATCTCAGAGTCACCCCGTTATTAATTACGTTTTGTTTAGCGTAGCGAAGCTCCCGCCTTAACCACCTAAGTCTTGTTCTTGTTACTCTCGCTTTCCTAATCGGTAGTAAGAAATGCCTCTGACCGTACTCTGTAAACGTGAGCCTCATTTTTATCTTGCTCATTTGTTTAGTTGGTTTGGAATTAAACCTTATTTCCTACGTGATTCCTCTCAGTCCTTTCTCAGTCGAAAGCCTTCTGTAAGCCCAAGCAAGCCTATATAGTATTCAAATATCTTTTGAAGTCAGATACAAACGTAACGCCACCTTCACTTCTCCTCGAGGACAGTAGGGACCTTGCTAGATATCCGCGTCATTTTTAACCATAACTAGAACTGTTACCTTTACACGTCTGTAGCATAAAGTGGCATCCATGGACGATCTTTGTCCTTCTACCATAAAGTGTTCACCCATGGTAGTCCCTAAATCACGCTATAAAGGTAACGGTAACGTGCCGTTCCTGCGTCAACATTAATTGGCAACCCTTACGTCTCTACCAACAACTTGGTAACAGGTGGTTGTTCCCCTTATACGTATAAACCCCCCATTCGCCTAATAGTACTCATAGGTATGCTTGGATGCTTCCCGGGCTTAGTGGGGAGGGGGCAACCCTCATCCTAGTTTCGAGTTCCTAGGGTCGCTTTTCTTTAATACTTCCTGAGCTTATGTAATGAAAGTTAGTACAAGTTTGGCAAATTGCTTAACAGCTTATGGTTCCCAATTTAACTACTTATGTAAGCACTTTACTACGATCTTACCTTTATAGACTTAAGCCATTAGGCACCTCCACAGAATTTCGTGCTCGTGATTCTAAGGACCACCTCTTCTTTATGGAATCTATTAGAGCTTTCTTCCAGGGTTCACTATACCCTAAGTTTTAGTGGATCTGGTCGTTTTGGTGTTCTTGTTACGTCAATTATGGTCAGTGAAATTAGAGCAAGTTATAGCGTAAAAATGAGAGGAAATAAAGGGCATGGTCTAACTTTACGGTATATATCCCTACTACTTAAGACAGGAAGAATCTCTAATCACTTCATTGTATGCATTTATATCTTTCTTCAGTAATAAATCTCCTTTACTGCTTGCTTTTACAAGTAGTAAGATCCACGCATGGAATGTGTTGTTAAGCTGATTGACCTAATCGTTAGGGGTTTTTTTATGCGCGAAAGATGCAGATAAACCAATTGCAGGTCCTTGCCCCTCTCGCCTCATCAACGGCAGGATTAAGGGAAGACCATCAGTTGACCTCTAGCGGTCTCCCGCTGCACTCCTCCTCTAGGTCCTTAAATGTTGTTAGGCAAGAGGGAAAAGGAACGCCGGGGGTCAAGGAGGGAAGAGAAGGAAATGAAAGAGGGTAAAAATGAATGTATATTTGGAGAGCCGAATTTGATATCAGGTGACTCTTATCTTTCAGGTACGGATAGAAGGTTAGGATGTAATAGTTCCATTTTGTTTAGACTAGTGATTAATATGGAATTCAAACCACGACTTTTTTTAATCTATTACTATTTCCTTTTTACTTGTTGTTATACTTAGTGGTATGTAATTGCCACCTTTGTTAAGTTTTCGGGTCAACAGACTAATCTCTCTATACGTTTATTCTTTCTTTCATTTTTGTGCGTTTTTACTTGATTCCCACTCTGTAATTCGTAGATACAGCGGACCTGCCAACGCGAAAAATACTTGAGTGCTTAAATATTCAATTCGCGAATGACATAGGGCAGCTTGTTTCTTGCTCAAATAGGAACAAACGCTTCTCTGCAATGATGACACATATGAAATCAGCAACATGAACATCTACGAAAGACCTGAAAGATTAGAAACAACTGAAGAAAATTTACGATAGTTCTAATTTCAGAAACAAGACAGCAGGTATCATGGTAGAAGACCAGAACTAATATATAACCGAAAGCATTACATGCCTTTAAGAAGTAGATAGTTCTTTACCCTCTCATACTTAATCAACAGCAAGACAAAGAGAAAAAACTGGAACGCCACAGAATACAAAACCAAGGTCTCTACCTAATTACAAACACCAGAAGAAGGGAGCAAAAAATCAAACTTAACTTTCCACCCTTGTTTTACTATCGGTTATTTTTCCTTCGAACCCAATTAGAATTTTACACTACTCTGTATTTACCTCTATCAAAATAAGTATACTGGTGGAATTCTTGTAATCACTTTTTCTCAGTTTACCCAAACCACAAGTACTTTTACAGCATTCTTAGATTTTTCTTTACTTTAAATAAACTTAGAATAGAACCACTAGAACCGTTTCATAATTTTCGCTAACAAATTTTATCAGCTAACCTAATATATCATCTGCTCCAGTTGCCTACCTACGTCCTTCAAGCGCTAACAACCTCTTGCAAACCTATATGTTCCATCACCTAATATAGCGCATAGTTTGCTTGTTCGAAGCCAATCGTTTTTTCATTCACTCTATTTTTCTTAATTCCTTCTAAATATAAATAAATGTTCCCATGAGAATCTTCATTTATATTATCTCAAAAAGCTTCATTTGACCCTATATTACCATGTTTATTACTCTTTTCACGATTTATTCATCCAAATCTCCCTGATTTGACCATCTACCCTATCGAACATTTGAAAATATACTCCTTGTTTCTTCTCAACCAGACGTCTTACGTCGTGATTCCACAAGTCACCTTTCCATTATTGCGCACTGGCGGAGTCCTTGTGCTGTCCACTATTACTTCTCTTTAAAAATTGGTTCCATATTTGTACTATCACAATGACTACTCTGGTTACCGGAAGCAAGTCGCATTCTCTTACTATTGGTAAAGAAATTGTGTTTTTCATATTTAAAAGCGAGTTAGTGTTTTTTTGTATTCGCGAGTTCAGTGATTTTAATAGCTAAAGTTTTTAGCAAGTGATAAGTGATATTTTGTCATTCACTAATTTGTATTTAATGCGTGTGAATATTCTCACCCGCTTTCGAGCACTCAACTTGCTTCACTCCCACTTACCCTCTCTTTGACGAGTCGCCTTTGGACGAACTCTAACTTTGGTCGGACTTTCGATATGCGCCTCTGGTTAAGGTAAATATTATTGGATTGGGTTTGAGACATATACTCTAGGAGCTATTTTCTTATTGTTTAACCTTGGTGATAGACCCTCTTACATACCGGGAGCAAGTCGCATTCTCTTACTATTGGTAAAGAAATTGTGTTTTTCAAATTTAAAAGCAAGTTAGTGTTTTTTGTATTCGCGAGTTCAGTGATTTTAATAGCTAAAGTTTTTAGCAAGTGATAAGTGATATTTTGTCATTTACTAATTTGTATTTAATGCGTGTGAATATTCTCACCCGCTTTCGAGCACTGAACTTGCTTCACTCCCCCCCCCCTTCCCTCTCATCGACGAGTCGCCTTTGGACGAACTCTAACCTTGGGCGGACTTTCGATATGCGCCTCTGGTTAAGGTAAATATTATTGGATTGGGTTTGAGACATATACTCTAGGAGCTATTTTCTTTTTGTTTAACCTTGGTGATAGACCCTCTTACATACACACGCGCACATAGTCAACACACACCAAAACACGCTTATACTATAGGGCTTCTCTTTGAATTCGTTTTTCTCCATATGTTAAATACGAACAGATGAAAAAATAAATGAAAGACACCCGGCATATTACATTAAATTTCCTCTCCAAAGGCCCCAAGTCTGATCGTGGGAGGGTTTTTATAAAAATTTATCAGGATCTAAACATCGCACTCATGAGGCGAAAACAACATGCAAAATGTTCATGCAGCTATCTGCTCAAAAGAGGTTGCGAGGCACTCACCTCCATTAAAGTGGCAGAGTGCTTAAAAAGCATTAATCTAAAACCTAACACACCACCTCAGATAAAAAGTCACAGGAGCGTCATCCTTCGCCGCCTTGATTCTTTGGTTAGGGTCGGTCCGGGGAAAAAATTCACGCGGAGGTGGAGAAAAACACTGAAGAAACAAAATCATCTTTTGGGACACGGCAATAGCAAACAAGACTACGGGGGATGTATGTTCCTCTTTAATGTCTGAGTCTGCCCTAAGCAGATGGAACATGAGGAGTTTATCGACCTCCAGATGTGCTTCAAGTGCTATAAGTAGGAAAAGTACACCACGGCCAACTGCCCCAGGGGTATCGTTCTTTTATGCTCCATTTGCTCCTCATATATACATTCATGGAGTGGTTGTAATAGCACCACATAGAAGTGCCTAAACTGTGCAGGATAACATAAGACCCTATCTATATCTTGCCTAGTCAAGAAAGAAATGATTAAGAGAAAATCAAAGGAAAAAGACATGCTGACGAAGCTAAGGCTAATAGCACCTATGCGAATGTTGCCTAAGCCCCCGTTGCGGAATCTCTGGAAAATAAGACATACCGGAACGTCGAAAATAAAACTATACCAAAATTATATGTCATCTATTTTCCTCACATCGCAAATCTCTCCTCCCCGTGGACCTTTGCGAAAGAGCTTAATAGAATGCTGACGCATAATGGCATGCAAGAAATGTGGTTTCCAGAGAATCTACGCTGTTAGGAGGTTATAAAAAATAGTCTCAATCCCAGTGCGAGACTAGTTGCCAGAAGCTCCCCGCCCCGGCAACGCTCCAGCTCCTTGCAGAGACCCCAAGATTCAGACACAGCAGCATGAGGACTTTCTTCGATATAACTCAAGAAGTAATATCCGAAAGGTACAAATGACAATTTTCTTCGGACGATTAAACGGAAAAAGATACCGAGAAGGTTTTACTCCAAGCTTAAGTGAAATTGCTCACGAAACCACCCTTACAGACGGCGAATACAGGAAAAGGCACTGTAATAACGATTACGCCACCAAGGGCTTAAGTTCGTTAGAGAATAAACCCTAAATCAACACATATACACAAGAATCTAACGTGAAAAAGAGAATGGATCAACTAAAAATACTACATTTTAATTCAAACAGCTGGACCGAGGAAAGATTACTTTACGGTAACGTAATACGACAAAGTTACACAAACGTTATATTTATCTCAGAACACGAGGTAGATACAGAGAGAAACCGAATAAAAAAATTTCCATACGAAGTTATAACCAAAAATCACAGCGGAGAACGATTTTGCGTTTGTGCAATTGCTGTGAAAAAGGTATTGACTACAGAATTATAAGTGGGCTCGATAAATCTTACTTAGCTTTGTAGGTTCGTACGGCAGTGGGGCCCCTGGTCCTGGCAACAGGGCATTAGCCCCCAAGAAGAAGGTACTTACTCCTCCATAACTTCCTGCAGCTTTGCGGTCACGGCAGACCGGTTCCTTTTGCGGGCGACCTCAATGTGAGGAGTGCTGTCTCAAATTATACTTCGACCAACCGAGCAGGCAGGAATCTCGAGATACATATTGACAGACAAATTATGACGAGAATTGGACCAAACTTCCCCACATACATCAAACACAGAGCAGCCACAAAGCTAGACATAGTGCTCACCAGCACTCTTTCCCCTATAATTACTTCATAGAACCGGGCCCTCCTATCTCTAGCCACCACCAGTCTATCCTTAATAAAATCTAGACCTCTACTATTCAGGTCCCCTTCCTAGAACGCAAGAGCTTTTGGGGGCAAATTGGGATATGTATAAGCAACTCTTCGAAAATTACATTCCCGACCCCGTAATTGATCTAAACTTGAAGAAATCAAGGAGTTAGATAAAATTACCAATCACTTAATAAAAGCCGATAAGGAAGCCATTTCCCGATATAAATATAAAACCCTTCATGCCCCTTTATGGACCCCTAGAATAAGATCTCTCTCGAGGGAATACGAGGATTGGATCAATGAAGTCAACCTCACTGGCCCCAACATCACTACACACAAACAAACACGACAAATACGCAACGAACTAATGACACTCATTAGGGACTAGCAGAGTGTAGTTTGGAACAATTTAATAAGCAGACCTGACTTAGAAAACGACTTACGTACATTCTGGTAGACTGTAAAAAGACTAAAAGGAAGACGACACAGATGTCAATAAAACTCACACAAGACAACATGGAATTTACTGAGATTGATCAAATTAAGGAAGAATTCAGTCTCTTCTTGACATCTATTTTTAAGATATCCCTGGAGGACAATGACAACTTTGATTTAGACTCAAAGACAAAATCATTGACGAACTAAACGACCAGATTCACAGGACCTATTTCATCATTACGTGTCGCAAGAAAGAAATATGGAGAGATACGGTGATAAAATTACTGCTAAGGAACTCTCGAAAACTTTAAAATCCTTTCGTCATGAGCATCGGGGCGTACAGGACTGACACGGGGAAATTTCTTAAGAGCCCCACCTAACATACTAGTCTGGTTTATGAATATCATAAATGCATGTCTGAACGTGGGCTATTTGCCTAACCACTGGAAGGCGGCAAAAATGATATTCATTCCCAAAGCAGGTAAGCCACCAGACAGTCCAGCTAACTCCAGGCCTATATCTCTCTTAGAATTTGCAGGCAAAGTCTTTGACAAGATAATGGTCAACAGGATTAACTTCTTCCTCGAAAATAACGCATTGCACAATTACCAATAACATAGCTTCCGAAGGAAGCATGGAAAGGAAACGGCTCTAGCCCTGATAAACGAGAAGTTAGCAAAAGTAAAAGCTGAAAGACACCACGCAAATTTGGTACTCCAAGATGGCAAAAAGGCATTTTACAAAGTATGAAGAGGCCTGCAATACAAAATTTTACAACTGGGCCTCCACCCCATACTTGAAAGGATACTCTGGATTGCGTAATGGAAAGGAGAGCGTATGTGCGCGTAAAAGGCTTCAATGGCCCTGATTCCGAACTCGAGGCGGGGAGGCCACAAGGCAGGTGCATAAGTCCCCTGCTTTATAACATCTATACAATCAACCTTCCCTAACCTCTTACAGAAGGCTCGTTATACGTCTAATTTGCGGACGAAGTATCGATGATCTGCACATCTTATCGGAATGTGAATTATATGGCATTGATATCGACCAATGCCCCAAAGTTCTAGGTAATCTCACTATTCCGACGAACCCTCGCAGACATCCGTGTGGTGGGTGTACGCAGCCCATACCGCACGGAGGGCACGGTTCTGGACTCCGGATTACGACTGGTGGGTATGAGAGTCATATGGTAAGGATCGAGGCGTATGCACGGAGGGACTTGGGTGAATTCTATCCTTCATATAACTAAGTTCCTCCAACAAACTCAAGATCTAATATGCGTACATCCGATCCAGACTCCTGTACCCCCATCCCTATTAACGCGTGTCCCATGACTCAAGTCCTTAAACTGCAAAGGGTTCAAAATAAGTCTGTCTTAATTATAACGAAGGCCCGAAGAAGAGAAAGGAGAAAGCAGAGTGAGCTCCATGGTGAACTAGGATTGACCCTCATAAATGTAGAGCTTTACAAGAGAGCAATGAAGATCTGAGGCACCTCCCTCCCGAGTTTGTGATCGAGCTCATGAAATTTGATGACATACGACACGCAAGAGACATTTACAAGTCAGTAACTGCTCATCAACAGCGACATAAACCTAACGTTCAAAGAAAATTCCGATCAAGAAACAGCACAAACAATGCCAACATTTAACCTATTTTTCCACTTTTGAAATTAGTTAAATTCTAATTCCCCAAAACGCGACCAATTCGCTAAAAGCTTTTTTCTAAACACACACAAAATAAATAACGCAAAATCTGCGCCTAAAATACCCTTATTAAAAATACTTCACCAGCAGTAGGTACCAAAAATTCCTCTGCTATAAAGGCTTGAACGCCTTTTGTATATGTATATATTTATACAATATACACTCCAAAAACAACAAACAAAACGCAAAGAAAGCCAGATATACCCTTTCACCAAAGACCTGTACTTTCATCCTACTTTAATTTCACTTTCATATTATTTTCCCCACAATTTTCTCCTACTAAAAACCACTACTACTATATTCCTCACTTATATATGTCCAAAGTCCAAAGTGCAACTATCACGATGTTCTTATTTCAGCCCTCATACTATCATGTATTCTCAAATTCATTCATATTACGCACCCTGTATTTACTTGTCTATTGCATATTCTCACCCAGGCATCAAACGATTTAACCTTACACAATCCTATCATGTTGGTAGATATTTCCATAATCTTATTTCACCCTCGTTTACACTTAAAACACATCCATCATCATATTATTTAACACCAAGATCAGATCAATCATACTCTTATAAGCACTCTCACTTCATTGCACAAACCATGTGCACTTAAGCAAATCCTTCTGCTTAAAGAACGAGTTTGCACACACAAATTATATTCAAAATAGAAACCTCTACTCTCTTTTTATTTCCAGTATCTCCCGGCGTAACAAACGCTCCAATTATCCGATCTCTCATCCTGTCAAATGATATCCATCTTCGATTCACTCAAACATTCTTCTGCCTGTCTAACAGGTCCAGTTACTCCGCGATGTCTCTGAGTTAGGTATGCTTAAATACTTCTGGTTCTCTCACTTTATAGTTGATATTACCTGTATTATTTTGCAAGCTATTTCTCATAGATGCCCACAAATACTCATTTCCTACTCAAGATATTAAGATTTAGGGTTTTTTTTTAGAAAAATTCTTATTCTTTTATCTCATTTTTACCTCTTTATTTTCCTATTTTATCATTTTCTTAATATCTACATGGTGAAAATGGAGCGATTATTTCAATTTACTTTCAGCTCTCGATAACAAAAGACGTGCGAAATCATTTATTGAGATTTTAAAGTCTACCAATTTCTATGGAATCTTTGAAAGAACGAAATATTTCAGTACGGTTTTTAACATCGATTTTGCGCCCGAAGTCACATTCATACCACAGGAGAGACCGAAAGTTTATTGCAATTCCTGCACCAGGGTGAGCTAAAACACATGCCAGCGACACTAAATCAACTTATACCACGCCCCTTCCTTCGCCTAACCAGACTTAATGTAGCTAAACTTCTCTTATATGGTAAAGTGAGCTTCGACACACTTTGCCGTATCTCACAACATTGCGATATTTAATTACGTAAATTTTTCATCATCAGCAGTTCATTGTTTGAAGGCTTGGTTCTTTCTACGCAAACATTGATTTATTTATTCAATTAACTAGTTTACTGTTACCATTTCTTTCATCAAATGACCCAGGTAATGGTTCCAGTGGAATCTTTGTTGTGAATAAACGGCCAAATTCTGAGAACTAAAGCCGTCTTCATGAAATTGTTTTGAATACAGGAATTTTATAGTGATTTATAATTAATAAAAGTGGATCAATTCTAGGGGCATTCATGCTCTACACATACATGTAAATAGAGTATCGTTGTTTAGTTAAGACATAAAATATGATATTTTATCAAATATTAATATTTGGTTCAAAAGAGACAAAAGGCAAGAATAGAACCTTTCGTTATTTTGATAAATGAAAATAAATAACAGACAAATAGAGGGTGTCTAAGAGATTGACGTATTAATGTAAGCCGTTTTATTCTTATTTTTATCTACTTAGCTAGCTCTCCCCAAGCCCTCAGATCTATCTGTATCTATAAGACGCCCGATCTGTTCCTGCGTGCAGAATGTTGTTCGCTCATAACTCGTGGTCATCCACGCGTGCGCGTAAACTGCTGGGCGTGCGCGCTGAAACGTTTAATCATTGTAAGCGTATTAAAATAATTAGAATAATAATAGGTATTTATAATGCGCCCTTCATATGCAAAGTGCGCCACTTGCCTGAATCTGCCTTCACCCCACAAATAATAATCATAATCACCAAGTAAAGATATTTCTGTGCCATAATATAAGAATTGTAAATAATATGCATCCGATTTATTTGCGACAGGACTACCCCAGGCACTGCCTGGTACCTATGCTAGTCGTCAGTAAATTGGTAGAGAGAATAAAAAAAGGTTTCAAATTGAGATGTGCGCCTCCACAGTCTCTTTTGTGTCCCAAATATCTTCTGAGATCTTTCCAACTTGAGATATTGCTCTCTTCCTTTGGATCTTATGAAGATCCTTCCCCCCGAGTAGATTTGGGGGGAGGATTTTCATATGATCTAGCCTGGGGGGGAGGATCTTCATATGATCAATTTCTTATACATATTCTGAACTTCACCACTAATAATAATAATAAGAATATGTTGATTTTAGAAACATGCAAAAACATACTAATTTTAATCAAAGAATTCATTTAAAGTTTGACAAAACAAAATGGTGAAGTTCATAAATAGATGAATATCGAATGTTTTGGATTAAAAATAATAATAATAATGACTAGATTTGTATTGGTATATATATATATATATATATATATATATATATATATATATATATATATATATATATATATATATATATATATATATATATATAGTCGCATTTTGCCCATGTACTCAGTATCAAGAGCACCATGGACCGTGATACTTTCAAGACTGTTGTACTGCCCTTGCTAACTGAAGATTCTCTGACAGTTATTAATTGGCTTGAGCAACGCAGAATGCTGAAAAGTGAAGTGAAATGTCCCTCTTGTGATAGTAAAATGAACTGGACGAAGTATGGCAAATCCAATAATAGCTATGCTTGGAAATGACAAACTGAAGATTGTGCCAAGTATAAATCTACAGTATCTATAAGGACTGGGTCGTTTTTTTTTCAACTCTATATTAACGCTTCAGACCTAGGTTCGTTCATGCAATCTATATGTGGAGTAAACGCATTGGTGAATCAAGGGCAAGCCGTCAAGTTGGTGTTTCTGAGAAGACCATGATCGACTGCTACAGTTTTTTTCCGGGAAGTGTGCAGTAGATATCTTCAGGCTAACCCAGTGCAACTTGGTGATCCAGGAAGAGTTGTGCATATCGAAGAATCGTGTTTTTCTCACAAACCAAAGCATCATCGGGGCAGAGGACCTCACACTCCTATGTGGGTGTCTGGAATGGTCGATACCAGCATCTCACCAGGAACAGGATACATGGAAGTTGTGGACAAAAGGGATGCTGTCACACTTCTTCCTATAATACAAGCAGTAGTGCAACGGGGATCGATAATCCACAGTGATGAGTGGAAGGCATACATTAATATACAAGAACTTGTCTTCACACACAGGACAGTGAGCCATTCACTCAATTTTGTGGATCTGCAAACTGGTGTCCACACTCAGGCCATAGAATCGTACTGGAACAAACATAAAGCACATATCAGCATGATGCGAGGATGCAGGCGGGACTTCTTGAATTCTAATCTTCAAGAATTTATGTGGCGTGACCATTTCTTCAGGAATGCTTTTGATAACCTATGTACTCATATTTCCTTGCAATATTTAGTGTAATAATTCTTTTTTTAAGAAACTCTGTACACACAAATTTCCTGCAATATTTAGTGTAACAAAAGAGTAATCTGAATAATGTTTTATTATTTATTCCTTATTTAGTTTATTTATATTAAAATATTAGGGGGAGGATCTTCATATGAGCGCGACTGGGGGGATGGGATCTTCAGTTGGGTACTTTGGGGGGGAAGATCTTTATATGATCCCTTCCTTTGAATTTTCGCTACCGTGGTTGACTAGCTTCCGGAAGTTTTGCATTACATATCTATCAGGGGCATTAAGAATAAAATACTTTAGTAGAATTAGCAGCTGCTAGCCATCACTAATTTCCCTTTGGTTCATAATCCTGTTATGCCTCTTCCCAAAAAACAACACTGTTAAATTAAAGTTAGAGTTTGCTGGTTTTAAGTCCTCTTATCAAGCTATTTAGCTTCTCAAGCGGACGTCAGCCAGGGCAAGCCCCAATTCCCCACCGGGCAAGCACGCTAACAACTATACTAGCCGGGAGGCTAGCAATTGGATCCATTGCACTACTTCCCTGATTAGTCGAATTTGTTCAAATCAGGTACGACTATACTTTCTGTTACAATACACATTTGGCTTAATTTAAATGCCTCCTTATTACTTACACTACCGAGAAAATTAAGAGAAGAGTTTCTTTATTAACCCATTAGTGCCCATGGTCCTTTTTTTAAGACCATAATAATTTTACATAATATCTTGCTAACAAATGTGTGTGTTTTAGATATATATTTAATTTCTCATAAAGATTAAAGCTTAATTAAAATATTATACCTACTTTATGATAAATATTGGCAACACTGTTGTCTCAGTTTTCAGAGTAGTGTGAAAATCTTGAAGCGAAGGATTTACTCAGTTACACCTAATAAGCAATCAAATGCTTTTTGGTAAGTCGCACCTATATTCCCACCATATTTGTATATAAGATATAAAATGGATCTGCCCTATAACATCAAAAAATATTTTGGTCCTAAAATAAGGGGCTATGGTCAATTGTGCTCAATTTTTCCATTTTCTATGGACAAGTATGAAAAAGAAAATGGCTCACAGGGGCAGACTTTCTTATGTGTAAACTAATTTGCAAATATCTAGAACTGAGTAAATTTATAAAATATTCTATTTAATTTAAAGATTTTTCCATAACTCCTCACTCATTCTGTCTCTTTATATATAATTTGATATTATCTTTATTTTCAGATACCTACTCCTGCATGGCTTTCTCACATTCAGCCAAAGCATTGTATGTATTCCGTCGGTGAAGCAGTAAGTTATGAATAATAAAATATATTGGTGTTGGGAAGGTCCTGTTATTTGTTTGTGTAAAAGTAACCAATTTGTGAGTGCGTGCTCGGAAATTATAAAGGAGTATAATGAAGAGTCCTCGTTGCCGTTGCACTGCTCAAAATCACCCGTCTAGAGCAGTGTGCGGAAGAAGGTGTAGTCCTGGAAGCATATTATAGAATCGCATTTAACTCAAAAATACCTCCCCTCCACCCCCGATCTCCGCCCCATCCAGGTTAGGAGAAGTAGGAAGGGGCCGACCCAGGCCAACCTCTCTGATTGCAAGTAGGGTACAAGCGAGAGACGGGAGAGGTTTTAAAGTGAGGGGTAGACAAGGAAAAGGAAAGTGGAATTTATGAAATGTGTTAAAGGTTAATAGTTGACCCTAGTTCGTTTGCCCAAAGAACGGGGGGGGGGGGACTGGGTAGTGCCAGATTTCTCTGGCAGATCTACAGTTTACTATTATTCTTATTTTTGTTCTTCTTATTGTTTTGATCCCTATTTTATACTCACTCCCACCTGACCATTCGTTCTCTGTTGTTCATCGGTCTGGGCTGTTGACCTTAGAGGCTGGTATGCTAGTCGTTCTCCTTATGTGTCCATGATTATCATTTCTTTTCTTATCCTTCACCTCAGCTTGGGGAGTCTGCATCCAAGCGGGGTCTTCCATTTCTTTGGTTTGCAAGCCGTTATCTTGTTTCCTATTTTTATCTTCTTTGGTCTTCTTGTCATCTTTTCTTTATCTTTTTAGGTAAACATTGCTGTGTCTTCGGTTTGCAGTTTCTTTCTACTGCTTGGAAATCTGAAGTTGTTTTATTATGTTCTTCTATGTTAGTCTTGTTGTATAAGTCTTGGTTTCTATCTTCTATATTTTTCCAAATATTTGCCCTAGCATGTAGATCCGCAAGGCTTCTGCGTTCTCTCCGTCTCGTGTTTGTTATCCAAAAGATAGCTTTGTTTTGGATTCTTTGAATTCTTAGTAGTCTTGTCCTGGGTAGTGTGTAGACTGTTATCGGTGGATAAGTTAAGACTGATTGTACCAGCGCGTTATTAAGTTTTTCTTATATTTCATGTTCAATCTCCTTTTTTTCTATGAGAGATATTCCTTTTTGGGTTCTATATTTGTTATTCCTCTCTAGGACTGTATATCCTGTTGGTTTTATTGTTAGTCCAAGCACTGATCCTTCGTATGCATATTTATAGTTGTTTCCGTTAATTTCGATATAGGTTTTTCTTCTTTCAATTGGTATTATTTTAAATTTATGTATATTAGTCTTGATTTTCCATACTTTCTCATAATTGTTAATATTTTATATTTCAATTTTTGTTATCCTTGCTTGATTCCTAGGCCTCAGGTAAGGAGTTGTCCCATTCTCTGTGATATCTTCTGCGTACTGCATGTTTATTGTTCCTGGTGTTACTGGTCTAGGGATATCTGCAGTGTATACTGAGTAGAGTGTCGGACTTAGACCCCCCCTGTGGTACTCCAGCCCTCAGTTGGAAGGTTGGTCCCTTGTATCCTTCTAGATATACGAGGAGCGGTCAATAAGTTTTGAAATTCGGATATAAGGAAACGAGATATGAGGAAAAGTGTTTTATTATTTTTCACTATAACTACCCTCGACTTCAATGCACTTGCACTACTTGTCCCTGAGGCTTCGAATTCCCGACAACCAGAAAACTCCTGACTGCTGTTCAATCCACTCCTGGACGGCGAGCTCGACATCTTCATCCTCTCCAAACCGGCGTCCACGGAGTGCAGCCTTGAGCTGGCGGAATAAAAAGTAGTCGCTGGTGGCCAGATCTGGACTGTAGGGAGGATGGTTGAACTCCTCGAATCGGCACTCGTGCGGGGCAGCTTGTGCAACTCTGGCCTTGTGGACAGGAGCATTGTCGTGGAGGAGCATGTAACTGCGTGTCAACTTGCCGCGCCGCTTCTGACGGATGCAGTTCTTTAACCCAGCTAGTTCCTCGGCGTAATATTGGCCTGTGAGGGTCCTTCCACGATGCGCATAGTCCACCATCAACACTCCCTCAGAATCCAAGAAGATGGCAGTCATGATCTTCCCGGCTGAGGGTTGGGTCTGGAACTTGATGGGGGTCGGAGAGCCCCTGTGCTTCCAGGCCATGCTTTCGAGCTTGGTCTCAGGATCCCAGTGATGGACCCACGTTTCATTACCTGTCACTATGCGAATCCCATGGGGTCTTAGTTGTACAGGAGCAGCAGCTCCTCCGAACTTTGACGACGTTGAAGTCGATCATGGGGCGTGAGGTTTCGTGAGGTTTCTAGGGACCTAACGGGTAGAGACCTTGGTCATGGCCAAGTTGTCGTGGATGATGTTGATAACACTTCCATGTGATATTCCAAGTTCTCGCTCCATTTCTTCGACCTTCACCCGTCGATTTTCAAGCATGATCCTCTCCACACAAGCCACATTGTCTTCGTTCGTCACGTCTGAAGGCGTCCTGGACGGGGGTCATCTTCAAGGGACTCACGACCATGGCGGAACTCCCTATTCCAGCGTGTAATGGTTGCATAGGAAGGGGTGGTGTCGGTGTACACTGCAACCATGCGTTCATGAATCTCTTTTGTATTCTTGCCTTCCTTGGTCAAAAATTTGATCACTGCGCGGTGCTCAACTTTCTCCGTGGTTGAAAAATTTGTGACTGATGATCTGCGATAAGCTACTGCTTATTAAATAGACAAAGCAGGATCGTGCGGCATGCAGGTCCTGACTTGTCATAACTTGTCCTAACACCCCTACAAACAGCCATACCCCTTCCTCTGTTTTGCCTTACCGATTCGCAAAACTTATTGACTGCTCCTCGTATGTACGCATATCTGTTTCGTACATAGTTGCAGAGTAAGCGTTTTATGTTGTTATTCATGCTTAGCCGAAGAATCTTTGTAGATTAATCCTTCAGTCCAGACTTTTTAAACGCTTTTTCCACGTCCCACAGTACAATATCGACTGTGTTTTTCTGTCTTGGCTTTGCGGTCTTTTCAGTGATAATTGCCAGTGCCATTGTTGCGCTTTGTTTTTTTCTTAAACCAAACTGAAATGTGTTGTATCCTGCATTTCCATTTTGGTGATCTACTAGTATTCTATTCATGATCTTTTCCAAGACTTTGCCAAGGAAGTTGAGTAGTGAGATAGGTCTGGAACTTGTTACCAGATACGTTGGTTTGTCTGGCTTAGCAATGAAGATCATTTTTGGTGTTTTAAATCCATCCGGGTAGTATCCTATAGTTACATAGTTAGGCAAGCATTAAACAATTTTGTAATTCCGTCAAGTATGTTATCTGGCGCTGTTGTGTTGTAAACTTTCTTAAACCCAGATGGTCCGGATATTTTCTGTTTGAAAGAGTATATTCCACTCACAAGCTATTCTTGATGATAATTGCGCCAGTGCTCATGTGTTCCTCCCTGTCTCCGTCAGCTGAAGGCCTATCCGATTTTATGTTAACTCGGAGGAACTCTCCTACCATTTCTTCCGTTTGGTTGTCGAATTGAGCATTGTCCTCCAGTGTTATTAAAAAGATTCTTTCCCAATGTTCCTGGAGTTTCATTTCGTTAGATTGTTTATCTTCTGTTGGGACTCTGTTCTCGTCATCCAACTTGATGATTTTCTTTTTTCGTCTTCCTTTTATTCTGTTTATAGTTTGCCATTCTTTTTTCAGGCATTTTTCTCTCTCTATTTTATTTGTTAGTTCTTTCAACCTCTTCATTCTGCTGCTATTCTATTAGTAACAGTATTTCACTTTTCAGTCTTTGTATATACCTGTATCTGTGGGTCTTGTTGCCTAATTGTTTCGTATGTTTATGTTATCTATCTGGCTTTCCTCTTTATTTTAGTTGCCCATTTAGGGTGAATTAGTGTTTTATATTCTATCCATGGAACGTTTTTCTTGTCTGTTTCTTCAATTATCTTTATATTTTTTCCCAGCTCGGCATCGATTGCGTCTTTACTTCCCCTTTCCATTTAGGTTGGTCTATACTTCCTTAATGTTTCTTTATACTTGTTCCAATTTACTCTTGCATAACTTTTCCTTTTTGGAATATCCACTTAAATTGGGTTTTGGTTGATGAGAACCACTATACCAATATGGTCGCTGTAGAGGAAGGCTATGGGTTCCATAGGTAAATTGTAAGGCATGTTTATGCTACTTAGTACAATGTATGGCTTTGTTGCGCTTTTTCCAGTAATGTAGGTCGGAAAATCAGGCCCGATTCTCCGGACATTTCTATCTAGAAGTATCTCCAAGTTTTTGCCACACTTGCTTTTCCGTCTCTAACATAATTATATGCAGTAGGCGTTCATATCACCTAAGATATAGTTGTGTGTCTACTTCTAAATATTTTCCATAAAATTCTGAATAGGGAGATAATCTCGCATAGGAGGTTGGGACCCTGTTGCTATAGTGAGAGGGTAGTATTCCAATTGGATAGTTATAGCTAGATAAGCTTCGTCAAATAGCTAGAATTCTTGGTATTTAATTCCATTTTTAATTGCTTTTGCTGTTCGTAGGGTTTTAGTAATTACATTATAGTTGCATATTTTTAGTTCTTCCATTGGGAGTTATAGACCATGATCTGAGATTGTTATCACGTCCGGGTCCATTTCTCTGAATAAATTTCCGAATGCAACTTTTTTGTTTATCTATCCATTTGTATTGCTATGTATAATCTTAATGTTTTGACTGGTTCTATTTTAGTCTTTTCCTGTCTGTATCTGTTTAGTTACTTCTCTTACTTACTCTTAGAGTGTTTTCGTCTTTCTACGGTCTTCTGCCACCTACCATTTTTGACTATCTGGAAGGCCTCGAATTTGTTTTGTTTTTTTAATATTAGTGGGAGAGATCCTAATTTTGTTCTCCATGAGGAGTTTCCTTATTGTTCTTTTTTCGTGGTGTGAATTAAACACCCACGTGCACGATCCGTATTATTTTGGAAGTGGTTCGGTAGGGTTGTCTAGGAAGCTAAGTTTGAAATCACTCGCTTCGTAGACACTTCCTTCTTTTTTTGACTGATTTTTTTTCCTCGTTTCTGTTTCCGATTGTGAATTTGAGTTTGTGCTTTGTTTTATTTTGCATTTTTCTTTATTCTTTGTCTTTTATTTTTTTCTTTGTTTCCACTGTACCAGATGAGATATTGCTCTCTGATTCTTCCGTTGTTGCGATGTCTTCTATTGTTTCTAATTCTTCGTTGGATTCATCTTTGTCGTTTGTTTCTGTTGGTTTATTATTTATAAGAGTAATGTTTAATTTCATATCCCAAAACGCTGCTACCCCGAAGATCTGATCAGAAGGGGGGTTCTTAGGGAACCTTATTTTGGGGATTTCATTTTTCTCCAACATCATATTTAAGGGGGCTGAAAAGGAGCCTTGCATCGCGATGTTCTTAATATGCGCATGCATTATGCATGTAGGTATATCGAGTCCTGTTGCTTCCTTTATGTTAAGAATCACTTTTTCAATTTGTGTTTCATTAATTATCGCCTTTGCTACGTTTGCATACGTCCGGTTCATTTTTGACGGATCTTGTTCTTTTGATTCCGTTTTTTTTCTGTTTATAACCTCCTTTCTTTTGGGGCAGTTTATAGCCATAGTTTTGTGGGGGCCTCCGCAATTTATGCATTTTTTGAGGTCTCCGTATAGTTTCTGAAGGTGTGCCCCTCTTTGGAGCATTCAGAGCACACTGTTGTCTTATTTGTAGATGCATTTGATGTATGTTCTTCCTGAACATAACATTGGAAGCATGTCTGGTTGTTTATAAATTGATCCCTTTCTATATTCTCAGGAGGGATTCACATTCCGTATGCTAGTATGCCGGGATTTGCTGCCTTTGTTGGCATCTCTGAGGAGTCGCACAGAACTTTGAATACGTGCGTGTGGATGCCGAATTTGATGACCTCCGATATTTTTGTACCAGTTCTGGCCTTATTTCATCTCTTATATGTAAGCCTACCCAGAGGTCGATTTTCCTGCATGCAATGGATCTACTGGCTTTGACTTGGGGAGAAAGTTTTGGAGAATCCAATCTTTTCCAGTGGTCGGAATCCTTTTTCTGAAACGAGTTTTTCTACATCTTCTTCATGGCAAATGGCCACGTATCCAGCTTGAGTATCAAATTGTTTTACTAGAGCGATCTTGATTTGTGCGTAGAGGGTTCGAATAACTAGGAGTCTTTCTGGCCTCCTTGCTCTATGTGCCGTCTTGAAGGTTATTCGCTTACATTCCGAGTCCATGGTGGTCAATATGGTGCCCAAACCCCAGCTCCGGTTGTCCACTCTGAAAAAGAGGACAGAATCTAGGAGACTAGTCCTATTCTAAGTGTGCACAGGAAGTTTACTTAAATACCTGCCTATTAGTGCAGTCCGACACCCTCCCACCTTAAAAGGCCTACTCTACCAGGTGCCTCTCCAAGGTTTCCAGTTCGTGTCCTTGAGGGACCCCCTTCTTTGCGCCCCTTATCAGGGCTTCCTTCCACTGTTCACTATAGCATATAGCCAAGGAGTTCTGAGCACCAGGAGGGTCTCGTTATATTGCAAAAGTAAGAAGGTATAGTTTTGAGTAAAAGTAGTCAAGTGTGGGCAGACCCTCTTTGGGGGGAAACCCTGCACTTAGACATAGGAGGTATCTTCAATCAGAATAATTGCGGATGAATCTTCAGGTAGAAGTTAGTTTGGGGTAATACATTTGGTAAGCGTTTTCATTCCTCCCTCGAGCTTGACTTTGCCTCCTTTCCTTAGTTTCTTAGTAAAAGATTCTGAGTAAACATACTGAGTCCTTCTACCAACTCTTCCCGCCGCTAAGAGCTCTTTGTCGTAGGTTGAGTATGCTTGCTGTGTCCAGCTTAGCTTGTTCGAAAAGAATGCTACCGGTCGTGGCGATCCGTTTACCATTTGGTGCAGGGTGGCACCTACCGCGTATTGGCAGCAATCCCTGACCAGATGGTATGGCGAATCATTGTGCAGTTGGTAACAGAGTTTGACGGAGTTGATTAAAACTGAATTTAGTATTTTCAACTGCTCCTCGTGCCTCATTGTTCCATATGAGCTCACGAGCTTTAGGTTGTAGGTGTGCAAGCTCAGTCAGTAGGGCTGCAAATGCAGAAAAATTAGGAATCATCCTTCTGTAGTATCCCAACATGCCCAAATATGGTCGAGGTTCCTTGTAGACTTTTGGTACGGACATGGCTCCAATCTCCTTCACTTTCTTTTCAGGTGGGTAGATTCATGCCACCAAAATGTGATGCAGTAACGAATCAGTCTCCTCCTTTACCAGCTCGCATTTCTCCAGGGATATCCTCAGTCCAAATGCTTTAAGTGGTCGTTAATATTGTACGGAAATCTCAGACTGCCGTCTATGTATACATAAACGAACACTAATCCCCAAAACAGGTTATCTATGTGTCGTTGGAATGTGCAACTTGCATTACGGAGGCAGAATGGAAGCTTCACGTACTCCCATAAGCCAAATGGCGTTATCATCGCAGTCTTCTTTATGCCCGCCTAGTTCATAGGGATTTGATGGTAAGCACGAATCAGATCCAACCTTGAATAAATGTTTTTGCCATGGAGGTGGTTTGCCACACTTTGAATTCGCGGCAATGGATATCTGTTGGGATATGTGATCGCATTGAGCGCTCGGAAATTGCCGACCACCCTGTACTTACCCCGTAAATTCTTCGTTTTCATGTGAATCAGTGATGCCCATGGTGTTTTGACAGTCACACGAATCCCTCCTTCAATAGTGTTGCGAAAGTTGCTTTGGCAACTTGCAATTTCTCAAATGAAAGGGGTCTCAGCCGCACGAATGTGGGTGGAACACTATCTGTCTCAATTGTGTGCGTCACTGAGTACGGCGAAGATGGAGAGGGATTAGCGGGTGAGGGAGTGTACAATGCCTCATATTTCTCCAATATGTATTTGAAATGAGCCAGTAGGTGCTGTAGATCATTAATGATTGAAGTTAACCCAGGCTCTCCTGATAGTTTTACTTCTGATACAAGTTTGGTTTATTCCACCAAGAGATTAAAATGCAGCAGAAAGTCAATTCCTAATAAAGACGAAGTGGTATCCACGACCACAAATGACCACTTGAATGATCGTGTGTACCTCGGCTTGCACTTTTATTTTTACGCCATTAGTCGTTGTATTATTTACACTGGACTCGCGTAATTCACCCAAATTCACCAATTTAGCCGGAATTATCCATACACTGGCCCCCATATCAATAAGAAACTCACATTTATTCTTATTAACTTTACCGGTGACGGTGAAAACATATGGCATACCAGCGGCCGCGCTTGCAATGGCATGGCCTGCTAGTTTTCAGCTGGGGCTGGCAAAGATGGGCTGGAGGAAGATTGCATTTGCACGTATTGTTCTCTCTTTGGCCACCTGGAAGAAACATTCAAGCAATTCAAAAGAGGTAAGCTAATAACATTTGTTTTCAAGCAATGGATGGTGTGCTGTGCTCTGAAACTAGTAGTTATTTATTTCAAATGGATGTATATCAAGGAAAGCAAAAACAATCTTCTCTTATTGTTTTTCCTAGGCTTAAGAGTGGTTTATTTCTGTTGAGCTATTTAGAAAACTCATTTGTCATGAAATATATGTTGACAATTTCTTGTCAAATTCTGATCTATTTGTGGAAATGAAAACCTGAAGAATCAGCATTACACGTACAATATGTTCAATGAGACCAGCCAGATGCCCTTTGAAAGATGATAAATTTCTTAATAAAATCATGGATCCTATGATTACAGGTTTGAAGAAAAGGAAGAGCTTTTCTTTTTGAAGTGGCACGACAACAGTATTTTTAAAATTGCAAGCAACCACCAGTCTGCTACCTCTTATATTCTAATATAACAAATATATGGGTGGAGTGGATCAATTGGACTGGTTTATCTAAATGGATCGTATTTCTATTAGATCTAAGAAGTGGTACTTTAGTTTGTTCACAAACTTCCATCATACTGCAATGGTCAAGTCCTGGATTGTTCATTGTTTTGCCAATGAAAATGCTATGACATAACTAGATTTCAGGAGGTCAATTGCAAAAGCTTATTTACATCTATCCTCGGATATTGATCTCCAAAATTCTAGGCGTCCAAAGGTATTTTTTCTGTTCAAAAGGACCCCCGAAAATTAAGTGTTCTTCTACTGTACATCTGCTCGATCGAACAGATAGAGGGAAGCAAAGAACAGTTGCTATTTGCAAGAATTTTCTTTCAAAGCAATGTTACGAATTGAAAGTTGATCTGCATATGGGCGAATGCATTAACAAATGGCATGAAAAGTAAGCAGCTAGAAAACTTTTTTTTTACAAATAATGTGTAGTTCATTGCTGATTGATAAAATAACAAAAACCTTTTCTTTCTTTTGAGATCAAATGTTATATTTCTAAAATTAGCAGTGATTAGTGAAAAAATCTTTAGCTCATTTTATTTTTGTTGATGCCAAATGTAATATTATAAAAATCTGGTTTGACAAACAAAAGTGCCCCATGTGCCCAGCTTCCCCAAAAGAGGATAAAAATTCAAAATACTTTTTTGCTTAAAATAATTTAATGAAGTTTATATATAATATGTAATATCAATTAATGATATAGAAATAACGCATTTTTTTAAAAAATTAAAAAAACAAAATTTGGGTACTAGTGGGTAAAAATATTTTAAAAATATGAATGGGTTAATGCAATTTCTATAGTACATAAGTGCACTATTTAATATATAGTAACACGATTTCATATGATACAAGAAATTATAGTAAATAAACAAACAAAATAAAATATTAACATGTGCAAAATAAGAGAACGATCATTCACAGAATTGCTTAGCAAGCAAACACACTATGAATCATTTGTTTTCTATTGCTTCTATGCAACGACGACAACAGAATCTCACCAAATTGAAAAATTTCGGTGTTTTATTATTCCATTCTTTATCAATTTTCGTCCATAAATCAGTCGCAGTTGAAGGCTCCTGGTTTTGAATTTTGTCTCCAGTGATCTCCCAGTGGTTCTCAATTGGGTTCAGAGCCGAGCTCTGAGCTATCCACTTCAATACATCGATATCGTCTTTTTAGAAATGGTTATTTTACTTGATTTGCAGTATGTTATGACGCGTTTTCCTGCTTAAATATTGCTGGCTGGTCCAGAGATGCTGGGTGTAGATACATAAAATGTTGTATGAGGTTGAGCTACAAAATCGCATTTACCGTTCCAATTACACTAGCCAACAAATTTTAACACTGTTTCTGCTACTTGAGTAAATGTTGTTGTAACTAACTAACTTTGGTGCGCTGATTCCAAACCTGCGCTCAGATTTGTCTTCGCACGTAAGGTTCCTGAGTTATGCAACTAGGCTATATGGCTCACCTTGTCACCTTGGATCAATTAATGAGATAATTATTATGAGTTTTAGAAGAATGAAAGGCTTCTGGGCAATGGTTTGGAATTGGGGCACCCTATTTGGTATTATGTACGTCCTTTTGCAGACCTAAACAAGATATGTATTACATATAAAAGAATTTGTACACAGCTAACGATAAATTTCTTCAAAAATGTTTTATACTCTTACTCTTGTCCTTGTACGTGGATATAGAATCCTCCCATTGTAAGAACCAGCAGTAGTTACTCATGATGTTTTCGTTGAAGCGGCCTTGATACATTTTATCTATCATTACGATATCTTGGTGGAACCTTTCCCCATGTTTGTCACTAATATGATCCATATTAGACTGAAAGAATCTAGATGCGAATACAAGAAATGCATCTTAAGAGACATTCGATACTCCATTCGTTGATAGGCCTTTTAGCATGTTGTCCACTAGTTCTTCATAGTTTTCAGCCCTATAATTACCAAGAAAGTTCTGCACTACATGGACAAATGAATCTCATGCTGCTAACTCAAGTAGAATTATTTTATTTCTGAAACTTTCTGTCACGTATCAATTCTCTGATCTCTGGCCCTACAAAAATGCCAGCTTTAAGTTTAGCATCGGTTTTCTCTGCACCAAATTTCTCTTTGAGACTCTGGAATCCATCAGAATCATTGGCCATTGCTTCAACAAAATTCGTGATAAGGCCAAGTTTTGTATGAAGTGGTGGAAGGTAGAATTTATGTAGATGTACCAAAGGCATGGGCTTCACATTGTATCGGCCAACTATGTGTTCTTCTCTTTCAGGCCACTTTATCACAATATAATGATTCCTGTCATTACAGCTGTTCCATAGCCATAAGAATCAGATATTTCCTTGTATAACCTATCTGCAGTCCAAGAAGTAAAGAAATTTCCTTTAGATCACCACAGATATTCCACTTATGATGCCTGCAATGAACACCTTCCAAAATAAATTTCATTAAGTCATATGTCTTTATCACCGCAACAATAAGTGCGACAGGAATTGAAGGTATATTGTTACCATTGTGTAGCAACACAGCTTTGAGGCTACAGTGCTTGCATTCATGAATAGTCTCCATTCATCAGGTAAATGCTCTTTTTCTAGCTGATTCATGATGCCATTAACATTAGTACAAAAATAAGCACCATCTTCTTATTTATAGAAGGCAGCTAAAGCCTCATGGTGTTTACGGAAAGTAGATATTTTTGCACCGTCCTCTAGAAGACTCCATTGCTGTATTCTAGAACCCAACAGTTCTGCGTTCTCCTAGCACAATGAAAAATCCCTCACCGAATCATTCAATCTTTCTTGATTTATCAACTGGATCTTTATTTCATTAGAATCATCCTCATACATTTCATCATCATTGTTATCCTCCTCTTCAAGCGATGAATCATCTTCTTTATTGCACCAGCTGATAAAGGAACTGGGATTTGCATCTCCATATAATGAGGAACTGGTCTTATAGCTGACTTACAATCTGGATATACATTTTTTGACTTGTTCTTATTTAAGAATCCCGCAATATTTATTATACAACCGTAGCAATCAAAAACATGATTTATTGGCTCACGCCACACCATTGGTACAGCAAAAGGCATACCTTTCCGTTTGCCTTTTAACCACTGTGTCAGCCCAGGATAACACACAGTACAAGATTTGTGAGGTGCCCAGCGCTTGTCTTGGTCACCAACTTTACAACCAAAATAATAATTGTATGCAGTTTTGACTCTTAACTAAAATTTTCCGCTGGATCCTTGGAGTATATCTTCCACAGATATAACAAAAGTTGTCTTGGCTATTTATACATCCTCGGCCATTAATGTTTTCAACTTAGTTTGTATATATCATGTTATATACTTTTGTACAATCTTATTTCATTTACAAATTAATTGAGAGATAAATCTGAAAAAAATTCAATTATTCACTGTATGTAAATACCTTTTCAACACCACTACTATAATGGCTAAATTCGACAGCATGATAAAGTAGGAGTGTAATGCAGGAACCAAACACACACAACACATCCTCTCAATACGGTAGCCGAAGCAACACTGCCCATATGTGTAACTAAAGAGTGTGTGTAATTCAGGAACCTTACGAGCTAAAACAATTATGATTAAAGATTCGGAATCAGCAATCTCAAGCTAATCCTCAAGTAGAAAAATCATTGTTGACTATTTAATTATTTGCACTAGCAGACCAACACCTTTAGAGAAAAGCCTTCCTCATACCATGAGGCTGCCTGGCATCAAATCCAACTAAATTAATTTTAACTTTGTCGCTGAAACGAATTCTCTTTTAAGGTTCATCTCACAAAACAACACCAACTTCTGTATATTCGAGTCTTGCCTTCTGGTTCTTCTTAATGGTGATTGGTGTGGTTGCTGGGAAACGAGCATGTAAACCAGATGCATTGAGTCGACGAGACACTGTGAAACGGTTAACTTCTTTGCCACTATTGGTCTAAATTTTTCGAGTAATTCCTGATGAAGTTTCATCCATAAAGAAGCGCCTTTTCAGACGGTGTTTTTCCGAAGTCGCCTAACTTTTCTAGGAAACGTATAGGTTTCATTTTCATTGTATAACTTCAGAACGGGCGAAATCACACTCTTGGATTTTTCTACCTCTCTTGCAATTGCAGCAAGAGTCCTCTCCTAAGTTTTCAAGCTAATAATTTGCTGACGGAGCTCAGTAGTCATTTTCACGTGTACTGGCATCCCTGCAGAGTCAGTACAATAACAATTGCAGTTGCATAGTTTTTACCTACTGAGTAAAATTTGCCAGATGATTTCAAGAAACGTCTAGAATGTTCCTGAAAAAAATTGTTCTCTTATTTTGCACCTATCAATATTTTATTTTGCTAGTTTATTTATTATAATTTATTGATTATATGGTTGTATCATTTGAATTATTCATAAAATATATTAAATGCATGAATTTATGTACCATAGAAATTTAATTTACATACTCAGTATATTTTAATAAAGATAAATCATTCTCTTAATTTGCTCAGAAATGTACCTTAATACTCCTTTCGCTATCGTAGGTTATTTATAAACTTGGTTATAGTCTCGCACTGATTAACATGCAACTAATTAACAGTCGAATATTAATATGAATCGAGTTGATGCTTACCTCTGCAGGTTGAACAAGACAGTGAGGAAGTAGATACTGAGTTCAGAGAATCTTCGAGACTATTCATTAAATCACGAAGATTTGCCAGACGCTGAAATAAAAAATAATTTCCCGTAAGTTTAACCTAAGTACCAAAGTCATAGAGACCATTAACTATGTTAAAGAATGTTGCCTTTAAAAGGAATACAAGAAATACAAGCACCCTTTTGAGCTTAGTTAAAGCAACGCTTTCAACTATTCGGCTAAGCGTGAGCAAAATATTCTGACGAATAGACAGAGACTAGGTTCGCCAAGTCGAACGGAAACAGTAGGAAAATGATAGAATTAATAGGGCATTCAAATGAGAGAGGAAAAATCGATTTTAACACGACTCGAATATAGACTATTTATCTCTAATCAACGCTATACATAAAATGATTAAATAAAAAGTCATAACGCAAAAAATAAGATAAACGGAATAATATATTTTATTCGTGAAAAAGGTTTTTACTAATTAGGAAAAATTAAATTTTAATAAATGCTTCAATATGCCCTCCTTTATGGTCCACCATAAAGGAGGACATATTGAACAATTCCTTAAAATTCAAAGTTTTTTTTAAAGTTGAACTTTTTTAAATGTTGCAATTTATAAAATATAAAAACATGTTTTTTACTTTATATTTTAAAGACTAATTGACTCCTTAAATGACTGTACGACGATTTTTACAGGGAATAAGTATTTATAGACAAAAGATTCATCTTTCTTTTTTTTATTTCATGTCCTTAACTGAAATGGTAATGAAGATATTCGTCCTCAAAAACGGTTCAATTTGTTTCGGGTCACCCTTTATATTTAGGTATTCCTTCGATTTTTATATATAAATAAATTACTTATGTTTGTTTTGTTTTTTGAATATGCTTAGAAATAATTTATTAACGTGTTGAAAAATAGGCATGTTTGGAAGAGCGATAACTGAAACAGGCTTGGAACAGGCAGAGAAATAATAATGAACGAATAATGGTGGCAGATATTTGAAGTTTGTTAATGATAGGCAAAATTAGACCAAAATGTTTCGTGTCATCGGCCCGGTTTCATAAATATGAATACTCGTTATCAGACGGCAAATGAACAGCATTTTATTATATATTCAATACTAATTAATACTTCTATAATGTGTGGGGGGGATTTAAATACACATTAAAAATATTTGTTGAATAATGTAGTGTTTAAAACTATTGTAAAAATATATATGTAGTTTGATGAGTTATTTTTTCAATCCACCATCCCTGCAACTCTTTGACACCTTGAGGCATTTTATACCACATCATGCCACCTGAATTTCTCGTCACATCAGTCACCTAACATTTAATATTTTTAACACAATTCAGAGAGAGAGAGAGAGAGCACTACGCGTCGGAAGAATCTTCAATATGTGCCCGACGGAAGCGCTTCCTGCGATAAGAGGCAGCGATGGGCACGCCGTGAGAGCAGAAGGGTCACGACGAAAGCATCACAAGGCAATCCTTTACCGAGAAGACAGAGATAACGCCAGGAGAAAAAAGTTTGAAATTCCTGGCCGGGACTCGAACCCAGGTCTGCTGATTGCCGGTCAGATGCTCTACCGCTGAGCTACCAGGCACAGTGACTCTACCTCGCCCAAAGCGTTACCCCATCAAACCCAGTATCTCTGTCTTCTCGGTAAAGGATTGCCTTCATTGTGCCGCCCTTTGCTCTCTATGATTCTAGTCTTTTTCTAATGTCCCTTTCTCTTACCTCTAAAAAACTCCTGTTTCTTGTCTCATTGCTCATTCGCGTCAAATTTCTCTTTCTTGTACTATATTGTAATATAGTCTGCAATGCAAGGTTTCTGCACCTTTATTTCTGTCTTCAAAATTGTTTTGAAAGGCAGAAAATAAATATGGCGAAAGCACTGTTGTGGTTGTTATCACCCACAGAACTTGCATTTGCTCCTTCTTCTTTGTATGTGAAATGGGGGATGAGCCTTTAAATTGTGAGCAGGTAAGAAGATGTGGTATAAAAATTCCTTGCAGGTTCCTAGCTTAGAGAGATACTGGGTTTGATGGGGTAACGCTTTGGGCGAAAGAGAGTCACTGTGCCTGGTAGCTCAGCGGTAGAGCATCTGACCGGCAATCAGCAGACCCGGGTTCGAGTCCCGGCCAGGAATTTCAAACTTTTTTCCCCTGGCGTTATCTCTGTCTTCTCGGTAAAGGATTGCCTTCATTGTGCCGCCCTCTGCTCTCTATGATTCTAGTCTTCTTCTAATGTCCCTTTCTCTTACCTCTAAAAAACTCCTGTTTCTTGTCTCATTGCTCATTCGCGTCAAATTTCACTTTCTTGTACTATATTGTAATATAGTCTGCAATGCAAGGTTTCTTCACCTTTATTTCTGTCTTCAAAATTGTTTTGAAAAGCAGAAAATAAATATGGCGAAAGCACTGTGGTGGTTGTTATCACCCGCAGAACTTGCATTTGCTCCTTCTTCTTTATATATATATATATATATATATATATATATATATATATATATATATATATATATATATATATATATAACAGTTATCCTCTATCCTCTGATTTCTGAAAAATGAATAGGTTGGGGAAGCACATCTTGTTATTTTCTATCGTATTACATTATTCCTCTTTCTAGATTAATTTGAATTTGCATTGAGTTTCATCCTTTCTTTTCTTGGGGAATATTACAATACATTAGAGAAGTTTGGGATGATTTAATACCCTTTTCTGCTACTATTAAATCCTACTATTAATAACTATCGACCACTGAATATTAACCATGCCTCCAAACTTTTATGGTTATATTAAATCAGCTTACCTTAGGTCATGTAAAACTTCTTTAATAGTTAGATTCTAGCTAAAGTTAGACGGAGTTTTTGATATATGACCAACCAAACCTAACCGAATGTATCCCGGCCTAACCAACAAACTCGAAGCACAATTGCTCCTCTCATTCGGCTGTTATATCCTCATTTGATGGATTTCGTTCTCTTCTATTCTTGAAATCGATCGAGCGCCAAGGTTGACATTGGACTGCCGTGCATTTTGGTGGCGTCATGACCTTCAGAAAGTCCTTCAGTCAAACAGCGATGAAATATTCTCTTTAATATCCACTGCTTCGAATTAACCTTTTTTTTTTTACTTTATTGGAAATATTTTTTGTAATTTATAATTTATTCAAAGATTGCTTAAAATAGAATTTTGAAATCAATACCTGTGCTTCAGTCGTGGCCCAGGTTTAGACCTTAAAGAGCTTGACTATGAATGTCTCCGCTGGTTGATGTTTCCTCACTCTTTCTGTTCATTTTGTTCATTATTCTCTAACTCGCCCTGTTTATTCCGTTCATTGACATTACTTTTTATACTTCCATTCCTTATTCCGTATTTTTCTTTACCAACCTGGAATTCCATTCTTCTGGCACCAATTTCTTTTTTCTTATCCCTAATTTACAAATAATTGGCTCCTCTTCGCTAATAAGAGATTTCCAAAATAATGGCTTGTTAGTAGAAACGATTTTTCAGAGATTTCCATTAAAAAATTGTAAAGATTGCTTATTTGTGGGAATATTATAAATGCTAAAAAAAGACAAACGTTGGCCAAAATATTTAACTATCTTGGAAGTTCTGAGATATCAAAATTGAATAAACAAAAGAAACTTTACTACTATACAACCAATATATACAAATTAATAAAATGTGTTTCATATAAGTGCCCAATAGGATTAGATGTACACGGGAATGGTTTAAAGGGACGCTTGGATGCAGCCGGGACTTCGCACGGTTAAAGTCCAGGGTCATATTGTAGACGGCAAGTAACTCGGCTTTTAATGTTGAGTAGTCAATGGTGCCTCTGGCGGGAGTGAGATGAAAATATCCCTGCGCTGAGTATTCAACAAAGGCAATAACTTGGCTACGCCGTCTGCCTCATTATCCCAGTGATTCACCTCAAAGATCTTCTCAAATTGAGTGAGATACGACCCGAAATCTTCACTTTCCTTAAACACGGACAATTTTATAGACGGTGTCTACTGCACTTCTGTTCTCAAATTAATGGAAAGCCATTCATTCCTTACCCGACTCATTTCAAGTTCATGGGAAAGAATTCACTTTTTTTTCTCGTTCATTTTCTTCTCTTTCTCTTCTTTCTGCCCTTTCTCTTTCTCCCTGTTCTTTTTCTTATGTTTCTCTTCTTTCTGTTCTCTCTTCTTCTTGAATATAAGCCATTAAGTCTTTTCTGTTGAGTTCAACAGATTTACCTTGGGCTTTAAAGATCTCGAAGGAATACATGCTGTCTAGTTCACTAACAACGCGAAGGAAAATGAAATTAACACAACAAAAGAATGCAGTGGCATTTTTCGAACCGAATTACTCGTAAAACGCTTGAATTACTTATATGCACGAACAGAATTGCAACTGGCTTTTGCTTGACTAAAAATCAAATCATCCACACAAAAAAAACACTCGTAAAAACAAACGCAAATATTTTGCACGATGTGAATTTTATCCCGTACGATCAATCGGAATAAATTTCGGTGAGTCGAAATTTTAACGAAATCATTTCCTGTGATTGAGATAAAGCTTCGGCGTGTACTCCTTATGCACGCAGAGAACATACAAATAAACAATAAAATTCTTACTGTATCTTCAATTACGGCAGACAGTATAAGCCCTGAAAGGGCAGAAATTCCGCAAGGAAATACCGGTGATTTACAGTCACCAAAGTAAATTCACAACAACAATGGGAACCGTTAAATACAAATTTGCTTTGCAAGTAGCCTATGCAAAGATTACACTGGTCAACACACTTTTTGCTGATTTATGTTTTGTAATTGTTTTTAACTAATTTTGACGTGCTAATTTCAAATATGGCATCTATTTTTTTATAACACGTCAGGTTTTTATTCTACAGCATATTCATATTTTAGGACGTATTACATTTATTTACTCGCTAAGGATAGTTTCCTAAGTGTTATAGCTTCCAACCATAACTTCAGATATCAACAGAATTTGAAAAGATAAATGCATTGTAAAATAACATCACCTATTACTAAATACATACAGCTTATTTGTCTAATATAATGGAGAAAACACAAGCAATCGTACACATACCTCTACATTCATGGAAGAAATTTTCGATTGCGAGAGTGTCTGGAGTGTTTGATGTCTACACAGTCTCGTTGAATACTACAAAAGTAGTCTGTCATCATGTTTCTGCTCCATCGACCTTGATATATCTCCTTCATAATCTTGATAGCTTTATGAAAACGCTCTCCATGTTTATCACTCACGTTACCAAGATTAGCAGGAAATTCATAAGGATTGCTCTTGACGAAATGAACCTTGACGTTAAGGTTGCCGCCTAAGCGATGAAAGTTATCAAGTAATGATTCTACCAAATCCTTGTAGTTAGCAGCCTTTTTGTTTCCAAGAAATCCTTTCACAACAGGTACAAATGAATCCCATGCTCCTTTTTCTATGACAGTCATCGAACTCGAGAAGTTATGGTTTCCCATTAACTTTCTGATTTGCGGCCCATATGGTACATATGAATTTGAAACAGATACCGTCCACATTAAGAGCTTTCACAAATTGTTTAGTAAGCCCTAGTTAAATATGAAAGGGTGGGGAGGTGATTTTCTCTTGCTCAACAAGTGGTTATTGTATAATATTCTTCTCTCCGACAGTCAAACTTTCTCTAACTGGCTAGAGTTTCTGTTCCCAATATATTTCCTTGGCTCGGCTGTCCCATAAACACAGCAAATACGGATATTTTGTATAGCCTCCTAGTTGGCTAAGTAAAAATTAAAATTTTGAGATCCACACATATAATCTATTTGTGTTCATCATATTTGTGTAAATCTAATACAGATCTTATGTGTTCATGCTTCTCTTTTAAATGCAAAGAGTGATCAATAGGAATTGCACTGAACAAGCTTCCATTATGGAGTAATACACATTTTAGACTCTTCTTTGAACTATCTATAAAAAGTCTCTATTCACTTGGATCATACTCTGAAACACCAATCGCGTGTAATAGTCCCGCCACGTCACAACAGTAAACAAAATCTTCTTCAGTTTTAAAGAATGCCAAGAGATCTCTCTCCCCGTTCCGATAAAAAGTTACATTTGTTTTTTCCTGCAACAAATTCTTCTTTTTAAGTCTAGAAAATAACACTTCTGCTAACTCTTTTGACAGACCTAATTCTCTAACTAAATCATTCATTTCTAATTGGCTGAAGTTTCCACGTTCTTGGGTCGATGTATATACAAAGTCTGGATCACTGTTAAGTTCATTGCTTACATCAGATTTACGTATATCGCTTATATTGTCCAGTGAAGGAAGTTCCTTGAATACAGGTACTGGAATTTCATTTGAATGAAGCACTGGACGAATGGCTGAATCAAGATTTGGGTTAATTATTTTATGTCGCGTTTTCTTGTTATAACTAAAAGTCTTTGGGACACAAAAGTAGCAATCGTTTACGTGTTTTATTTGGCTTCCGCCACAGCATAGGAATGCCAAATCCTAGTTATTTCCTTGTGCCCTTTTTCTATTGCCGTAGATTTTGCATACATGGTTTACAAACATTGTGCGAGGCCCACGGTTTATCCTGATCGCCTAATTTAATCTTAAAGTAAGCCAAGTGTGCTCTTTTCACAAAGATACTAATGTTCATTCTTTGAGTTGGTGCAGGAAAACAACCACATATATAGCAAAACGAGTCAGAGGAATTCAAATATTTCCTTCGTAATGAGGCCATACTAAAGCATATCTAAAACACATAAAATTATATTATACACAATTGCTTTAATAAATCTATATGTGCATAAAGAGAAGTCTAAATACATAGATAAAATACAATAAGAAGAATACCAAACGCTTCCACTTCCGTTCACTTGGTCGTAAGATAGCCTGCTACTATGAGAGGGACCAATATCGATCAGTCCATAAATAAAAAACTTAACGTGCTAGAAGAAAACTATTGCCATTTTTAAACTCAATCACCCCGAATTTCCCAAGAACAGGTCTCAAACTTAATTCAGCAGAACCAAAGGTAAAATTTGTTGACCGCTGTTATTCCTTCACAGTTTCTAATATCCAGAAGCAGAACCAAGATTAACCCCATTAATCTGACACAATTTAATATATAAGGAATATATATATATATATATATATATATATATATATATATATATATATATATATATATATATATATATATGAAATGAAAAACTCACAAAGTATCACGCGAGGGTGACAAATTAATGCAATATCCCGCAGGAAAAAATGAAAAGGTGTTTCCAAGTATTTCGAACTTTATTAAGTTCCTTATCAAGGAACTTAATAAAGTTCGAAAGTACTTGGAAACACCTTTTCATTTTTTTCTGCGGGATATTGCATTCATATATATATATATATATATATATATATATATATATATATATATATATATATGTGTATATATATATATATATATATATATATATATATATATATATATTCTTTGGCGTAGGTTAAGTCAGATTTCGACTTTTGCTCGGATTGCTTGGGACGAGCGAGAAAAGTGTGACCGAGGATTAAGCCGTTATGTGCGTGGGAAATGACAAAAATACGTAAGAGTGCGATTTTAACGTTGGCCGAAATATTTAACTATCTTGGAAGTTCTAGGATATCAAAACCCAATAAACAATAGAACTTAATGGGAATTACAATCACTATGGTTAACCTCGCTGAATATGGGTGGAGGGAGTATCTTGCCTTGACGGGAGCGGAGCCGAAATTCAGAACAATAGTCTCTTATCGCTAGACTATCAATTAATCCGAATAGAAATCTTTTACGTGACCCGTTCATGATTGGCTGATACTAAACTCCTAAGTCCAGCATCTGATAATTTATATGTATGTGCTCTCCGGAAGCAGCTTGTCCTGGGCGTTGGAAAATGGGGGAGGGGGGAGGGGGAGTTCAAGTTTATCAGATGCTTCGCCGGAAGAAGTGAACCCTGGTTCGGTCCACACAGTCTTGTGATGCTTCCGTCGCACGCCTTCGGCTCTCACGGCGTGCCCATCGCTGCCTCTTATCGTAGCAAGCGCTTCCGTCGGGCGCAGTTTGAAGATTCTCCCAACCGCGTGGTGCTTTATCTCTCTCTCTCTATGACAAGAGTAAAATGGATCATTTAATAAAAATGGTTAGAACTCTTAACAGACAGAGGTATGGTTAAGCGTACTGCAGTTGGATCGAATTTCTTAACTTCCTGATTTTAATACTTAATATCTTGTTGACTCGTTTTACTGGCTCAAAGATTGACGAATATTCATCGCCACTTTCGAGGTTTAAGCCAATTCTACTGTTTTAAACATTCCATTCAACTTCCTCTCTTAAGTCCTAGAACAATAATCGCTTTACATTTTAATTTATTCCCTGATATGTCAATTTCTATCATAAATTCGCATTCATTTCAAAATATCCCTGTTAGCTACCGTTAACAATAGTAAGATTCTAAAATATCCTAGATTTAAAAAATAATAGTGACGTAGAATGACCCAGACATATAGATCACTTCTACCCAATATACGTGGACGCACAAGGTCAAACAGGTGACCTTGACTCAACTCTGGTCATGACAGAGATGGTGGATAAAAGTGGAGGAAGTTCGGGTCCAACTTTCCTGGACGAGTGCAAAGGATTTAAATACAAAAAGATTGAGCGCAGTTGGCCGATCTTAAATTAATGAATGCTGTGGCTAAGAGGCTTATAAAAAAGTAGGAACAAAATATAATTTAATAGAATAATGGCAATGACTACTCGATGTATACCAGAACCAAACTAACAGAGCTACTCGGTGCGAGCGAGCTCTACGTGGGTGTGGTGGGGAGTCGAGAGGCGATACGAGCTTCTGTACATACGGACACAGGTATGACTGGTAAGGTAGCCACAAATGATTCGTCTCAGCTTGACTTGGGTTTAAGGCTTTAAGAGATGAAACGGGGAATCGGATAGTTATTCGAGGTACTTTAACTACGGGAAGTTTAACCTCTAGTAGAAACTGGGGGAGTATTCGTGCCAAACGAAACCAAAGACGGGCCAATTGACTCTGGCTCAGTTCCTTCGGTAAAATTCTAGCCTTCGGCTCGTAGTGAAAGGGGAGCGCGATTAACAATTATGTGTTTCGTTGAAAAAGACAGCCATATATTGTCGATGCCCATTTGGGTCCAACAATATATAGGGACCAGCCGGAACCGTTACTGCCTCCGCCAAGGGCGAGCGCTGGGGAATCTCTCCAAGAACCAACACGGCGCTTGATGGATGGGAAGTACCCCAGCAGGGTTTCTTGATAACGAACTAGGAAACGACAGAAGAGCGCGTTTGAGATTCCAATCCCTTGCTTATCGCGGAAAGCAGTTTGATATTCTGACTCTTCTCGCGGCCCTCGCTCACGTGAACTGACCTCGTACCTGAATTCGTGGTTTCGACGGGGGTTATGGCGGCAAGGAACTTTCATTCTCGACAAATACAAACAGCAATACTAGTAATTTATATTATAATTATTAATAAAGTGTATGACGCTGTTGAGTTATAATAATTTATCATTCAACAATACATTTTTCTCTTTATCATAGTGAATTATTATTAATTGTAATAATAATTAAATATATTATATCTATTCTCAGAAATCCTTGAATGGCATCTACATTAATGAAAGAGATCTCAGTTTGTATATTTAGTTCATGATTTTCTGTTCTTGAATCTCTTCATTCCCTAGGACACTCAAGGATCGTAACTCTTTTTATATAAAGAGGAGTGTTCTCCACATCTAAACATTTTTTTTTCATTCTTTTAACCAAAAATAATACGAAATAAGCTACAACTCACCTTCATTCAGGATTCCAAATTAGTGTTGTCGTTCCGCTAGATTCAGACATGAGATTAACTGACCATAGTGCCGTCAAATTTCATAAAGGTTTCCTCAGTGTTTCTTGTAGGATATCTACTTAAGTATTTTAAGTTAGAATTTATTTTATTTTTAATGTTTTAACTTAAAAGCCACCCTGCATACAAATTATCTTCTTAGTTAGCATAGCTCATGAGCTACTTTAGAACTCTTTATATGAAAGTAGATAGGTTGAAACTGTAAGTTATTATAAAGAAATTCTTCTAAAACCAATAACTTTTATCTTATAAATAATATGCAATTCAGAATTTTCATAGTTGTACATAAAAATTTAACCCTTTAAGAGAGTTTCTGGTTGATTAAGAATGAAGTTTCAGGATTTTTCTTTCCACTTTTGCAGCTTTCCACCATGGTCAAACTCCCTAAAATCCTCTATTAGAAGCCTCTGGCGAACGGTTACTTACATAGGCAAATGCATCACTTTGTAATTAAATCTACCAATTATTCATTTACTTTAATAAGTAACCTACAGTACTACAAGACGTCCGATAAATATAATTTTGGAAAGACCACCTAACCCCCATGTGAGCAGTAACATTCCATCTGATGCAAACAAAATATGATTTACTTATTAATCAATAAAAAGCAACATGAACATGCGTTAAATCAATGATAACATGCTCGAATTTAGGAAGAATGAAGTTGTGGACAATCCCCAAAAGTGTATGAAGAGAAACAAAGGCAAAAGTGACACTCTTTAAGATTGGAGAAAAATATTTTTGTAGGCGTATGTCTATTCACCATGAAAGGTTAAAGTATCTATAAATTGTTTCAGTAAACAAATTTTCATAAAGGACTGGTAATGAAATGTACACATTTGGAGCTACATTTGGAGCTACATTTAGAGACAACTACATATAACTAACTTCGTGTATTTGAACGTGCTCCTGAGGTAACCAATATTCTTATTTTGAATTCAATTGAACAAACAAATGGGAATGGTCTGGTTCTCATCGGTGTACCTCTGGTGATTTACTTTTATGTATTTAGGATTTGGGACTTCAACAAGCCTTTCAAGCTATCACGCAGAAGATCTTGGTATGCACCGAGCAGAATATTCTCTTCAAATAGTTGGTTAATGGGTAGCAACATATGCACAAGTGTTGAAAGAAAGGAAACAGAGATCGAAGATGGATTACGATACTTATTAAAAAACATGACGTTTCATAATCAAATCAAATAAAACGAGTATTAATTTAAAAATTATAAAAAATAAATCAATCTTTGTATACTCAATCTATATTTTCCTTTGAAGTGAAAAAAAAGTAATTTCATTATGTCACATTTAGGGCTAAATATATATTCGTTGTTGTATCTCTGTCCTCATAAGGTAGGTGTATATTATCAATAAAACTATATTGGAAATCTTGAATACTACATTTGCTGCATCATTCACTTGGAAAATCAAAATTTTAACTCACTCTAAAACTCATACCAGAAAGAATTAAAAAAATATTGAGAGAGTACGAGTCTCTCTTTTACGCTCGGGAAAAATCTCAGAAGGTCTCAGACGACGCTTAAAAAATTTGGATCTCTTTAGTTTTACCTCACTCGTATGCCGCTACCTTCTGCGGGTCGCCGTTCCCACCTCGAGCTTCAAAGAATCTCCAGCTTATTCACTCAGTATTATCCTCGGGTTTTAATATATCGGTTATACTCCTTGCCTCATGAATCACCGCCTGTTTACAATGTTTATATAACCCCTCAGCTCTTTGACTCTGTAATCTCCTGCAAGATCCATAACGAGAGGACAGCCTCTGAAATCTACTTAAAAAGAGGACGTATACATCTCTTTGCTAATTGTCACGTCACTTGACAACTCTCTAAGTTGTCTCATCTTCACACTTTACAGAAAACTATTACTCGTGCTTTCTCAAGCGTCCTGCACTGTGCGATAACAATTCAGGTGCTCTCCTTTCCCCACTTCTAGGCAAGACTCGTTTTTTTTTAACCGTTATGTATTACTTTCCGCGTAGAAGATGAAAAGTGGATTAATTCTATTTGGCGAAAATCAATTTAACTTAGAGAAAAATTATATAACAGCAAAATTAATTTGGATCAATACAAATGTAAATTAATTCGTCTTTATTCTATTCAAGTATACTTCGCGGCAGTAAATTATCCACTTGCCATTTTCTTTCAGGTATAATTAATTACTTGTTAATTCATAATATACCCTGTTATATTTAAAGTAAAAGTATCATTCTAATATTGCTTCACGTTACCACCCCTGTAGTTGATTAGAGAGCAATTTCATTAAAATTCTGTCTCCAAATCTTAGTGTTAATTTGCTGTTAAAATAATGGTGACAGAAATAGCCCTACAAATTGGTGCTTGTCTCTACATAATGGTGTCCGGCAAGTGAGGTCAGGCTGTTTTAGATCTCGATTGACTGATTTAAAAAGGCAATAATCTCCAATAAGTGGTAGGTAGTCAGTAATGGTTGATTATTTTATCAAAATTCATAACCACTGCCTGTTTAAGATCGTTGTCATGTAAACTCGCGTTTTTGACACGCCGACTAACCCGTTTCCTCGCCCTTACCTTACTTACATCTCTGCTACATACTTACGTGAGTCATGGAAAAACTCCTTTCCGCTCACTTTCTATGTACATAAGCTCCTCCTAACGTTGTAATTTGGATGTCTTACATGTACACGCAAAGGCATTTCTCCTTGGATCACGTTCACTGATCGAACGTTACTCTCTCTCTCTCTCTCTATCTATCTCTCTCTCCCTCTCTCTACAATCAAGCCCAGCGACCGAACTGAATCCTACGGAGAGAATTTTCCCCATCGTAGATTAGCCGCATCATCTGTTTTCTTACACAAGCTAACGAACCCTTTCTCACAATGACAATTTTGGGAAAAATCAGTATCAAGTGATGATTGCAACTCACTCAAAGTTCACTTCCTTCTGGTTGATTTTACTGCTCAAGACTCGAGGCTATCTCGCGAAAATCGTCGTTCACAACACGCCCTCGAAAAATCAAGAAGTGAACTTTCGTCGTATTTACGATCGATCCATCAATGTAGGGAGGGGCTCTGATACTCTCATTTAACTCAGTTTTGAGACACTGACCATCACGTCCTTCGAACTGTTCGTGTTGCCCTTTAGGTTACGGTGATCGCATGCGCCGATAATCGCATTTCCATTATCTTCGCGAATTTCAATGCTTGGGGTAACTTGTGGCGGTACAGACCCCTTACGGGATCTACCCCTATTTGAGCGATAAGTAATCTATATACCATCGATTTACGAACAGCGTTCCAAAAGATCCCTCTATGCATGGGATTTTTCATGTCCCAAACTCTCAGTGAATCTCAGACGACTTCAGATTCCCTATACCCGCATGCGCACCCCTCTGTGTGGTGCCGCTTCCTTTCCGAGTATTGTTCTCAATTCGTTCTTCTTTGTTTTGAAGATATGGTGGCAAATGGAGGGCTATTTAAAAGTTTTGCAAGATTTATGATGCCTGAGAAAAAGTGTTGAAATGCTACTTATTCTTGAATCACTGTTCTGTCTTATATAATTCAATCATATTAATAATGAATTGGTTAGTACCCTATCTAAATTGACGTACCATACGAAAAGGGGTCAGGTAAATGGAAAATATGGTTAAACGTAAAACAAACAAGTATGGATTATCACTACAGGAAGTAAAAAATATCTGGAAAATCTCGATGTTTTAGAAGGAAGGTGGACTTAAAGTTTAAAAAGGACTGAATTAAGGTTTCAAAATAAGGCTAATAAAGTGCCTTTTTGGGCCAATTCTGTGTATGCAATATAATTATGGTCCAAATATCTGGGAACAGATATCTTATTTGCAGAAAGAGTTTAGCCAAACTCCTACCAGTATGATGCCCGATTAGAAATTTTACCAATGATGAGTGGTATTAAAGTTTTCATAATCGTGAAAAACATCAACTCATGCCTCTGAAGTCATTAAATTGTTGGATTGCGATTTAAGCAAATGAATTTAAAACCACTTCCGTGGATTATTTCAAAAAAATCCTAGTTGACTATTTGATAGGAATGGGCTTGAGTAGACAAGCCTATGTGTTATAAATATAATCCCATGACATTCTTTCCTAAAGCTATGTATTTTAGGGAACCAAAGGGTTAACTTACTTTCATTATTAAATAATTTAGTATTAATTTTAATTCTTTCACTTGGCTCCGTGTCACGGTAACTTGTATAGAGCTTTTTTTCCTTTCGAATACAAATTTGAAATAGAATATATTAAAATCGATCTGCTCCCTTCAACTTTGCTATTTATTTACATGCAATCTGCATGACGGCGACTAGAGCATTGTCTGGCAATCTATTTATAGATAGAATTTCACTATTATTAGAAATATTATATTTTTTCTACAATAATAGAAGCAGTTTTTATTACAAGCTATCAACTTAAGGGCACTGCAGTGTAGTGAATCGAGAGTGAGGGTAAGGAATTATAGATTTTATTTATGCAGGAAGTTCTCTTGCCACACCTTTCGCCACGGTGGCCAGAATTCGACTGAACTCGGATTTCTTTATTGCTTACATTTTCTAAGCAAAATAAAAACGTGTTGAATGTAAAGACTGAAAGGCCAGAATGGCATCTCAAATATGGCAAGGTCAAGTGCCACCTTTTTAGTAATGGTGATAATACTTGATTGGATTGCTGATCTTCGTTCGTTTAGTCTACATGAAAAACTTGGAGGTATTTTCACAACAAAAAGCTCGAAAGAACTTGATTAAGGCAGGTAAGCAGAATGGAAAGAACTGGCAGGAACAGTGAAAAGATAATCGAAGAAGACTTCAGTTTTAAATCCTGTAAGTACGGGGCGTAATTAAAACGGGCCACTCACAGCTACTTAGAAGCACAATTTCATTCTTTGTTTGTACTGAACCATAACTTACGGAATGATCATCCTAAAAATGTTTTGGAAAAGAACCTCATATAGAAAGTGGTGATGTAAAAATGCGTGCAAAATGATTAGCCTGAGAACATAAGTAATCGCGAGGACTCGTTCCTATAATCAACTTTCCCAACGCCAACTTCAGAATGAGGACAGGACTTAATGAAGACTTGGCGAGTGGGAATTCAGTCCCTTTTGCGCGCGACGAGGAAGACGGAAATCCTATGCACCATTCGCAGTTTGTAAAACAAGATCGATAATTTGAAGGTCGTGGTTGCGTTAGAAGATTTGATTTAATCACAGTTACGAACACATGGGGCGAAAGTCCTAAAATGCAACTTTTTGGAGCATCTTTCTCTAACTCCTATGTTAAATTCTCTTCCTTTTTTTGAAAGATATAGTCCTTATTGCTCTGGGAAAATACATCAACTTAACTACACCGAGTAACTTCGTCTTTCCTACCAAACCTAAACCCTTTTCTCTCGACCCAGGATTCTCAGCGGAATTAACGAATGAACATCATTCCTCTTATCTTTCCCTGATACAACTGAAACAACCGAACCCGTTTAAGATTTTAAGACATCAAAAGGCTGAACACGCATATGCTTATCTTCCAGTTAAAGTAAATAGAAATGCCAGAGTCTTTCTTCCTCGTTCTATTTTAAATTCAGGAATCAAATTTCCCGAGCGACGCTGGGTGCGTTCCAATATTAATGATCTTAATATCAATATTTTTCTTGAAAAAATCAACACGTTAGTCCCCTCAATTGAATTTACTTTAGAAAATGAAAAAGATAACACCATCCCTTTCTTAGATATTTTGATCAACCGAACAGACCAAGGTTTCAAATATGAGATATATAGAAAACCTACAGCCATTGACTCATACATCCATTTCTATTCCGATCACCATATTAGTATCAAAAAAAGTGTTTTATCTTCCATTATTCTCCGTGCCCTGAGAATTGTTTTACCTGAATATTTGGAAAAAGAGGTTGATAGGATATATAATATAGGTTTAAATTTGCCTTACCTTTTCTACGTATTTAAAAATTCTTAGAATTCTGCTAAGCGTTCATTTTATCAACCTAATCGTAACATCCCTAAATTTCATGCCAAAAATGTATTAGTTTTACCTTTTAACCAAAGTTTCATTAATTTGCCTCGTTTACTAAAACCTTTGAACATAAATGTTATTTTTAAATATGAAAACACTATCCATCGCCTTCTCGCAAACTATCTCCCCCTAAACCAGGCATTGTATATTCTCTTGGTTGCAATAATTGTGAAAAATGCTATTATGGACATACAGGTAAAGAATTGAATGTTAGAGTTAAACAGCACCAAACTAATGTTAATAATTTTTGGCAACAATCTGCATTATTTTTATATATCTATAGTCAGGATAATACTATTAATTGGGATAGTGCTGAACCTGTTATTAAATGTACAAACTACATTTCAAGAAATATTTTGGAATATATCTCTATTAATACTTTCCCAAATTTTAATATTAGCCCTGGATTGTTTAGCCTAGATCATATCATATCTAATTATATTAAATCACAAATTAAAGTGTTTCAAGAATTTGTACCCCCTAATTAGGGCTTTGATGCAGGTAGCCATTTTAACTCCCTCCCCACTCTTTACTATTTAAGATCGAATTTCTATGTGTGCTCTACAACCTAAGAGAAGTCTTAGCCAGCAAAGGAGGTAACGTTGAGGGCAAGTCACCTCCAGGACACTCCCGCTCACCAACGAATTTTCTCCAGGACGAAATTTCACCATCCACGAGATACCCCTGGACCTAAATAGGACTTTAAGTCACCCCCTGCCCCCCACCCCCCACCCCCGAATAAAAATACCTTTATTTCCTAGACACGTCATTCTGATATGACGTGCTAAACTCCCCCCCCATCCCTGCTCCGCCGTGATGTCTGGCTCCGTGAACGTGACTCTACACATATAGCTTCGTTGCAACTATGCCGTTCTACTTAGAAAAGGCATAATTGAAAACTCTGGGGAAAGGAAGTCTGAGGCTTACCCCGCTGCGGAACCCAGAGGAAGAAGCAACCTGGTTTGGGATTCAGTTACAAACGTGGGAAGGCAAAACAACCTACCCTGCGTCACCGTCCAGGACCACAGAGGGAGACTCTTCCGTCTCTGTGAGATGTCGGACGTAACTGTCAAATAACCAAAACCCAATAGAGGGGGCGGCACCCCGACTGGAGTCAGTTGATTCTGGCTTCAGTCATCATTATGTCCGCCATGTTTTTACACCCTCTGAGGAGCCCAACCAGGTCCATAAAATCATCCATCACCCTTCACCACATCCGAGTCATGTTCACGGGGTCCTCATTGGCGGGGCGGGGGCCTTCCCATATAAGAAAAAAGCGTATAGACCACAAAAATGGCAAACACTTCACACCTTATACTAACGAGCACCACACAACCAGCACCCGACACAATCGACCACCACACATTGCTCACGCTAGCCTCCACCCACGACACACCAATAACCAACATAATCAAACTACGCTCAGGCCACAAGCTCGTCTTCCGCTCACAGGAGGACGCGCTAACTTTCCACCGAAATGCCACCACTACACTAAACACACACAACCTGCAGACGAGACTCGCTGACGGTATCATGAAACGATACCAAATACAGGTCACAAGGACCAACCCTTTGTGGTTGGCCTTCACTAATGAGGACCTTCGCTCGCACCTCCGTCAGGAGTACGGGGAGGAGGTCATCAAGGACCTGTACTTCAACAGGTCAAAAAACTGGGCAGTAATTACACTGGGCAGTAATTACACTGTCCAGTGACAACACGAAAAACATGCTGCTAGACCAAGGCATCAAGGTCTGCGGCACCCTCACAAACCCCACACACATTGAGGAACAACACAACATCAGACCCACACAATGCCACCGGTGCTATAAAACCGGTCACAGCACCAACACCTGCACTGCAGACCTAATCTACTCAAAGTGCAGTGTAATGGGGCACCACTACATGACCTGCACCTCCACCACAGCCCGCTGTGCAAACTGTGGCGGCGACCACGTCGCCGTCAACCCCAGGTGCCCTTACCTAGGCAAGGCAAGCCACGACGCCGTGGAGGCCATCCGGCACCCACAACCAAACACACGCACAACCACACACCCCGCCCCCGCACCCCCTCCCCTCACCATGTCATTCGCCGCTGCTGCCAGCCCTACGCTGACGGCTCCCCCTGCTCTACCCCCGACGCAACCCCCCCTGCAGCATCAGGAACCCCACCCACACATCCCTGACCCCCCCCTACCCCAGCTCATAACACTCAGAGACCCCCACTACTACCAACACCAACACACCACACTACCACCCCCACACCACTCTACACGCCCACCCCTACCCCACTCTACCCCCCTACCCCCACCACAACCCCACCCCACCCCTGCGACAACACAAAAACCAAACTAGACCTGGCCACCCTGCTCTCAGCGGTGGCAAAAGACATGTCGAGGGGTGACCCCCTGACTATACGCGAATATACTAAATACACTATTCGCCTCCAACGGCATAGAGCAAATCACCTTCCCCGATAAGGTGTTCGCTCTAATAGACGAACACACATCCAGACCTGCACTCCTCCCCACCCCGACGGGTACACACCCCTGCCCGCAGGGAACCACCTCCCCCCACTCTCACCACGCTCTAGCCGCCGCCTGTCCTGTCTCTGCACCTTCCTTAGCCACTGCTCCAGCCCCCATTCACACAACCTATCCTCCTCGCGCTTCCGCCACCCCTCTATCCAAACCCCGCCTACCTCCCACTGCCACCACTCCCCTCGCACCCATCTCAGCCTCCTCTCCCACAGCCTCCACTGTAACTCTAACCCCCTCGCAGTCCACTACACGCCGTGCCAACCGCCAAAACCCCACCCTCAAGCCCCACCCGCGTAGACAGGCACGGGACAAACAAACCCCCCTCTCTCCTGGGTCCACTCCCTCCTCGCTCCCTACTGCTTCCCCCTCCACTCCTTCTCAATCCTCCCCTTCTCAACACACCCCTTCTCACTCTACTCCTTCTCACTCCCCTCCTCCTCCGCCTTCCGCCCCTTCACCCAAGACTCCTTCCCCTCCAACCCCCCTTCCTTCGACTCCTTCTCCTACGACTCCTTGCCCTTCCCCCTCCACCACCCCTCCGCCATCCCTACCTCCTCTCTCCCCCGACACCCCCCCTCTCATAATATGTAACTCCCCAACCATTTCCAGCTCTTCATCCTCCAGCTCTACACCGCCCACCCCCGTCACGAACTCCCCCCACCAAGACACCACCCCACCGAAAGCCACCACCTCTACAGAACACACTCCTCCACCCACTACGGCTCCCCCAACCAATAACACAGACAGGCCTCACAAACACGCATCAACACGAGTCAAGGTACTCGCCCCTCACGCCTCCTGGGCAATAACCAAGCAGAAGGGGACGATTCCTGGCAAGTCAGCCTCCCGCGCACTAAGACTACGACAATAGGTCGTATTAGTGTAATACAATTAAACGTACGCAGTTGGCACGGTATTCGCCATACGGTCGCTAACTGGGTACTCAACACACAAAGACCCTACATCATACTCCTTAACTCCACCAGCTTACACCCTCCCAACAACAGACTTCGCATTGCAGGCTATCACACATACTTATCCCCACAGGCGCGGCACCTAGGATCCGCGATCCTAGTAAAGCGCAACATACACCACTCCCTCGTCAACACACGCGACACCTCCTTTCTAGCCTGCAAAATAGACACAAGCTCTAGACCAATAATAGTGGCCACACATTACAGACCCCCACGAATACAGCTAAACTTAGAAGTCCCACTCCGGGCCCTTTCAAACTACAACATACCTATCTTCTTCGCGGGGGACCTCAACGCTTTTCACCCGACACTACTTTCCAACAATACGAACGATGCGGGTAGTTACTTGGCCGGTGCCTTGCGGCGTTTCCGCTGAGAACACATCGGCCCTGCCTTCCCCACGTTATTCGGCCCGCGCGGGGGCACCACATCCTCGGATGTGGTCCCTTGTAACGACCACGCCACACGATTCTACACTCACATTGCACCCGGTCCCCACGTACTATCAGACCACATACCAATATGCCTTCTCATATCCACATCCCCCATACTTATCCCAACATCACCTATATACGACTACAAAAACACAAACTGGGCTAAATTCAGGAGCCACATATCCACAAACACACCACATAACCTCGACCTGGAGAACACCAATCCAAGACAAATAGACCACCACTGGTGCTCACTCTTGGACACCACAACCACCGCTCGTAATCTACACTCACCACGCCAAAACTACACCTGCTTAAAACAATTCAGATTTTCAATACACACACAGAGACTTATCACACAGTACAACAACCACTACACCAAAGGCCCACGACAACAGAACATCAACCAACTACGTGCCCGCATCCTTCAAAGCGTGCAGCTAGATAGGAACCGGCAGTGGCGTGAGGTCGTCCGCATCTCGGACGACACCCGTCGCATGGACCCTTCCTTCTTCTGGCGGCACGTGAAAAGGATGCTGGGTAGGGAACCATCCAAACCAATAACACTGAAAATAAACAACCACACACTCACAGACACCAATGACATCCTCGACGAATTCAGGTCCCACTGGGACACAGTACACACCCACAACCCACCAAAACCACATGCGCAGGAGCACTTCCAGGACATTCAGGAATGGTGCCGGCCTTATGCTCACGAGCTGAGGCCTGCCCCCCTGATACGCACGGAGGTGCTCGACTATACGTCCACACTTACCACTCCAATCACCTTCGAGGAAACAAAAAACTACATAAAATCGACACCAAAACGCGCCTCCGGCCCCTCCGGCCTACCAGCCACACTAATACATAACCTCCCCGCAGACATATACCCCACACTCACACATCTATTCAATGCCTCTCTAGCCTCAGGCTAATTCCCTAAAATATTCAAAGTACTTCACAATATACTCCTTTATAAACAACACAAAGACCCCAAACACCCAAACAATTACAGGCCTATTGCTCTATTAGAGCACCTAGGCAAAATACTCGAACGTATGGTCAACTACCGCCTACGGGAGTTCCTGGAAGAGAGGGACTGGTTCTCCCCCCCATCACTATGGGTTCAGGAGAGGCAGGTCCACTCAGGTAGTCGGGACCATCGTACACGACAGAATATAGAAGAAACGACAGATACACCAAAAGACTCTCTCCGTCAGTAAGGACGTGGAGAAAGCCTTTGACAAGGTGTGACACGAGGGACTCCGTTGGAAACTCGCCAACAACACGGAGTTACCTCTCTGCACCAGAAGGTTCCTCTCACACTACCTCACTGGACGGCGCTGCCACATCAGATACAACAACACCCTTTCAAGACCCTTCACACCACGCTCAGGCGTTCCCCAAGAAAGCGTTCTGGCACCCACACTCTACATTATGTTCACAAACGACACCCCACGCCCACCAGAAAACTGCGTTCACACATACATAGTGGCCTACGCCGAAGACGAGACCATTCTCGTCAGCGGCCGGGCCCGCGAAGAAATCGAGCTCTATGCACAAAGAATACTTGACGAGAAGACAGACTACGAGGACAAATGGCTGATTGCCACGAATCCTCAGAAGACACAGATGACACTCTACGGCGCTAGAGATCACTCCATGCACAACCTACAAATCTACTCACACACACCAAACATGATTCACCAAAACCCAACAAGGCTCGCATACACACAGTGCACCAAAATTCTGAGGGTAACATTCGACAAATCCCTCAGGTTCAACTTACACCAGAACATAATACAAGCAAGAGCCTCACACATAAACGCATCGCTGGGTAGGTTCTACCCAGCGAGTAAAAAACTAAAACTACACTTATACAAAGCACTCGCGCGTCCCATTCTCACGTACGCCCCACTGTCACTCGTAGCTTCGAGCGACACCTGGAAGCGAAAGGCTCAGCGCATTCAGAACTCTGCTCTGAAGCGTGCTTGCCGTTCGCCGCTGTACTCGAGAATGGACGCACTACACAACAACAACAAACTAATTCCTCTCAACACCTACGCTCACACCAGACTTACCAAACCACTTGAAAAACTCACCACAGACCTACTTTACACCTCGCTACATGTAAGAAGGTACGCGATGGCGCCGCGATATCCCGCGGCCCACGAACACCTGCCACCCGTACCATTCTTCGCATCAAACCAATAGGGGATCGTGAATAACGCGTCATCGGATGGACTGTCAGCCTCCTCCCCTCTGACTTGCCCCCAACCCTCGCCCAGTCAATTACCACATAACCTACACCCTCACTACAACAGCTCGCTTCAGGGGATAGCCACCGACCTATCTACTCTCGCTGTCCCTTTCTTAATTATTTTCCGCAACGCTCCTCTCTGACTACCCGACTGCCGTATTACAGCAGTCCCTTTCTGTACTTTCTATACACAAAAATGAAAATGAATGACCTACACATACAGCGATCGAATTTCTCTGTGAGCTCTACAACCTAAGAGAAGTCTTAGCCAGCAAAGGAGGTAACGTTGAGGGCAAGTCACCTCCAGGACACTCCCGCTCACCAACGAATTTTCTCCAGGACGAAAATTTTACCATCCACGAGATACCCCCGGACCTCAATAGGACCTTAAGTCACCCCCTGCCTCCCCCCCCTCCACCCCCGAATAAAAATACCTTTATTTCCTAGGCACGTCATTCTGATATGACGTGCTAACCCCCCCCCCCCATCCCTGCTCCGCCGAGATGTCTGGCTCCGTGAACGTGACTCTACACATATAGCTTCGTTGCAACTATGCCGTTCTACTTAGAAAAAGCATAATTAAAAAATCTGGGGAAAGGAGGTCTGAGGCTTACCCCGGGCGGAACCAAGAGGAAGAAGCAACCTGGTTTGGGATTCAGTTACAAACGTGGGGAGGCATAACAACCTACCCTGCGGCCACCGTCCAGGACCACAGAGGGAGACTCTTCCGTCTCTGTGAGATGTCAGACGTAACTGTTAAATAACCAAAACCCAATAGAGGGAGCGGCACCCCGACTGGAGTCAGTTGATTCTGGCTTCAGTCATCATTAAGTCCTCCATGTTTTTACACCCTCTGAAGAGCCCAACCAGGACCATAAAATCATCCATCACCCTTCACCACATCCGAGTCATGTTCACGGGGTCCTCATCGGCGGGGCGGGGGCCTTCCCATATAAGAAAAAAGCGTATAGACCACAAAAATGGCAAACACTTCACACCTTATACTAACGAGCACCACACAACCAGCACCCGACACAATCGACCACCACACATTGCTCACGCTAGCCTCCACCCACGACACACCAATAACCAACATAATCAAACTACGCACAGGCCACAAGCTCGTCTTCCGCTCACAGGAGGACGCGCTAACTTTCCACCAAAATTCCACCACTACACTAAACACACACAACCTGCAGACGAGACTCGCTGACGGTATCATGAAACGATACCAAATACAGGTCACAAGGACCAACCCTTTGTGGTTGGCCTTCACTAATGAGGACCTTCGCTCGCACCTCCGTCAGGAGTACGGGGAGGAGGTCATCAAGGACCTGTACTTCAACGGGTCAAAAAACTGGGCAGTAATTACACTGTCCAGTGACAACACGAAAAACATGTTGCTAGACCAAGGCATCAAGGTCTGCGGCACCCTCACAAACCCCACACACATTGAGGAACAACACAACATAAGACCCACACAATGCCACCGGTGCTATAAAACCGGTCACAGTACCAACACCTGCACTGCAGACCTAATCTGCTCAAAGTGCCGAGTAGTGGGGCACCACTACACGACCTGCACCTCCACCACAGCCCGCTGTGCAAACTGTGGCGGCGACCACGTCGCCGTCAACCCCAGGTGCCCTTACCTAGGCAAGGCAAGCCATGACGCCTTGGAGGCCATCCGGCACCCACAACCAAACACACGCACAACCACACACCCCGCCCCCGCACCCCCCTCCCCTCACCATGTCATTCGCCGCTGCTGCCAGCCCTACGCTGCCGGCTCCCCCTGCTCTACCCCCGACGCACCCCCCCCTGCAGCAACCACACCCCACCCACACCTCCCTCCCATCCCTACCCCAGCTCATAACACTCAGAGACCCCCACTACTACCAACACCAACACACCACACTACCACCCCCACACCACTCTACACGCCCACCCCCAACCCACTCTACACCCCACCCCCACCCCACCACACCCCTGCGACAACACAAAAACCAAACTACACCTGGCCACCCTGCTCTCAGCGGTGGCAAAAGAAATGTTGAGGGGTGACCCCCGACTATACGCGAATATACTAAATACACTATTCGCCTCCAACGGCATAGAGCAAATCACCTTCCCCGAGAAGGTGTTCGCTCTAATAGACGCACACACATCCAGATCTGCACTCCTCCCCACTCCGACGGGTACACACCCCTGCCCGCAGGGAACCACCGCCCCCCACTCTCACCACGCTCTCCCCGCCGTCTGTCCTGTCCCTGCACCTTCCTTAGCCACTGCTCCAGCCCCCATTCACACAACCTATCCTCCTCGCGCTTCCGCCACCCCTCTATCCAAACCCCGCCTACCTCCCACTGCCACCACCCCCCTCGCACCCATCTCAGCCTCCTCTCCCACAGCCTCCACTGTCACTCTAACCCCCTCGCAGTCCACTACACCCCGTGCCAACCCCCAAAACCCCACCCCCAAGCCCCAACCGCGTAGACAGGCACGGGACAAACAAACCCCCCTCTCTCCTGGGTCCACTCCCTCCTCGCTCCCTACTGCTTCCCCCTCCACTCCTTCTCAATCCTCCACTTCTCAACACACCCCTTCTCACTCTACTCCTTCTCACTCCCCTCCTCCTCCGCCTTCCGCCCCTTCACCTAAGACTCCTTCCCCTCCAACCCCCCTTCCTTCAACTCCTTCTCCTCCGACTCCTTGCCCTTCCCCCTCCACCACCCCTCCGCCGACCCTACCTCCTCTCTCCCCCGACACCCCTCCTCTCATAATATGTACCTCCCCAACCATTTCCAGCCCTTCATCCTCCAGCTCTACACCGCCCACCCCCGTCACGAACTCCCCCCACCAAGACACCACCCCACCGAAAGCCACCACCTCTACAGAACACACTCCTCCACCCACTACGGCTCCCCCACTCAATAACACGGCCGTGCCCCACAAACACGCATCAACACGAGTCAAGGTACTCGCCCCTCACGCCTCCTGGGCAATAACCAAGGAGAAGGGAACGATTCCTGGCAAGTCAGCCTCCCGCGCACTAAGACCACGACAATAGGTCGTATTAGTGTAATACAATTAAACGTACGCAGTTGGCACGGTATTCGCCATACGGTCGCCAACTGGGTATTCAACTCACAAAGACCCAACATCATACTCCTGAACTCCACCAGCTTACACCCTCCCAACAACAGACTTCGCATTGCAGGCTATCACACATACTTATCCCCACAGGCGCGGCAACTAGGATCTGCGATCCTAGTAAAGCGCAACATAAACCACTCCCTCGTCAACACATGCGACACCTCCTTTCTAGCCTGCAAAATAGACACAAGCTCTAGACCAATAATAGTGGCCACACATTACAGACCACCACGAATACAGCTAAACTTAGAAGTCCCACTCCGGGCCCTTTCGAACTACAACCTACCTATCTTCTTTGCGGGGGACCTCAACGCTTTTCACCCAACACTCCTTTTCAACAATACGAACGATGCGGGGAGTTACTTGGCCAGTGCCTTGCGGCGTTTTTGCTGCGAACACATCGGCCCTGCCTTCCCCACGTTATTCGGCCCGCGCGGGGGCACCACATCCCCGGATGTGGTCTTCCGTAACGACCACGCCACACGATTCTACACTCACATTCCACCCAGTCCCCACGTACTATCAGACCACATACCAATATGCCTTCTCATATCCACATCCCCCCTACTCATCCCCACATCACCTATATACGATAACAAAAACACAAACTGGGCTGAATTCAGGAGCCACATATCCACAAACACACCACATAACCTCGACCTGGAGAACACCAATCCAGGACAAATAGACCACCACTGGTGCTCACTCTTGGACACCATCACCACCGCACGTAATCTACACTCACCACGCCAAAACTACACCTGCTTAAAACACTTCACATTTTTAATACACATACAGAGACTTACCACACAGTACAACTAACACTACACCAGAGGCCCACGACAACAGAACATCAACCAACTACGTACCCGCATCCTTCAATGCGTGCAGCTAGATAGGAACCGGCAGTGGCGTGAGGTCTCGTCCGCATCGCGGACGACACCTGTTGCATGGACCCTTCCTTCTTCTGGCGGCACGTGAAAAGGATGCTGGGTAGGGAACCATCCAAACCAATAACACTGAAAATAAACAACCACACACTCACAGACACCAATGACATCCTCGACGCATTCAGGTCCCACTGGGACACAGTACACACCCACAACCCACCAAAACCACATGCGCAGGAGCACTTCCAGGACATTCAGGAATGGTGCCGACCTCATGCTCACGAGCTGAGGCCTGCCCCCCTGATACGCACGGAGGTGCTCGACTATACGTCCACACTTACCACTCCAATCACCGTCGAGGAAACAAAACACTACATAAAATCGACACCAAAACGCGCCTCCGGCCCCTCCGGTCTACCAGCCACACTAATACATAACCTCCCCGCAGACATATACCCCACACTCACACATCTATTCAATGCCTCTCTAGCCTCAGGCCACTTCCCTAAAATATTTAAAGTCTTTCACAATATACTCCTTTATAAACAACACAAAGACCCAAAACACCCAAACAATTACAGGCCTATTGCTCTATTAGAGCACTTAGGCAAAATACTCGAACGTGTGGTCAACTGCCGCCTACGGGAGTTCCTGGAAGAGAGGGACTGGTTCTCCCCCCATCAATACGGGTTCAGGAGAGGCAGGTCCACTCAGGCGGCCGTGACCATCGTACACGACAGAATACAGAAGAAACGACAGATACACCAAAAGACTCTCTCCGTCAGTAAGGACGTGGAGAAAGCCTTTGACAAGGTGTGGCAGGAGGGACTCCGTTGGAATCTCGCCAACAACACGGAGTTACCTCTCTGCACCAGAAGGCTCCTCTCACACTACCTCACTGGACGGCGCTGCCACATCAGATACAACAACACCCTTTCAAGACCCTTCACACCACGCTCAGGCGTTCCCCAAGGAAGGGTTCTGGCACCCACACTCTACATTATGTTCACAAACGACACCCCACGCCCACCAGAAAACTGCGTTCACACATACATAGTGGCCTACGCCGAAGACGAGACCATTCTCGTCAGCGGCCGGGCCTCTGAAGAAATCGCGCTCTCGCACAAAGAATACTTGACGAGAAGACAGACTACGAGGACAAATGGCTGATTGCCACGAATCCTCAGAAGACACAGATGACACTCTACGGCGCTAGAGATCACTCCATGCACAACCTACAAATCTACTCACACACACCAAACATGATCCACCAAAACCCAACAAGGCTCGCATACACACAGTGCACCAAAATCCTGGAGGTAACATTCGACAAATCCCTCAGGTTCAACTTACACCAGAACATAATACAAGCAAGAGCCTCACGTTCCCTTCGAATCACTGGGTAGGTTCTACCCAGCGAGAAAAAAACTAAAACTACACTTATACAAAGCACTTGTGCGTCCCATTCTCACTCGTAGCTTCGAGCGACACCTGGAAGCGAAAGGCTCAGTGCATTCAGAACTGCTCTGAAGCGCGCTTGCCGTTCACCGCTGTACTCGAGAATGGACGCACTACACAACAACAACAAACTAACTCCTCTCAACACCTACGCTCACACCAGACTTACCAAACAACTTGGAAAACTCACCACAAACCTACTTTACACCTCGCTACATGTAAGAAGGTACGCGATGGCGCCGCGATATCCCGCGGCCCACGAACACCTGCCACCCGTACCATTCTTCGCATAAAACCAATAAGGCATCGTGAATAACGCGTTTCCGGATGTACTGTATACCTCCCCCCCCTGACTTGCCTCCAACCCCTCGCCCAGTCAATACCACATAACCTACGCCCTCACTACAACACCTCGCTTCGTTGTATAGCCACCGATCTATCTACTCTCGCTGTCCCTTTCTTAATTATTTTCCGCAACGCTCCTCTCTGACTACCAAACTGCCGTGTTACAGCAGTCCCTCTCTGTTCTTTCTATACACAAAACTAAAATGAAATGACCTATACATACAGCGATCGAATTTCTCTGTGAGCTCTACAACCTAAGAGAAGTCCTAGCCAGCAAAGGAGGTAAATTTATGGGCAAGTCACCTCCAGGACACTCCCGCTCACCAACGAATTTTCTCCAGGACGAAAATTTCACCATCCACGAGATACCCCCGGACCTAAATAGGAACTTAAGTCACCCCCTGCCCCCCACCCCCCAACCCCAAACCCCCCACCCCCGAATAAAAATAACTTTATTTCCTAAGCACGTCATTCTGATATGACGTGCTAACCCCCCCCCCAACCCCAAACCCCCCACCCCCGAATAAAAATAACTTTATTTCCTAAGCACGTCATTCTGATATGACGTGCTAACCCCCCCCCCATCCCTGCTCCGCCGTGATGTCTGGCTCCGTGAACGTGACTCTACACATATAGCTTCGTTGCAACTATGCCGTTCTACTTAGAAAAGGCATAATTGAAAACTCTGGGGAAAGGAGGTCTGAGGCTTACCCCGCTGCGGAACCCAGAGGAAGAAGCAACCTGGTTTGGGATTCAGTTACAAACGTGGGGAGGCATAACAACTTACCCTGCGGCCACCGTCCAGGACCACAGAGGGAGACTCTTCCGTCTCTGTGAGATGTCGGACGTAACTGTTAAATAACCAAAACCCAATAGAGGGGGCAGCACCCCGACTGGAGTCAGCTGATTCTGGCTTCAGTCATCATTAAGTCCGCCATGTTTTTACACCCTCTGAGGAGCCCAAATAGGTCCATAAAATCATCCATCACCCTTCACCATATCCGAGTCATGTTCACGGGGTCCTCATCGGCGGGGCGGGGGCCTTCCCATCTAAGCAAAAAAGCGTATAGACCACAAAAATGGCAAACACTTCACACCTTATCCTAACAAGCACCACAGAACCAGCACCTGTCACAATCTTCCACCACACATTGCTCACGCTAGCCTCCACCCACGACACACCAATAACCAACATAATCAAACTACGCACAGGCCACAAGCTCGTCTTCCGCTCACAGGAGGACGCGCTAACTTTCCACCGAAATGCCACCACTACACTAAACACACACAACCTGCAGACGAGACTCACTGACGGTATCATGAAACGATACCAAATACGTGTCACAAGGACCAACCCTTTGTGGTTGGCCTTCACTAATGAGGACCTTTGCTCGCACCTCCGTCAGGAGTACGGGGAGGAGGTCATCAAGGACCTGTACTTCAACAGGTCCAAAAACTTGGCAGTAATTACACTGTCCAGTGACAACACGAAAAACATGCTGCTAGACCAAGGCATCAAGGTCTGCGGCACCCTTAAAAACCCCACACATATTGAGGAACAACACAACATAAGACCCACACAATGCCACCGGTGCTATAAAACCGGAAACAGCACCAACACCTGCACTGCAGCCATAATCTGCTCGAAGTGCAGTGTAGTGGGGCACCACTACACAAACTGCACCTCCACCACAGCCCGCTGTGCAAACTGTGGCGGCGACCACGTCGCCGTCAACCCCAGGTGGCCTTACCCAGGCAAGGAACGCCACGACGCCGTGGAGGCCATCCGGCACCCACAACCAAAAACACGCACAACCACACACCCCGCCCCCGCACCCCCTCCCCTCACCATGTCATTCGCCGCTGCTGCCAGCCCTACGCTGCCGGCTCCCCCTGCTCTACTCCCGACGCTTTCCCCCCCCCCTGCAGCAACCACACCCCACTCACACATCCCTCCCCCCCCCTACCCCAGCTCATAACACTCAGAGACCCCCACTACTACCAACACAAACACACCACACTACCACCCCCACACCACTCTACACGCCCACCACTACCCCACTCTACACCCCCACCCCCACCACCACTCCACCACACCCTTGCGACAACACAAAAACCAAACTAGACCTGGCCACCCTGCTCTCAGCGGTGGCAAAAGACATGTTGAGGGGTGACCCCCGACTATACGCGAATATTCTAAATACACTATTCGCCTTCAACGGCATAGAGCAAATCACCTTCCCCGAGAAGGTGTTCGCTCTAATAGACGCACACACATCCAGACCTGCACTCCCCATACCCCAACGGGTACACACCCCTGCCCGCAGGGAAACACCGCCCTCCACTCTCACCACGCTCTCCCCGCCGTCTGTCCTGTCCCTGCACCTTCCTTAGCCACTGCTCCAGCCCCCATTCACACAACCTATCCTCCTCGCGCTTCCGCCACTTCTCTATCCAAACCCCGCCTACCTCCCACTGCCACCACCCCCTCGCAGCCATCTCAACCTCCTTTCCCAAGGCCTCCACTGTCACTCTAACCCCCTCGCAGTCCACTACACCCTGTGCCAACCCCCAAAACCCGACTTCCAAGCCCCACCCGCGTAGACAGGCACGGGACAAAACAACCCCCCTCTCTCCTGGCTCCACTCTCTCCTCGCTCCCTACTGCTTCGCCTTCACTCCTTCTCAATCCTCCCCTTCTCAATACACCCCTTCTCACTCAACTCCTTCTCACTCCCCTCCTCCACCTTCCGCCCCTTCACCTTCCGCCCCTTCACCTAAGACTCCTTCCCCTCCAACCCCCCTTCCTTCGACTCCTTTTCCTCCGACTACTTCCCCCTCCCCCTCCACCACCCCTCCGCCGTCCCTACCTCCTCTCTCCCCCGACACCCCTCCTCTCATAATATGTACCTCCCCAACCATTTCCAGCCCTTCATCCTCCAGCTCTACACCGCCCACCCCCGTCACGAACTCCCCCCACCAAGACACCACCCCACCGAAAGCCACCACCTCTACAGAACACACTCCTCCACCCACTACGGCTCCCCCACCCAATAACATGGCCGTGCCCCACAAACACGCATCAACACGAGTCAAGGTACTCGCCCCTCACGCCTCCTGGGCAATAACCAAGGAGAAGGGAACGATTCCTGGCAAGTTAGCCACCTGCGGACTAAGACCATGACAATAGGTCGTATTAGTGTAATACAATTAAACGTACGCAGTTCAACGGTATTCGCCATACGGTCGCCAACTGGGTACTCAACACACAAAGACCCGACATCATACTCCTGAACTCCACCAGCTTACACCCTCCTAACAACAGACTTCGCATTGCAGGCTATCACACATACTTATCCCCACAGTCGCGGCACCTAGGATCTGCGATCCTAGTAAAGAGCAACATACACCACTCCCTCGTCAACACACGGGACACCTCGTTTCTAGCCTGCAAAATAGACACAAGCTCTGGCCTCATAATAGTGGCCACACATTACAGACCACCACGAATACAGCTAAACTTAGAAGTCCCACTTCGGGCCCTTTCAAACTACAACCTACCTATCTTCTTTTCGGGGGACCTAAACGCTTTTCACCCGACACTCCTTTCCAACAATACGAACGATGCGGGGAGTTTCTTGGCCGGTGCCTTGCGGCGTTTCCGCTGCGAACCCATCGGCCCTGCCTTCCCACGTTCTTCGGCCCGCTCGGGGGCACCACATCCCCGGATGTGGTCTTCCGTAACGACCACGCCACACGATTCTACACTCACATTTCACCCAGTCCCCACGTACTATTAGACCACATACCAATATGCCTTCTCATATCCACATCCCCCATACTCATCCCCACATCACCTATATACGATAACAAAAACACAAACTGGGCTGAATTCAGGAGCCACATATCCACAAACACACCACATAACCTCGACCTGGAGAACACCAATCCAGGACAAATAGACCACCACTGGTGCTCACTCTTGGACACCATCACCACCGCACGTAATCTACACTCACCACGCCAAAACTACACCTGCTTAAAACACTTCACATTTTAATACACACACAGAGACTTACCACACAGTACAACAAACACTACACCAGAGGCCCACGACAACAGAACATCAACCAACTACGTGCCCGCATCCTTCAATGCGTGCAGCTAGATAGGAACCGGCAGTGGCGTGAGGTCTCGTACGCATCGCGGACGACACCCGTTGCATGGACCCTTCCTTCTTCTGGCGGCACGTGAAAAGGATGCTGGGTACGGAACCATTCAAACCAATAACACTGAAAATAAACAACCACACACTCACAGACACCAATGACATCCTCGACGCATTCAGGTCCCACTGGGACACAGTACACACCCACAACCCCCTAAAACCACATGCGCAGGAGCACTTCCAAGACATTCAGGAATGGTGCCGGACTCATGCTCACGAGCTCAGGCCTGCCCCCCTGATACGCATGGAGGTGCTCGACTATACGTGTACACTTACCACTCCAATCACCGTCGAGGAAACAAAACACTACATAAAATCGACACCAAAACGCCCCCCCGGCCCCTCCGGCCTACCAGCCACACTAATACATAACCTCCCCGCAGACATATACCCCACACTCACACATCTATTCAATGCCTCTCTAGCCTCAGGCCACTTCCCTAAAATATTCAAAGTCTCTCACAATATACTCCTTTATAAACAACACAAAGACCCAAAACACCCAAACAATTACAGGCCTATTGCTCTATTAGAGCACCTAGGCAAAATACTCGAACGTAGGGTCAACTGCCACCTACGGGAGTTCCTGGAAGAGAGGGACTGGTTCTCCCCCCATCAATACGGGTTCAGAAGAGGCAGGTCCACTCAGGCGGCCGTGACCATCGTACACGACAGAATACAGAAGAAACGACAGATACACCAAAATACTCTCTCCGTCAGTAAGGACGTGGAGAAAGCCTTTGACAAGGTGTGACACGAGGGACTCCGTTGGAAACTCGCCAACAACACGGAGTTACCTCTCTGCACCAGAAGGCTTCTTTCACACTACCTCACTGGACGGCGCTGCCACTTCAGATACAATAACACCCTTTCAAGACCCTTCACACCACGCTCAGGCCTTCCCCAAGGAAGCGTTCTGGCACCCACACTCTACATTATGTTCACAAACGCCCCTCACGCCCACCAGAAAACTGCGTTCACACATACATAGTGGCCTACGCCGACGACGAGACCATTCTCGTCAGCGGCCGGGCCCCCGAAGAAATCGCGCTCCAACAACAAAGAATACTTGACGAGAAGACAGACTACAAGGACAAATGGCTGATTGCCACGAATCCTCAGAAGACACAGATGACACTCTACGGTACTAGAGATCACTTCATGCACAACCTACAAATCTACTCACACACACCAAACATGATCCACCAAAACCCAACAAGGCTCGCATACACACAGTGCACCAAAATCCTGGGGGTAACATTTGACAAATCCCTCAGGTTCAACTTACACCAGAACATAATACAAGCAAGAGCCTCACGTACAAACGCATCGCTGGGTAGGTTCTACTCAGCGAGTAAAAAACTAAAACTACACTTATACAAAGCACTCGTGCGTCCCATTCTCATGTACGCCCCACTGTCACTCGTAGCTTCGAGCGACACCTGGAAGCGAAAGGCTCAGCGCATTCAGAACTCTGCTCTGAAGCGCGCTTGCCGTTCGCCGCTGTACTCGAGAATGGACGCACTACACAACAACAACAAACTAATTCCTCTCAACACCTACGCTCACACCAGACTTACCAAACCACTTGAAAAACTCACCACAGACCTACTTTACACCTCGCTACATGTAAGAAGGTACGCGATGGCGCCGCGATATCCCGCGGCCCACGAACACCTGCCACCCGTACCATTCTTCGCATCAAACCAATAAGGCATCGTGAATAACGCGTTTCCGGATAGACTGTCAGCCTCCCCCCCTCATGACTCTTCCCCAACCCTCGCTCAGTCAATACCACATAACCTACACCCTCACTACAACACCTCGCTTCGGTGTATAGCCACCGACCTATCTACTCTCGCTGTCCCTTTCTTAATTATTTTCCGCAACGCTCCTCTCTGACTACTCGACTGCCGTGTTACAGCAGTCCCTCTCTGTTCTTTCTATACACAAAAATGAAAAAAATAAATGACCTACACATACAGCGATCGATTCCAACGTGAACATCACCACCTGTGAGAAGTCTTACCCTGCAAAGGAGGAAACGTTAAAGGAAAGTCACTTCCAGGACACTCCTGTTCACCCCTGAATTTTTCTCGTGGACGAGATTCTCATCAACCTTCTAGATACCCCCGGACCTATATAGGACCCTAAGTCACCCCCTGCCCCCGCCCCTTCCCGAATAAAAATACCTTTATTTCCCAGGCACGTCATTCTGATATGACGTGCTAAACCCCATCCCTGCTCCGCCGTGATGTCTGGCTCCGTGAACGTGACTCTACACATATAGCTTCGTTGCAACTACGCCGTTCTACTTAGAAAAGGCATAATTAAAAACTCTGGGGAAAGGAGGTCTGAGGATTACCCCGCTGCGGAACCCAGAGGAAGAAGCAACCTGGTTTGGGATTCAGTTACAAACGTGGGGATGCATAACAACCTACCCTGCGGCCACCGTCCAGGACCACAGAGGGAGACTCTTCCGTCTCTGTGAGATGTCGGACGTAACTGTCAAATAACCAAAACCCAATAGAGAGGGTGGCACCCCGACTGGAGTCAGTTGATTCTGGCTTCAGTCATCATTAAGTCTGCCTGCCATGTTTTTACACCCTCTGAGGATCCCAACCAGTTCCATACAACCATCCATCACCCTTCACCACATCTGAGTCATGTTCATGGGGTCCTCATCGGCGGGGCGGGGGCCTTCCCAATCAAAAGTAAAACGTAAAAAGTACAGAAAATGGCAAACACCTCTCATCTAATCCTAACACACACTACAAAACCAGCACCCGACACAATCGACCACCACACACTGCTTAACCTAGCCTCCACTCACGACACACCAATAACCAACATAATAAAACTGCGCACAGGCCACAAGCTCATCTTCCGCTCACAGGAGGACGCGCTAACGTTCCACGAAATTGCCACCACTACACTAAACACACACAACCTACAGACTAGACTCGCTGACGGTATCATGAAAAGATACCAGATACGAGTCACAAGGACCAACCCTCTGTGGTTGGCCTTTACCAACCAGGACCTTCGCTCGCACCTCCGTCAGGAGTACGGGGAGGAGGTCGTCAAGGACCTGTACTTCAACAGGTCAAAAAACTGGGCAGTAATTACACTGTCCAGTGGCAACACAAAAAACATGCTGCTAGACAAAGGTATCAAGGTCTGCGGCACCCTCACAAACCCTCAACACATTGAAGAATAGCATAACACAAGACCCACACAATGCCACCGGTGCTACAAGACCGGACACAGCACCAACACATGCACTGCAGACCTAATCTGTTCCAAGTGCAGTGTAGTGGGGCACCACTACACGATCTGCACCTCCACCATAGCCCGCTGTGCAAATTGTGGCGGCGACCACGTCGCCGTCAACCCCAGGTGCCCTTACCTAGGTAAGGCACGACACGACGCCGTAGAGGCCATCCGGCACCCACAACCAAACACACACACAACCACACACCCCGCCCCCGCACCCCCTCCCCTCACCATGTCATTCGCCGCTGCTGCCAGCCCTACGCTGCCGGCTCCCCCTGCTCTACCCCCGACGCAACCCCCCCCTGCAGCAACCACACCCCACCCACACATCTCTTCCCCCCCACCCCAGCTCATAACACTCAGAGACCCCCACTACTACCAACACCCACTCACCACACTACCATCCCACCCCCACCCCCATTCCCACCCAACTTCACCCCAGCGACAACACAAAAAACAAACTAAACCTGGCCACCCTGCTCTCAGCGGTGGCAAAGGACATGTCGAGGGGTGACCCTTGACTATACGCGAAGATCCTCAACACGCTATTCGCCTCCAACGGCATAGAGCAAATCACCTTCCCTGAGAAGGTGTTCGCTCTAATAGACGTACACACAACTAGACCCGCACTCCTCCCCACCCCGACGGGTACACACCTCTGCCCGCAGGGAACCACCGCCCCCCCTTTCACCACACCCTCCCCGCCGCCTGTCCTGTCCCTGCACCTTCCTTAGCCACTGCTCCCACCCCTATTCAAACAACCTATCCTCCTCGCACTTTTTCCACCCCTCTATCAAAACCCCGCCTACCTCCCACTGCCACCCCCCACCCACCCCATCGCACCCATCTTCGCCTCCTCTCCCACAGCTTCCACTGTCACCCCAACCCCCTCGCAGTCCACTACACCCCATGCCAACCCCGAAAAACCCATCCGCGTAGACAGGCATGGACAAACAACCCCCCCCCCCCGCCTCTCCTGTAGTCTCCACTCCTCCCTCGCTCCCTACTGCTTCGCCCTCCACTCCTTCTCAATCCTCCCCTTCTCAATACACCCCTTCTCACTCTACTCCTTCTCACTCCCCTCCTCCTCCGCCTTCCGCCCCTTCACCTAAGACTCCTTCCCCTCCAACCCCCCTTCCTTCAACTCCTTCTCCTCCGACTCCTTCCCCCTCCCCCTCCACCACCCCTCCGCCGTCCCTACCTCCTCTCTCCCCCGACACCCCTCCTCTCATAATCTGTACCTCCCCAACCACTTCTAGCCCTTCATCCTCCAGCTCTACACCACCCACCCCCGTCACGAACTCCCCCCACCAAGACACCACCCAATCCAAAGCCACCACCTCTACAGAACACACTCCTCCACCCACTACGGCTCCTCCACCCAATAACACTGCCGTGTCTCACAAACACGCATCAACACGAGTCAAGGTACTCGCCCCTCATGCCTCCTGGGCAATAACCAAGGAGAAGGGGACGATTCCTGACAAATCAGCCTCCCGCGCACTAAGAACACGACAATAGGTCGTATTAGCTTAATACAACTAAACGTACGCAGGGTGCATGGTATTCGCCATACGGTCGCCAACTGGGTACTCAACACACAAAGACCCGACATCATACTACTGAACTCCACCCTCCCAACAACAGACTCCGCATTGCAGGCTATCAGACATTGCAGGCAGATCCTAGGTGCGGCACCTAGGATCTGCGATCCTAGTAAAGCGCAACATACACCACTCGTTCGTCAACACACGCGACACCTCCTTTCTAGCCTGCAAAATTGACATAAGCTCTGGCCCCATAATAGTGGCCACACACTACAGACCACCACGAATATAGCTAAACTTAGAAGTCCCACTCCGGGCCCTTTCAAACCACAACCTACCTATCTTTTTTGCGGGGGACCTCAACGCTTTTCACCCGTCACTCTTTTCAAACAATACGAACGATGCGGGTAGTTACTTTGCCGGTGCCTTGCAGCGTTACCGCTGCGAACACATCGGCCCTGCCTTCCCCACGTTCTTCGGCCCGCGCGGGGGCACAACATCCCAAGATGTGGTCATCCGCAACGACCACGCCACACGATTCTACACTCACATTGCACCCAGTCCCCACGTACTATCAGACCACATACCAATATGCCTTCTCATATCCACATCCCCCATACTCAACCCCACATCACCTATATACGATTATAAAAACACAAACTGGGCTGAATTCAGGAGGAACATATCCAAAAACACACCACATAACCTCGACCTGGAGAACACCAATCCAGGACAAATAGACCAGCACTGGTGCTTACTCTTAGACACCATCACCACATCACTTAATCTACACTCACCACACAAAAACTACACCTGCTTAAAACATTTCACATTTTCAATACACACACAGAGACTTATCACACAGTACAACAACCACTACACCAAAGGCCCACGACAACAGAACATCAACCAACTACGTGCCCGCATCCTTCAATGCGCGCAGCTAGATAGGAACCGGCAGTGGCGTGAGGTCGTCCGCATCGCGGACGACACCAGTTGCATGGACCCTTCCTTCTTCTGGCCGCACGTGAAAAGGATGCTGGGTACGGAACCATACAAACCAATAACACTGAAAATAAACAACCACACACTAATGACATCCTCGACGCATTCAGGTCCCACTGGGACACAGTACACACCCACAATCCACCAAAATTACATGCGCAGGAGCACTTCCAAGACATTCAGGAATGGTGCAGGACTCATGCTCACGAGCTCAGGCCTGCCCTCCTGATACGTATGGAGGTGCCCGACTATACGTCCACACTTACCACTCCAATCACCGTCGAGGAAACAAAACACTACATAAAATCGACACCAAAACGCGCCCCCGGCCCCTCCGGTCTACCAGCCACGCTCATACATAACCTCCCCGCAGACATATACCCCACACTCACACATCTATTCAATGCCTCTCTAGCCTCAGGCCACTTCCCTAAAATATTCAAAGTCTCTCACAATATACTCCTTCATAAACAACACAAAGACCCAAAACACCCAAACAATTACAGGCCTATTGCTCTATTAGAGCACCTAGGCAAAATACTTGAACGTAGGGTCAACTGCCACCTACGGGAGTTCCTGGAAGAGAGGGACTGGTTCTGCCCCCATCAATACGGGTTCAGAAGAGGCAGGTTCACTCAGGCGGCCGTGACATCGTACACGACAGAATACAGAAGAAACGACAGATACACCAAAAGACTCTCTCCGTCAGTAAGGACGTGGAGAAAGCCTTTAACAAGGTGTGGCACGAGGGACTCTGTGGGAAACTCGCCAACAACACGGAGTTACCTCTCTGCACCAGAAGGCTCCTCTCACACTACCTCACTGGACGGCGCTGCCACATCAGATACAACAACACCCTTTCAAGACCCTTCACACCACGCTCAGGCGTTTCCCAAGGAAGCGTTCTGGCACCCACACTCTACATTATGTTCACAAACGACACCCCACGCCCACCAGAAAACTGTATTCACACATACATAGTGGCCTACGCCGACGACGAGACCATTCTTGTCAGCGGCCGGGCCCCCGAAGAAATAGCGCTCCACGCACAAAGAATACTTGATGAGAAGACAGATTACGAGGATAAATGGCTGATTGCCACGAATCCTCAGAAGACACAGATGACACTCTACGGCGCTAGAGATCACTTCATGCACAACCTACAAATCTACTCACACACACCAAACATGATCCACCAAAACCCAACAAGGCTCGCATACACACAGTGCACCAAAATCCTGGGGGTAACATTCGACAAATCCCTCAGGTTCAACTTACACCAGAACATAATACAAGCAAGAGCCTCACACATAAACGCATCGCTGGGTAGGCTCTACCCAGCGAGTAAAAAACTAAAACTACACTTATATAAAGCACTCGTGCGTCCCATTCTCATGTACGCCCCACTGTCGCTCATAGCTGCGAGCGACACCTGGAAGTGAAAGGCTCAGCGCATTCAGAACTCTTCTCTGAAGCGCGCTTGCCGTTCGCTGCTGTACTCAAGAATGGACGCACTACACAACAACAACAAACTAACTCCTCTCAACACTTACGCTCACACCAGACTTACAAAACAACTCGGTTAACTCACCACAGACCCACTCTACACCTCGCTACACGTGAGAAGGTACGCGATGGCGCCGCGATATCCCGCGGCCCACGAACACCTGCCGCCCGTACCGTTCTTCGCATAAACCAATAGGCATCGTGAATAACGCGTTTCCGGATGAGCTGTCAGCCTCCCCCTCCTGACTTTCCCCCAACCCTCGCCCAGTCAATACCACATAACCTACACCCTCATAACAACACCTCGCTTCGGTGTATAGCCACCGACCTATCTACCCTCGCTGTCCCTTTCTTAATTATTTTCCGCAACGCTCCTCTCTGACTACCTGACTGCCGTATTACAGCAGTCCCTCTCTGTTCTTTCTATACACGAAATGAATGAAATGACTTACGTTATTCCATGAAGAGGTCTTTTAGAATAAAGACGAAAGCGCTCACAATCGTTTTTTCCATTTTCCTTGTGGGTGTTATTATATATATATATATATATATATATATATATATATATATATATATATATATATATATCCGGGGGAATGTGAGCTGTGTTTCAGACCGTCGCAGATATTTTTTAATTATTATTATTTTCGTTGTTATTATTATTACTATTATTATCATTATTTTCATTATTATTTAATTGTTAATGTATTTATGCATTTTCTTTTATGAGATTAATTGTGGTGTTTAAACAAAAATATTAAAGCGGAAATATGAAATGACTTGTGCAGATCTTCGGCCGCAGTGCTTCACCAATTTTTCGCATTTTTTGGGCGTGATTTTATTTCATTCGTTTTAGAATCTTTTCCAGAGCTTAACAACATTCGTCGGTTTCTGATCCAGGAACATCTCACCAAGAATCTTATATTGGTTTCTATCGTGTTTATATCAGGTTTCGCACCTGCCTGTTCATAAATAACGTCGATATTGGTAGCATCTAACAACTGCTTCACCGTCTTTGGTGTGAGGCACGTAATTTACCTTGCATTTAAAGAGGCCCATGTACTCCCAACGGCCAGAGAGGAAATCACATTTTCTGAAGCAGGTTTTTCTATATCGTACTAGCCTCTTCACAGAATCTCGAAGTATAGCCAAGTATACAGGAATATGCGCACACAGGCTCTAAGGTAGGCTAAACAAGGCGACAACTGTCATTGTTTTAAGAGTGCGATTTGAATAGATAGCTGCAGCCTGCGTGACCACGGAATATTCCAAACAAAACGACAAAACTAGATTTTTAATACACACTAAATAAAAGGCACAACAATGAATATAGATATATATATATGTACATGAATAAGACGGAATTAGGTTCTGAATACTAATTAGATAAACAGGGTTATTGAATGGTTATGATGGGAGATTTAGGGTAGAGAATGATTTAGTTCCTTTGAACCTCGAGAGTAAAGCGGGGCAAACTTGGGGGAAGGTCTTGGTGACCTTGATTACTCACGGGGTAGCCTAAAACTTGTGTTTTGCGAGATGCGGGCATCTTGTCCTCAAGAGGTCACCGGACGAACTTCAAAGGGTGGGGGAAGGTGACTTCTCCAAACTCGAGTCGAGTGAGCTTTCGGGCCTCTTGTGCTCAAGAGGTCACTTGTCGAACTTCGAAAGGGAGGGGGGAGATGACTTCTTCACACTCAGCTTGTGCGAGCTATCGGGCCTCTTGTCCTCAAGAGGTCACCAGAAGAACTTCAGGGGATGGCTTCTCGAATCCTTGATCCGAAGGTGGTTGAGAAAGGCTGACGTTGCCTCACGAGACTCTTATTCCTGACCCGAAGATACGGGTGTGATGTACAGTTCTTCGGTGACTTACGACCTTCACTCACACTTCTCGGGAGAGAGCTTCGTTGAATCCAACTCCTTTCGGAAAAGTGTCGTCTAACTAAACCTGTCTGTAATCCTTAGGAGGGGGGCATATATACCCGGAGTTCTCCAAAACAGGGAGAGAGTTTGAGGCCTTCTCGAACCCTCATTATCAGCCGTGAGAACCGTCCATCTCCTTGTGGACGACCAGTGGCTGGAGCCATATAAGTCGTTCGGGGCGAACCTACAAAATAGATGAGTAATCTCCCGACCCGATGTGGGGGAGGGAATATTGAGACGGCAGGGAGGTAGCCTTCAATTTCAGCGTCATGCCTCGGTGTGAATTTTGCGGTGACCTGGCGGCAAGTCCAAAAAGGGTAAAATCGGAGGGGGTGGGGAATTAACGGCTCACTTTCTCTTCCGAAGTAATATCTTAGGAGGTGGGGAAATACTATTATTCTAGGGGATCCCTCTACACAGAAAAAATGAAAGATCGGTATTTTAAGTCTTTTTATGACCTCCTGGGATCATAAAGGGGTCCCCAATCGTTGGTTGGTGTTCAAAATACACAATTATGCTCGCAGCAGGACTAGTCATAGGAACAAGACCAGAAGCAGGACCTGCCATCGAGCTCACCAGGGATTATCAATTATATCTCTATGTTCATTTAATTGTGGACTAAGGTGATCTCGTTTACGAAGCGAGAGACGAATGGAGTAACCTACAGAGTCGTCCTAAAGTCTTGTCACCCCTTGTAAATATTGCTTCAATTTTCTTCTATTCGAGATGGCTGACACGAGCTCCTACATATTGGAAGAGAGGATGATTGCAATTGTCTCGGCACATGATCGAGTGCATTTTGAAAAAAATATGGAGGGTGTGCAACATGACTTCACTGCAAAATTCAGCAGACTAGCCCCTCCAGTACACGTGCTGATATTATTATATTGTTCCACTATTGTTCTTATTACTTTTCGGTTGGCTGTGACAAGACTTTCAGACCATCTTTTATATTAACTGGAAGTGAGTTCTAAGTTGAAAAGATGTTATAAGTGATCTATTTCGATTAAATAAAGATAATTATCAATTTCTTCTAGTTACCATTGATTCTAAAGTAATTTTTAGAATTTTCCTGGGTAAATGAAAGAATGAAAGGACGAATATATGAATGAATCATGAGTTCAAGAGGGAAAATGGGGGATTAATATCGAGAAAGAGGTCTAGGTTCCAATAGCTGATAAACAATGGTGTTAGTGAAGACAAGAAATAGTCATCCGTTATCATCATAATCCATATTGTAGTTATAGATAAGGTCATTGTAATCAAGACAGTCCTCATTACTATTTCCATCTTCATAACTCTTTATTAATATCATTATAAATTTTATCACTATAAGCATTATTCTTGCCCACATCATCATTATCATCACCATATGTAGTCTTTATCCATATCATCCTTGTTACCTCAGACATAATCATTTGCCCTTTTTTAGCATAGTCTTCCTCATCATTCCAATTGTCGTCACGATAGTGTTCTTGATTAATATGCTTCCCCTTCGCCACGATATTCACTTAGAATGAGCGAGCAATGAAGTGAACAGAAAAGGGCGCAACCCTCCAACCCCAGCGGGGCCGTCGGCAATAAGTCTATTGGCGAAAGCATAGCACCTCGAAGGAGCTTGAGCTCCGTCCCCTAACGACAGGGCGTTTCTTCCTTAAGGAAAAGAGGCATATTCGGGAGAATTGTGCGCCCTTGCTCTCCCTCCCGATTTAAAACTCTCGGAGATTCATTAAATTTTCACATTATATTTAATTAATATCAATGATAATTATCTTAGTTCCCTTCAAAATCATTTGCTGATCACGTTATTCTACCCTCTATTTTACCACTCACCTAAGTTTTACCAACAAAGTGCACTCAGCGAGCCTCAATTTATTCACCTTTTAGATACATCATTGGATTTCTGACGTCAAGGCAGACATTCAATCTTAACGAGTGCACACACAAAACTTTCAGCAGCGCCACAAACTGGAAGCCGATTGGACGGAGACCCTGATAGCCAACCCAGAGCGAAGATGGGGGTAAGTAGCTCCACACGCATCATTACACCAATAGCCTATCACAACACCGCTATCATTTTCCTTCCTGTCTTCACAACATAACATAGACGCTCTCTTCTGTATTTCGGAATCCTGACGATGGAGTCCCTAATGGTGCCAATCCGATCCACATAACCCTGATGATATTTTTGAAAATTTCACCACTGATACAGTTTCGTGCACTGATTTAAAACAATGCAGCTCTTTTTTTGAGAAGTTATTAGAGTACAAAAAGATTGGAGAACGTGCACCAAACCCAAAAGATCAGAGTCCTCCACCCCTATCCTGGGTTCACGAAGAGTACCGCCATCGCTCATTGGTGTCAAAAATACACCATACACTCGGATACTTCCGCCCAAAAGAGCGGCCCATTTGTACCCTTTCCCTCACCAATGACGTCCCTTGAACTTCCAGTGTTTAGAAGTCACGAAATTGTCTGGGTATGTCTCAGTTTTGGCTCCTATTGCAGTGGCAATTGATCGCCTACAGGGAGAACAAAACTGTTTTTATGGAGAATTGCTCCCTACCTTGCTCGCTGTGGAGAAAAAGCTGAAGATCCTTCGGTTACGTTCTCTGAAATTTTGCCAACCTCTTCTAGGTGCAGTCACTACAGGCTTTGGAAACTGCTACCAATCTCATTTTACCTTGGCAAATGAAGCCAGCGTTACAGATGCAATTATTGCATCAACAAGCCATCCATTCTTTAAACTCCGCTGGGTAGATATCAGAATTTCATGGACAGTTCAAGCCACCAAGACTCTGTTAAAAAATATTATGATTCAAGTTATTGAAATTTAACAGAGGGACCCGAAGCTGAATCATTCAGTGGTGAATCGGTCAGTGACTATTATCTTGGATTTACAAATCTTAATCAAATACGATCAACCACAGATTTTGAATTGTTAAGTTACCTTCAAGATTCTAATAAAATACTTCAAAGTTTAGATAGATATCCAAACATAAAAAATTTATTTATTAAATACAACACCACCCTTGCGTTGGCAGCTCTTGTAGAACAGCTCTTCACTTTAAGAGGATTGACTTTATCTCCAAAACTGAGTTTTTATCTAACGAAACATTTCGGTATCTCATATTGCTTAAATGTATTGCTGATATAAACACGAGTAGCCAACCTAAATTTCATTCTATGGAACTTTCCATTTTTTGTAGTACCTAAGTCGATTTGTCATAAAAAAATTGAACATCAAAAAATTTTAATGAATTTTTTTGTGATACCAATGGTCCTTATCGATTGTCATTGTCGTAGAATGACTCCCGACGATATACCATATATCACTATTCGTTGAGGGAACTTCCTTAATTATCTTTAGAGTGCGTTACTGTCTGGCGGCCGATATTATGTATCTTCGATATGCTTAAGAAGTAGAACTGAGCTCAAGGATAATAATATTGCTATCATTAATAAAATAGAGTTTTATTAATAATAACTATAAACAATACACAAAAACGGAAAATATTGACATAAACAGAATGGAAAGGGTCGTGGAGACTCGGGCTAATCCAAGGATTTGAAGGATTTAAAAAGGTAAAACAAATATAGAGTTAAAGAGATGGGATGGTTCGATAAACCATTTAAAGCACAGGATAGAATTGACAAAAGGGTTAAGTACTCAAAGGTGACGTTTGGCTTACGTAACTTTTACACTAGTGGTGCAGTGGAAGGTGGCTTGAAGGAATTTCGGTCCGCTGGCGAGTTCCAGCCGAAGGGGGGGAATAAGATGATCCTGACGTGGCGTCTTGGGAAGGAGAACCGTTTCTCGACGAACGGCTTGAAGAACAATGGCTGTTCTAGGATGTTCTCTTCTGAACAAAGGGGGGATGAGAACCGTCTCTTGTCTACGGGCTCAAGAACAATGGCTGTTCTAATGTTGTTCTCATTGAACAACAGGGGGGGTGAGAACCGTTTCTTGGCGAAGGGCTCAAAACGAACAATGGCTGTTCTAGGTTGTTCTCTTCTGAACAAAGGGGGGGGATGAGAACCGTCTCTTGTCTACGGGCTCAAGAACAATGGCTGTTCTAATGCTGTTCTCCTTTGAACAACAGGGGGGGAAGCCTTGGGGACTTGGCGTCGGAAAAGCTCGAACCTTTGGCACTCAAGGAATATTGTCCTCCTTCTGGACAAGTGATGGTGAATCTCGAGGTCGAGGTCCCTTGGCGCACAAAGGGAGAGAGGGTCGTGGTGATGTTTCGCGACGAAAATCTGGATCTCCAATCTGATCTTAGTGGTAAAGTTTCCAAATAAATAGCCAGGACATCTCCTTGGCGTGGGGGAGAATGGGGTGGAAGCTTCGAGGGAACGCACAGCCGAGCCGGAGAACAATGCCTTATCTGCCCATAAGCCTTACTCAATCTGGCGAGGTCGGCGTATGGGGGCGAACGGGGGGGACGATAACCTCCTTGTTTAAACATTGACATCCGGTAGCTGTGATAAGACTCCAAGCCTCGAATCGAAGATGCACGTGGGCAGCATCGTGGTTTTAAATAATATGGGATAGGAGTTGAAATTAAACGCAGTTTCAACACGTTCTATCACACCCCTCCATTCCAGGGGAAGTTGTTACTTCGAAAAAAAGAGAGAAGGGACAACGATAGAGCTCCGTTGTGGGGAACTCGTTTTCTTGTACCAACCGTACCTTCCTGCACCTAACTAGTATTACCTCAATACATATGAATATTTTGATCTTTAGATTACAGGGGAAAATAACCTTTAATACAACTTAATAAAAAAAAAAGGCATGGAACAATGAAATGATATAAACTTAGTACATACGGGACAAAATAATTTATACGTAAATTAACTAGAACAAATATATATATACATACCAAAAAAATTAGACATTGAGCGTTACAAAATTCAGACATATACATTAATTAATTATATTACAAAAGAATCTTAAATTAAGTTGTACAAGACGGTATATACCTACATGGAGATACTAATCCTATGAATACAATTATTCTACGCTATTCGGTAACGCATTCCTACTGAGTGCGTCAGCGACCTGGTTATCGGAACCTTTTATCTAATTTATTTTAAACTGATACTCTTGCAAGAGTAAACTCCAGCGCATTATGCGGCCGTTTGAGTGTCTCACATTCCTAATATAGGCTAACGGACGGTGGTCGGTTCCTATTTGAAATTCTTTACATATCAAGTACAGCTTGAATTTGTCTATGACCCAGATAATTGATAGAGCTTTCTTTTCTCTAGTGGCATATCTCTCTTCGCGTGGTAATAGTTGACGACTAGCATATGCAATTGGATGACTCGTTCCGTCATCCACGTATTGAAGGAGTACACCTCCAATGCCCTCGTTGATCACGTCGGTCTTAACCCCAAAGGATTTTTCCGGGTTGGGCAACTTAAAAATGGGGGCAGAAATGAACTTACTTTTGAGCTGATTAAAATGGGAAACAGCGACATCATTCCAACGTAAACGATCGGAGAAATTCTTTTCCAGAAGAGGGCATAGGGGGGCCGAAATTGCAGCGAAATTCGGAACAAATCGCTGATAGGGAGAAGCTGATCCTAGGATCGATCTTAATGGCTTCTTTGTAATCGGGAGGGGCATGTGGGCGATTGCCTTAATCTTGTTCTCGTGGGGACCTAACTTGTTTTGTCCTATTTTGAAACCCAAATATTTGATGGTTTCGTGGGCAAACTGGCATTTGCTGGGGCCAATGGTGAGGCCATTTTCACGCAGTTGCTCGAAAAGAGCTAATAGGGTGGGTAAATGGTGATTCCATTTAATTAGTTCTTGTAGCTGACTCTTCTGACGTGGTGTCAGCTGCGCGTCACTATCCAGGTCAGAGGGTTCTAGAGACTCGCCTGGTAGGGAAGGAGGAGGGTAATCGGCATCAGGTTGGATGCACACTGTCTGGATTACATTAAGGGACTCCGCGGGGCAATCCTCTTCAAGCGCCGATGCTTCGTCCAGTTCTACGAAGGTATCTCCATGGGCGCGTTGGGGTTTTTTTTTTTCTTGGGGTCCAGGGACAGTCTCCGTGTCCTTGTCTGGGGCCTTATCACCTAAGGGTTTTAGTGATTCACACTCCTCTTTTGCCGTCCTAAAGTCCTGGTTAGGGGTCTCCGAGAAATCGGACGGTATCGGGGTTCTGATGGGGACGGGCTCCTGGGCTTCTTTCTTATCTCGGCCTTGAGGAAGGGCGGCCTGAAACACAGGGTCGAAACTTACTTGGGGGCTCTGTCCTATAAGTACGGAACAGAATCGTATGGGTGCTACAATGACTTCAGCCCAGCCATTATAATATTGACACTGCAGGTAACATCTAGCGACGGGGAATCGGTTCGCCCGCCCAAGGTGGTCATGTACCACCGCAAATTTTTCGTGGTTGGAGGCCACTGGGGGGAGTTCGTCGGACACGATGAAGCACGTACATCCTGTGTCCCTGACGAGAGTCAATACTCGGCAGCTGTCCACGCTGCCCTCCTCATATTTCAAAGTTCCCGATGAACTTTTACCAAAAACAAAATTTACCTGGTGGCCTGACGGAGGGGGAGAAGTTTCTGCTTGGGTCTGCACCACCGGGGGAGCCGGGGTTGCATTAATCTGGTGAACTTGGTGGGCTGGTCCGCTTTTAAGCCTAGAATTTTGGGGGCAGTTCCAGCTCATGTGGTTTTCTACACCACAGGTGAAGCATATTATTGGTCGCTTCGGGAAGAGAGATGGAGGAGAAGTCTTAACGGGAGGTTTGGAGTCCCGTTGTTGGTTTTGGGGAAAGAAGTTTGGGGGTTTTACGGGGCTCGGAAACTTTGTCAGCTTTCCTGGGAAGGGGCGCGAATCCTTCTTTCTTTCTTCTCGTTGGATTTCTCTTTCTCGTTCTTCTCGTTGTATTTTTCTTTCTCGTTCTTCTCGTTGTATTTCTCTTTCTCGTTCCTCTCGTTGTTTTTCTCTTTCTCGTTCTTCTCGTTGTATTTTTCTTTCTCTTTCTCTTTCTTTTCTTTGGATTTCCCTTTCTCGTTCCTTTCGTTGTATTTCTCTTTCTCGTTCTTCCTTTTTTCTTTGATATTTTTCTTCAATCCGAGCTAGTTCAATCTGATGATGAAGGTACACTTGTCTTATCCATTCCTCTCTTATGTACTTAATTAGTTCTTTTCCGGAAAGTCCCAAGGATTCTCCTTGCGCTTTAAAGATTTCGAACGGATTCATCTTTGCACTTGGGGGGCGCACTAGTCAACCAACTAAAATTCCTTGCAACAAGAATTATGCCTCTATAGAATTGGCCTACCTAAATATGGGCACTGACCTATTCGTACTTGGTTTCTCAATCTAAATAACCACTGACTAAAATCACAAAAAAACACAAAACAAATTATTATAACCGTTCCTTGAGCTACTCCAGCTTCTTAAGTTTAAAAAAAAGGGGATAGCAATCGTTAAAACAAAAGGGAACTACCATATTCTATTATTCTAACGAATAACACTATGCTTTACTCGACTGAGACCAGTGTTTGCAAAGATATAGCGTTAAACCTTAGACACCTGATACCAAATTTAAATAGTATATATATATATATATATGTCGTAGAATGACTCCCGACGATATACCATATATCACTATTCGTTGAGGGAACTTCCTTAATTATCTTTAGAGTGCGTTACTGTCTGGCGGCCGATATTATGTATCTTCGATATGCTTAAGAAGTGGAACTGAGCTCAAGGATAATAATATTGCTATCATTAATAAAATAGAGTTTTATTAATAATAACTATAAACAATACACAAAAACGGAAAATATTGACATAAACAGAATGGAAAGGGTCGTGGAGACTCGGGCTAATCCAAGGATTTAAGGGATTAAAAAAAAGGTAAAACAAATATAGAGTTAAAGAGATGGGATGGTTCGATAAACAATTTAAAGCACAGGATAGAATTGACAAAAGGGATCAATACTCAAAGGTGAAGTTTGGCTTACGTAACTTTGGCACTAGTGGTGCAGTGGAAGGTGGCGCAAAGGAGTTTCGGTCCACTGGCGAGTTCCAGCCGAAGGGGGGGCGGATAAAAGGATCCTGACGAGGCGTCTTGGGAAGGAGAACCGTTTCTCGACGAACGGCTTGAAGAACAATGGCTGTTCTAGGTTGTTCTCTTCTGAACAAAGGGGGGATGAGAACCGTCTCTTGTCTACGGGCTCAAGAACAATGGCTGTTCTAATGTTGTTCTCATTGAACAACAGGGGGGTGAGAACCGTTTCTTGGCGAAGGGCTCAAAACGAACAATGGCTGTTCTAGGTTGTTCTCTTCTGAACAAAGGGGGGGGGGTGAGAACCGTCTCTTGTGTACGGGCTCAAAAACAATGGCTGTTCTAATGCTGTTCTCCTTTGAACAACAGGGGGGGAAGCCTTGGGGACTTGGCGTCGGAAAAGCTCGAACCTTTGGCACTCAAGGAATATTGTCCTCCTTCTGGACAAGTGATGGTGAATCTCGAGGTCGAGGTCCCTTGGCGCACAAAGGGAGAGAGGGTCGTGGTGATGTTTCGCGACGAAAATCTGGATCTCCAATCTGATCTTAGTGGTAAAGTTTCCAAATAAATAGCCAGGACATCTCCTTGGCGTGGGGGAGAATGGGGTGGAAGCTTCGAGGGAACGCACAGCCGAGCCGGAGAACAATGCCTTATCTGCCCATAAGCCTTACTCAATCTGGCGAGGTCGGCGTATGGGGGCGAACGGGGGGACGATAACCTCCTTGTTTAAACATTGACATCCGGTAGCTGTGATAAGACTCCAAGCCTCGAATCGAAGATGCACGTGGGCAGCATCGTGGTTTTAAATAATATGGGATAGGAGTTGAATATAAACGCAGTTTCAACACGTTTTATCACAGTCATTATATATCATGTATTTTAAATGTATTTAAAAATGTATCTAAATAAATTTAATATATTTAGTATTTAAATACTAAATACCTTTTCATAATGTATTTAGTATCTAGATACATTTTTCTCATGTATTTAATATTTAGTATTTAAATACTTTAAATGTATATATTATCCATCTCTGCTGGTAAGGCGGTTCCATGCATTGGGTAAGAGTCAAGCTTGACTTTAAACTGATCTGGTTGGTTAGTGCCATCCACTCTGACGAGTTACCCCTGCCTCACTGGATGGGAAGACATTATCTAACAACAAGTGGACAGGTAATATTGACAAGATACTAAACATTGCAGCCGATGTTGAAATCTCTTCTTCATCACTAAACCCTCCATTAGAGAGTCTCTTGCTTGATTAAGTGACAATGTCGCAAATGATCTCTACTTATCAATGTACGAGTATAGAATCAGGCAGGCGATAATGACAGGAGATCTTCCTACAGATCTTCTTGAAATTGGGCAATGAATGCTAGGTATTTGACAACAATAAACAGGATTTGTCGCATATGGGTTTTCAAAATATGAACTTAAAGGTAGTACCATCAACAACTTAAGAATGATAGTGGAATACATTATATGTGTGTACTACCGCTGTTGGTTCAACATTAAAATTTAAACTTTCTTGTGTGGAAGAACTACGCGACATTTTGTTTCATCTGCGGCTACTTAAGCTGCAAAAGATGGTGCTGTATTGGAAGCTGTTTTGCTAGCCACCAAGCGCTCAGCATTATTGTGCTCAAATGGCAGTGAAGAGAGGAGAGTTGCTCTACAAAAGATTGTTAACATGAGGGGTGGAGAAGATCACACATTTGGAGATATTTTTGTATCTTCCAAGAAGACACCCTTCCATCAACCCCAGTGCTTCTTCCCTGATGTAACTGATAGACTAGTCTGACAGGGTGTTCGAACCTCCTTTGGCACGTTAACTGATTACAGCGGAATTAAAGAAGTTCCTTGACAAGCCTATACATTTTCCACATTGGCCCTGTTTAGCTCAGTCAATAGATAAGTTTGCGAAACAAGTCCTAGAGGCAGAAGGCTGCATGTATACACATTAGAATCGTGAGTACTAAATCAGGGGCAAATACTCAAGTCGGCGGCTGATGTCCAAGAAGGAATCAAAGCAAGACTTAAAACTTTTGTAATTATTTTTTTTACTGATGTCATCACTTTCTAATGTTGTATGATTACCAGGATATATTTGTGATTAATGGACTGACTAAAAAACAGGTCAACTAGTAAAAGCTAATAATAGTTTACACAATTTATTTTCACCATAAGTAAAAGGCTTATTAAAGTTTGGGACAGTTTTATAACTCAAGGAGATCTCTATGGAAAAGATGGTGTTCATCTCAATGGTATAGGGATGGCTCGACTAGGTATGCTTTGAGATAAAGGTGTTATAAAACCTCCCTCAGATTTTCGCAATGTCGCAGTTTGAGGAAAAAATTCCTAACTCATAGTGGCACAAACCGGAAGAAAATAGCTGAGGGTAATAAAAGCTCCCCACAGAGTAGTGTGATTAATAATAACAGTCAAAATAGATAATGTAAAAATAAATAAAATGGCGAGAACAAACGAAATACAGCAAAAAAATATATTAAGGTTCACTATTGCAATGCCCGGAGCATCCGAAATAAATTTAATTAGTGGTAAATATCATTGCGACATTCTAGCCATTACTGAAGCGTGGTTGCTACAGCAAAACAACTGTATATCGTCATTTCAAATTCCGGGATACACACTAATAAACAAGGATTGACTTGTAAGAGAATGAGGTGGTGTCTTGTTTTGCTTAAAAAGCGAAATAAAATACGAGGTTTTAAATTGACAACACAGCGAGTCAATTCGGATAAAGAGTAGCAATAAAGCTTTTTCTTTAGTTATGAGGCTAGTATACAAAATGCCGAGTAGCTCATATGAAGAGGCCCTTGCGCTAATTAATGATATTAATTCAACCAATAATTACAAAAATGTATGCATTGTAGGGATTTCAATTTTTGGGAAGTTGATTGAACACGATGAGTTCAGATTAAGATACCCATAACTTAATGCATTTTTAGCTAATTACTTGCCTCAATTTGTCGAACACCCTAGAAGAGTAAATAAGACACTTGATTTAGTTTTAAGTAACAAAGAAACTTTAATTGATGGGCTTGAAACTTGAAGTTCAGGAACCACTCGGGAATTCAGATTATAACTCATTGGTATTTAACCTCAAATAAGATTTCATGAATCAGAGAAGAGTGCAAATAGTACCTGTATTTAGATTAAAAAACTTCTAAGCGATTAGAGATCAATTAAATGGATGGGATTGGAATAGAGAATTCAGTAATAAACTAAATGCTTCGGCTTAATAAATCATCATTAATTGCATTAATGATCCTCAGACCAGATATATTCCTCACAAAAATGGTTTAAAATATTCAAGGGACAAACCTTCGCTTAACCAATTTAATTAAGACTGATAGGTCAGAAGCGATCATTTTATAACTGGTTAAAAGGCAACTAATCATTAGAGAGAAAATTATCTATCTCCAAAGGCAGATAAAAGAAATAAATACAGCTAAATGCAGGTACGAAAATAGATGAGCGGAAAAGTCACGCGATAATCCGAAAGCATTCTATAGGTACTATAGAACCAAAAACAGAGTCAGTTCAAATGCTAAAATATAATGACTGATTAGTTCAAAGTGATCTCGAAAAGGCCACTATCTTAAATAATTATTTTCCTTTCGTTTTTAACAATCATTTTCTGAATTTAAATAAGGAAAGCCTAGAAACTTTCCAAAGTAACATTCCAAGAACGGATGAAATAATAGTTACACCGGATGATGTAAAAAAGTGCAATTATTAAATTAAGTACTGAGAAAGGTAATGGGGTTGACGAAATGTGCGCGCGTAGTATTAAGGAAGTTAAGAATGAAATTTCCGCTTTACACTATGCGGAAGCATGAAACTCAATACGCCATTATCACACAGAATTTCTCTGGTCAAAACAGATCAACGCAGCTGTGTTTAATTCGGGGTGCTTTATCATCGTCTTGCCCCCTAGTTTGATAACGCTGTCCCGCTCCAAGGTGGCGGCCGTGTCCATCTTATCCCTCTTGGGGTAGAATGGAATACCTCATATTTCCCGTTTGCCTTGTCGATGCCCAAAATAATAAAGGTTCATGTTTGCTTAAGCCGCGTCCGGTATCGATTGGGAATATCGCTTAATTCCCTTTCGCTTCGTTGATGCCCAAAATTATCAAGGTCCATGTTTGTTTGAACCGCGTCCGATATCCCCTTGGAACGCCCTCGCACGCGCAGCCCTTTCTACCATGGTTGTGGCTCCTATTTAAGGTGATGTCTGCAAATCCTCAGCAGATAGAGAGAATCCGAGCTTCTTGCCGTCCAGGCCCTAGTATCTGTCTCCCGTGAAGTGGTCCCCTCGCCCTTGTGATCTCATCAGTAGATCGTCTTTGTGCAATCCGCTCTGATCAGTGGAAGATTAAGGAAACTCTGTTATACTCCGGAAGATTGTCCTGGGTTTCTCTCTTCTCACTACATTGATTGAGACTTCCGGCCGTCCGCAGATGAATCTTGATTTCGTGATTACTTCACCCTGGAGCCGAGGTAATCTAAACCGCCTTCGTAGTCTCTCTGGACGCCTTCACATCGAGACTCCATCAACGAAGACCTGGCCACCAGTCTTCCACATCCCCAGTTCATCCTCTAGAGGTAACCAGGAGTCCTTTCCCCGTAAGTCCCACCTCTTCGTTCCTAGTCCTAATAAGAAGTCCTCATTTGGTGTAATGCCAATATACTTGCTAAATTTTTAATTCAATCCAACTTATTGGATCACTTATATATTTTCCCGGACCTAGTTTCCTTAACTTTTGTCATAATATTCTTTTATCGTAATGATTATTATTTAGATTTCCATATTTATATGTGCCCTTGTTCATATTATTTGTATTAAAGTTTATTTCTTTAGAGGTGTATATCTTTCGAATAGCCCGTCGACGAACTTGGCAAACGTATTCCCTTTTAACGAGCCAACCTATAATATCGCACTCTAAGTAGAAACGAGCCTGAAATTTGTGGGTAATTCAGCCACCTCAGCTACCTTGGATCCGCGCCTGGTGGTTTTACTAGAGTTGAAATTAAAAGAATGTTCACGAATATTAAAGAAGTCAATAGTGAAATAAGAGTCTTGCATATCAGATCCTCGGTGGAGCCATTAGTTCTACTGTGAGGGTCTCCCAGCAATTAATTTACGATTTTATATACTAGCTGATTACTGTCTTTTTCCAGCATTACAAGTGTACACACGATCGCATTCACATCCCTGCCCCTTAACTCTGGAAGTATATACAAAACAAAATATATACATATGCATTAGTTCCTAAGCATATACTTAAACGAAACAAAAAACACCGCCTAAAATTTAATTGTAGATCTGTTTATAATTCTAAAAGGTGTCATTACTCTCTGGACACCGGCAATTTATATATTTATCATATAATAGGTTAATCATTAGTAATAATAATATATTTTATTTGCAGAGTATTGATTACAGACAGGAAAATAGAAGTGTAGACTGTGTTTTACAAATAATTTTAAATGACATACCATTAATTAATTACATTCTTCAGGATTCATTTAATTTTATGACTCAAATTATAAATTCTTAAAAACAATATCCATTTGCAAATATCACTGGAAAATGTGAAGCATTCTAGTAGCTGTATAGAAGCTTTAAAGACAGCGGGCAATATTTCAGGATGTTAAATCTCACTAAGAAAATCTGGTGGTTTTGAAGCTATCAAATGGCTTAAAGAGGCAGGATTGTCTGCCATGAGTAAGGACCACTCTATTGCAATCTGTAGAAACCCTAACCCTCATAAAGAACACTTTAAAAACGATCAGGATAAATTCAAGAATGAGTGTCAGAGAACTAGCTTTGTATGCCAAAGTGAGCCATGTGACCAAGCCAAAATTGTCGAAAAATGATCTGAAACTTCGTCCAATTAAGTTAGCTAAAGGACATCTTTTTAACCCAACAAAAAGAAGAGCGTCTAAAAAGCAAAGTTACTCCTCCAAGCGCTCCTTGATGGCTCGCAATCTCCAGTTCGGTGGACGCATGAGAAGTTTTTTATTGTCCCGGCCAAGCAAAACACACAGAATGATCGTGTTTGAGCACAAAATAAAAATGAGATTCCGGTTAAACATTGGATATCCTTAGGTTAAGGTGTGGTAAGAGGTAACGTCAACAGAACAAAAAACACCATTCATGTTCATTGAAGAGGGTACAGATCAATTAATGTTGATTTGGATTTAATGAAGAAGATACTCGTAGTCATCCCTTGGATAGATTCACCATTGGAAATGCCAGTGTAATCCTTCAACAAGATGGAACAACATCACACAGCCACAAAATATCAAGACTTGCACCAGTAAAATTTTAAGAAGTTTTGGTCAAAGGAATTTAGACACCCAGGTAACTAGATTTTAACCCATGGAGTTCCGAGTGTAATTTATGCTTTAGCAGAAGGCCTCTACAAAGTTCATCAAAGTGTCAAAGTTATGAAGTGCAAACTGGAAAAATGCCGGTAGAAAATATTATCTGAATCCCTGTGTGCCACTTGCGTTCAGGTCATACTAAGACTTCTTCGTGTCACCGAAGCAAAGGAAAATTCAATTGAATATTAATTACCTAATCTTGGAACATATATACGAGTATATATAGTGATCCATGTAGACAAAAGTTGTGCAAGCTAATGAACTCGTTCTTTCTGCAGTCAGGTGTCTCAGCTAGTGAATATCTGAACCCTCTTTCTTCATTCTTCATCTTCTCTTAAACCAGTATTTATTGGCCCTTGACCTCTAACACCAATAAATCTGGTTTTCAATTCCGTGTCTCCACATCGAGTCTGTGTCGACCTCGCGCTCTCTCTCTCTCTCTCTCTCTCTCTCTCCTGTTCGCGCCCGCTTTCCCTACACATATAAAAGATACACTATATGCTCATGGACTCAGATCAGCATTACTACGGTGTTCGATCACATCATTTTCCTACATTGAAAAGGGGAGCTAGGCTCATCAACTTCAGCCTTTCATGTTAGAAAAACATCAACTTCAGAAATAAAGTTGTTTATAAGAATCCAAGTACGAATTTATTTGTTCGGACATCCAGAAGAAAGAACCACCCCGTCTCGTTACATAAATATTTTTATTTCGTTTTAGTCTGAGTATTATCTAATATTACATTTTGTTTAAAAATAATTGATTAAATATTAAATATCAGTCTATACTTTGTGTTTTCACCTGCTATATGAGCTTGACAGAAGAAGAACGAATTGTGGGGGTACTGATGAGTATGTTCGATTGTTGTTCATATCGACGGCTATCAGACGAATTTAATGCACGTCATCACGGAATAGTTCGTCACTTTCTTTTTGATAGTAGAGATGCTGGTTAGAAAACTCTATGAAACAGTGAGTGTGATGAACAGAACCTGTTCTGCACAGCCAAACATACTCGTGGAAACGAAGGAACAGAACATAGCGAATATGATATGTATTCATAAGAAAACAATTCGTGGCACATCTTTGTAATTGTATATTCCTGACACTTCCTTCTAGAAGATTTTATAGACCTGGAATTTTCGCACGTAGATTTTGCAAACTTAGCATAACTGAACTGAGAATGAATAATCCTAGCAGACGCATGATGTGTTGCAGTTTTCTAATAGATTTGATAATAACGGCTGTTCACAAAGCACGCATTAACCAATGCGTGCTTCGATGGTGGTTGTATTAAGTAAATGAGGTTGGAAGTGTCAGATCGTGGTGTCTGGATATGGCTACGTCACTCTCCAAGGGGATTGCTGTTGCGAGGTTCTCCACAGTTTTGGCGGTGAACCATCCAATTATTAATCCGATTCGTTACAGGGGCACAGGGAAACCTGGCGCTGACATGAAGCTGACTCCAATTGTTAGAGGAAAGATAATACTATGCCTCGGCTTGATGTTAGGTAGGCTGGTTAAAATGATCGATGTCGTGGTACAACAACTTTATACCATACACTACTCCTATGTTATGTCGGGGGGTAACTTAACCACATACTGCAACGTGAATAGTTAAAGGCTGTTCACAGGGTTTAACGACCCACTAGGAGGTCACAAATGGGGCGTTGGGTTTCAAATTCTTAATAATCAAACAGAGCATAAATGGTCGGTAAGATTTACTTGAATAGGCCAAGAGTATCGTTCAAGGTTAGTTAAAGATGAAACAACAAAGTATAATTATATTTACACAGATCAAAATAAAAATAATAATAATAGGCAAAGGAAAATTATTTAAATTGAAATAGTCTCTTGATAACTATTATGAGGAGTGATTCTCAAATGGAATTAATTGATTAATGTAACTAGGATCAGATCAAAGGGGGGGAACTTGACAATACCAATAATGGAGGGGGTGTCAGTCTTACGGGTCGATGACTTCGAGGAAGGTCCTTCTTGCGATAGACGGGTGGGTAACGATCCTATGAGGCAAGTGAGGCACGATCCTAATGAGGCAGGTGGAGCACGGTCCGAATGAGGCAGGTGGAGCGCGATCCGAACCAACCTTCCGATAAAGATAGCCAAACTATACAGATGACGTTAGACGAAGAATATGGGAATTCTCGTAATTCCACTGGAAGAGGAATCTTCTTCTTCTCAAAGGTAATTGATGGAGATTTTCTTCGGTTCGATTAAACGAAGGGAGACTGTTGCGCAAATTCAAAGCTTTGCCGTCTACAGAAGCTACTCATTATTGACTTTAGTAGAATCACGGCTGAAGAAGGCTGCTATATGACGAACGCTTACGGAACGAAACTATAAGGACAGCCTTGCGGTACGGGCTGGACTCTTCGAACTACAGAATAACCCGACTATTTATATGTCCGATTCTAGGGGAGGAGGGGGAGTTTGGAGAAAGGAGTTACAAGCTTCAGACATCTTAATCCGCAGGCGGAGTCGATTCGTCATTAGCAGCAAGTGGCGATACGGAGCGGCTCTTTCACACCTCCTCACCAGGGAGGGGGGGGGGCAGGCTTGGGACGAATTCGCAGGTTTGGGAACTATTTTCCCAACGTGCCCAGGACGAGAAAATTCGAGAATGTTCAAACAGGAAGTGACGTCGTCCATGGCGCTATACCATAGCACGTGGCCTCCGATAAATCTAGGGGGGGGGGGGGGCAGAGGTTGTTCTTTTCAACCCCTGCCTTCCATACGATGGAACTTTTCTGAGAGATAGAGAAGAACAAGGGACATCGCAAATTTGGATAGAAGGAATTATTATTAAGGCGCCAGCCTGATTAAGAAAAGGAAGACCTGACCTGTATTACACAGGCTTACAAAAAGGCTATGATATTAATCTGAGCAAAAATTAATGTAAATGGGTAGACAAAAAAATTACATTTAAATTAAGGAATAAAATTAGAACTTTGTCTAAAAGGGTAGTGGAACAAAAACAACCCCAAAAAAACAACACAATATTAAATAAGTATCTACAGGGACCAGAAATATATATACCGATTAAAAAAAAGAAAAATAATATATACATGCTAGCTGACGGGTTTACAGGCGACCTCTAATTTAGTGGATTAGCCAGCATTGTTGGCTAATGGATTCCGGCTAAGATTATCAGCTATATAATTTTCGGTACCACGTATATACCAAACTTTGAACTGATATTGTTGGAGTATCAAAAGCCATCGCATTATACGTCCGTTCTTGCTCTTAGTATTTCGGAGGTACGACAAAGGGCGATGGTTAGTCTTGACAATAAACTCTTTCCCTATTAAATACATGCAAAACTTGGTAATACGCGATACTATAGTCAAAGCTTCTCGTTCTATTACCGAGTATTTACGTTCACAGAGAAGTAGCTTTTGGCTCGCGTAAGCCACCGGGTGGCTTTTACCTTCGTCGGAGTTTTGAAGCAGCACGCATCTAATTCCTTCGTCACTCGCATCCGTCCAGATGCCGAAGGGTTTAGAGGGATTAAGGAGCCTCAAAATGGAGGCGGGCGCTAGCTTTTCCTTGAGCACCTGGAATCTGAGTAGCTTCGGGATTCCATGAAAGTGGATCTGGAAATCTCTTCTGAAGCAGGGCACTTAAAGGAATGGAAATAGACGCGAAGTTAGGGATAAATCTACGGTGAAAGAAGGCCGATCCCTTGAATGACCTAAGCTGTTTCTTCGTACGGGAAAGGGGCATCTCGACAATGGCTCTGACCTTTTTGTCTTCGGAGCCCATCTCATTTTTCGAGCGAAGAGACTATTGAGTAGTAGGGACGATTTTATGCTCAAATTGATTGGAGCAACCGGGGGTCTTGGGGATGACATCTTCAAATCCATTTTGCAACTGCTGCAGTTGACTCTTTTTAAGAGGCGCTAGCCTGGGGGAGATATCCAGCACGGGGGATGATGATTCCGGGAGTCCAGGTAAAGATGGGATAGGGTAATCACCATCTTGTTCAATGCATACTACTTTCACAACATTGAGGGGGTCAGAGAGATACACTGCTTCCAAAGGGAACTCTTCATCGAGGGCCACAATATTGTTGATACACGCACGGCGGTGATATTTTTTAACATATTGATGTGGAAATTCTTATCTCCTGAGGAGGTTCGAATCAGGTAATCCATTGGTCCTTTTACCTCTATAACAGAAAAGAGGTCCTTCCACTAGCTCAGGAGTTTATTACTCTCCGTGGGAAGTAGTAAAAGCACCTCCTCGCCAAGGTTAAATATACTTTTCTTCGCCTGTAAATCGAAATAAGTTCGAAACTTCTCCAAATTTACCTCAGCATTTTGGTACGCGATGTCGGCGCATATCTCGAGGCGCTTTTGGAGGTCTGGGAGGTACGAATATGAGGATTGGATTTTGTTATCCAGACAAGGATTGTTGAAAGGTTCCTTTAAAATATCAATGGGGCCTCGAACATTACAGCCATACAATAATTCGAAGGAAGCGAATCCTAGGGTCCTATGGGGGATTTCCCGACACGCAAACAGTACCGGGCTGATCGATACACAATTTTTTGAAGATTGCTTACAATGTGCCATTTAGCTTTTCGCAAACTCCGTTTGTGGCTGGTGGCATGGGGTGGTAAACAGAGGTTGTATCGTGAGGAGCTCTCCGATATACTCCATAAGTTCAGAGATAAATTGTCTTCCTCGATCCAACAATACCTCTTTAGGAATTCCTACCCAAGAAAAAATGGATATGAAGGCTTCGGCGCACGAAACGCTATCAATGCGCTTAAGGGAAACTGCCTCAGGGATACGGGTAGTGAATCCTACCAAAGTGAGGACGTAACTGTGTCTTTCACCAGATGGGGTATGAATGGGGCTAATAAGATCATGGCCACTGTAGAAAAAGTTTTCGAGATGATCGGGCTTTTTGCAGATGTTCTTTGGCAGGCATCGCATGATTTGCAGTACTCTGCAAATTCTCTAGCGGCACCTGGGCAATAAAAATACTTAAAACCCCTCAGAGAGGTTTTATTATGAATAAATGACAGAAGATAAACTATTGCGAGAAATTTGGAGGACTTGACGGACGTGCGAGCGGGTAAAACACAAGGTGTGTGTTTCAGGTTCTGTTCCGTTGGAACATTTACGATGTAACAGCTCATCCTTGACAAGGTATCAGATGCTTTTTTGATCACGGGAAGACTCATGCTCCTGAGTCCAGGCTTTCTTCCGAAGGGAAAGTAGAGTTGCGCATCCCTTCTGGGCGCAGGCAAAATCCTCGTTCCGGAGGGTCGCGATCTCCGGATCGCCAGGGATTTCTAAAAGAACGGGTTCCAGGGAAGCCTTGGTGGCCTGGGCACGGGTTACTCCGGGTTGTGTTACCGAGTTACTTGTAACCAGGGGGCTCTGACCGATCAGTACAGAAAAAAAGTGATTGGGGCTACTACCACTTCGACTCAACCAGTCATATTCTCACATTCAATGTGGAATTTTACAATAGGAAAATAATTCCCTCGGACGAGGTCATCATGGATCACAGCGAACTATTGGTAGTCAGAACCGAATATGTGTCTTAACTGTGAGTTTATGAGGGAGATCAATTTGGCGACACCATCTACCTTGATGTCCCAATTGTTGATTTCAAAAATCATCTCGAAATGCGTAAGATATGATCTAAAATCTTCTCCTTCTTTAAAGACAGGTAATCTTACTGACGGGGACTGTGGAGTTTCAGTCCGGGAGTTAATTGACATTGACTTCGATTGATTACTGCTCGATTCCAGTTCATGCTGCCTTATTTTCTCACGTACTTCATTTTCCCTTTGTTCCTTTGCTCTTTTCTCTTCCGCTTCTCTTAGTTCTTTTTCCTGCACTCTTAGTTCTTGTTCCTTCGCTCTTCTCTCTTCTTCCTGAATATAAGTCAATAATTCTCGCCCAGGAAGGCCCAACGACTCTCCTTGACTCTTGAAATGATCAAACGAATAAGACATCTTGTTGGCTTACTAGGGGGAACGTAACACGCGAACGGAGCTATTGACGTAACGAAATTACTCGGCTCTATACGTGAAGCTTAACTTTCACAAAATAAATATTTAAAAGTTATTCCACTAAAGGAACACTAAAACTCTTCCTACACAGTTTGGACGGGTTAATCTTTCTAATCCTGCTTGAGATTAACTCAAATATTCCGGTAAATGAAATACACAAACACACGGAACGGGTCCCAACTAATAATCTGCAATGACCGGCGTGTACGTCCAAAATAGGACACACACGAGCGTCGCTACACACATAAAGTACAGAGAGAGAAAAAAGTAAAGTTAGTGCCGTTTACAAGAATGCCACACGGTAGTAAACGGAGCACAATTATCTTTGTTAGAGTTGGTTGAGGCAATTTTAGGCAAACATTATAATCAAGGCAGAATCCAGAATAAACCGGATAGATATCATTATTAAACAAATAGAAAGCAGATTAGAAAGGTGTCTCCGTGGCAACAGGCCACCACCCACAGAGAATTTTACCCAATATTTGGAGTGCCTTCCTTATCAATATGGTCGACAGTAGCCAATCATAAGTTGAGTTATGTTAATAATGACCAATAAACAGGCCGCTACATAAGAGGGAGGTGTGGTTTAGTTGAACGAGGAACTTGTAGGGTGTGGCTTAAATTGAATATATAAGTGTGAAGCCAGAACAAAGAGGATAATTATATTACTGATTTATATAGCAATATATCGCGTTATATATCGTTCAGTCCGATCTCTCGGATTCGCGTAATTCATCTTTGTATATAGTCGTGTACATAACGCAGACATTAAGGTGTAACTCTTAAAGGCTCTATTCATCCCGCCTCCTTTAGACCTTGCCCGCATTTGACCTCGAACTTAACTTGTCATAACTTAGAACTTAATTAAATAACTTTTTTAAAGTTCAATAAGATCTAGTTTAATAATAATTCTATTTTTGCTTTGGTGACTTCAATATTCTGACGTTCCTCAAACTTCCTGCTTCAAGGCCTTATTAATCGGGAGAACAGCCGTTGCGCAATTCTCCTCGTTAATCGCAATTCCTCGCGATTACATAACTCCTGAAATACCGATGTTTTACCCTAGTGTGGTCCTTTCCCATCCTCCGGGCTATTTGACCCGGTCGCTAGAATAAGACCGCCCCTCGGCTTAGGGCACCCCATAGCAATCAACAAAATAATTCTCGTTGGAAATAAGGAAGGGCAACGCAAACCAACCGGAGCATCTGCATCAACCGGAGTCCTTGCCAAAAGATTACGCGATAACTCGGTAATGTATCACCATTACTGGCAACCAGCGTCCCCCTTCCAAGGCTCTCGAATTGTCCTCGGGATTACCTTCAAGGTTCCCCCATAATTAGGGATGACATTCAAGATCCCCAGCATAAATCCAAATTTTAAATAGTTAATAGACCAAAGTTCCACTGGTCTAGAACTAACTTGAACGTACTTCAGGCAAAATATAAAATAAAGAAACTTTAATAAAGAGGGGGAACTATGAAAACTCAAAGGGGATGTAAATCAGCTAAACCGTTTTACTATGCAATAGACCTCACATACTGGACACCAATTTTTATAATATAGACGTACATAATATGTATAATATATGTCTATACCAATACACTACTGCTATATTATGTGGGGAGGGGGTGACTTAATGACCTACTGCAACGTGAACCGTTGAAGGACTGTTCGCAAGGATTAACGATCGACTTGGAGGTCACACTTGAGGCGTTGGGTTTTAAATCCTTAATAATCAAACAGAGTGCATAAATGGTTGGCGAGGTTTACTTGAATAGGCCGAGAGTATCGTTCAAGGTTAGTTAAAGATGAAACAAGAAAAATATAATTTTATTTACGCAGATCAAAATAAGAATTATAATAGGCAAAGGGGAATTATTTAAATTGAAATATTCTCTTGATAACTATTATGAGGAGGGATTCTCAAATGGAATTAATTGATTAATGTAACTTGGCTCAGATCAAAAAGGGCGAACTTGACAATACTAATAATTATGGAGGGGATTTCAATCTTACATGTCGATAACTTCGAGGAAGGTCTTTCTTACGATGAAGAGAGTGGGGAACGATCCTATGAAGCAGGTAGGCACGATCCTAATGAGGCAGGTGTGGCACGATCCGAATGAGGCAGGTGGGACACAATCCGAAACAACCTTCCGATGAAGATAGCCAATCTTCAAAGATGACGTTCGAAGAAGAATGTGGGAATTCTCGTAATTCTATGGAAAGAGGACCTTTTTTTCCGCAAACGTAGTCGATGGAGATTTTCTTCGGTTTGATTAAATGAAGGGAGCCTGTTGCGCAAATTAAAAGGCTTTCCGTTCACAGAAGCTACCAATTCACTTGGGTAGAATCACGGCTGAAGAAGTTTGCTACCTGACGAACGCTCAGGGAACGAGACGACAAGGACAGCCTTGAGGTGCGGGCTGGACTCTTCAAACTACAGAATAACCCGAGTATTTGTATGCCCGATTCTGGAGGGGATGGGGGAGTTTGGAGAAAGGAGTCACAAGCTCCAGACATCTTAATCCGCCGGCGGAGTGTAAAGGGTAGGCCCTCGGATTCCCATGCTTTCCCTTTATCATGATAATTTATGGTGTTTACTGCAGGTCGACCCACATAGAGGCTACCATTTTTGGCCTAAATTTCTGCAACCTACCAGTCTAATTTGTGTTGAGGAAAGCGATTCATTTACCCCTCTTGTGCCCCACTTCCCTTTTCCCCTTTTGGACTAAAGGATATAAATGAGGCCGTGAACCCTTCTAAATTATTCTGTTGCGAGAATTCTGCCTGAATGCCCACACTCAATCGTTGTCCGTCACTTTGACGTTCATTTTGGAGACCCGTACTGGATTCCTTCGTGCAGCGAGGATTTTCTGCCATTGATTCCTGCCAGCTTTGTCGCTTCCCCTCTGTTGGCTGCATCGAATTGTGTTCTTCCAGTTAAGTTTGCAAGTGTTTTCTTTGGGAAGCCGTTCACACGAAGCACATGAAAGTTCTCTCCTAGTTAACTCGCGACTTTCCATTTGGGGAATTCTGTCATCGCGACTTCCTTCTCTCGGATCGTTGGGCCTTCGAATCATCGTGCCCCGTGGTCTCGTCGCCTTTCGTCACGATATCGCCGTCTTTGGGTTTCTCCTTGCCTAAGACCGCAAAGACATTCACTCCTGTCGACTTGGGTTGAATTCCCTCATCATCGAATTCTCTATTTTTCCTGGGTTCCCGATATGGGTTATTGCTTCACTGCTCTGGTATTACGTATTTTGGAGTATCTCTTTCTTCTTACGTCCCTTTTGAATTAATTAAGAATTATAAGTATTAGTCATGTAACTTTAAGCCTACGGGTACGGGACATTAGACAGGGAGATTATTTCGGGAACACCTGTCACTAGAGTAGCGAAGCCTATTTCATCTTCAACGGCGCGTGTCATTTCGGCTTTAAACAATTTATCCATAGAACCCATTTTTGTATGCGCGAATATCTTTTTGGTTAAACGACTTGTGGTCATTCGATGGTTATAAGCATTTGTGACTTTTCTTATTGTTTGATGACCCTAGTATAATTTGTTAATAGTTAATTTATTTCATTTGAATTTTGTTTTAAATAATACTGTAAATACTTTTAGTGTGTGTATTTAACCCCTTTGCGATACCTCATAATTTAGTACCGTCCTGATTAATTCTGGTGAATTTGTGGTAGGCCTTTAGATCCCTGGTCTTCTATAAATTTTATGTGTGTATTTTTCTTTGGGCCGTGTGACCCGGGTTCAGCGATAGCCTTTACATCCGTGGTGACCTTGCCAGGATTTAGTTAGCCAGTATTTGTTTTTTCCAGTATTAGTTGTCAGGTTAGGTTCTGTTGCTTATCGGCTTGTGTGTTTAAATCGCCTCGAGTGCGCATTCAGTCTGTGGCCCGGAAGTGAATTCCTACTATGCATAGGATTTTGTTAGCCCTTGCGCTACCGACGTTTGCCTTTGCCTCAATTCTTTTTTACGGCTCTGCTTAGCCGTTGTTTGTATTAATTTATTAATCTTTTGATACTTGCAGGGGTATCTTCTGAGGTTTGCTATACGCCTAGTGTTCACGGTTTGTTTTCTTGCCATGTTCATCTCTATACTACTTATATTTGGCTACTTTAAGCATCATTTTTTTTAAAGAGGTTTGTTTATTGCCTCTAGTGTGGGATTTATGTGTTCCCCATCTTGTGTTTAACCTTTTTTAAATTATTTTTGCCCCCTTTTATTTAACATTCCTTTGTCAGTTTAGTTAACTCTTGAGTGCCATTTCATTTTTGCTTTTGATATTCATAATGCTCGTGTTTTCTTCTTTACCGAGTTAACCTTTTCACTTATTTCGGGGTTGGAACCTATTCGTATAAATTTTCGACGTAACTTTATTTTTTCTTTCTGACTTGCGTTTGCTGTCATTATGTCCAGGCAGTGGAGCTGGGCTTCACTGGTAATGAAATTATTCAGTATGTCCTCCAACAACAAGCGTTTTAACGTGAGGAACATGAAAGGGACCGCCAAGCAAAAAGGGAAGAACTACAAGTCCAGGCTAAAAAAGAGGAGTAAGATAGAAAGCTTCAACTTGCTAAGATCGAAGCTCAAGTCCAGGAGAAAGAACGGAAGGCTCAACAAGAGGATAGAAAGCTTTAACTTGCTAAGATTAAAGCAGAGAAGGAAATGGAATTATCTCAAATCTCCGCATCCCAGCAGCCTGCTTCTGTTCAGTTTACAGATCCGGAGAGTCGATCTAAACTTCCTCTATTACAGGATGGAGAGGATATCACTTCCTACCTCAACCGCTTCGAGAGGGTTGCGGAATTGGTCGAAGTGAACCCCGAGAACTACACCGTGAGGTTAGGAGGTTTACTCACCGGTAAGGTTGCTGAAATATATACCTCTATACCAATGGACTTCAGCAGGGACTATAACCTTTTAAAGAGAGCCCTTTTTACCGGCTTCAATAAAACTCCGGACGGCCTAGTACCGAGTTTCGTAGGGCTAAGGTTTCCCTGGAGGAAACCCTTCAGCAATTTTCATTTCACCTAGCCCGATTATTTCAGGCATGGCTCGAAGCCTCCATCGTCGGTAACACTTTTGATTTACTCAAGGAATTTATGATCTTGGACCAATTTCTTTCTTCCCTCTATTCTGACCTGCGCGCCTTCATCAAGGAACGTCAACCCTCTACTCTATCGAAGGCAATCCAGCTGGCTGATCATTGGATTTCTGTTCCCCTCCAATCTTTCTAGAACTTCTAGCTCTCATCCCAAGAAGTTCGTACGTCTACCCAACCCGTCTTGGAAGGGGAAAACAACTTTGTCCACCGCTAAGAGCAGCTCACAGAATTCCTCCTCTATTCCGACGTGTTATGGCTGCGGTGAGCTTGGCCACATTCGTCCGCAGTGCTCAAGGAACCCCCATGCCTTCAAGGATGGCTCGTCTTCGTCGAAACTCTTTAAGGTGGAATTCTGTCTTTCCGACTGAAGTGTACCTCATTTCCAGAGTTCTGGTACTATTAAAGAGGCCTCGGTTTCGACCATTATCAGGGACACTGTTTGCTCTTGGGTAGTCATCTCTGAGGATGTCTTGTCAGACACTGACATCACCGGCTGCAAGAAAGTCTTCGTGGCTGGCTACTTGGAACCAGTTGACTCATTCCTGGTAGTATCCTACTACCTTTGTTGCCCTTACTTCGAAGGATGGACGGACGTCATTTTAGCACCAATTAAATTCACTAGTGTACTGGTTGGAAACATTCCGGGAGTTAGGAACCTTACTGCTTTTAAAGCTTTACCTTCTCCAGCTCCACCTCAGTCATCTACAACCCTTACTCCACCGAGAACTTCTTCCATTATCACCGGAACTCCCTCAGCAACTAAACTCAACCATGTTCATGCTGTCCAGACTAGGGCAGGCAAGATGAAATGAACTCACCTCTCAGCTCTGCCTGCTCTCCAGCCCCTTTCTCTGAAGCCTGACGACTTATTTCGCCTGCAGACTTCCTGTGAAACCCTCTCTGCTGCTCAAGCTAAAGCCGCCTCAGGGGAGATCGAGCGAGTCAGGAACGAGTCTAGTTACCAGTTCCTCAAGGTTGACGGCCTCCTTTATCATAAATGCTTAATATCTCACCATCCCCATAAGGTAGGCAAGTTGACTTTGGTTGCTCCCCGTGAGTGTCACCCGGTCATCCTTTCAGTTGCTCATAAAAGCCCGTTGACTGGCCATTTTTCCTACAGGAAGACAGAATTGAAGGTTACAGATCAATTCTATTGGCCTGGAATGGGGTCTGACATTCGTGCTTTCTGTTCCTGTGATAAGTGCCAACGCTTCTCGACCAAAAGACGTGTGCGACCGGTGCCTTATCAGCCATTGCCCATCGTGACTAAGCCTATCGCCCGAATCGCCATTGATATGGTGGGACCTCTTTCTCCCCCATCTTCTGACGGTCACAGATTCATCCTTACCCTAATTGATTTTACCACAGGGTTTCCAGAGGCTGTGCCCTTGAAGGATATTGATTCTGTGTCCGTCGCCAAAGCCTTACTTACCATTTTTTCTCGAGTGGGAATCCCTCTGGAAATTCTATCCGACCGTGAGACTCAATTTACATCCAACCTTATGGAATAACTTCACAAGCTGCTGGGTGTCAAACCTATCTTCACCAACCTTTCCACTCCAGTGGAAACGGAAAGATCGAGAGACTTCATGGCCTTTTGAAGGTTATTCCCCGTAAGTTGTGTTCGAAGAAGCCTCAAAAGTGGTACAGGTACCTCATTGCAACCCTATTTGCCCTCAGGGAACTTCCGAGTGACCGAACTAGGTTTTCGGCCTTTGAGTTGTTATATGGCTGCTCAGTCCGTGGCCCACTAACGGTTCTCCGAGAAATGTGGGAAGATCGAACCCTCCAGGACGACGACCGGACCAGCATTCAGTACGTCATCGAGCTGCAGGAAAAGTTGGCCGAATGTTCTAAAATTTCCGCCCAACATGCCAAGGTTAGCATCTCCCGGTGCAAGACTTATTTCGACCTTAACTCAAAGGACCGGCAATTCAAACCGGGTGATGAAGTTCTGGGGCTCCTGCTCAGTGACACCAGTAAACTTCTCGTAGCCTAGAATGGCCCGCATAAGGTACTTGAGAGGCGAGGTAAGGTAAATTATCTCATCGAGGTTCCTCGTGGACCACGTCTCTATCATGCTAACCTTTAAAAAAAATATCATCGGAGGGCCCAGGTGCAGCAGGTGGAAGATCTAGACAAAACTTCCACCCTGGAGGAACTTATGGCTCCTGGGAAGTAAGGACTAAGCATCGTCGAGCAGGGAGACTCGGATAACTTCCTTCTACCTTTGACACCCGATGGTAGTATTGATTCTCCTTCGTCTGAACACCCCGAGTTTGGAACACGGCAACAGGATCAGCTATCTCAACTCCAGGAACTCATGGTTTGGTACCGGGTTGTTCTCTCTAATGAACCCAGTTGTACCTCCACCCTTTCCCATGACATTAATTTGACGACCACCGATCGTATATAGGCAAAAACTATCTAGTACCCATTCACCTTAGGCCTGCCTTTGAGAAGGAGGTAGAGATCCTCATCCAGCCAGGGATCGTCCAGCGCTCCTCCTCCTCTCACTGTTTTTCTGTTGTCATGGTGAGAAAATCCGATAGTTTGTTTTGAAGGGCGACCACAAGCCTCTCCTCTATCTGTCAACATTCAAGAGCAAGAACGACAGACTACTTCGGTGGGCTCTAGCCCTACAGGCCTATCGGGTTTAGGATTGTCGACACCGCTGGAAAGAACAACTTAGGGATTGACTTTTTAAGTAGGTCCCCTATGTAATTATTTTATATATTTTCCCTTGTTTATACTTTACCCTTCCTTTTTTTTATCTACTATCCAGTAGATTCTTGTCCAGTAAGTGGATTCCCACGCTTTCCATTTCTCATAATAGTTTATAGGGTTTGTCCGCAGGTCGACCCGCTTCGAGAATACCATTTTTGGCCTATATTTCTGCAAACTACCAGTCTAATTTGTGTAGGGAAAGCAACTCATTCCCCCCCCCCCCAATTGTGCCTCACTTCTCTATTCTCCCTTCGCACTGAAGGATATAAATGGGGGTGTGAGCCCTTTTAAATTATTCTGTTGCGAGAATTCTGCCTGAATGCCCACACTCAATCGTTGTCCGTCACTTTGACGTTCATTTTGGAGACCCGTACTGGATTCCTTCGTTATGCGAGGATTTTCTGCCATTGATTCCTGCCAACTTTGTCTCTGCCCCTCTGTCGGCTGCATCGAATTGTGCTCTTCCAGTTAAGTTTGCAAGTGATCTCCTTGGGAAGCCGTTCACACTGGGCACGTGAAAGTTCTCCCCTAGTTACCTCGCCATCTCCTCTTTGGGGAATTCTGTCATCGCGAATTCCTTCTCTCGGATCGTTGGGCCTTCGAATCATCGTGCCCCGTGGTCTCGTTGCCTTTCGTTTCTCCCTGGGTTTCTCCTTGCCGAATACTGCCATCGCATTCACCCCCGTCGACTTGAATCGAATTCCCTCGTCGTCGCCGAGCCTCTTTCGCCTGGATTTCTGACGTGAAATATTGCTTCACTGCTCTGGTATCAAGTATTTTGGAGTATCTCTTTCTTCTTAAATCCCTTTTAAATTAATTAAGTGTTATAAGTTTAAGTCTTGTAACTTTAAGCCTTCGGGTAAGGGACGTAAGAGAGGGAGGTTATTCCGGGAACACCTGTCACTAGAGTAGCGAAGCCTATTTCATCTTCAACGGCGCGTGTTATTTCGGCTTTAAACAATTTATCCATAGGACCTATTTTTGTATGCGCGAATATATTTTTGGTTAAAACAACTTGTGTTCGTTCGATGATTATAAGCATTTGCGACTTTTCTTATTGTTTGATGACCCCCGTATAATTTTTTAACAGTTAATTTATTTCCTTTTAATTTTGTTGTAAATAATACTGTAATTACTTTTTGTGTGTGTATTTATTTAACCCCTTGCGCATACTTCATAATTTAACACCATCCTGATTAATTCTGGTAAATTTGTGGTAGACCTTTAGATCCCTGGTCTTCTATAAATTATGTGTGTATCTCTTGAGGGCCGTGTGAACCCGGTTCTGCGATAGCTTTACACGTAGACGATTCATCCTTTAGCAGCAAGAGGCTCTTTCGCGCCTCGTCACGGGGGGGGGGAGGCTTGTGACGAGTCCGGAGGATTGGGAAATATTTTCCCAACGTGTTCCGGAGTCGGAAATTCAAGAATTTTCGAACAGGAAGTGAAGTTGTCCATGGCACGATACCATAGCAGGTGGTCTCCAATGAATTGGGTGAGGAGTCAGACATTGTTCTTTAACAATCGATATGGATTACCCGTAGAAAAGGAAATCCCAAACGGCAGGATTGCTAACTCTTTATTTAGTGCGTAGAACTCCGGTTACTTCTGCGTAAGTTGAATTCGAAACGGGTGTGTCGTATATTCAGGCGAGCCTATTCTTGTTTTGGCTTGGTATCTTAACTGTCTGCGACTCTGACTGCGACTGTGATTGTGACTATAATTGTGAATATGCCCGTGACTCTGCTTGACGGAATTACTGTAAGACTGTCTTTCTCGGTCTGCACAAGATAGTATATTTGGTGGCGCACACCGTAGGCGTGGTCTACCATTACAAATGAGGTTGTATGACGGAGCCTCCTCCATTCCGCGTTAATTTGTGTGTCCACGGAGAAAGAGATTCATTTTATCTCTATCGTGTCTTCGGCTCTTCACCTGCTACCAGGCTTGTTTGAACATCTGACCTTTTAGCGTGAATGTGGGGAGTGCTTTACTTCGTTTTACAGTGTATGTGTGTGCACAGTGCACATGTTTGCTAACGTGCGAATGTCTTGAATTCATTCTTCTCGCCTTAGGCTTTTACAAGCAAATATATATAATTATTTACATGGACTATCGTTATAGGTTCTTTGTTACAAAATCTATACATTATTATTTTACACGGGGGTTACATATTATTTCCACAAAGAGTTGTTATTATTTATGAAAACTGCTATACATATTTTAGATTATTTTTTATGTGCATAATTGTTAGCGTGCCTGTTACAAGGCTTCATGGGATTCACATAATGCCTATGTGTGAGGCCTCAAAGTCAAACCTATTCCACTTCTTGCATTGGCACTACAAACTTATGGTTTACGTTGACGGTTAGGTAAACATACAAAATGTTTGAATCTCTGCAGGAAGAAACGCCATTGAATCTTCGCTTTATTAATGCAAGGAACTCAGTAGAATATGCTATTGTGTACGCTTTAGAAAGCCCGTGTGTTGCAACATTTTATATTTTATGATAGCAGCACAGAAAAGACATACCTTACTGAATTAGGCAACCAGTTAATGGTCCAACTTGATGTGCTAGGTGAAGGTTATTATGAGTGGTTCCAACATGAGAGATTCCTCTAAGTAGGAAGCAGCAGTGGTAATGGTTTGTTGATGATTTTTACATAACTCAAGCGAAGTTGACCCCTTGCTTCCCGGTTCTAAATCCACTTGGTTATCTCTTCTTGAGTATGCCGAATGACTATGTTTATTCAGTAAAAATCGGAGATGTTTATCAACTGATGTAACGCATCAAAAATTAAGGCGCTCAGTTCGACGGAGATACATCATTATTGCATCGTGTTCAACTCCATTTCACCAAACACGTCGAAGTGTGCATCGCGATCCGTGGAAATCTTTTTCAACAAGTAATTGATTAAAACTAAGCATATTCGCTTATGTATCAATAATTTTAGAACATCATATATATTTAACTACCTTAGATTAAAAGTAGAGCGTTTTTTCGTAAGGAAAGATATGTAAGATATTAATGAAAATAGTGGAATATTAATAGCAGCTGGTGGTCTTACAGGTATTCGGGCCGGAAGGGTGTACACCTGCAGGCAGATGAGCTAGGAGGGCTAGCCGTTCCTCCTGGTTTCATTTGTAGCAGAATAAGAAATAAAAATGATAGTAAAAGGTTTAAAAGTGAGCAAAAGATGCCATGAAATAGAGAATCCCGAGTGAGTAACTCTCGTTCAAGTACCTGATGTAATAGACTACAAGAGCAACCCATTGCGGGAGACCCAACCAATGGTGGTCCTTCTAAGGGCAACCTTAATTAATTCATGGTTTCCAGTGATCCAGTTTCATCTTTTTCTAGTGCTTTTTAAATTAAATGACAAAAGAATGGAACTCTCGTGCTCCATCTTACCTGTCTTACTGAATGTATCCCCGCTCATGAGATCTCCGCCCCTTTATTGCTTGTATTTTACAGTCGTCTGTTTTGGCTAGGTGATATTTGCTTCTAAGATGTATAATAATCAGTTTGCTGATATATAATAGGTACAGACAACCTCTATGGGTAGTGTCGTAGAATTCTTTCTGATAAAAACCCTACTTACCTGACACCACTTTTATTTAGTGTCGTAGAATGCCCCCCCTTTTTTTGTTCTATTCTAAGAGTGCTAAGAGTGTCTAATATATATTGATATTATAATAATATCTTAAAGAACAGAGCCGTTACCAAACACGTAAGGATATAAAAGAAACGCCCACTAATTCACAAAATAAACTTATATTTTATCTTTAACCATTGAATACACAACCTTTATACATTAACTACAGCAATACTCTAAATATTATTATAAACAAGAATTAATTAAATTAGTTTACCCTCCAAAATTTGGTTAACGTTTTCTCTACACAAAACAATAATATAAGAATTAGGCTTACGGACTCATGTGGAGTTTAAAGGGCCTCAGAAATGTTATTGACTCACAACGCGAGCCGTGTGTCCAGTTGTAGATGGGCGAAATTCCACGGTCGTTTTGGCGAGGGCAGCAGCTGGGGGGTCCACACGTTCTTCCGGGGGGGGGAGGGTTCTTTAAGGACAAGAACCAAGCCGGTGCTTTATGCAACACCTAGGCAGTCGTGGTCTCTCTGGCGAGAGTGAGTCGAACTTGTTTCTTAAATCAAGTTAACTTGGAGTGTGGTGTGATCACCGAGTAACGAGCTCGAGGATGAGCTTTTCTCCTTCGTTACTTATTTCCTTATGGACGAGGACTGAACTCGGGGAGGGTCTTCTTCAAGGGCGAGGATAACGGAGGGGGGTTTCTCTGGCGAGAATAAATTACTTAAACGTTTGGTGTGGCCACCGAATAACGGGCTCGAGGGGAAGCCTTTTCCTTCTTCTTTTCTTAATTCCTCAAGGACGAGGAATACCTCTGGTGTTTAAGGTGCACCAGGATATGAGGAGTCTCTCTGGCGAGAGTAAGTCGAACTTACCAAAGTTCACTTATCGTTTGGTTTGATAACCAGGGACTTAGCTCAAGGATGAGCTTTTTCTTAGCCCCTTAAGGTAGGTAGCCCTGCCTCTCTTGCAGGGTATTTCTTGGTCTGGCGAGCCAAGTACACTACCTCTCCAGTCTCGGTAGCTCGGGTGTGGATCCGAGGACTTCGTCACCTAGAGACTGACGTATACTACCTCCTTCTTCTTTTCTTAATTCCTCAAGGACGAGGAATACCCCTGGTGTTTAAGGTGCACCAGGATATGAGGAGTCTCTCTTGCGAGAGTAAGTCGAACTTACCAAAGTTCACTTATCGTTTGGTTTGATAACCAGGGACTTAGCTCAAGGATGAGCTTTTTCTTAACCCCTTAAGGTAGGTAGCCCTGCCTCTCTTGCAGGGTACTTCTTGGTCTGGCGAGCCAAGTAAACTACCTCTCTAGTCTCGGTAGCTCGGTTGTGGATCCGAGGACTTCGTCACCTAGAGACTGACGTATACTACCTCGATTTTCCTCAGAGTTCCTCATTTATACCTCGCACCCCCACTGGGGGAGTGGTAAGGGGGAGAGGGGCTTGAGGACGGCCCCAGGAGAGTTCTTTTTCCCAACGGTCTTTCCCACGAAGTCAAACATCGGCTCCTCGTTAGCCATCGAGATTGGGAGAAACCCGTCTCCAATTTCTTGTTCAACGTGAAACTGGATCTCACTCTCCTGGGGGAGATCTTACATTTTGACCTTTAGGGTCTTTCATGGCAGCGAGTTGTGCTACGTTGTGGTTACGCTTTTGACTCGCCGATGCCTGGGGAAGATGTCCTTGCGGTAACCGCCTTGGGACTGCATCACGAGTGAACGGGGGGGGGGGGGAGTGACCATTCCCCTACAGGTAGTTTTTAGCTTGCATTAATGCCCTATCCCTTCTCTTGATCATTTTTTAGTTAGGAGCAAGGCTTATAAAGTAGTATGTAGCCTTAAAAAGCTCTAGACCGAAAAAAATGATATTATTATTATAGTAAATTAATTAGAATTCTATCGTCACATCAACAACTTTCCTCTAAATTAACATTCCAAGGCCGAGAGCATCTACTGGATACTAATATTACAATGGCTATATCCATCATAATTACAAGACTTCATGCGATCATATACTTTAACTAAGCTAAAAATTGAGCCCTGGATTCGCTATCGGATTAGACATGTCAAAATGACAAAACCACATTTGAATGTATAATTTCTATAGTAGTCAAGAGTATTTCTTTGCTTCTATCCATATTTGTTTTTTTATAGTGTTGTACTAGTTATGGGGACAACGTTTATGGGGGATACCAGTTTATATGAATGGGGAATTAAGTATCTGATTCCGAAGATGAATTCTTCCCAATGTTCTTACTTTAGCTAGGCTTACCGAAGGTTTAGGTTAATCGAGGTAAAGAAGGACGTTGCAAAAATATATATCTTATTCTACATAATATTGGCCTAAAACTGGGCAAGGGGAACGTCACGAAGTTACCTTGCGGGCGAATAGCAGTCTATATATACTCAACGCGAAGTATTAAATTCTGGAGTGGCAAGACTTGGTAAATTCAAAATGGGTTCCGTAAACGCTAATACGGGATGACAATACTCAATGACAATTATAATGCTTAATTCTTAACTCTCTATTTCTCTTATTACTCCCCTATATATCGTTTCATTTCCAACAAGGCGTCATCTAGATTCGACTCCAGGACACAGCTGTCGTCGGTGCTCATTAGTTTCACCACCTAAGGGCGGAGTTTTGAACGGCCGTGTATTACAATTTTTTACATCCTCCAGCTTATCTAATTATTCTATGACTCGATTTTACAGATGTGTTACAATTTCCTTTGGTTGGACTATGCGTTTACTCAGGTGTTCCGCAGAATTCTGTTTTTTAAGAAATCTATTCTAAGAGGTGAGATCTTTATTGACTCGTTTCTTCTTGTTTACTTAGGTATCTTGCCCTTTTATCTCTTTTCTCGCGTTTGCCCTTTTTGTATTTCCCGTGCGTTAGGATTTAATGAGACTACAACGCGTCCATTTTATAAAGTTTTTTGCTGCGCTTATTGAATCCTGCAACTTGGTGTCAATAGCCCTCCTATTACATAAACCGTCCACCACAATACTCCCGCGCCAGTAATGGAGAGGGTGAAAAAATAGCGTATAACATTACATAGGTAGATATCTATGAAATACATATTTTTGGCACGCTTACTATCTGACAGCATTTACAACATACGCAAAGGGCATTGACACTTACATAGGTGCTTACACCTGTACTAAACGGCTTATTAATGCCATGTTCTGCCATATTATACAATATATTTAAATACACTTATATACAATCTCTTTTACAATTTGGTCCCATCCTTTTTAAATTGTTGTACAAATTATGATTACGACACTATAAATACATAATAGTGCATGTAATAAAGCTATAGAGGCAGCGAGGCGTGTATATATTTATGCCGCTCTCTCTTTCAATAAATGCGTGCCTACAATAACGCCTACAGAAGGATTCAGAAATATATGAACGACTGATCTCTGGCAAACGGCTTGTCGTTGTCTTTCGTGCAGTTACTAGCAGTCTATATATACTCAACGCGAAGTATTAAATTCTGTGGGTCCGTACACGCATAAATAGGCGGCCGAAATTTAAGGGGTCCCGCGTGAATGACGAGTGGGGAAGTGGGCTTCGCTCCAGTTCAAGTGGAGGCTCAAACAAAAGGGGGCGTAAGCAAGTGCGTGAGGTTGGCCTTAAAAGGTTCGTAAAATGCCAGGATTCAATCAAGGTTATTTAAAGAGACTACCCCAAAATAGATGATTTAATTAACCCGCAAAAAAAAGGAATCACAAAATATATACACGGGTCAAGATTGAGGTGTTATGCAATTGTAATGCACAGATCGGACATATACTAATGCAATAGGGAAATTAGAATGAGACTCGGTAATTAACAAATTATGGAGAGCGGAGAATAACCTCCAAGGGATTTAAAAAATGGGAAGAAGGATCTTTACCTTGCAGACTAGTTTCTCGGAAAAGGGGGAGGTGGTGACGGGACAAAGACTTGGATTGCACGGGATGAGAAGATCTTACAGCGAGGGGTTGAGATCTTGCAATGAGAGTCGATTACCTCAAGTAATAGTGAGGTGAGGTTGGAGTAAGATGAATTACTCGTGGGCGGAGTAGCGAGATACACAGGCCTGGGAGAGTGAACTCGGACGGGGCGACGTACATTCGTGAACGGGATGAGAGGAGTATGTCGCACGAACTCTTCGTAGAACCCACTTTACGAACTTGCCTATAGAGGCAGGTTAAAGCTTCACGGTGGTGATCTAGCCGACGAACCTTCAAAGTTCAGGGGCTCGACTCGAGATTAGAAGGGGGACGTATCTTTGAGGGCTGAGAGCTGCACTCTCTCTCGAGTAACGGGGAACACTGAATATATATACCCATCCGGCTAAGTAGCTAAAAGGCCTATGTCACGGTTGCTGTATCAGGGAAAATCCTGTTGCCGAACGGATTAGCTCTGTTTTATATAAAGGGTTTAAAAAGATGCTTGTCTGGCGCCAATTCTGACCTCGAGGCATGGGGTTGACTGGATGAGATCTCCTGTCTGGCGAGGGATTAATTTGCCCGCGGGTCATAGGGGGGTGGGGAATCGGCTGATTTAGGCAAACGCAAGTGAGGTTTCTTACCGGCTTCCACTTGAGAATATTCGTTATTTTCCTTCCTTAGGATTTTGTTTGAGACCACGCGGTCTCTGCTCGAAAAGGGAGGGGGGGGTCAATGTTGTCCTGCGGGGTCGTCCTCCTACAATGACCTTTATAATGCTTAATTCTTAACTCTCTTTTCCTCTAATTGCTCACCTATATATATATATATATACAATTCAACTTCTAGGGGGGATGGGCTAGATTCGATTCCGGGACAAATCTCTCGTCGGTGCTCATTAGTTCTACCACCTAAGGGCAGAGTTTTGAACGGCTGTGGATCACAATTTGTTTACATCTTCCAGCTAATCTAGCTATTCTATGACCCGATTTTACAGATCTGTGTTACAATTTCCTTTGGCTGGACTTTGTTTTTACTCAGGTGTTCCGTAGACTTCCGTCTTTCGAGAAATATATTCTAAGACACCAAATGTCTATTGACTCATTCCCGCTTATTTACTTAGGTATCTTGACCTTTTCTCCATTTTCTCGCGTTCGCCCTTTTGTATTTCCCGTGCTTAGGATTTAATGAGCCTATTAAATCTTGCTAGTAGCCTACCTATTACTCAAACCGGTCAGCAAAGAATAGCCCTTTGATTCCCTCGAAGAGAAATTCAAATTACATTGAGTCTCATTATTACTGGCACCAACTTGTTCTTATACGTTTAAATTACCTCCTCTCTTGTTCAATCATCAACCTTTGACGAAGCATGTTAAAGCATTTCTTTCCATTTATTAATATTACTTAATTCCTATTATGTGCCTAGGTATTTCGCATCGACACTTACCTGAAACATCATTGAATTAGGTGTCATAAGCGTACGCCGTAATTCCTCCCAATCTGTTGTCATCTGGATGTTCTTGTAAAACTGCTCAGGTCACCGTCCACTCTCACTCAAGATTCCATGAACACTTGGCCTAAGATTATGAGCAATTTAGATTTTCTTGTTAGGAATGAAGTAAATCTTTTACGCTCACGCCAAATGTTTTATGAGTTCCTTTAAGAATATCATCGCAATATCACTATTATCCTATGTCCTGAGTTGGGCTAAGACAAATTGACTAGAAGGTGTATAAAGGTAGGTGAAGGGGGGGTTATAAATGAGAATTTTAATAACAAAGCATACGTTTTTATGGATTATATGTAATTGTTCTTGTCAGAGAACAGAAATTTTGAGCAAAATTTACTCTAGATCGAATTATCTCTATTGTTTTAATTTTGTCATCGATCATATCAAATTTCCGTGGTCTTTTTATGCTTTTCTCACTACATAGCATTCTATTACCTTATTCAATTCAACTCTTCTAAATTTTGACTCCTCCCTAATTCAGATTAATAATTAATCTGACTCTACCATAACTAGCTCTTAAGAATATTTTTTTTACATGACTTTTCCTGTTCTAGTAGTAATATTTTTTATCGGGTTTTGTCGTCACTACTGATCTTTAAGTAGTAATTATATAAGTTTAATAAGTCTCTACCCTATCTTACCACATAATCCATACCTTATAATAAGCAGTAGTTTACATTTATAATATACTATACTGCACCTCCAAGTAGGGAGGAATCAAATGGTACAAATAAATAATGCCGAGTACAAACAATAAATGGACTTCACTTCGTTTTCATAGAAACTTCATACTGTTGACTTTATTGATCTAGTCACTCATATGTGTCAGCTATAAGCCATGCGAGCTAGATAGAGAGAAAGAGAGAGGGATGGAGCGAGAGAGGGAGAGAGAAATATACAAAAAGACAGACAGACATAGAAGCAATGCAAAATTAGAGAGATAGGGGTATTTAAACGGATGTTTACAGGAAAGAGAAAAATAGCCGGCAAACTAGAAAGATGTCTGGCAAAAATGTATGGTATTCTAAGTAAGTATATCTGTTTTATTATTTAATGTATCTATCTCTCTAATTTGCCTATATCTATCTAGTCGTGTAGCAAGCATCTATCTATCTATGTACTTTCACCCAAAACTTTCAATTCTCTCATCTATTAAACAAATTACAGATTTACTCACTTCGATACCTATGTTTTTATCAAACAATTAATCCTATTCCTTTTTTCTTATATATCATGACGAAGAGGTTACACATTTATTTATTTTTAAATATCTAGGAATCTCTAAGTGATTTCTTTAATTTCAATTGTCCTTTCTTTTCCTCTCTGGGTTTCCTTTTCACTCAGTAAATCTACAGGTCTCCAGGTATAATTATATATATATATACATATATATATATATATATATATATATATAAATATATATATATTAAAGAGATTTGGTAGTGAGAAAGAGCATTGGTTTGGTTTATGGAATAGGTATTTCTTACACCACACAATGAGTATTATCCTCCCGTATAACAAACATAGCCCAAAATATAAAACGTTTTGATTTAATTTAGTTGTCTGCATCAGTTTCAAACACAAGGCACAAAGTAATACCACTACTGCTACCGGTGAGAATGATTACTGAGAATCAGTCACACAGTGCAACAAAATGGTCAGGGCCAGTGCAAATCGATGAGTTGTTAAGGCAACGGTGACCGAAATCAATATAATCATTAATGTAAAAGGAGTGTGGCTATAGAGACATAAAAATTCCATGTACGCACACTAGCCAGGACTTTGGCTACTAAACGTGAACACAGTACAGCTAAAGTGTTTCCATGTCAACTAGTATTGCTAAAATAGTACACAGGCAAGTACAAGAATATTGTCAGACATTCCTTCAGGCCAAATCGTGATTCGTACCAATCCATACTGAACAGAAACCAATGTTGAGACTGTATATGGAAAACGTGAGGGAGGAAGGGGGGGGGGGGCAGCAGTTGGGTGGTAAGGATAAAATAACAAAACAAGAAATTCAACTTACTATTACCTTTCTACCTTGTTTATTTGCTGTTTGAAGAGGGGGTTTTTGAGTCGTTTGGAATTAAATCTAAACCTCACTAACTGAAATATTTTGGACTTGTAAGATAAGAATGAGAATAAAATATAAAGAGAATGAGAGTAGTGTTAGAAGAAAACAACATTGCAAACAAGAAACAAACCTTGAAGGAGACTCATTGTGGAATTATTAACCGAAGTTAGAAATTATGTTACTGGTAAATCAAATCGTCTTAAAAAGACGGACTATTGAAGCTTAAATCCGTCTAAATCGTGACCATGACACCAAAAATAAGGTAACAAAATATTTTTATTTTTGTAGATTTAAATACATTATCTCGGTATATGTCTGCGCATTGCCAGGCGTATACGTATTTTAGGATAAATAAGCTGCACTTAGAAAGTTCATTATTAGTCGCGTGCGAGTCTAGTCACGGGCGATGCTAAATCTTACTATGTCGGTTGGTCGGTCGGTCCCTGTTTTGCCCTTTGTGTTTTTTGTAATACTCGTAATATTGTAACTATTCAGCCGATTCTAGCGAAATTTGAAATCCTGATGTTGTTTTACATTCTCTATCGACTGATATAATTGCTAAAGTCTTATCTAGGTAATATCATTGTAACTATTAGGACGATTCTAACGAAATTTGAAGTACTCCTAAGGTTAGTCTTTGAATTGTTGAAAGGTTTGTATGTCGTAAAGTCATAAATCAGAATAAGTAAGAGCTCGTTAATTTTTGGTTAGCAGACCTTGTTATATTTTAACTTCTTGGTACCGACGTTTCGTGTAGGAACCCATTTTCAAGGATATGACATTAGGAATATATACAAACCTAAGAAATTTTTAGAGAATTTATCAGATTTATAAATTAAATATATGGTAAATGGGAAACAGCAGAGGTGGTAATATTGAAACTATAAAAATGAAAGGCTTTTAACTATTATGGAATGGGAAATATGTTTTTGATTTTCAAATAAAATCTGAGATTAATTAGTTTTGGGTGTCTTCGTTGTAAAAAAGGTGAGATAATGGAAATATTTGAACAATATGGGTTGATTTGAGGCAAGTGGTTTTGGCGTGTTTGATTCGTAGGTGTTTATAGGTGTAGTAAAAGTGGAAATGAGCTTGTGTCGGAATTTAAAGTGAGGTTTGTAAATCTAATTTAAAGAGATTCCGTTTTTCTTAGTCGGTTTTCGTTGTTTGATGTATCATTAATTGGAAAATTATTTAAGTTTGGTTTATGGTGGGGATGTCTGTTTTCGTAGTTGCGCACATTTAGGCATCAGCAACAGAACTGGAGCTCCACTCACTATTCCTGGATTCTCCATTATCCAAATACACTACGAAAACAGAGCGTCATTATAAACCAAACTTAAATAATTTTTCAATTAATGATACAGCAAACAACGAAAACCCACTACGAACAACGGAATCTCTTTATATTTGATTTACAAACCCCACTTTAAACTCCGACACAAGCTCATTTCCACTTTTACTACACCTATAAACACCTACGAATCGAATACGCCAAAACCACTTCCCTCAAATCAACCCATATTGTTTAAATATTTCTATTATCTCACTTTTTTTACAACGAAGACACCCAAAACTAATTAATCTCAGGTTTTATTTGAAAAACAAAAACATATTTCCATTCTCTAAGGGTTAAAAGCCCTTCATTTTTATAATTTGAATATTACCACCTCTGCTGTTTCCCATTTACCATATAATTAATTTATAAATCTGATAAATTCTCTAAAGATTTCTTAGATTTGTATATATTCCTAATGTCATATCCTTGAAAATGGGTTCTTACACGAAACGTCGGTTAAAATATATTAATGAACTTCCTAAATGCAGCCTGCTTATTTTTCATATATACATATATATATATATATATATATATATATATATATATATATATATATATATATATATATATATATATATGATAAATAACACCCCCGAAAAGGAAAATGGAAAAACGATTCCGAGCGCTTTCATCTTTATTCTAAAAGACCTCTTCATGCAATAACGTAGGTCATTTTTTTTCTCATTTTGTTTATAGAAGGGACAGCGAGAGATCGCTGTGTAAGATACAGGCGATCAGGTAGTCATAGAGGAAGGTTGCGGAAATCATTTAAGAAAAGATAGCAAGAGTTGATAGGTCGGTGGCTATACACCGATGCGTGGTGTTATTGTGGCTGCGTTGGTCTCGTGGTTTGGACTGGACGACGGTTGGAGGCAGGTCAGGAGGGCGAGGCTGTCTGTTCAGTTGGAAACGCGTTATTCATGATGCCTTTTGGTTAAGCGAAGAACGGTACGGGTGGCGGGTGTTCATGGGCCGCGGGTTATCGCGGTGCCATTGCGTACCTTCTTACGTGTAGTGCAGTGTATAATGGCTCTCTGGCGAGTTTCCCGAGTTGTTTTGTGAGTCTAGTGTGAGCATATGTGTTGAGGGGTGCTAATTTGTTGTTGTTGTGTAGTGCGGCCATTCTCGAGCAGAACGGAAAGCGGCAAGCGCGCTTCAGAGCAGAGTTCTGAATGCGATGAGCTTTCCACTTCCACGTGTCGCTCGCGGCTACGAGTGACAGTAAGACGTACGTGAGAATAGGTCGCACGAGTTCTTTGTATAGATGTAGTTTTAGTCTTTTTCTCGCAGAGTAGAACCTACCCTGGCATGCGTTTGTTCGTGAGGCTCTTGCTTGTATTATGTTTTGATGTATATTGAACCTGAAGGTCTTGTCAAAAGTTACCCCAAGAACTTTTGTACGTTGAGTGTATTCGAGCCTTGTCGGGTTTAGGTGGTTCATGTCTGGTGTGTGTGAGAAGATTTTTAGGCTGCGCATGAAGTGATCTGTGGCGCCGTAGAGTGTCATCTGTGACTTATGAGGATTCGTGGCAATCAGCCATTTATCCTTATAATCTGTCTTATCGTCTAGTTTGTTCGTGCGTGGCGCACGATTTCTTCTGGGCCTCGGCCGCTGACGAGAATGGTTTCGTCATCAGCGTAGGCCACTGTGTATGTGTGACAGCAGTTTTCGGGTGGGCGTGGGGTGTCGTTTGTGAACATAATGTATAATGTGGGTGTCAGTACGCTTCCTTGGGGAACGCCTGAGCGTGGTGTAAAGGGTCGTGAGAGGGTATTATTGTATTTTATGTGGCAACTCCGTTTAGTGAGGTAGTGCGAGAGGAGCCTTCTGGTGCAGAGAGGTAACTCCGCATTGTTGGCGAGTTTCCAACGGAGTCCGTCGTGCCACACTTTATCGAAGGCCTTCCCGACGTCCTTGCTGATGGAGATAGTCTTTTGATGTACCTAGCGTTTTTTCTGTATTCTGTCGTGAACGATATTCACGGCCACCTAAGTGGACCTGCCTCTCCTAAACTGGTATTGGTGGGGGAAGAGCCAGTTCCTCTCTTCCAGGTACTCCCGTAGGCGGCAGTTGAACATTCGTTCAAGTATTTTGCCTAGGTGCTCCAATAGAGCAATAGGCCAGTAGTTATTTGGGTGTTTTGGGTTTTTGTTCGGTTTGTGTAGGAGTATGTTGTGAGAGACTTTGAATATTTTAGGGAAGTGGCCTAAGGGTAGAGAGGATTTGAATAGGTGTGTAAGTGTGGGGTATATGTTTGCGGAGAGGTTGTGTATAAGTGTGGCTGGTAGCCCAGAGGGGCTGGGGACGTGTTTTGGTGTTGTTTTAATGTAGTGTTTTGTTTCCTCGTCGGTGATTGGAGTGGTTAATGTGGATGTGTAGTCGAGCAGCTTCATTGGTATCAGGGGAGCAGGCCTTAGTTCGAGAGCGTGGGCCTGACACCACTCCTGGACTTCCTAGCAGTGCTCCCGCGCGTGTGGTTTGGGCGGGTTGTGTGTGTGTGTACCGTGTCCCAGTGGGACTTAAATGCATTAAGGATGACGTTAGTGTCTGTGAGTGATTAGTTGTTTACTTGGAGGGTGATGGGTTTGCATGGATCAGTACCTAACATCCTTTTTACGTGCCGCCAGAAGAAGGAAGGGTCCGTGCATCGGGTGTCGTCCACGATGCGGACGACCTCTCGCCCCTGCCGGTTCCTATCTAGCTGCACGCACTGTAGGATGCGGGCACGTAAGTGATTTATGTTGTGTTGTCGTGGGCCACTAGTGTAGTGATTATTGTACTGTGTGATGAGTCTCTGAGTGTATATGGAGAATGTGAAATGTTTTATGCAAGTGTAATTTTTTTGTGGTGAGTGTAGGTTGCGTGCAGCGGTTATGGTGTTTATGATTGAGCACCAGTGGTCATCTATCAGGTCTGGATTGGTGTACTCCAGGTTGAGGTTTTGTGGCGTGTTTTCTGTTATGTGTCTCCTGAACTCTTCCCAGTTTGTGTTTTTGTAATCGTAGAGAGGTGGTGTAGGTATGTCAGGACAGACGATGTCTTATATAGTAAGGAGGGGAGGGGTTAAAACGGCTACCTGCATCAAACCCCTAAATAGGCGGTACAAATTCTTTAAACACTTTAATTTGTGATTTAATATAATTAGATATGATAGGATCTAGGCTAAACAATTCAGGGCTAATATTAATATTTGGGAGAGTATTAATAGAGATAAACTAAATATTTCTTCAAATGTAGTTTGTACATTTAATAATAGGTTTATTAATAATTTCCCAAATTTTAATATTAGCCCTGGATTGTTTAGCCTAGATCCTATCATATCCAATTATATTAAATCACAAATTAAAGTGCTTAAAGAATTTGTACTCCCTAGTTAGGGTTTTGATACACGTAGTCATTTTAACCCCCCCACTCCTTACTATTTAAGGCATTGTCTGTCCTGAACTACGTTATTCCTTGAAGAGGTCTTTTAGAATAAAGACGAAAGCGCTCGGAATCGTTTTTCCATTTTTCTTGTGGGTGTTATTTATCATAATTTTGACTCACGTACAAGTTGTGAGTTTCTTTTCAATATATATATATATATATATATATATATATATATATATATATATATATATATATATATATATATATATATATATATATATATATATATATATACAAAGAAAGCAACTACAGGATCTGCGGGGGATTATACAACCACCACAGGGCTATGCCATTTTTATTTTCTGTCTTTCAAATAAAATTTGAAGACAGAAAGAAAGATGCAGAAACCTGGTGTAGCTTTTTTTTCCGTGGCGTTATTTCTGTCTTCTCGGTAAAGGATCGCCTTCACTGTGTCGCCCTCTGCTCCCTTTGATTCTGGATTCTTTTAATGTCCCTCTCTCTTACCTTTAAAAAAACTCCGGTTTCTCGTCTCATTTGCTCATTCGCGTCCAATTCTTATTCCTTTCATATATATATATATATATATATATATATATATATATATATATATATATATATATATATATATATATATATATATATATATATATATATATATATATATATATATATATATATATATATATATATATATATATATATATATATATATATATATATATATATATATATATATATATATATATATATATATATATATATATATATATTAATAAATGAGCAATAACGTTCTAGTTAGTCATTGCGCTCTCCTGGAGTTTCTCAACCATCTTCATGAGCGTTACATATATAATGAGGCAACTATCTATTTCTTATTATTTAATATGATCGTTAGATGTAACTAATCAAAGAATAAACTGTTATCCCTTAAATAATCGTTTTCTCTCACTTTTCCAAATATTTGGGTAAATTTATTTATTTTTTAGTTGCCCGTATCATGCAGTACAATGACAAAAGAACAATAAAGTTATGAGTCTACAATCGAGCATATAAATTTCGAGTCTACAATCGAGTTCATAAACATTCTTTTATAGTGGTTGAATGCTAAGGTAAGCTCCTCATACACTCAATATTTAATGGGACTTTTTGTTTAGAAAAAAAAAAATTGGTGTCAAATTTTCACCAAGGTGCAACTCCTGCCTAATGCTCCAGGCATAAGTTTTGGGCGATTCAAATTCAGTGGTTTATAAGTTTTACTATTTCAATTTATTTAACTGAACTATTCGCATGTTCCTAAGGAATTTTATAGAGCAATTAAAATGCCATTGATAATTTTCATAGGTTTTATGGCTGAAATAAATGATAGAAGCGATGACCTCTGACTCTTATCCCATTTTTAAAGGATCTCGCACAGCTTAATAAGTTCTTACTCACATACAGGTTGTCGATTGGAATTATAGGTGTTGGTAGTTACTAGCATGGGCATTTTGTTAAGGTGGAATAAGAGACTCAAAACATCTAAATAATGAGTACTTTGATTGTTTAGGTAATCATATAATGGGTTCACACATTAAACCAAAATAACATTTGATGTAAGGGAATCCAAATGTATAAGTGCTCTTTATAGGTCGCCAAATATGGGGTACGCCAGTTATAGGCTTGACGTAAGAAGGGCTTGTTTTAATTGCAAGGTGATCCTATAACGGTTTGGTAAAGTGGCTTGCTTACAAGTTTCTTAACGTACGGTCCGAGGGTTATTAACCGATCAAGGTTTGTAAGTAAAAGGCTCCTTTGTGCAAGGAATAAAAGACTTTTATTTTTATACCTCTTTGAAACAAGATATTCTAAATCGGATTATAATAGTTAGAGCAAGTATAAAATAGATTCACAGAGCGATGAGTTAAGAGACTAGAATGTTAGTCTAGTTGTAATAGTTATTATAATGTTGATTAATGATTAATCCTTTCGTATTTATACCAAGGATCATCCTGGAGGCGAATTGTAACTCCGCCTTCCCTGAGTTACTGAGGCGGAACCTGCCCACCCAATTCTTCCAGTAGAGCCTGTGATTGGTTGGAGTCCAGGCTACGATTGGAAACAGTTCCTCACTTAGTATCCGCATTTGGGGGTTCCCCCTTGTTCGGGCATCACAGAGACTCCGTTTGCTTAAAGCTAAGATGCCCTTTATCAAATTTACATTAAGGTGAAACATGTTTTGTTGACGGTTCTGTCCTCATTCCAGACAGCTGTAATTAATATGTTTGCCTATCTGCTCTCACACTCGGATGCGATAGCTTTACATTGTGGTTGGGTTTCAAACCAGACGTTCTAATCAGATTCCGCTGATTCACTAACTGTCTCCAAACTACCTTATTTTATTGCTCCTACCATTCCAACTTTGATACTTCTACCAGGCAAAATGTATATTTGTCCTTCTCTCTCTCTCTCACTCTCTCTCTCTCTCTCTCTCTCTCATTCTCTCTCTCTCTCTCTTTCCTTGTGTGTGCAGGCATTGCACTCTACACACGTCCCCTCTTAGTCTACGGAGTGCGTACGATACAAAAAGAATTACATCCTTTGGGAGAGTTACTACATATATATACAATTGGTATCTAACCAACGCTACCATGTTAATTACAAAAAATATATATCTAACCCATTACACAATGATAACAATTAACAATGTCACATGTACATATAATTAACAATGTCACATGTACATATATACAATTTACAAAGTTCAATAATATTTGTACATTGGTTTTTTTGAAAATGAAACCCGTCTCCCTAGTCGTGTTTTTACCATTTTTCTCGGCGATTCCTTCGCTTCCGATGAAGCGTTACATGGTAGGATTTTGTGATCCTTTCTTCTTTTGTCTTTTCTTCCTTGTGTTTTCCGCAACCAAGTTGCTCATAACAGACCTGTGACCTTGGGCGACGCTGGGCGGCGGAAGGCTGCACTCGTTGGTCGCGGTCAATTTTTCCGGTTTCAACCTGTCAATGGAGTCAGTGTTCCTCCTGCCGTTCGGGAACTCTGGTTTGATGACCTTGGGACCACGTTCGATCACTGGAAAGGGGCCCGCATAGGGCGCCTCTAAAGGCTTTAGAACGCGATCTATTCTCACCCACACATGTGACGTGTCTTGCAGAGATTGTGGCATGAAAGGTTTTGACACCGAGGGAAGGTTGTCTGATGAACTTTGGATCCGTGGTGACGGATATCTGTCGGGCTTTGTGGTGGCATTCAGCACCCGGAAGTCCTCAACCATCCTGTATTCTCCGAGTTACTTCTTCGGCATTAAATGTATTAGCGAGGCCTATGGCGATTTCGAGGGGCGTATGATCCCTTCCTTTTATAATTCCTCAATTCTGGTCTCTAAGACTTTTTGTTTTTCTACCGACAAAGGTCTTGGTCGTGCAAACGACGGCGGAGCACTGCCAGTGCCAATGGTATGTTCTTCTGACTACGACAGGGATGGTAATGGCTGAGCGTAGGCGGACACATACAGAGCCCCAAACTTTTTCACGATCGGATGGCACGGGGGGGGGGACGTTAAAGAGGTCATCAGTTATCAGTGCAACTGAAGGCTTTTCGAAGATCTTCACGGCTGTGGTAAGCTTCGTTTGTTGGTCCAGTAGTTTACTGCACGCGCAATCCACCAAGAGATCGAAATGCCTCAGGAAATCAATTCCCAAAATTGGAGAGGTGGTATAGGCGACTACGAACGACTACCTAAATGATCGCCGGAGACTTCAGATTGCAATATCCGCGTGCACCTCGCCGTGCACCTTAATTTTTCCGCCATTCGCCGTAGATATCTTGACTCCCGATTCACGCCCTTCACCTAATCGCACCAATTTGGCCGGTATGATAGACACACTCGCCCCCGTATCTATTAAAAATTCGCATTTTAGATTGAATATTTTTGCAGCGATCATGAAAACAGATGGCACGCCAGTGGCCGCGCTAGCTATGTCATGTCTGGTTAGTTTTTCCGCCGGAAGCCGCGAAGATGGCCTAGAGGAAGGCTGCATTTACAAAGTCTCACCTCTCTTTAGCCACCTGCACCAGTGTTACAAGTTTTCGCCATTTCTCTAAAATAAATATGAGCGCGACAAATCATAGGCTTGTGTTCCCTTCTAAATGGGCGTAAGCCCACGAGGATATTATGCTTATAGCCACTGTTATTATGCCCTGACCACGACTAATTTGCGGCGTTATTCACACTATCTCTATATTCACCACTATTAACTGCACGATCATTAAATGCATAATTATTAGATTCTCGAATACTAAATGCACTATTTTTAAAATTACTATTATTATATGCACTATTAATTGGCACAGAGGAATCAGATGCGGACACTACACTGCATTCCCTCAATTGACTACTCGTGTTTACACTCACGCATTGCGCTTTGTCGAACAGAACCAGTTCATCCGCTAATTTACCGAGCTGGCCACGGATACATCTTTTTGCGACGCGATTACAGGCGCATGCTCGGCCCAAGGACTGAACAAATTTATGTCGCACTGAATCTTCACCGACTCCTACCTGAAGTGCTGTCCTCCTTAGTTCTTTCAAATTCAGTGAGGGCTGGCCAGTAATTGGGGAAGACGCTATGAGTTTGTCAAAAAGTTCAGGCTTGCTCTTTTCGAAAAGCTCAATGACATCCGTCTTCAGGCTGTTATAGTTTTGTCCTTCAAAAATATCATCTGGCAGTCGATTGACAGTCTCTGGGGGAAGGGAGGTTAAGACGATGAAATTTTGCCTCGTTCTTTTTAATTCCGGAATTGTGGAACTGAACTTCAATTATAGGCAACCAGCCAGTTCCCGCTGATTCGTTAAACATAGGTGGTTTTATGCTCACCGCATTCGTGAAATCTCCTTTTTGCTTTGCTTGCTGGTTGTCTGTCCTTTCCATCTTCTTTCTTCTTTGTTCGCTCTTCTTTCTTCTTTGTTCGGTTTCGCCGGCTAAGTTTGCTAGCCAGTTATTGAGGTTCAAAGGCAAAAGGTCGCCAATTATAGGTAGTCAAATATGGGGTCGCCAGTTATAGGCTTGGCGTAAGTAAGCCTTGTTTTAATTGCAAAGCAATCCTATAACTGTTTGGTAAAGTGGCTTGCTTACAGGTTTCTTGACGTATGGTCCGAGGGGTATTAACCGATCAAGGTTTGTAAGTAAAAGTCTCCTTTGTGTAAGGAATTAAATACTTGTGTTTTTATACCACTTTGAAACGTTTACATTTACGGTAAAGATTTAATTTGCGCAACTGAATATTCTGAATCGGGTTATATTGGCAAGAGCAAAAATAATGGAGATTCGCAGAGCGGTGAATTAAGAGTCTAGAATGTTAGTCTAGTTATAATAATAATTATAATGTTGATTATTTATATCAAGGAGCAGCCTGGAGGCGAATTGTAACTCTAACTTCCCTGAGTTACTGAGGCCGAATCTGCCCACCCAATGCTTCCAGCAGAGCCTGTGATTGGTTGGAGTCCAGGCTGCGATTGGCCACAGTTCCCTCTTAGTATCCTAATTTGGGGGGTTTTCCCTTTGCTCGGGCATCACAGAGACTCCGTTTGCTTAAAGCTAAGATGCCCTTTATCAAATTTTACATTAGGGAGAAACATCTTTTGTCGCCGGTTCAGTTCCCATTCCAGACAGCTGTAATTAATATGTTGCCTATCTGCTCTCACACTCGGATGCGATAGCTTTACATTGTGGTCGGGTTTCAAACCAGACGTTCTAATCAGATTCCGCTGATTCACTAACTGTCTCCAAACTACCTTATTTTATTGCTCCTACCATTCCATCTTGGACACTTCTACCAGGCAAAATGTATATTTGTCCTTCTTTCTTTCTTTCTTTCTCTCTCTGTCTCTCTCTCTCTCTGTCTCTCTCTTTCTCTCTTTCTTCGTGTGTGTAGTCATTACATGTTACACTTAAAAGAGCACTCTTTCCTATAGTGTTATCTCTCTTTTTGGAAAAGTCCGAAAGAATTGGTCAAATGACCGTAGTTTTGCATTCTTCCTAAGCTAGTGGGTTCTGCAATTAATAGTTTTGTATGTAATAAAAAACTAATAACGAGCGCCTAACGATACTGCCAGACCCATTAGAGAAATCAGGAGAAACTTATGCAAGGTTACTTTAGAAACCAAATCTCTGAAAATAACTCCATCGTTTTCGTGAAACTCAAAGCTCACCCCTTCAAAAGTAATGAAATTTTATGATAGTAAATACCATCAAAATTCTAATCTAAATATCTCCAAACGTTAAAAAATAAACTGCTCAGTTAGACTTTTGCAAATTTCTGTCATTTTATTTATCAATTTTGTTTTATTTTTATGGCAAATCAATCATTGTTTCCTTTTGTTAATTCAAGGTACCTTATATCAGTTTTAAAAAGACGGGAATATAATAAATTTGGTTGTATAATTACAAAAATCTGTGTATAATTTTGTAGGTAGCAATTGCAATCCCATTTCTTCTATATATTTAACATATCGCGAATTTAATAGATGATTGAAAAGAGAAATTTAGGATTTGAGCAGAAAAATGAGAAAAGTGTTGCATTTGGTAACCATTGAAAGGATGTCCGTAAATTGAATATTTAAACTTCGCCATTAAATGACTTTAAATCTTGTAGGAAACAATTAATATAATGGCTTTGCTTGGTTTTTGTTAAGAGTCAGATATCTGTAATTTAAAACAAAAACAGTTAATATAATCAAAACTAAAAACAAACCTATTTTAATTTGTTAAAAGGTTCTAAACTGAGCCCATCTTCTCGAAGAAATATATTAAAGGAAACATTAAATCTTATTAAATTACTTAGGGATAATAATACTACAATTGTAAAATTAAATAATAATGTAAAACATTGTAAAATATATTAGTGTTAGTAAATGGTATAAGTTTAATATTATTTTAACTCATATCGAATGTATAAAAATTAATTTCATTTGTAATCTGTTAAATATCGCCGTGTGTACGCACTGTTTATGTAAAAGTGAAATTGGTAAGTGCCTCAAGATGAAGACGCAAAATCTATCAAGATGGTAACTTTATAAAGTCACCATCTGAAGACTTTCCAAGTTCTCGCTCGTCGAATAAAAAATACTGAATACAGCTCCAAGATTTCTTTACTCTTAAAGAAATCCCTAATCACCTCTAGTCAGCCTACAATCAAAAAAGAAGACAAATCTCTACCCTTGGGACTCAGTGCCTCACGTATAAGGCAGTTCCAGAAAGATCAAACCGGTAGCCACCAAGCCGAACCATGAAACCTTTCAGGCTACACGGGAGTGCTACTAAATCTCGCTGACAAATCAACCTTGTTAACCACCCCTCTCACAATAGGGCAAAAGGGCCTACCCCATAACGTCACTATTAAAGAAAGTTAACGTCACAAATCACCCTTAGTAACCAAACCACTCACAATAGGGCAAAAGGGCCTATGGTATAACGTCACCATCAAAGAAAGTTAACGTTACAAATCACCCTTGGTAACCAAACCACTCACAACAGGGCAAAAGGGCCTACCCTATAACGTCACCATCTACGAAAGTTAACGTTACTAATCATCTTTCTTTGATAACCAAATCCCCTCACAATAGGGCAAAAAGGCCTACCCTATAACGTCACCATCAAAGAAAGTTAACGTCACAAATAAACCTTGGTAACTAAACCAATCACAACAGGGAAAAGGGGCCTACCCTATAACGTCACCATCAAAGAACGTTAACGTCACAAATCACCCTTGGTAACCAAACCACTCACAACAGGGCAAAAACGGCTTACCTTATTAGCTTCACCATCAAAGAAAGTTAACGTCACAAATGTATAAGTGGGAAGGAAGAAATTCGTCCTTAATTACTGCATGGTGAATCCTAAAGTAAGCTGGGTTACGGCGAGCGAGCACTTATTGTTGATTGATAAATATATTCTTCTTAAATCTACTTGAAACTTTATTTGACGGAGATGTGAACTCTTGAATGTTGAATGATTTTTCATTCACTAATGATTACTAATTTAACTAACCTATTCTATATCCATTGTCAATTCGCATGTATAGTGAAATCAAGTACATTTTATATTAGTAACAGAGATTTCTCAACGTTTATATTCAGATCGGTTAGAAGTTAGTACACTTAGAATTCTTATTAATTTTTGCATTGTGGATGATCATATTACAAATGAGAGTCATATAGATAACCTTATATGAAAATAGAGATGATCTGCAAGTAATGCTAGATGCCGCGGTGGATTATAGAAGTAAATGGAAAATGCATTTAGTGGTAGGATAATGATTTATGGTGAAGTTATGAATAGTGGATAGGGGTGAGAAGATGATGTCCTGGAAGTGGTGTAGGAATGTAGAAATTTATGCATACTCATTTGCAATACAGTAGATGTGTTTGACAAGCACAAAGAAGAGGGAGTTAGAGATGGTAAAAGAGATTCGAACATTTAGAGTTATACATCCGCAGCCAAAGGTTTTCAAACATCTTGAATTTTGGGGGTAAATAGAGAAATGCAAGATCGTTAAGTTTTATATGCATATCATTATGAATATAACCGTGAAATAAGCAAGAATAAATCGCAATGTTATATATGTATGCCCAAATGATCAACAAGAATTAAAAAAAAGATAAAAGAATGCAGCATCAGAAATATATAACAGTAAGCATAAGAAACTCTTGGATGTTACCACTCTTTCGGATCTTCTTTAACATCTTTTGAAACGCCAATCCTCCGAACGATTTGTCGACAGTTGAGACCTTGTTCTTGCAGTGTGATTACCAGACATCTTCCCTACACGCTATACTTCATTGTTTGTGCCATTATTATATCATTATCAGATCCTGCTGACATGGAATATCTTTCATGTTATCGACAAATATGATGTGCTATAATAATTGAAAATCACATGACACGTGATTTATACGTGTATTTAAAGGCCCAAGGAAATGAAAGTTGGTAACACAACCCAGAAAAACGCAAAGGAGAATATTACATGAACCAATGAAAGCTTAAGTAGGAAAATGGGAGTGTAGAGAACGGAAAGATTGGGCAAACTATTTTAACCGTTAAATGAAAATATATAAAGAAGTTGGATTTGAGCGTGTGTCATTAAGCGCTCATCGCTTATATGACCACGACACCCATCGCCAGAGCTACTATCCTCAACCCTAGTTGTGTTACCAATTTCCATTTCCTTGGGCCTTTAAATACATGATGTTCTATATGAAGACATTTTGACCAGGAGTTCATAGATTTCAATAGTCTGGCCTTTTAGATATTTCTAAAAGGTTATATAACAAAGCTTGTAATTTTATTTAGTTTTTCACATGTATTGATCACATATATGAAAACTTACACTAACATATTCATAGACATATCCAAGGACTAAGAAAAATTGTACGTGTCAGAAAACTTTTGCTCGCGGCTGTAGAATGATCAGAGCTCAGCAAGGGAGTGGGGACTCCAGGGAGTCTATATGGATATGAAGTATGGAAATTGAGAAAAAGAGGATTAGGTAGGTTGGAGAAAATCTCCAATAAGGTGGGCTAAGTTATGGATGGATGCAAATGAGTATGCAGGGTCGGAAGGATTGTGAGGAGAGGTTGGATGGAGTAGATACCATGAGTGGATTGTATTAATGATAATAAGTCACTTAGTGTAATTGAAAAGCCTGAATGGCACAAGCCTGGTAGAAAGGTTAAACAAAATGAACATCAGAGCGGAATGGAATAGGAAAATTGAGAAAATGGGGAATAAGTCTGAACTTTGGGAAAAAATCAGAAATAAGGCAACGGATGATGAAACAAAAAGAATAAAGGAATTGGGAGAAGTTTTCGATGAATCTCAGAAGAGTCCGCTGTTTTTAAAGCAAGAACTGGCTCACTAGGGATAAATGGAAGAACGTATAGGTAGAATGAATTGGGAGCTGGATGTATAAATTGCAGGAAAAATGGTACAGAAACAATCAAACTCGTTGTAGTTGAATATAGTGGGTATGAAAGGGAGAGGAGGATATTGATGGAAAGGATGAATGACTTGCTGAGTAGGGAGGTATGGGTTGATATGATGGAGAGAGGATGAACAAGGATTATTGACAGTACTTGAGTATGAGAGAGGGGAAGTAAGAGGGGACAGAAGGAAAAATGATATAGCGGATATCACAAAGAAATTCCTGACCAGGATCTAAAAGAAGAGTGGATTGCATAAGAGATAGAAGGTAGTGATGCATGGAAATATATATGTAGAGAGATAAGATTTTACGGATAAGATAACACGGGAAACTAAAAGGTGAAGGGAAGTAAATTATGGTAAGGTGTGGGTGGTAGATTACAGTAGCTGCAATTGCATACTGGAGGGAATTTAATATGCTGTGGAAAGGATGGCAGGGGAGTAAGTTTAGCGGAAGGAAGGAATTAATTATCCTTATCTATTCTAGCTGAGATGAGTAAATTAAATAGTAGACAAAATCCTTATGCAGAGTGAGATCAAAATGAGGCTAAATCATATAAAACAGAGTTGATTTCAAGAAATATTTAAATCTCGATCTAAAGGATGAAACAAGAAGAACATACCCTTATAAATGTAATCCGTTTTTTAATTTATTTTTTTCTGACAAACTTTCAATTAATAACCTGAATCATTTCTGCCTAAAGAAACTTTTGGGGGTTTGTTAATTAAATTTATTCTTCACTCTTTCTGTTGTACTAATTATATTTTGATTGTTATTCTAAATAATCTTTCTTAACCCTTTCGCTGCTAATCGGTCCTATATGGATAGAATCTAGAATAACGGTTGACTGCGACTCGGCCATATATGGATTTGATCTGGTATTTCTTCTCCTCTTGCCGGAAATTTTGAAATTTTTGTAAATAGTTTCCTCTGGCACTCTTTTATTAGTTGCCATGTTTGAAATATTTCTATTCCAAATCAGTAGCTTTCAGGGTGTCGAATAGAAAAATTTAGCAATTTTGCACACCAAATTTAAAGAGCCAAATAGGCGATGATTCGAGTGACTTGCTCGAAAATGTAGACTCAGATAACCTAAGAATCAGTATATCTAGCGATGATAGATGGCCCAGTGAATCATTATCTGAATTTTACACTGATAATATAGAAGTTTTAGACGAAGAAATAGTGAAAATAAGGACACTACAGACGAAAATGAAGAGTCCGACACTCGGCTACGCAAACGAACACGGCGTGGCACAACTTGGCCTTGGGCATCTGGTTCGAATTTCCGGCCCTCACTGCCTGCGTTTGAATCTTCACAATCAGGTTTGACTTCATGCTTCATTACACAAAATTCAAAAGAAATAGATTATTTCGAGCAGCTTATCGACGATGATGCGATCAATATAATTATCACGCAATCAAATGCATATTATAAATTTTTGAAACAAAAGAATTGTTACAAACCTGATAGCCGCCTTTCCACCTTCAAAGAAACAAACGCCGACGAAATTCGCTTGTTTTTGAGAATTTGGCTTCTCATGAGTCACAGTAAAAAAAAAAATCGACTAAATGATTACTGGTCAAGTAATGAACTTCACGAACAGAAGATATTTGAAAAAATCATGTCAAGAGATCGCTTTCTGCAAATATTGAGGCTTTTACATTTTAGCGATAATACAATTGAAAGAACTAGCAAGATAGAAAAAATCAAACCTGTCTTGGATCTCATTAGACAGAAATTTAAATCAAGCTGAATCCTTTGAAAGACCTTTGTATAGATGAAAGTCTACTCCTTTGGGGGAGAAAGACTCCGTTACAGACAATACAATCCAAATCAAAGACATAAATTCGGTGTAAAAACGTTTGTATTGTGCGATTGTAAGACTAGTTACGTAATAGATTTGATCATTAATACTGGGACCGGTACAGAAATTACTATCGACAATGCTGTAGGTGTGACGGGCTCATTTGTGATGACACTGCTTGAATCTTATTTGAATAAGAGCCATGTTCATTTTGTTGACAATTGGTACACATGCCCTGATCTCTTTGCAAAATTACTAGAAAATAAGACTGGGGATTGTGGAACAGTTCATTGCAATAGAAAGAACATGCATAAATTTAAAAATATGAAGAAGGGAGAAGTTGAATCGATGCAATGAAACAATATATTATGCGTAAAATGGTATGATAAACGAAATGTAGAGTTGCTTACAAGTATGCATGATGATCAAATGTGTGACAACGGGAAAATGGATGGAAATGATAACATTATTTTGAAACATAAATGTGTGATTGAGTACAACAAAACAATGCGAATGGTTGATAAGAGGGATATGTTGATAAGTGGTATAGAGTATGTGCGTAAAACTATTAGATGGCACTGAATCCATTAGGCTTATATTTACTTATGAATAGGTTAAACATATACGTCTCTTAGTATTAAATGATATTTACACGCTTAAATCTAATTATATACACTCTACACAGAGTTAACTTTACCCGCAGCACAAGACGTATGGGAACCATCTCCGGCAATGGAAATTGATTATACAATCTAAAGCGCTTAGAATAAGAAAGGCGAAGATCACAATAACAAAATAACTAGAATTAATTAAATAGGATAGAGTATGGATAAAATCGTAAACACATATACGACCGAATGACACAAGGATACACAATAGAGTGGAAGGCCTTCCGAAAATTTTCAATCGTCGTCCCATTGTATAAAGGAAATTGAAACGCTGACGGTTAGTTCGTCTTAGCGAATCCTTGGGTAATTAAAATGTCGCATAAATTTGCGACAGGGAGAATTGAGGCAATGAAACAATATATTACGCGTAAAATGGTTTAATAAACGAAATGTAAGATTGCTAACAAATATTTCTTTTATCTACGTTATAGAGAGCCTCTGCGATCTACAATAAGTGAAGCGAAAAATACAAATTATGTCTATTTAGAAATAAAAATAAAATTATTTAAGTAACTCATAAAATAAATAAAGAAAGAAAATGGGAGTGAGGTCAGTAAATCCCACGACATTCTTTTCTCAGCTGTTAATTTTTGTGCGCTGTCTAAGCGTTCGAATGTGTGCTTTGATATTTTAATATTTTCCCAAAACATTGAGTTTAACTATAAAAGGCTTTATATTAATTATTCATTACAAATTTTATTTTTAAAAATAGAAACAGCTGGTTAAATTTATAATAATATTACTATGACGGAATATTTCGTATTTGTCACGGATGTGAAGGAATAAATTCGCGAACTTTCAAAGTGCCATGGTATAAGAAACGAGCGCATTTTTAAAATGATAAACATATTTTTATAATCACTGCAGTGGAAAAAATAACAATGGAGCTAAAAAAATTGTAAATAGTTATATTTAAAAAAATAATATCTCCCGCACACAACACCCCCATTGGAATGAAATCGAGGAGGATTGTTAGACACGATCTATTTTTTTCGAAACCCTTTCTGAGTATCTATCATCAGCTTATTGCCGACTAGATAATTGAATGTGTGATCTCTTTTTATTGTTACTGAGCAGTTTTTACTATTGATGTCAAACTGTTAGGCCAGTATTGCTAACGTCGTATTTCTTTCCCCTCTTCAAGAGTGGTCTAACTTTTGCTAATATATACTCACTAGGAACTTGAAACTCATCTAAAGATTCATTAAAAATGTTTACTAATGGTTCTTTTATAAAGTCTTTAAGATTCTTCAAGTGAGTTGGATATATATTGTTAGGCCCTGGCGACTTACTCACCTTTATTATATCTATATAATGGTCTAAATCTTCATGGATTAAAACTATTTCACTGAGAACTGAAGCCAAGTTCTTTGATATTTAAGAGATTTCTGGAAGAAAATCGTAATTCACAATAGTAATTACTAAAACAAAGCAAGTATTATAGTGTAGGAGGATAGCATAATGCTCCCAAGTTTTGCCAACCTGCCTTCCGGGCGGGCCGCTTATCAACCCTTCCCTTTCCGGACCAATATCTGGTGGTTTTCAGCCGGAATAAACCACCGGCCGTTTCAGCTAACCACCGAGTTCCTTCCCGGACTGTTTATCGAAAAAGGGAGCCGATCTTCGCTTCCGATAGTTGCCGGGAGTTTCAAAGGACGAAATGGAGTAGCTTGACATCTAATCTACTTCCGGCGCCCTGAGAACCTCTCCTAAGTATCGAGTATAAAAGACGAATTCTTTTAACTCTCAGGAGTAGAGCTTGCACAGCGTCTGGCGGGGCAGGAATTGCCATCTATCGGTGTAGTAGTAATTCGTCGAAGCATCAAGTCTTCAGAGAAGAGATCAGTCCCAGTTAGGGAGGCTTCTTACCCCGTTGGTCTACAAGGCAGTCCGGACCCAACCTCGTACTCACGTGTCGGAGCAGAAGATACAAACAGCCTCACTCTGGTTCCCTAAGCAAGGAGTAGAGCTTGCACAGCGTCTGGTGGGGCGGGAATTGCCATCTATTGGTGTGGTGGTAATTCGTCGAAGCATTGAGTCTTCAGAGAGGAGATCGGTCCCAGTTAGAGAGGCTCCTTAATCCGTTGGTCTGCAAGTCAGTCCGGACCCAAGCTCGTACTCACGTGTAAAAGCCGAATCTACAAACAGCCTCACTCCGGTTCCCTAAGCGAGCAAACTACATCTCGGCTTTTCTCCGTGACCCTACGCGTCGATAGTTTACTTCTCTCCCCCCTCCCCATCCTTCACGGAGGCACCAAAGATTCCTCGGAGTTCACGAGCGTGGGGTCCTCTGTAACAAGAAGCTCCCGTCACCTCCTTCATCCAGCAGAATCGTGACAGAATTGTGGAATCAGGTCGGTCCCTGGAGAACCTACCTCATCGTCTCCACCCCTTACCACACCACCTTCACTCACCAGCTCCACCCAAACATCAGGTTCCAAGGTAACCCTTCCCTTTCACATTTCCCGACTTCACCGCGAAGCTTACCAGCATTACAAGTGTCCATTACCAGCATTACAAGTGTTTAGTGTCCATTAAAACTTTATTTTCATATTGTTGTGTATCTAACTTCCTTTGGGTCGCTTGCTGGCAAAGTTCATTCCAATTCCTCTATAGCCAACCACCCCTCAGCCTATTCCTCGACATATAGGATCATGGCCATACCTTTTGCATCGATAATTAGTTCTCTAGATAAGTTTCTAATTGGATCAATATTTTCTCCTATTAGATTTATATTGCTAACAAATGAATACTGGAGACAAGTTGACTTTAAGGACAGTAAAAGGTTAGTTCGTTGTAGAGCAGGCAAAAATATGTCTGTCCATTGCACCAAAAAGTGAGAACAATGGCGTAATAAGTGTCATGGTCTGCTGGGGCATTTTGGTTAATTGCAATGGGCCACTTGTCCGCTTACGGGTTTCGGTGAATGTTTGAATGTACAGAGAATTGCTGCGACAGAAACTTTACCCATATGCGATGCCCTGAAGCCTAACCTGCAAGTTTCATGCTAGATAACACCTCCTGCCACACGTAAAAGTCAGTGAAGACCTTCCTTCGTTGCTTTATTGATTGTTTGTTCGCTCAAAGCTTGGCAATGGATGCAAGTTCTACGCCTCCGCAGCCGAGTGTGAACTGTGAGGTGGACTCGATCCACCACACCAGCTCTGTTAAATGATTTCTGCTTTCATTACCTCCCCTAATGAGAGTCTACCTGTAGATGCCGCAATGTTGCCACTTTCTCTGTGCCATGCACAGTGCAATATGCGCTTGAGGATGGGATCACGATGGCTCTAGTCGCCAACGGTTCCCAGTGCACCTTCTCTCGATCTCGATGGTACCCCTTACCACCAAGTGACGCCAGGAAACTGCTTCAAGAACTTGATGTAGCTCTTGGACAGATGGCGACTCTAATTCTGCCAAAGATGTTACCCTTGGGGGTACTAGTTTTGACTATTTGTCACCACATCTTTGCTCCAAAAGCTTTACAATGCTTAAATTATTGCGTTTGATTTTGGGGGAGCTCGAATCCAGAGAGGGTGTCAGTTTCCCCTCCGAATCCCTTCTGTTTGAGGTCAGCGGGGCTCTATTCATCGTCTATCTTCACGGCTGAGCTGGTTTTAATACACCACTCGGGTACGGGAGATAACGCATTGTGACCATTTCGAAAACCAAACTGTCATCTATAGCAACTCACAAAGCGCTCTGAGTGGTCTCGGAGCATTGAAATATCCATACTTCCTTGTCAATGTATCCATGGTGCCACGGTGTTGCGGGCCGCGTGGATATCGATACTATCTTTTACTAGGTTCCTGTACATATAGGGGTTGTAAGCAAAGAACGTGTGGATGAAGGCGCCAAAGAGTATACGAGGATTGAGCAAACAGACCAGGGTTTCACCCTTTTTCACCTTGGCTACATGAGAGAGTTTAGATAATTCATCCGGAGTCCCAGATAAATAAGATGTAAGACGGCCGATGGTAACATAGCATTCCACGCCATTGCGCAGCGATTGTTCTCGGGACGCCCCCCGTCCCCTCCCCATGCCTCAGGGGATTCTGCTCGTTCTGTGTCATCTTCAAATTGGCTCACTCGCGGGACGCACTGCCATATGATGTAGCGTTTCCTGCATATTGCAGTGACAACTGCATTGTACCTTAGACTGTTCGGCACATTCATGTTAAGTATCCCATTCTGGGGGATCTTTGCGCATTATACCAATTACGGTAATAGGGATGAGAAGGATCTCTATTGCTTGTCTCTACTACTCGGGACAATTTTATGCACCCCTGATTCTCACTGATTGATATTTGGAGGAGGTTGTCCTCTTCCATTTTATTTTACCTGTCTTATTGGTTTTGCGTGAATACGCGACGGCCGTGGAGAGAGGGGTGGCCAACCTCTCCCAACGATCCGGAGCTTGCATTCTTTTGCTTGTTCTTTTTTGTTATTGGTTTGTTTTTATATTAGGTTGAGGAATAAGTTCTTTCGTTTTTTCTTGTTGTTTCGTTTTAAGTTTTGTTGACGTGATTTGTGCACATATTAAGAAACAATAATCAATAATGAGAGCAAAATTTGCAAAGGTTAAGCTACATCTCTTAACAGCGTATACTATTCGGGCTTTTGCTTAGGCTACGTCTTGAAGTTGAGTAATAAGTCATTGCGGTTTATTTAAAAGTTGTGTTAATTTAATTTTTGTTCTGTACACTCAAAATGGAATGTTAAGTTGAAAGAAAGGCGCATTTTCGACACTTGTTGTTATTCCTTTTCAATTGAGACGAGAACAATGCAAACGCAGCCAAAGCTCGTCGCGATATTTGTGCTGTGTACGGAGAAAATGCTTTATCAGAAAGGATAGCTCAATGGTGGTTTTCAGGTTTCGAAAACGGTCATTTCAATCTTAATGACGAAGAACGTTCTTGTCGCCCCATTAAGTTGGATGAAGATCGATTGAACGACCTTCTTTATGAAAGTCCTCGTCAATCGACTAGATAATTGGCTGTATAATTGCCGTGTGATCAGAAAATAGTAGTGAATCACCTTCATTCGATGGGGAAAGTTAAAAAACTTGGTGCATGGGTTCCGCACGCTTTGATCAAAAGAAACAAACTTTAACGCTCCACGATTGCTGCAGGTTTGATTGCTCGTCATAAGGCTACTCGTGGATATAAGGAAAGATTTCTTCACCGCATCATCACTGGTGACGAAAAGTCGTGTGTTTATGTCGACATGAACCATCGAAAACAATGGCTTAGCCTCAATAAAAAAAAACACTCCCGTGATTAAAGCAAGGACTTCATCCACAAAAGACGATGCTGTGTGTTTGGTGGAATTGTGAAGGCATCATTCTTTATGAGCTACTTGCGAACAACGAGATTTTCAATGCAGAACTATACGTTCAACAAATGTATCGACTCACCGAAGCTATTCGTGAAAAGCGATCTCATGGACGTTATGGAGTCCTTCTGCAACACGACAAGGCTCATCCTCACATTGCCAATATGACAAAAAACGCTATTCAAACGCTTAATTTGGAAATCCTGTCGCATCCTCCATATTTGGCAGACTTGGCTCCATCGGATTTCCATCTGTTCCGATCGCTCGCCAATAATTTGCGCGGCGTTTCGTTCAATACTGGTGTGGAATTAAGAAACTGGTTAGGCAAATTCTTCGAGTCAAAATCCAGAGATTTTTATTGCAGAGCCATCGAAAAACTAGTTGAACGTTAGGAAGAAGCCGTAAATAACAACGGAGAATACATTATTGATTAAATTTCATATTGTTATAAATTAAAAATGAAGTTTTTCTAAAATTGTTAATAGTAATGAATAAATTTGATAAAACAGCAAGAACCTATTCCTCAACCCAATAGTTTATTTTGTTTAATGTTTGTTTTGTATTTGTTTCAACGTTGCCTACTAATAGGCTGATTTTATTACGGCGACCTTTATCCTTGATGGCAGTCGCCAGATAAGCTCCTTTAATTAAAATTTTAAAAAAACTCTCTCGAATCAATATTAATTGTTCCATCATTATTAACTCTACCTCTATTATTTCAAAGTTAATTGGAACGATTATCATTATCAGTATATTTATATCAATACTTGTATTATTTGAAGTGAAATCCAACGAGAGCATCTACCTTAAAAGTCTGCATGAATTCATCTGTAAATAAATTGGTAAAGAATAGGAATTGAAAAATGTTGAATGGTCCACCATCTGCGAAATTTTAGATCTATGATGCTGGCCAATGTAAGATTTAACCTTAATTCTTCTAGATTTATCGCTAGCGGATGATTTACCCTTATTGCACCGTCATCCCCATTGCGGGCAATATTATAAGACTGATCAGATTAGACTATAAGCTAATTTTAGGGACTTACCCATCCATCAAACAGCCACTAGAATTATGAATTTAACCGAATAATAAATTAATTTGATGCAATTTATACTTCAAAGCCTTCGCCAATATTTAAGATGTTTATTTACCATTTCTCTTAATTCGAAAAAGAGCGCAAGTCATGGAGTCATTTAAAGAAACATTTTCTCCTCCATAATTGCGGCAATAAAAATACTTCTCACTACTATACCAAAAGGTTATCATCAGACCTAAACTTCAAAATTTAGATTAATTAAGCTTCATTAAAGAAATTGTTTGCTCACAAATGCGCAAGGAGTCTAACAAGTAATGTCTTTACTCTTTTCATCAAATTAAAAAAATTCTGATCATTTATGGAAGTATATAATTCGATAAGTATTACACCCTTAAATTGTTCTAAAACAATAGGGTCTCCCTAAAGTTCAATAAATTACACCAAACTAGAAAGACAACGATGTTCGTTTAAAAATTATTGTCCAATACTCGTAGCTTTATGTGATTAAATCTAGGAGAAAATTCAACATGTGATTCTGCTATTAGGAAAATGTATTTTTCCTTGGTTAAAACCACCTCACAGGCAGCCTTCAGAACAATCGTAAGCTATATATACCCCGTGGGTGGTATTTGCCCAGCTTGATTTGTAGTAATAAGCACAAACCCTGCCTAAGCCAAGAGAAAAATAGGACCCGAATTAGATTTATTTTTAGTCACCTGCTAAGTCGAACCCAAATCCAAGATATTTTAAATTCAAATTATATAAATACCAGGCAATAGCTTCGCCACTCCCCCCGCCCCTACGGGGGCAGCTTGCACTTCGCTACTAAGATTAAAATTTAAAATCTAAAAAAAAGCAGCCATGGTTAACTTTTTATCAATTTTCTGAACTTCGCCAATTATAATAATTTTATAGAAGATATATAAGAAGAATAGAAGATATATAAAAATAAATTTTCTGAACTTCAATATTTGTAATTCTTTGGGTTTTAAAAAATTCACAAAATTTCGATACTTATATTTATTTATGAACTTCACTATTTAGTTTTTTATATTTTAAAAGAATTATTAGAAATAACTTTGATAAAAAAACAAGTCATAACCAAACTAAGATCAAATTATTATTCAAATACTAAAAAAAAATCCCCTTCTCAAATTATAGAGTTAGTGATGATGATGATGATGATTATGATTTCTTGTATTTATTTTCACTCAAAAAGATAATTTTCAAATGAATAAGATACCAAAAATAAAATCAGCACTCTTTCCCCTAGTTATAAAAGGATATTTACGAAAGATATATAAATATATGACCATCACCCTACAATAATTAATGGCTATTTTACGCTCCAAAAATGAACCCTACCAAAGTAAACCCAAAAACTCTGATGGCAAGGATCGCGCACTCGGATAAAACCCGGATAGGTCAGGTACGAGTAGGTATGACAAAAGTCATACTTACTTCATTATGCCAAAAGCCATAATTGCTCAATAAAAAGTTCCTAAATGATTTTACATATGTACAGTCATAGACAAAAGTATTTATTTATATTTTTCCCTTCGTTTTTAAAATTGACCTAATAGGAATAATTATTATGATATTTAAATTATTCCTGTTCTTGTAGGAAGTGAATTTTTGCCACTGGAGCTTTGCTATTAGATCAAAAGGGTAAAATGATGACAAACATAGGTTAAATGAATGATGCTATTTAATCATACGAGGGGCGGTCAATAAGTTTTGCGAATCGGTAGGGCAAAACAGAGGAAAGGGGATGGCTGTTTGTGGGGGTGTTAGGACAAGTTATGACAAGTCAGGACCTGCAGCCGCACGCTCCTGCCTCGTCTATTTAAGAAGCAGTACAATCAGGGCAAAGAAATTGCCATTAATGAGGTAAAATGAAGCATCTCTGTATGGACGAAGACTCTCCGATTAGTTTGTCAACAAAATGGTTGGTGGTCCAATTGATCATTTACTAAAATAAATAAAATATCAGTTTCTTTTTTATAGCTTTTTAATTTTTTATATTGCGAGAAAAGTATATATGGTATCGTTTTCAATTTCTGATAATTGTGAGGCACTTTGAGTTGTACATTAAGTTAAAAAATAATTCTAATCCATATCATAACTCTTCTTTAATAGTTCGTCCTGGCGATATACCTCGACTTAAATCTTTCACCCCTGATAAAACATATAATCTGTAAATCTGATGCGAGTATAGATGCGTGTCTGTTTTGGAGACGGTAAAAATTTACTGCTTGAAGCCAATATTTGAAGATCCCTTGGCAAATCTTGTTTCGTATAAAGGAAATGGTATTATTATGGATCGGAAAAACAGAACAGATTATTATCAAAATTGAATACGAGTAAATATATATTAGGTGAAATATTTAACAAGTTACATGTATCAGCTTCTGTTTCCAGCATACTTTATTGGAAACCTAAAACCCATTAGGAAGGAGTTACACTTCGCCCCATTTTCCTTGTGAAATATGCATTAGTAAGGAGTTAAAATTTTTAGGTTAAGGTAATTTTACGAGTGTTGAATTTACCTGGGAGAATTTAATATAGGTGGTGGTGTAATTGTTTATAACACATGGCATCATCACCAATTTTTTTGTAACTTTCGCTATATATAGTTAACGTATTGACCCGCTCTCGCCTGAATTATATGTCTATTTTATACTTTTAATGTATCTCTTCCAGAATTCTGCCTAGGAAATTATAGACTGACTAACCTGACTGATTATTTTGAAAATTGAACCACCTTGATTAGAAAAAGTAAGTTATTTTCCCTTTATTCCTTCTAGTCTTTAAGATAATTCATAACAAAGTAGCGCCCCCGGGTGGTTCGAATAACTGTTGCCGGCCGTAATTCATTTTTAAATTTCGGCGAATTCGTTTGTTGATCCGTTAGAATAGCCCACCCTAATTGTTATTAGTACGTAGCTTATTATTGTAAACTATAGATGTGAATCGTGACGGTGTCGTGAGTCGTAATTCGTCAGCAAGTCCGCAATTTATTTTTAAATTTATATTATTTGGGTAATATTTATGTGTGAATTGATTTTGCATCTCATCTTCGACGTCTCATATATAATACTTATAGTATACTAATCTAGTGTACTTTAATAATACCCGGGTATCGAATACTTTTATTGATATAATTTGGGTATGTTTGTCATAGTTGGTTGCCTGTTTTTCAGAGGTTAGCATTTGTTACGGTAAGCCCACTACCATAATTTGGGGTACTTGGGTACATAGGAATTTTAATATTTTATTTATTTGTTATTTTTATTTATGTTATTTATGTTATCCCCTATGTACCCAGACTTTTTGGACACCCTGTATAAATTGACGAGAACATTATGTGTATTCTTCTACGGTGGTCTTGTACCCTAGTACCCATCCTTTCCGAACTTACCATAATAACTACACCATAGCTAATTTCAGAAAATTTGTGGACAAATTTTGCATTCGGTCTGACGGTGGTGACGTCAACAATTAATTTATTCAGAAATATTTCGTAAATCGAAACCATCCAAATTTGTATAAATTCTCGTTTTAATTCTTGTGAAAAGTAATATGTATCAAAAGAAGCAACTTTGTTGAGTCTTTTTAGAAGTGGTTGTCTTAAATTTGTGTTTTATATTTAATAAAGAATTTTACGTGCAAGAGGAAGGGGTAGGGCTAACACTCGAGAAGATTATCTTATGCCATTATGAGCAACTTAAGATATGATTAGATAAGATTAATTAATAAAAGAGTTAAAATGAGTATTTTTACAAACACATGAGTAAAAATAATTAGGTTAATAGTGGTGGAGAACACAAACACAAAAGGAGAGTAGAGAAGGGGAAGTTACATCGAAAAGTAAGAAAAACGAAGCTCCAGGATCGGTGGAGGACACTCATAATTTTTACAGTTTACAGATTTAATTTATAGATATGTTTGGAGTTTATAATAATTTAATGTATTATGTTACTTTGGCTATATTCTTGAAGTTAACATATTGGTTATATTCTTTTCTATATATCACATTTTGAATTTCCAGATTAATTACTATATTTCACACGTTATCATCCTGACTTTGTTTTATTCGTAATTACTTTCTTCCTTTTTTTTCATTTAATATTATATTATTCTATGAAATTAATTTTATTTATCCTGGTTTGTTCAGTATTTGACACTTCATTTATTCTATTTTTATCCTGGTTATTAGCTTTAATTCCACATTTTTCATTATTTCTGTTGTTTAGTTACTTTTGGTTATGCGCTTAGTCACTTTATTTATCTTCAATTTAATTATAACTTGTTAATTTATTTATTCACTCGTTATTAGTTTATTCACTTATTAATTTGGTTATGCACTTAGTCAAATTATTAGTTTGTTTAATTGATAATTTTAAATGCATCAATTTTTAACACCATATCTATTAACTATTAACATTTTAACACTTTCTTTAACTTCTGGTAATTTTGGAGGAAGTTTAATTGCCCAACTGACATTTTCTTTGTCCGGTTCTAACCTTTTTAAAAGAGTTCTTTACTCGCCAAACGGAAGCACGAATGCGGATATAGAGCGCGTCATCCGCCAGCGTTCCTTCGATCTCCAACGGTGAGTCTGGTCCATCGAAGATCCACCTAAACTTCCCATCACGGGTTCCTTGGCGCAGTTTCTCCTGGTCTCCTACTGGAAGCTTACGCGTGGGTGTTCCGAGGGCTTGGAAGTTCAGGTCCCTGGCGTCGTAGAAGCATCCTTCCTCCGGGATGTACTTCTCCTTCGTGATGTGCACCCCCTGGTACTTCGGGCGTTCTTCTTCCTCTTCTTCTGTTGTTTCCTCTTCTTCCGGTGTTTCCTCTTCTTCAATCTTCTTTTCTCTATAATATAGTGAAAAGAAGATTGAGGAAGAGTCTAAATCTATCTTTTTTGTTTGGACTTTTTTATTCCGTTACTTCATTTGTTGATTCCTTTGTTGCCACATGCTGCTCTTTGTCTTTCTTTCTTATTCGACTCGGTTACCATTCCCTGACTCGCATCGTCCTGGCTAACCCTCCACCATTCCCACTCCTACGCCTCGCCTTGGCAAACGCGCCCCCACAATGACTTTTTATGCATTCATTGACATTATCGACCTCTTTTCTCCTACGCAACATCTCTCATCCCCAACACACACACATGATAATACCCTGGACTTAGTTATCTCGATACTCCATATATCCAATCTAACAGTAACTGACCTTTCTAATACAATTTTTGACCACTGCTTGGTCAATTTTAAATTCTATATTCCCTACCACCTACCTCCTAGCTCGTCCCGAGATCTTACTCCTTTCCGGCGACTATCGTCAATTGATACTACTTCTCTCTATAACTACGTTTTTTCTGCCCTACCTCTTATTAACAGAGTTGGCGAATAAAAAAAAAAACAGCTCTAAAACCCCCGGGTTTGGTGGGCTTTTTTTTTTCAAAATTACACTTTTTTTTCCAGAAATGAATGCTACTTATTATTATTTTATTCAAAATCTTGGACCTTGGACATAAAAGTGGTGAGATTTAGGAAAAATTAGAGTGAAAAGATAGTAAGAGAGGAAAGTGGTAAAAAGGGATGAATTTAAAGAATAGAGGTATGTGTAGGAGAGAGAATAAATAGGTCAATGATGAAAGGGTAGCTCTGTTTGTTTTGTTTTTGGATGAATTTTAACTGTTTTTTTTGTTTTTTGATTTAATAAACTATGAAATTTTATAGTTTATTTAATTAAATTAATCTGGTTAATTTAGTTTTTAGATCTTAATGATCTTTTGGCATTCAAGCCTTAATTTGAGGCGGGGATTTATTAAGGCTGTGGGTTTTTAATAAAGGTTTATTTTGAGTTTCATTTGAATTATGAAAAGTTGAAATTTTTACTACAGAAACTTAAGTATTACTCTAGTCGTTATTTTGTGTTTGTCGATTTTGTCATGTGTATTTTGGAGTCACGTCAACGTCAGATTGTAATTTACTACTTTTAAATGGTCTTATTTGTCGGTCGACCTCGATGTCTAGGTGTTTAGGAGAGAACTCCGGGGTCAAGCGGGTGCCACTGGCTTGCCAGATCCTTTTGCTCTCTCGTGGAGCGCCCCGTTGATCGGAGATAATCCAACCGAGTCGTGGAGCTCCCTCTAACATTTGTATTCTCTTCTTCAGGTGTTTGTGATGAGAAGCACTGTTTTATTCTGGATAATTTGTAGATACGCAATGTGGGTCATGGTGCTCGGGTTCAGCGGCACCAGGGGGTACAGTAGTCTCGAGCTAATGCACGCATTGAACATCTTGAGTTTATTTGAGGGATTTAGTTCACGAAACCTATAAAATTCCCTTAAATCTCTCTTGCTATTTACGACTGTTCGCTCGATATGACTTTTGTATCCCCCTGTGGTGATTTTGAGCCGCAAAACCGTCCTTTCCAAGCAGTAGGGGGATTCGCTTCCCTTCTACCCGTATGTCATTGAAAGTCTTGCGAAACATGGGAATTATTTTGAATTTTGAGGCATTGATTGATATCTTCCATTTCCTCACGAAAGCGTTATGTTGGATATCTCCCTAGCCGTATTTCTCGCCATAAATTCCCTGTGAACATAAACGGCGGTACAAATTTGCAAAATATCGTCAGCGAACTGTACGTATATCGTACCCTCGGAGAGAGGTTGTGGTAGGTCACTTGTACAAATGTTGTATACAAGGGGACTGAGACAGCCCCCTTGAGGGACCCCTGATTCGAGTTCGAATTCAGGGCCTTTGTGTTCGCTGATATTAATGTATGCTCTCTTCCTCACTATGCAGTCACATAAATCCTCTCAAGAATGAAGTTGAGGCCTACTTGAAGGATCTTAAATTGTAGTAGTCTCTTCCAAACATTATCAAAGGCATTTTTGACATCGCGGAGCACCAGGTCGGCATGCCTTTTGTCTACTTTGATCTTAGCGAGCTTTTCAGTGACAACGGCTAGTGCTGTGTCAGGCTTTCTTTTTCTTCTGAAGCCGTGTTGCTGCTCGTTATGCAAGTTGGCATCGTCGAGAAAAGAGTTGACTCTATTTGCCAATATCTTTCTTCTTAAAGACTTTGCCAGCCAATTCTAAGAGAGATATCGGCCTAAAGCCGGCAGGATGATTTTCATCCCCAAAACGGCTTTCCCGGTTTTGGGATGAAAATCATCTTGGCCACTTTCCACTGATCAGGGAAATAACCCGTGTTCAGAGCGGCGTTCATGATGTTAAGTAGGCCACTCCAAACGTTAGGCGGGGCCTTGACGAAATTCTCGCGGGTCAGCCCCATAGTACCCAGTGCTCTTTGACGAAAGGATTTTACAGTAGTGGAGAGTCCTAGGGCAGTTATTTTACAGCCATGCCCCCATCACTCTTGCCTGTGACACATAGTGATGAGGAGAGGTTTGTGTATTTGTGTGTTTAGCTGTTGGATTGTCAGTTTCGAATTTGAGGTCGTAGGTGTCATTTTATTTTGGTTCAATTTTGAAGATTGAGTACCAGAAAATCCTAAACATTTACTCAATCTCTTCGGTCTCGTTAATTTCTTTGCCGTCGTGAGTGAGTGTTATTTTTTTGTGTGTAGGTTTTCCTTTAAGACTTTTAAACATCTGCCAGAATGTATGTGGGTCTTTTTCTATGTCGAGTCTTTTTGTTAGTCCGCCCCATAGTAATATTTGTTGGTTCGTAATTAGTGTCTGGAGTTCGTCTTTAATTTGTCTTAGTCTTCTATGGGCATTGTGTTTGGGGCCTATCAGCGCTACTACATTGAACAGGACCCTATATTCTTGGGCCAGGGCTTTCATGGGAGGGATCTAGGGGGGAGCTGGAAGGGTTTTATAATTGATACGAGGAATGCTATTTTTATCGGCTTTTATTAGGAAGTCAGTTAATTTATCCAGCTCCTCATCAATCTTTTCTTAATTGGCATCAAATAGAAGATCGGGGATATAATTTAGAAAGTGATTCTTGTAGCTTTTCCAGTTCGCCTGCTAATAGCTTTTGCGTTCTGGGATTGCAATTTGAATGTGATTTACTCCTACTGTAATTTTGATAGTCTGGTGGTCACTTGGAATGATGGGACCCGGTTCAACGTAGTAGTTGTATGTAAACCTGATGCTAGATAGGGCTATATCAGATTTCGTTGCTGCTCTTTCCGTTATGTATGTCGGGAATTCTGGTTCTATCCTTGTCATGTATTGTCTGTCAAGCAGTACCTCGATGTTTCTGCCTGCATTGTTGTAGGAGGTATGTATATCCTGCCGCTGCACACTTTGCATTTAGATCTCCGGCAAAAATTTCGTTTTTCTTGTGGCTAAATATCTGCAGAAGTTTGTGCATGGGCTCATAGCCGCGTCTTTGGAGTTGGTACCCCGTTACCACGACCAGTCCCCCTACGGCAGTACCTACTTCAATGGCAAGGTATGATTTATCAAAGTCCTCCAGTGTCCTTTATTTTAGTCCTTTTTTGACGGCTAGTGCGCAGCCGTCATGCTGTTCCTGGCTTAGATTCTTACTAATGACGTCGTATTGAAATAATTTCAACTGTTTTTGTTTGGTCAGTCCGTGTTCGGAAATAGGTATTATGTCAGGGTCACTCTGTTGCATAATATTGCCATAGATGGAACATTTTCCGGCCCACCCATCGAAATTCATGTGTATAATTGTAAGTCTGTCTGTCATTCTGTGTAATGTTAGTTATCTAGTGTGTGGGATTAAAGTAGACGCTTATGCGCGATCTACTTTAGCCCCATGAGGTGTATTGGGCGGGGTGCGCTCCCTGCCGTTTCCTTTTTTTCTTTATTCAGTGTCCGTTATCATGTGGAAGCAGTCCGTGGTCAATTTGACCATATTTTGGGCGAGAACCTCCTCAACCTGCCGATTCGGAACCTCATCTCAACATTCCCATTTGTATCTTCCGGTCCTAAGACCCTCTGATACTTTGCGGGAATCAATTTCGGTTGGGAAGGGCGCTGATTCGGGGGCATATAGTTTGAGATTGAAACCTTTCGTATGATATTTCAGCTGGTGTTTCCTGCCTTGTGATGAAGAAGTTGACCTTGGGCCGGGAGCTTTTGATGTTTTTCTCGACCGTGGAGGCCTGGTCTCCTTGAGTCGCACTGCTTCCTTTTGTGGTGTCTGGATTTGCGTTTTCGTTGTATCGGTAGTGTCTTTTAGGGGTGAAAGTGGCGCTTGTTTTGCTGTTTGTCTTGTTATGGATTTTTTTAGACGTGAATCTCGTGTGCTGGCTGTGTTTTGTTGAGCGGGTACCATTTGGCTCGTTTATTGGCACTGAGGGGCTACGCTTATTCACATAACACCCTCTGAAAGAGGGTTGTCCGGGAACCCCATCTCCTGCAACCCGTTCTTTACGAGCATGCGATTGACCTCCGTGGCAAAGGTTCCTGGGCGTGTGATGTTGGTAATGTGTGCATAGTAAATGCAGCACATAATTTCATTGAATATTTGTTTTCTATGTGTAGGAATGTCTTTTGGCTATTTGTCTCCGCAATCGTGGTTTTGCCTACTTTTGCATAGGTGGAATTGGCCTTCTTCTCCTCTATTTCGCGTTTTAAATGGGTTTGTTTCTCGATCTCTTGTTTTCTGATCGGGAATGCCATGGCCATAGTCCGGTGGTGCCATCACCATTTAGGCATTTGGGAGAATTACTTTTACAGTCACGCCCAAAATGGTCGCGACCGGCACATATCGAGCATAACCTAATGTCTTTCTCAGGGCAGCTGGAAGTGGTGTGTTTGCCGTACTTGTAGCATATAAAGCACATTTGCAAGTCGACAAATTGTTCACGTTCCATCTTCCTTTAGCAGACTTCTACGTTGAAAAGAAGCAAACCATTGTCCTTAGCCTTTTTAGCAAGAGCCGTGTCCTCGAAAACAACATTAAACACATGCGTGTAATGTTTGAACTTTATGACCTCAGCTACTTTTGCCCATGGATGCTTCCGTTCCATTTCGTCTTTTATGTCCTCTGCCGAGTGGCTCCCAACCCAGGAGTCGAGGCGCCTGCAGATTTCACTACGGTGCGTTTTTATTTGTGGCGATGTGTTCGATTTTAGATTGGTGGTCTTTAGGCATTCAACTGCTTCACCGTGTCAAGGCTTCACAGTCGGCCTCCCTCGCGCAAATAGCAGAGTATCCATTTTGAGTGTCGATGAGTCTGACCAATGCAATGCGTAAAGTTCCGTAATTTTTTTCAAATACCTTTCCTCTGAGAGGACCCGGAGAGTGATGCGGAGAGTTTCCCTTATTTTTCCTGTATCCTATCGTAAGATAGGTGATGAAATTGTAATAAATGTATATATGTATACCCTGAGAGACAGTTTTGAAAAGAGGGGGATGGGGAGAGAGAACTAGGGGCCAAGGTCCAAGTTATTCTATTTGATTCAAAATGCATTTTTATGTTTATAATTTAAACAGATATATATCAAATTAAAGTTATTTCTCTGATAATGACTAAAAATTGATCTCTTCTACAGATTATGGCTACTATGGGTACTCACATTTCTAGATCAGTGATATCTTCTTACTATAATATAATTATTAAACTAAGTAATTACACTCTCTAACAAAATTGAACTTTTGTCGACTACAAAGATTAGAATAACCCTTTTCAACGTAGTTTTATGTATAGATTTAAAAAATGGAAGTCATTTTTATCGAAATAATTCCAGTTTTTTGTAAGTTGTCAATTAATATTTTTGTCAAATTTTGAAGATTTTAACGAATTTCATTCTTTCATTTCTTATTTTCAGGTTATTTAACTAAATATAATTTTAAATATAAGCAACACTTTTTGTTAAAATACCAAGAGGACAGTGTAAAAATACCCCAGGTAAATTCTGCTACATATGTGGTTCAGTAAAGTTTTTAAAAAAGCAAAGAAAAATTTCTTCTCTAGTGGAAAAACTATATAATTTGTATTTTGGATGTACAATTAGACGACCAAGATAAACCATGGGCCCTCCTATCTGCTTCACGACATGATTCAATTCTTTATCAAAATGGTTGAAAGGAAAAATAAAAAGCCTTCAATTTGGTGTTTCAATGGTATGGCGAGAGCCACTGACTGCTATTTTTGTTTGGTAGACACACAAAGTAAGTAATTGTTTATTGTTACTGTACCTATATTTTGAAGTAGTATACTATAATATTATTTTTTAAAAATATAAAATTAATTAAGTTTAAAAACACTTTATTGTAATCAAATACATATAATTTCCATACTTTTAGTTAAAACAACGAAGTACGCTTCAGCTGTAGTATATACCAACCTTAGATCTGCTATTCGGCCTATACCTCACTCAAAAGACATTCCAGTACCTGAACCACCTGCAGAAATTGTTTTGTCTAACTCTGATAAATCAGATTTGGAATCATGTGAACCAAAAACTGAAATTTATCTTCCTGAAACTGTTGATACTACTTCAAATCATTTCTCACAACTTGATCTAGATGATCTTGTAAGAGATCTAAACTTAACAAAGCAACAGAGTGAATTACTGTTCTAGAGCCTGAAAGAAATAAATTTAGTAGCAGAAAATATTCGAATTACTAAGTTTCGCATTCAATCAAACAATTTACAAGACAAATTTTCATTTGACAACAATTCATGCTACTGTAATAATATTTCACGTTTCTTTGAAGAATTTGATATACATTATTGACACAGTCAATGGAGACTTTTCATTGACGCTTCTTTATATAGTAGCAAAGCTGTGCTTATGCATAATAGAAATAAACTACCATCGATACCAGTAACTCGTTCTGTTGTTTAGAAAGAAACTTATGAGAATTTAGATTTCAGTTTCAAAAGCATTAAATATAGTGAACATAACTGGTTGATTTGTGCTGACTTTAAGGTAGTAGCCATTTTAAATGGCTTGCAGTCAGGCTACACAAAATTCATGTGTCTTTTGTGCCACTGGGACAGTAGAGCTCGGGGAGAAAATTACATAGGCTCAGAATTGCCTTTAAGAGAAAAGACAAAAGTAGGTTGTGATAATGTCATATGTAAACCATTGGTTCCTCAGGAAAACATAATTTTGCCACCACTTCACATAAAATTAGGTTTAAGGAAACAATTTGTGAAAGCCTTAAAGCATGACCAGCCATCCTTCTTGTATTTAAAAACAAAATTTCTCAAGATTAATGATTCTAAAATTAAAGAAGGAATCTTTGTTGGCCCTCAGATTTTACAACTTATGGTAGATAGTGAGTTTGAGACAAAATTGAGCAAGCCAGAATTTGAGGCCTAGCATAGTTTCAAAGGTGTATGTAATGGTCTCCTTGGAAGGCACAAATCAGAAAATTACCACATTCTTGTTCAGAATTTGATTAAGTCTTATAATGAGTTGGGATGTAATATGTCACTGAAGGTGCATTTTTTGCATTCTCATCTGTCTTTCTTTCCAGAGAATCCATCACATGTCAACGATGAGCATGATGAAAGATTCCACCAAGATATTGCTAATATAGAAAATCGTTATAAAGGAAAATGAAGTCCTGCTAAGTTTGCTGAATTCTGCTGTACTCTTCTCAGAGATAGACAATTTTTTAAATATATTTTTATAATACCACACTCTGAAATGTATTATAAGGACTTATTAATTTCTTTTGACGAATAAGCTTTTTGTTTCGACTTATCTTTGTACTTTTTGGCAAATAAAATAAAAATAATAACAAATATTTCATACCTCTATTTACTGAATAATCTAATATTACTAAAAAATTAAATGTGCAGATTACAAAATACTGAAGTCATTTCATGAAAAATAAAGGTCATTTTCGTAATCTACGCAAAAAACTACAATAGAAAACTACTTTCCCATTTCTGTAGCAAAATCATTGTTGGACAGTGTTATTAATATTATATAAAAATATAGATAGCTATTCTTTTTCTATGTTATTCTAATGCTTGTAGTGTTTGCTTTTTGAAAAAAGCCGAGATTTGAAAAAAATAAAAAATAAAACGTGGGTTTTATTGAGCTTTCTCAAATTTGGGTCTTTTTGACAACCCTGCCTATTGATACTACTGCTTCACCTGACCAAACTTTAAACTCTCTGCAACAAGCATTACTCGCCTGCCTTGATGCGCACGCCTCCCTTATTACTCCCTCTTCAAACCGCCATCACCGCGCCCCTTGTTTTCCTTCGCTTTTCGGGATTCTTCCTTGGGGATATATTCGATTGTTGTTCATCTTCTTTTGGTGCTTCCTCTTCTTTTTCTGCTATTTCCTTAGCAATTTTTTAATTTGGATAATCGGCGAATTGTATTTTTAATATTTCTTTAGATGCGAGGTTCGGTGGAAACCATAGTTTCTTTCTCATCCCGTTCATCTGCAGAATATGATTTAACTCGTCCGCAAACGTTCCGGGGTTAGCCAGGTTTGCAGGATGTGCAAACATGATCATAGTCATAATTTCTGTCCCTTCATTTGGCAATTATAGAGTAGTTGCTTTGGTTTGAAATCTTCTCGGCGTCGTCACTGCCTTTATGTATGTCCTTGGCTTTGCTTCTTTTTCTTTATTCAGTTTTTCCTTTTTCATCTGTATTGCTTTCTTCCTAACGGGATATCTCATGACCATAGCTTTGTGTTCTTCCATGCAGTTTATGCATTGTGGTTTTACTGCTCTGCATTCCTTCCACTCGTGCCCGAGTCTGGAGCAAGTAATACTTATCAGGGGGCAGTCTCTCTTGTTATATTGTGCAACTGCGTAACACTTGAAACAGCAGTTGATCGGGATCAAATCTTTTGCCTCAATTTGCTCGAGTGACACCCTATGACAGAACCCTCGCAGTCCCTCGTTCTTAGCTTTTCGTGTCATTTCAATGCTGGCGAAGACTAAATTTACAATGTTCTGCACATTGCCGAATTTCTCCAATCTTGTTATTTTTGCCCATTTATGATTGGCACTTGATTTCTATTTTATTTCTTCAGTGGAGTTGTCAGTAAAGAATGGGTTTAGTCGTCATGAGGACTTTGGACTTTGGTCTTCGGACATAATAGGTGGTGAAATATAGGTAGAGCTAGAGAGAAAAGTAAGAGAGTAAAGTGGTGAGAGGGTGAATTTAAAGAATAGATGATGTGTGGAAGATAGAATAAAAAGGTCCCTGGTGAAAGGGTAGCTCTGTTTTTGTGTTAGTTTTATGAGTTTTTTATGTAATAAACTATAATTTTATATTTTATTTAATGAAATTAACACGCTTAATTTAATTATTAGGTTTTCATCTTAATGATGATCTTTGGTATTCAAGCCTTTATTTGAGACGGGGTTTTTAATCCCGCTGTGAGTATTTGAACAGATTTTTTTTTTAAATGTTAATTTGAATTTGAAAATTTTTATTAAAGTGAATTTGGATTTAATATGAAGTTAATTTTTACTAATAAAAAACTTGCGCATTACACTAGTCGATTCTTGTCTATTGTCGATTCTGTAATGTTTATTTGGGAATCACGTCACCGTCAGACCGTACTTTGCTTCTTTTAAATGGTCTTATTTGTCAGTTGACCTCGATGTCTAGGTGTGTACGAGAGAATTCAGAGGTCAAACGGGTGCCAATGGCTTGCCATATCCTCTTAGCTCTCTCGTGGAGTGCCACGTTGATTGGAGATAATTCAACCGAGTCGTGGAGCTCCCTCTGTCGTTTATGTTATCTTCTTCAGGTGTTTGTAATAAGTAAAACGGCCTTATTCTGGATGACTTGTAGTTTCGCAATGTGGGTCTTGGCGCTCGCGTTTAACGGCACCGGGGAGTACAAGAGTCTCGAGCGAATGCACGCATTGAATATATTGAGTTTATTTGAGGGATTTAGGTCACGGAACCTATAAAACTCCCTCAAATCTCTCTTGCTATTCGCGACTGTTCGTTCGATATGACTCTTGTAGCCCCCTGTGGTGATTTTGAGCCCCAGAACCGTCCCTTCCAGGCAGTAGGGGATTCGTTCCCCTTTTACCCGTATGTCATTGAAGGTCTTGCGAAATATGGGAATTATTTTGAAATTGGGGCATTGGTCGATATCTTCCAGCTCCTCTCGAAAGAGTTGATGTTGGAAATCTCCCTAGCCGTATTTCTCGCCATAAATTCCCTGTGAACGTAAGCGGCTGTAAAAAATTGCGATATATCGTCAGCGAACAGAACGTATATCGTACCTTCGAATAGAGGTTGTGGTAGATCACGTGTATATATGTTGTAGAAGAGGACTGAGACAGCCCCCTTGTGGGACCCCTGATTCGAGCTCGAATTCGGCGCCTTTGTATCCTCTGATATGTATATATGCTCTCTTCTCCATTATGTAGTCGCATAGAATCCTCTCAAGAATGGGGTTGAGGCCTACTTTAAGGATCTTAAATTGTATTCTTCTCTTCTAAACGTTATCGAAAGCTTTTTTGACATAGCGGAGCACCAGGTTGGCATGCCTTTTGTTTGTCGTGATCTTAGCAAGCTTTTCGGTGATAACGGCTAGTGCCGTATCAGTCCCTCTTTTCCTTCTCAAGCCGTGTTGTTGCTCGTTATGCAAGTTGGCTTCGTCGAGAAAAGAGTTGACTCTATTGGTTAATATCTTCTGAAGACGCTGCCAGCAAATTCTTAGAGAGATATCGGCCGAAAGCTGGCAGGGCAGTCCGGGGGCTTTGCCGATTTGGGAATGAAAATCATCTTGGCCACTTTCCACTGATCGGGAAAGTAGCCCGTGTTCAGAGCGGCATTCATGATATTGAGCCGCCCACTCCAAACATTAGGCGGGGCCTTGATAAAGTTCTCCCTGGTCAGCCCCGTGGTCCTCGGTGCTCTTTGACGAAAGGATTTTAGAGCGACGGAGAGTTCTAGGGCAGTTATTTTACTACCATAGCCCTCCATCACTCTTTCCTGCGACACACAATGATGAGGGGAAGTTCTGTGTATTTGTGTGTTAAGTTTTTGGATTATGTGAGTCTTGAATTCAAGGTCGTAATTGTCATTTTCTTCTGGGGTAATTGTGAAGATTGAGGACCAGAAAATTCTAAACATTTCCTCAACCTCTTCAGGCTCGTCAAATTCTATACGGTCGTTTATAAGTGTGATTCTTTTTTGGGGAGGTCTTCCTTTAAGGCGTTTAACTGTCTGCCAGAAAGTATGTGAGTCTTTTTCAATGTCGAGTCTTTCTATTAATCTCTCCCATGTGAGTATCTGTTAGTCCGTAATTAGTGTCTGGAGTTCGTCATTAATCTCTCTTAGTCTTATGTCGGCATTGTGGTTGGGTCCTATCAGCGCTACTACATTGGACAGGTTCTTATATTCCTGGGCCAGGGCTTTCATGGGAGGGGTCCAATAGAGGGCTGGAAGGGTTTTATGCTTGATATGGGGAATACTATTTACATCGGCTTTAATTAGGAGGTCAGTGATTTCATCCAGCTCTTTATCTATCTCTTCTAAATTGGCATAGAGTAAAGGGTCTGGAATATAATTTAGAAGGTAATTTCTGCAGCTTTCCCAGTTCGCCTGCTTATAGCTTTTGAGTTCTGGAATTGCAATTTGAATGAGATTTACACCAACTTTAATTTTAATAGCCTAATGGTCACTCGGAATGATGGGGCCCGGTTCAATGTAGTAGTTGTATGGAAACCTGATACTGGATAAAACAATATCAGGTTTCGTTGATGCTTTTCCCGTTATATATGTCGGAAATTCTGGTCCGATTCTTGTCACGTATTTTCTGTCAAGTAATACTTCGTTGTTTCTGCCTGCATTGTTGTAGGAGGTATATCCCGCCACTGCACACCTTGCATTCAGATCGCCAGCAATGATTACATTTTTCTTATGGTTGAAAATCTGTAGAAGGTTTCGCATGGGTACATAGCCGCGTCTTGGGGGTTGGTACCCCGTAGCCATAACCAGATCCCTCTGGGTAGTGCCTACCTCAATGGCAAGGTAAGATTCATCTAATCGGGTAGTTTTTGGTATTTTAGTGGCTATTGCTCAGCCGTCATACCGTTCCTGGCTATGATTTTTACTAATGATGTCGTATTGAAATATTTTTAACTCTTTTTGCGCGGTCAGTCCATGTTCAGAGATAAGTAAAATGTCAGGGTCACTTTGTCGCAAAATATTGCCATAGATGGAACCTTTTTCGGCTCACCCATCGACATTCATTTGTACAATCGTAAGTCTGTTGGTCATTTTGTGTAATGTTGGGTCTTTTACTGTGTGGGATTAAAGTGCACGCTTATTCGCGATCCACTTTAGCCCCATGAGGTTTACTGGGTGGGGTGCGCTTCCGCCTTCTCAACCTGCCGTTCCTGAACCTCATCTGAGCATTTCCACCTCTATCTTCCGGTCATAAGACCCTCCGATACTTCGTGAGAATCGATTTTGGTTGGGAAGGGCGCCAATTCAGGGGTATATAGCTTGGGATTGAAGCCTCTCGCATGATATCTGAATTGGGTCTCCCTGACTCGAGATGAGGAGGTTGACCTTTGACCACGTGTTTTTTAGTTTTTTCTCGACCGTGGAGATCTGGTCTCTTTTGGTTGCACTGCTTCCTTGTTGGGTGTCTTGGGTTGTGTTTTTGGTGTATCAGTATTATTTTTTGTGGGTGTAAGTGGCGATTGTTTTTGTGTTTTTGTTGTTAGTTTGGCTTTGTTCAAACGTGGGTCGCGTGTGGTGGCTGTGTTTTGGAGTTCGGATACCTTTTGGCACGTTTCTGGGCACTGAGGGGCTACGCTTATTCGCATAACCTCCTCTAAGGGAGGGTTTTCCGGGAACCACATCTCCTGCAGGCCGTTCTTTACTAGCATGCAGTTGACCTCGGTGGCAAAAGTACCTGGGCGAGTAATGTTTGCTATGTGTGCATAATAAATGCAACACATAATTTTGGTGGAGTGCTCATTTTCGATATGAAGAAAAGTCTTTTGGTTGTTCATCTCGGCAATCGCGGCTTTGGCTACTTTTCCATAGGTCGAATTTGCCTTCTTTTCCTCTGTTTCACGTCGTAGCTGTGTTTGTTTCTGTATCTCGTTTTTCCTGATCGGGCATGCCATGGACATAGTCCAGTGGAGGTCTTCACAGTTGAGAGACTTTGGAGAGGTACTCTTACAGTCGCGCCAAAAATGGTTGCAACCAGCACAAATCGAGTATAGCGTAAGGTTTTTTCAGGGCAGCTTTAAGTGGGGTGTTTGGCGTACTTGTAGCACCGAAAGCACACTTGCAAGTCGACAAACTCTTTCCTTTCAATCTGCTCTTGGAAGACTCTTACGCTAAAAAGAAGTAGTCAGAGATCCTTTGCCTTTTGAGCCATTGCCGTATCTTCGAAAACGACATTGAAGACTTGCGTGTAAGTTTTGAATTTAATAACCTCTGCTACTTTTGCCCAAGGGTGGTTCCTTTCAACTTCATCCTTTATGTCTTCTGCCGAGTGGCTCCCGACCCAGGAGTCGAGGTGCCTGCAGATAACACTACGGTGTGTTTTTATTTGAGGGGGTGTGTGGGGTTTTAGGTTAACCGTCTTCAGGCATTCAACTGCTTTGCTTGAGGTCAAGGCTTCACAGTCGGCCACTCTTGCACAAATAGCAGAGTATCCATTCTGAATGTTGATTAGTCTGACCAATGCAATTTTTAAGTTCCCGTATATCTGTTCAAATACCTTGTCTCTGTCTGGTTTCGGGCCCTCCAAGAGGACTCGAAGAGTGATGCGAAGCGTCTTCCTTATTTTTCCTGCATCTTACCGTATACTAGATGGTAAATATTTATAAAATCGGTTATGTGTATAATAAAATGCGGTGAGAGAGAGAGAGGGAGGGAGAGAACAGAGGACCAATGTCCAAGTAAAAAAAAACACTTTACCTTAATATTTTCCTTGCTTCTGGAGATTGCGAGTAAACCAATTGAAGTTTCAGTCCTCGCTCCACAAAGGAGTGAAGATCCATCCGTAAACCGTCTTCAATCAAAGAAGGCCATTGCTCCACTTTTCGAATGATCGAGCTTTCTCTATTCCCAATTTTTAACAGTACTAGAGACTAGTCACACTATTTACTATTCTTCCGCAGAAATTCGCTTTATAAAATTTCCGAGTAAGGAGTTGTCACAGTGGGAGTTCAACTAAGGCAACCAAAGCAGTCAAGGTCATGAGCAACTTTGGTTCAATCCTATTCATATATACAAATCAATTGCAAGCTCAAGTTTCTTTATTTTCATGCGAGCAAGCCTTAAGTTATCGTCGATAAAAAACCTTATCTATCGTGCCAAATGTATTTTATTCATAGAGATTACTGGATTTAGAATTTGCCTTTCTTATAAGAGTTTTTAAAAACAAGACTATCCTGATTCAATTATGGAGAAACGCAAAAATGTTTCTTAATTTTTTCTATCGTGCAAATCCCACAGAAAATACAATATAAAAATGATCCATTTCCATTAGTCCCACAGAATTTGGTAGAAAATCGAGCGATTATATTAACGATTAAAGAAGACTAAGCAAATTATATCAATACTTCGATCCCAATTTCGTATTTAAAAAAATGGGCACATTAATGAGTCCTATTTCAGTTATAATGACTATTATATATATATATATATATATATATATATATATATATATATATATATATATATATATATATATATATATATATATATATAGATATATTATATATATATATATATATATATATATATATATATATATATATATATATATATATATATATATATATATATATATATATATATGCCGAGATTTTGTTAAAGACCATAGTATATTTCGCCTTTATTAATTTTCTTTGAAAACTTTCTATTTTTCTTATTATCTTTTTTAGTTCATCTTGTAGATGGTAAACAACTTTTCCTACCTTCATCTCTTTTTTAATTTAAATGTGTTTGGGAAAACCAAACTTGACTTTAATTGCTGAACTTTTGATCTATGCGATCATCTTCAGTGTATCTTTCCTCCTTTATCGTTGAAGAATTGTGGGGTCAGAATGAAAAGAACGTTCAACGATTCAACGATCATAAAAGATAGGAAAATGTGGGAATAGAGTTTAGAAAAAATATAGAATTAAGGTTGTTTTAGTGAGAGAGAATGTATGCTAGGTTGTCTGGCAACCTCATTAGATGTTCATTTATCTTCGGTCTTTGCAGTGCCATTAAGTTAAGCATCCAAACCTTTGTTGTTGGTGTAGGTACATCTACTTGTTTACATTTTACCATTAGTTTGTTCACTTTGAATGTTTTTTTCTTTTTCTTTTATAGGAGTTGTCTACTTCGGACCTTTTATTTAATTATTTATATCTAAAAATTTGTCCACTTCGGATCTTTTGTTTACTTTATTTTTCAAATTTGTCCCTTTGGATTTTTTTTTTAATTTGATTTTATTTGTTTTTATATTCCATTATACAGTAGAATATGTCTTGGATCTTACATTGTTAGTTTGTTTAAAATTCTGGTTCATAAATATAGTTTATTCTGTAGGTAAATTTATCGATAAATTGGTGGAATATCTTGTAGGGTTAGCAGCTGACTGCTTTTGAAGTCTTGCTTAAATCGTAGCTCTGGTAGTTCTACAATTGGTAGTCTGATCGGGTTAAGTACTTCGTCGCACTTGATCTGGTAAATTTTTTCGCCATATATCCTGTGCTCTTCTGTTCAGGGTAATATTGATGGGTTCCATGTCTGTCACTTCGTGTAGGACTTCGGAGGGTATCCGGCCCCATCGGGTGGCGTTGGCAATAAAGCGTGTGACTTTATTTTGGACAAATTGGGCTTCCTAATGATGGTTTTGCTCATGTTATGGAGGGGGATGACGGAATACAGTAGATGCGGCTTTACTAATAGCATATATATATTTTTTCTTGTTGATCGGAGAGAGTCGCTTGAAACGGTACAGAGTCCGTAGCGTCGTCATTGCAGTGGCTATCTTATCCTTGCCGTGGGCATTGTACCCCTACGAGCTCAACTTCAGGCCAAGTACCCGGCGCTCTCTCGTGTATTCATAGAGTTTGCCCCACACCTTCACGTCCGCTGTCTTCCGACGTCCTATAGGTACGAGTATCATTGTAAACTTTCGAACATTGGTTCGAATTTTGTTACTTCTTTCGAAAACGTTGACATTTTCGTTCTCCGTACTTGTCCTGTTTGCCATGTTAACAGGGTTTTTATATATGCTGGTAATGACCTGTGTCATTTCATCCGCCAGCTGGACTTATTGGGCAAGGTCTTGATCGGGAAAAGGTAGGTCGGCCGTATATACTGTACACAATGTAGGGTTGAGGCAACCCCATTATGGCACTCCTGCCTCAAGTTTAAACGGTTTCCCCTCGATGTCAGATACTTTTACGGCCGCCTCTCGATCTTCCAAGTAGTCGCAAGAGTATTCGCGTTACGTTGTCATCCATACGTAGATCGCTAATTTTCTTCTTTAACCCTGGTAGCCACACCTTGCCAAAGGCCGAGGCCATATCTCTCAGTACAAAGTCGACACTGCCGTTACCCCCCCCCCCCTCCTCATTGCTTAGAGCCATCCTTTCAGTGATTAAAACCAGAGCCGTTTCGGTACCCAGTTTCTTTCGAAAGCCATGCTATTGGTGATTATTTAAGTTGTTCATTTCTAGGAAGTCCTTCACTCTGTTGTTAAGAAGCTTCTCTAGTAGATTGCTCAGGAATTCTAGCAGATTAATGGGTCTGTAGCTTGCAATCTCTATCTTGGGCTTGCCAAGCTTTGGTATGAATATCATATAGGCTCTCTTGAACTGGTCCGGAAAATATCCGACATTGAGGCAATAATGAAAAGTAAACGGATTTTAGAGGCTATTATTCCTCCTCGCTTAAACGTCATGCCAAGGAAACGGGCCAATCCTGTGTAAGCGGAATTTTAAAACAACTTTGAAGTTCGATTCCAGCCCGTAGTCTAAAAGTTGATGGTTGACTTTCTTTCGTTAATTAAGATGGCTTCTAAGGTATTAATCTAGCTTTATTTCCCTCCGTTATTTTAATCGTTGTGTTATTAACCAATATGTCCCTGGTTAAGCTGATGTTATGCACGTTACCATATGATTTGGGGGGAGGGCGATGGATCCTTGTTGCAGATGCATTTTCAAAAAGCCTCGAAAGTGTGGTGGTAGTTATACCAACATATTTTGAGTAGTTTTGAAGCTTAGAGTCTTCAATCAAGCAAGTAAACTCGTAAACTATGTTAGTAGACTTCAGAATTGAGGAGTGTTGGCAGATGTTTTTTATAATGAGATTGTTAACTTTTGTCGTTTTATAATATATAATCATATGAATCTTGTCCGTTTGCTTCTTAACTTTGAGGCTACAGTTAACAATCTCATTGATGTTTTTTTTGTCTATTTTGTATGCCGATAACATCTGATTTATATAGTACACTTTGATGTTATTTACTGGTTCCTGGTTATTCTTTGCTTCATCCGTGTCTGTGAATTCGTTCTTAAAAATGATTGGAGTTGTTTTTCAATCATGCTGTTCGGGAAACCGTTGTTTACGAGGGATTTTTTATGCGCGAGATCTTTTGATGGGACAGTTCCCACGTAGATAAGCATTTGTATGCTTGGCGGATGTATGAGCCGATTACACTTTTTTTGTACCCTTCAGGACATTCACTATCAGCGTTGAAGCATCTTGCCATGTATGGAGCTTTTCTGTACACTTTTGTGATGTAATTACCGTTGATGTTTTCTACCTCCACCTCCAGAAAGGCTGAATTGTGATAGTGAGCATTCATCATATCATGTCTGGTCATGGCAGAGAAGGAAAGATTAAGGAGAAGTAAAGTCGCACGCACGCTCATAGCTTACTCCAGTCTTTTTTAACCGATTGCAAGGAGAAGTTTCGTTACTCACAATTTGGGAAGCTTCCTTCCCAAAGGGGGCCCATGGGGTAGGTCACACAGGAAAACAAAAGGGTTTCCCTTCGAGCGCTAAGAGGGGAGACCAAATCGACGAGGGTGACTGTCATGCAGTCGATCTTCGGTGTCTTAAACATTTCGCTACTAAGGTTAATTGAAATGTACTCTTGGTACGCAGCCACCTGCGACACCATAGATGACGTGGAAAAGTTGGTCTCCCAAGAAACAGAGGAAAGCCTAAACAAGATCGGTTGGAAGCCACAATACCATACGAGATATTCGTTCAATGAACTATAATCATGCGATGACTAAACCCATTCTTTACTGACATCTCCACTGAAAAAATAAAAGAGGAATTATGTGCCAATCATAAATGGGCAAAAATAACAAGATTGGAGAAATTCAGCAATGCGCAGAACATTGTAAAAGTAGTGTTCGCCAACATTGAAATAGCACGAAGAGCTATGAGCGAAGGACTGAGAGGGTTCTACCTTAGGGTTTCACCCGAGCAAATTGAGGGAAGAATTTATCCCGATCACTTGCTGCTTCAAGTGTTACGCAGTCGAAACACATAACACGAGAGACTGCCCCCTGGCAAGTATCGCCTGCTCCAACGGCTTCAGACTCGGGCAAGAGTGAAAGGAATGAAGAGCAATACATAAACTGGAAGGGAGAGAACAAAGCTATGGACATGAGATGCCCCATCGGGAAGAAAGAAATACAGGAGAGAAAATTTTAAGCCAAAGCAACTAATCTACAAAGGCCAAAAGAATGGACAGAAATTATGACTATGATCATTTTTGCACATCTAGCAAACCTGGCTAACCCCGGAACGTTTGCGGAGGGGTTAAATTATACTCTACAGATGAACGGGGTGAGAAAGAAACTATGGTTTCCACCAAACCCCGCGCCTAAAGAAATATTGAAAATACAATTCGCTAATGATCCAGAGGAAAATAGTAATAAAAAAATAGCAGAAAAAGAAGAGAAAGCACCAAAAGAAGATGAACAACAATCGAATATATCCCCAAGGAAGAATCAGAAAACTATCGAAACATAAGAAGAAGAAACCACTACTACTGAAGAAGAGTTCGAAATAGGAAAAAATAACTGGAATTAAAAATCCAAACAAAAGGATAGACAGACAAAAGAAGATTGAAGAAGAAGAAGAAACACCGGAAGAGAAGGAAACAACTGAAGAAGAGGAAGAAGATGGCCTAAAGTTACAGGTGGTGCCCCTCACGGAGGAAAAGTTTATCCTGGAGGAAGGATGTTTCTACGACGCCAGGATCCTGAACTTCCAGGCCCTGGGGACACCCACGCGCAAACTCTCAGTAGACCAGACGAAACTGCGACAAGGAATGCGTGATGGGAAGTTTAAGTTGATCTTCGATGGACCATGGTAGGATAAGAAAAGCATTAGCGAAGCTGGGACCCAATGGATAGCACATTGACATACCATCGTGTTGAATGTACAAAATCTCATTTAAAAAGAACACTATTTTCAACGGACAATTTTAACAAAGTAGAATAAAGAGACTTGGTTAGACCTAACCAGCCTCGCTAATGCTTTTTTATCCTACCACGAAAAAAACTGGTTAAGAGACTGTCCCGTTGAATATAAACCGTTAGTGTTTAAAAGATTCATCGATGACTGCTTCCTTATTTTTAAACACAAAGACCATGCCCCATTATTTTTAAATTATTTTAATCAACAACACCCTAATATTAAATTTTTCATGGAGACAGAATTATACAATAAAATCTCTTTTCTGGATGTCACCATTTCAAAAATTGGTTTGAAATTTAACACATCAGTTTACATAAAACCCACACCACCAAACTTGGCACCCATATCTTTAGTTGTACTCCTACTAATTTCAAACATTCCACCATCCTAAACAATATACACAGAGCTTACAAATCAGTTCAAATTGGTTCATTTTCATTTTGAAATAGAATATCTTAGGAGCTTTTTTCATTCTATTTTTTTCCCAGACCACATTTTTCACAGACTTACTTCCAATTTCTTATCTAAAAAGTTCTCTCGCAAAACACTTCTAATAACTGTCCCTAAACAAAAAATATTCTTAAAACTGCCTTATCTTCTACTTGATGATACCAAATTCAACAAAGCTTTACTCTCGACTCTTAATAGATACTTTCCCCAATGCAAGTTTCTCCTAATTAATTATAATCCTCTTGGTGTCTATACTTTCCTTCGACACAAAGAATCACTCCCATTATGCCTGCGTTCCTCCATCATTTATGAACTCACTTGTGCGACCTGCCAAAGTCGCTATGATGGCCAAACAAGTTTACAATTTAGATGTAAGATCGCTAAGCCTATCGGAGTATCATATCGAAAAAACATTTCCATCTCCAAACCCGAACACTCCTCTATACGAGAACATTCACTAGAACATAACCAACCGCTTGACCCTGATTCCTTTAGTATACTCTCTTCTGCCTCCTCTTCTCTAGATTTAAAAATTCTTGAATCCCTTTACATTAAACAAATAAACCCGGAACTCAATAATTATTCATCATCCCTCAAATTATTCACTATATAGACAAATGTACAACCAACCAGACTCCCCTTAATAGTTTTCTTTCTGCCTAATTCTGTCCGTAATATCAGTTGATACTCCCAGCTACACCGAAATAAGGTTAGTACTCGTGCAGAGAAATTTTTATTTTTATTTTAGTTTATCCCATTTATATCCAAATGATCTAGTTTATGATTGACTTTTCCTTAATTTAATGTTTTAGTCGTCCTCTTTGGCCTCTCCATTATTGATTATTTAATATTTAAACTTCCGTGCCTTAGTCTACTCGTATTCATTTGATGTTCAATCACTTAAAAATTAAACTTTTTGAATTACTTGCTTCGCTCCATCTATTAATATCGGCTTTGATCACATATCCCCTGATCTAGCTTATTTTGGATTGTTGGCCCTGCCCTTATAATTCTTTCTTGCTGTGGTTTATAGTGAATTTCTTGTATTCCGCTTAAGAATTCGCTGATGATGGTCATCGTTAATGACCGAAACGTCCGGAAAATTAAATGTTTGTAACCATCGCATATGTCTTCATATTCCTGATATATATATATATATATATATATATATATATATATATATATATATATATATATATATATATATATATGTATATATATATATAAAGAGAGAGAGAGAGAGATATGCCCTCTACACCAGGGCAAAACTCAACTTCTTTTTATCTTTATATACCTACCACACATTTTCTTTCTCATTACATCCATTTCAATTTCAATTTCGTTTTATTTCACTCTGTCAGATCCTCACTCCATTTCAAAACGCTCCGAAGATGATCGAATAAGATCAAAAGCTTAGCAATTTAGTTTGTTTTTTACCAAACACATTCATTTAAAAAAATAGATGAATACTGGACAAGTAATCCACCATCTACAAGATGGAATAAAAAAGATAGTTAGAAAAAGAGAAAGTTGCCACAGGAAATTAATTAAGGCAAAATACAAAATGTTCTCAAACAAAATTTGCATATATATATATATATATATAGTGTCAGTTTCAGTAGTGTTTTTGAAAGGTCTTTAAAAAGGTCTTTTTAAAAGCTCTTATTTCTTTGTATTTTCCTAATCCTAAATATCGTTCAAGTTATTCTTGTTTCGTGGAACAACCCTTCCATATTTAATTGTTGTGTGTGTCTATCTTGACCGTAAACGTTTTTTTGAACTCAAAGTCAGGAAAATTAGCTTCTCTTTTGGTTCTTTTTAATCCCCAAAAAGCATATTAGCACCATTAGCTCTTCTTAACCCGTGAAGGCTCAAACTTTTCATTTGTTTGTATCTTTGGTGGTTATTGTAGATTTTATTTAGCGAAGCAAGTCTGTCACTTCTATTAGGGCATATTCTTTTCGCGTGCGTATTTTGCGCTTATCCAGGTCGTAAACCCCGTCGCGTGCCTGCGATCAGCTGAACTTCAGCACAAAATGTCCTCTTTCGACAAATTTTAATTGTATGGCGAAGCCCTCGGAATAACCGGCAAAGACCTCATTTCATACATCCAGGAAGTATAGAGCCACGGAAGAGCAGATAAAAGAGAACGATAAATTCGAGAGAGTGAAGAGAGAAAGAAATTCGAGAGAGTGAAGAGAGAGAGAATCCGACAGCATAAACTAGAGCTACATCGCATCCGGACTTAGACCCTCTCCATTAACTCGCGTACGCAAGCCCTCCCCTCCAGTCCGCGTCAGTCAAGCTTACCACGTTAAAAGAAGGTGAGGACTTTGGATCTTATCTCACCCGGTATCGTTAGATTACTCCCCTTTCTCAGCTCCCAGCACCGGTATATTTTTCTTTCCCTACCTTATGAGGCCACCATCGACTATTCTACCCTCAAAGTCTGAGCTGTTGGCGGCTTACAATATGACCGCCGACTTTTACCGTTCAAAATTTTGACATGCTCGAATCCAACCAGGTCAGACCTTCCGTCAGTTTGATTATACCCGCCAGCGAAATTGTAATTTCTGGTTAGACGCTTCTAAAATCACCCACGATTATGAGTCTTTCGTTGACTTTGTCCTTAAATATCAGTTATTGGCTGCGTTGCCCACAGAAATCTGTGCATTTGTGAAGGACCATAGGTGCTACACCTTCAAGGATTGCATTGAAGGGGCGGATGTCTACACGGCAAGCCATAACCTCTATCCCAAGGACAATAAGAAGACTGCCCCTTTATTTCCCAAGTCTAAGATTAATAACTTACGATTTCCGCCGCGTAACGCCCCTAAATTCGTTAAAGTATCGGGCTCCTCTAAACTGAGAAAATTTTTCCCAACGGAACCCAGAGAAATCAAATTTATTATTCCCAATCTCCCTGCGTCGTCAATGCCTAGAAGACTGATAGTTTGTTTTACGTGCAGAGTATAAGGTCATGTGCGTATAAACTGTCCCCAGAATTCCCAGCTTCGGATTTACTCCGCTCAAAAAGTTCCCCAAGGAGCACCTCTCCTGCTCCCCCATCATCTCGCTCTGAAACCCCCACTCCTCTCTCGTTGTCCAGTTCCCGCCGACATCAGATCAATTTTCTCTTTGATAAAAGCTTTCCGGAGGCTTAAGATTTGAAAACGGAGTCGTAAACGGATGCCGAGTATCTATTCTCGTTTGCAATACAGGGTACACGTGTATCCTAATGTCAAATACATTACTTCCCCCAGTGGCCACTGACTACAAGAGGTTTGCAGTAGTCCTCGACTACTGCGGGACGCACGAACTGCTTCCCTATTGTGAAGTACTACATTGAGGTCCAATACTTCACCGACTGGGCTGAGGTCGTTTCAGCCCCTATTAAGTTTTGCTCAGTCTTGATCGGACAGTGTCCCCAAGTATCCTCAACCCTGTGGTGCAGTCCGTTGTTAGGCGTTCCCAGGCAAAGAAAGAATCTTAAGCACAACCTCCCATTGAATGCCCCTGCGATGCTGAGTTTAGCAGCTTCCAGAGCGAAGAATCCGCTCGAGTACATAAGGAGTGTGAAACCCTCCTTACCCTGTGGGAGAAAACTCAAAGTCACCAGCAAGATTCTGCCCGCGGCCAAAAAACGGTCTCTTTCCTCGTAAATGAATGCTCGGATGGCCATAACACTGAGGCTCATTCGCTGTGAATTCCACGTCCTCAAGTCTCGCTCTTTCGTGAACCTGCCCAAGACAGTTTGTTACCTACCCATTTTGGCCCCACTATTGAAAAATTGCTGATGGTAAAAAAACTTTTTTACCACCTTGTTCTCTCCTTCGCAAACATTATTCCCAAAGAATAAAATGCGAATTTAAAGCCAATTTAAAGTTATTCGATAAAGAATCAGCTGTAGAGGCTGATTACTCCCTGGACTCCCTAAATATAATAGAAGTCGTCTGTGTAGAGCAGGATAAGGATTATCCTCTCTCTACCTTGCACACCGCCTCAGAATTGTCCCCCAATGGATGAAACATTGACGCACGTCTGACTCCCGAATAAAATAGTCAGTGTAGCACTTTTTAAATAGCTTTAAAGACGTAATCTCTGAAATCCCCGGTTGTAGTACCCTATTTGAGCATGATATCACTCTAACCACCCAAGATCACATCCGTTCGAAGCCGTCTCCTCTCCTTATTCGCCTTAAGCATGCGTTCAATTCGGAGGTTAAGAACTTGCTGAAGCTTAATATCATCGACCCATCTAACTCCAATTACTACTTTCCTACCGTAAAGGTACGAAAGACTGATTGTATGTATCTTATGTTCGTCAATTATCGCAAGTTAAATTCCGTAACTGTCTTTGATGCTGAACCAATTCCCCTAATTGACCAAAACCTCCATCTCTTTTAAGAACAAAATTTACCTCCGAGCTAGACCTTTGAAAGGCTTATTATTAAATTTCCCTTCGGAAAGCGTACGAAAATATACGGCATTCCCGACCGATAAAGGCCTTATGCAGTTCCGTCGACTCCCCTTTGGACTAGTAATGGCCTGCAGTAACTATAATAGGATAATGCGTAGAATCTTAGACGGGTTCCCAAACCCCACCTCTTATTTCGACAATATATACGTTGCCATCAGCAATTGGGGCCAGCATTTAGTCTCCCTGCAAGCATTGTTAAGTAGGATACACGAGCATAGCCCTAGGATTAGCCCCAACAGGTGCTACCTTGCCTATGACACAATTAAGTATCTCGATTTTAACATCGGAAAGAACCAACTTGAGCCACATAAGTACAAGGTCAGGGCTATAGTCGAGATGCCCCTCCCGTGTACTAAAAAAACAACTCAGATCCTTCATGTGGTCCGCTTCGTTTTACTCGCAACCCTTGCAGCCCCTTCATGTGCGCTCCTCCAGAAGAATTCTCCGGATCGAATCGTATGGAATTCGAAGGCTACTTACCAATTCCACTAAGTAAAGGCAAATTAGCGTCCGCCCCCATCCTGAGACTGCTGAACCCTAATAAACCCTTGGGAATCAGAACGGACGTGAGTAACGAGAGCATTGGTTGTGTGCTTCTGCAGTATGGTGACGACGGCGAAAGCTACCGTGTGGTTTACACGAATCGCAAGTTATTACCGCGCGAAAGGAATTATGCCGTCATAGAAAGGGAAGCTTTGGCTATCATATGGAGTGTCCCGAAGTTTAAAATGTATCTGATAGGGAAGTAGTTAATAATTGAAACGGATAACCGTCCTCTTGCATACCTTCATGATTTTAGAAATAATAACGGGCGCCTTATGCGATGGAGCCTACTCCTTCAGGAATATCAATTTAAAATTTGGTATGTAAAAGAGTCTGATAATTGCGTAGCAGATAGCCTCTGCCGTAACCCATTGACCACTAACCCAATCTAAACGGATATTAGGAAACAGCACTATTTCTTATTGTATATATAATTTGCACATTTAATTTGTAGGCTAAGAAAAGAAAGAAAAAAGAAAGAACTTGTCTTGGTAATATAAACACTGCCTGTATAATTTATCCTGTACTCTTATGACGCCAAACGTTCTCCTGTGTATATTTATTTTCCTTTTTTTGTCTATTTCCGTTTAATTTTATGTTTCATTGTTAACTACTTTATATTCTATGTACGATATTTTCATTGGCCCATTGCGAATTACCTTTTATGGTTGTTTTTTCTGATGTATACCTAAGCTCTGATCATTCGGTTTATAGTTGTGTGCACCTGTTCGACACGTGTCAGACTGTCCTTTTAAATTGCCCCCTGCCCATCTTGACCTCTGCGTGGGAAAACGCCTTTCCTTTTATTATGTCCCTTTTATTCCTCTTCGTCTGAGAAAAGCGCCATCTTTTGGAAGGGATGAGATGTGGGGAAATAGAGTCTAATATGATCTGGAGGTCCACCATGAACCATTAGAAGAGCCACGTGGCCTAAAGCCTGGAAAAAAAGTGTAAGAATCCCAGAAGGAATCGGGTAAACATGGCTTTATCAAACCAGCTGTGTTTATCTTGCGAGGTCTATTTCCCGCACCCGAGGCGATTTAAGCTCGCCTTCCATACTCGTGGCAGAAGAGAAAACCCGAAGAGCTATTCGACCGGCTCCTTATCTCGGATACCCCAGCCGATCCGAATAGCAATATAACCGGAGGTTTCCTGCTGGATAGCCAGTACAGCAAGGCCGCGCACGAAGGCACATTACGTTCTCAAGTCGGATTCTAGGTAGCTTATTCGGGTACCAAAGGCTAGAACCTCTCTACCGTGGTCATCACCCCAGTCAATTGGCAGCTCCTTACAACAGCCGTTCTTCCGTGAATTCGCGCCAGTACTCACTCATCGATAACCCTGAGGTAAAACCAATTCTCCTTCATCAGCATCCTGAGGTAGAACCAGTAACCCCCTTCCCGATCGAAAACCTTGAGGAAAAACATATTCCCTTGTTGCATCCTCGCCTCCCTGAGTTACCTCCCATTTGAGGATTGACTCATGCAAGATGTCGACTCGTGGCCCTCGTTATAATCTGGTATAAACCGAACCAATTGAATTATTTACATTTCGGCTTAGTGTACCCCATTTTAAGACTGATGCGAGTCAGGTAATTAACCACTTTAATCCCTTGGATTTGACCCTTTGCTGACATCGAATGTGTCCGTTATTTATTTGATCACGTATCTCACTTAACCATCTTTTAAATATATTTAATATTTCTTTTTTGTTAAAGTTTTTTTGTAGCATCCTTTAAATAACCCTAAACGATTATCTGCCATAAGTCATCTTTAATCCAATCTGCAATCACTTAATTTTGATAATTATTACTCACACACTCGGGGGAAGAATTTCTCCCCCATTCTCATTATCTCCTCCCCAACTGGTCGGACCAAGCCATTTATGTGTCATTGTTTCCCTTATATATATATATATATATATATATATATATATATATATATATATATATATATATATATATATATATATATAATTGCTATATTAAGACATTGCCTTTATAACTACTTTTTACATACTTTTCTTTATTTCATACTTTGACAATTTATTTACAAATACTAATATTATTTTTCATCCGACGAAATTTATTTTGAACATCTTACTACTAGTTATTATTTTATTTTATTTTAGAACACTTCACTTCCCACTTTTCATTATTTTATTTTTACCCATTTTCATTATTTGACTTAATTGTTTATTCACTGTTGTTTAAATCACTAAATATTTTGTTATTCTCTTATTCTTATTCACTTGCGTACACTTTTTCACTAATCGATTTCTGACGTTTTCTGTCTACTTTTAATTTTCTTATATGTGGACATGTTGACGGTGTGTATGCACGAATCCGGAATGTACATAGCATGTTCCATCAACAGGCCTCCTATTTCTTTCGGTGACCAGGGTCCCTCGAAGGTTCACTTGTAGTCCCCGCGAAGAAGTCTGTCGAGTAGTCATCCTTGGTCTCCCTTCACGGGCTTGCAGACGACTGCGCCGAAGACCTTGAGATCCACTTCTTCGCCGTCAAAGAAGAATCCTCTTAGTAAAATATTCCTTTTCTCAATGAGGGGCGCTCCGGGATAGTTCAAGATTTCATCTTCTTCGTCCTCTTCTGTGCTTAATTTGTCATCTTGTTGTTGTTCTTCCTCTTCTTCCTATCGTACCATTGTTTTCTTTTGCTTTTTCCTTTGCCGTTTCTTTTTTGGGCTTTTCTTGATGCTTTCATATTTTTGTCTCTCCTTTTTCTTCCGTGGCAATCTCGTCTTGTGTATTTCTTTATTGTGTTTTGTCGGCTGTTTCTTCTTCTTATTTTTTGTTCTTCTGTGAGTCGTCAAGGAATTGTATGTTCAAAGTTTCCTGCGATGCTAGGTTTGACTGAGACAAAAATATTTTCTTAACCCCATTCTTCTGCAGGATTAGATTTAATTCGTCAGTAAAAGTCCCGGGGTTGGCTAGGTTTGCCAAGTCCGCAAAGATGACCATGGTTATTATTTCTTTGCACTCAATGGGCATCACCAGTTTTGGAGTCGTGGTTTTGTTCACAGCCGCCGTTTCCACGTAGGTCCTTGAACTCGCCTCCTTTTCTTTCTTGATTATTTCTTGTTTTGCTCTGATAGCTTCCTTTCAGACGGGACACTACATGACTAAGGCCCTGTGTTTCCCTCCACAGGTTGCACATTTTGGGTTTCTAAAGTACATTCTTTTCATCCGTTTCCTGCTCTAGAACAGACAGAGCATGTGACTTCGGTCGCCGTACAATCTTTCGTGGTATGTTTTTCGACAGCAAGGCATTTGAAGCAGTATTTTAGTTAGATATATTCTTCTGCTCAGGGGCTATTCGAAAATAGAACCCCAGTAGTCCCTCCTCCATAGCTCACTGCGCCATCTCCTTACTCACGAAGATGATTTTCACTTTGTTTTTTCCTTAATTCTCCACCTTGACTATTTTTGCTCATTTTGCCACTTAGAAAGCTCGTCCTTGATAGCTTCACAGCTGTTGACCGTGAAGAAGGGGTCAAGCCTCTTGAGGATGATTGTTCGACGGACCAGGAGTTTGTGGGGGATGAAAGGTTTAAGCTCAATTTTCCGAATGAGCTCTTTGGCTGCTTTTGATACGTTGTTCTCGAAGTCCTCCTGTGTTCAGTATACCGCTGCCCACCCGTTGTGCAATTCAATTAACCTTAGGAGATGTATATTGAGCACGCCAAAGAGAGTTTCCATGACCGTTAATTGATTTGGTTTTGTTGCCCCTTTGATGGTGAGGATCCGTCTGATATCCAAATTCGGTGGCCACATGCCCCCCGTCGAACAGCATTACTTCTCTTTCTTCTTGGCTATTCTCTCTTCTTCTTCTAAATGATTAACTCCCTTGACTTCCAAAACACGCGTAAAAGTTTGTGTGGTGAGGGTGTTCTCCGATTTTGTTCCCTTAACTTTTAGGAAGGCCGGTCCTTTGGGATATTTCAAGCATATATATATATATATATATATATATATATATATATATATATATATATATATATATATATATATATATATATATATATATATATATATATATATCAAAAACAACATTAATAAACCAAACACACCAATGAAAGATGAAGAGAATAAGGAAACAGAGATTAGGCGGTCCTACCGCTACTGTATGAGGAACATATGTGCTAAAAGTGTGAGAAAGCAAGTCAAAATGATGAATGAATGCAGAACGGTAGTTCAGAATCCACCTTAAACAGAAGGTTTCCCTTGCCGTTCAGGCATAGGTATTCCCCCTTTTTACCTTTAACTACCGAGGCTGCTCTATCTGCCTTGTCGTAGGTCGGGTAAATTTCACTGATCTGGCGGGAAGGAAGGAGGGCATTTTAAAAATGGGGGATACTCGAGTTCGTGTATTCGATTGGCCGACTTAGAAAATACATCAATGTTTTTTTATTTGATTCTTCGATTTAAACAAGAGAAACAAAAATAATATTCGCTATTATACAAACAAATTACAGAATTTAACAATAATTTTTACACTATAATAAAATTAATCATTCAGCAAAGGAATTAATTTTCAATGAAATGCTTTGGCACGAGCTATGAGTAGCACAATATTTACACAAGTGAAAACGAGAGGAAATTAAGGGATGAAGCTTCGTAGTCGGAAAGTGTCACGCCTCTTCAACGGTGATCGAAAAAAAACGCTAATGGGCTTACGATTTTCCAAGAAGGTAGGGAGGGTGCCTCGAGTTGTGGTTCGAGGAAGTATCTTGGCAGGGCACGGAGCAAAGCGCCTATTCCAAAATGAGTCTTTACGTCATTGACTGCCGTAGGTCTGAACAACTGGTTTCTTGCCTGCTAGTCTTTAGAGTAACAGAAATTTGCTTACGAGGGTGCGCGTTGTGTACTTAGGCTGTTTCCAATGAATCCTTGAAATTACTGTTTGGATTCTGCGTGAGCACTGCCTGCCTGTTGTCTAAATACTCAATTACTCGTTTCCGCGCTGGAAAAAAATATAAGGCTTCGCCGGAAGCGATTTTATTTGCCGTCGAAAGTGGGTCCCACTCCGATTCAAGACGCGGCGAGTAAAGGCTTAGCACCTTCTCGCTGATTTGAGTTCCGGGCTTCAGCCAGACTCGTCTCGCTGCTTTATCGCCCCGGAGGTTTACCGAAAGATGACTGTTAAAGATTCGTTCGTCCGCAAGATACCCCCCTTAGTCTTCTTAGTCTTCGTGAATCTCTCTCTCTCTTTCTCTTTCTCTCTGACATGCCTCCTTACTAATCTGGCCTCTTTTAACTCAAAATTTTCTGTCTCCTACTATAAACTCTCATCTAAAGCTTGTTCCGGACTTCCCACTGAGCACGTACCTATCGGTTCACTTGAACTGAGAATTAAAAGTGTGGGAAGTTTCTCCAGGATCAAGTCCGCCACGGGCCTCCCACCCTCCCTGATTATGGGAGGGGAATAGAATGGAGGAGGAGCCGTACTTTTTTCTCCCCTGAAAAAAATATTTTCATTCGCCTGATCGGAACTCTTGGTAGAAGTACTCTGGCTAATTTACCTCCATTTACCTGGTAAAAGAGGTAACGGTTTCAGCTAGTTTACAAAAGGCCTTCGAAATCTGGTTTATGATTTTATATAAACCAGTTGTTAAAACAGAGAATCATTACTGTGTACTCATCATTACATCTCATTACTAATCTTGATCTTTGTATTTTTAGCTGCCCCACTTTGACATATGACTGCTTAAGTCCCTGGCCCCACCCTTTATCATTCATTCCAAAAGGCAAATATTTTTTCCCTCAAGGCGGTGAGTAAGCGAGGAGGGGGGGGGGGCTCTCTTCTCCCGAATGCAAATAATTTACAAATCTTAAGGAAAAAAACGAAAACTTTAAAACATACATACTTGTGAGTCCCTATAACAAACAGCAAAAAAAGACCAGCGTGAAAATACAAGTGCACTTCTCTCTGCAAGCGGTTGCACACCGGCCATAATGGTGGGCCACAGCGCCCCAAGTGTCCCCCTAAGAACCCTAAGTGGCCTGGAGAAGCTGATAAGGATAAATTATATGAAACCTTACACGAAAATGTCATAGAAACAGATAATAACTTTTTTTCTGAAAAAGTTTGAAGGATAAGAATGACCATATTGTTTTGTGATTTTATTCAATAATGTCTCTTTTAACTTCGATAACGGCTTATATGCGATGTCTGAATCGGCTACATTCTAGGATCAAGAGGTTCTTTTTCATATTGGAATTACTCTGTGTATGGAAGCTTTTAGGGATTCTTAGTGTTATGAGAATGTTCATTAACCTCTTTCTTAACTACGCTACATACATAGTAGTCCAATGGATTGAAATATAGCAAGCTAGGAAGCCAAATGTTAGGGGTTATGTGATGAAGAAAATTTTACGCATCCATTGCAGCGTTGCTTGAGCCTTGTGTGATGGTGCCGAGTCATGTTGAGACACACATAAGGTCTTCTGATGCGTACATTTTCGATCCATGGCTTGACCATCTTTGGCCTCTAACTCCTTGCAAACTTTGTAGACAAAGGAACCAACGACTTTTAAAAATGGTGCTCTTTCTATATTGCTATGTTTATCCTATATAACCACGATAACTGCGAGTTTCTTCATTTATTGTGATAATTCTGAAATATAGAAAATATAAAGTAAAATAATATCTTGCTATAGTAAAAATAACATGTCCTCAAATACCTTACTCTCTCTCTCTCTCTCTCTCTCTCTCTCTATATATATATATATATATATATATATATATATATATATATATATATATATATATATCAGAGGGGATTCCAGCTCATCAGCATCACTCGGGCTCATCACAGATTTCGCATAAGACACGTGTATAAAAGAAGGTAAGAGACGTAATGCACAGCGCAGAAATATATGTCAACAGATAATTTAACAATAAGACAGAAATATAGTTTTAATATAAAAATTACTCACTTCATTTATAAATGAACACAAGGCCTCTTGGTTTGATGACGAACTCGTATAATATCCTGTCGTGCAGCTACCTTCTTCTTGTCCAAGTCGTTCAAGATGGAAATAAGAGCACTATGTCTCTCTCCATTTCTAAGTTAAGGGCAAATAAAATCAACCCTGAAAAGCACAACTGATCTTTACACACAGACGCACAGAATAATAGCATTCAACTAACGAGAGCAGCGTACACAACAAATATTAGCCAGAACCGATCTGACTGTCGCCGGTACTGCACTCTTGACAAGAGATGCTAGTTTAGCTTTTACACCTACCAGGCTCAGTCCTATTAGCCGGAGTTGCAGGATAATTTTGCGTTCCTTTAAGAATATGGTAGAACGGAAACCTTTCCAATATTAGTATTTAAATCCTAATCTCTATAGAAATCTATTGTTTCAAGAAAACATTGAATTTTAATTACTTTTAATTTTTACGATTATAAATAATAACTCGGGCTGTAACGTCTGAGCCCGAGTCAAGCGCGTGTGAACGATGTCGAGAGAACGTCTGCTACGAATGATATTTTTTGACACAAGGCACCTAAGACGACCACAGGACGCTAAATGAGAATATATAAACTGTGACCAGGCCCAATAAAAGGAGCCAGAGTTATTTGCCTCAATAACTTACTTGAAGTCAGTGTTGGCAGAAATTAAATCAGCTTGCAAATACACGTTCACTTTACTAAATTTATACTCAGGTTAAGCCTGACCCCCTGACCCCCTAACGTACCCGAGTCTCTACTGGTACATGCACACAGGCATATATATATATATATATATATATATATATATATATATATATATATATATATATATATATATATGCAGAAAATCAGAAAATCCCACAGGAAAATGAAAGGCGGATTCCAAGTACTTTCGAACTTCAGTTCATTCTCAAGGAATAACGAAAATTATTATTAAAGACGAATATGAAGTGTAAAACCAAATAGATGAGGTCTACTTCCGGAAATTCCAACTGTGAGCACAGAATATAGACATTTAGGTCACTAAACTAAATACATACCCCACTAATTGTGAATACATAAAAATAAACGCGAGAAACATAACTAAATTAATAAATCAAAGGGCTAAGATTTAAAATGGATAATTTCGTTATAAATAAGCCTTTTAATAACAGGGTCCAGTCTCAAGAGACCTGGAGATATATTAAAATTAGGCGAGGAATTAATGAATGAGCATTCGACAATATTTCTTTGAACAAAGTCATCAAATAGATGAATAAATTTAGCCGAATTCCAATTGATAAGATGACTGTTTTCAGATATATATATATTTATATATATATATATATATATATATATATATATATATATATATATATATATATATATATATATATATATATATATATATATATATATATATATATGTGTGTGTGTGTGTGTGTGTGTGCGTGTGTGTGTGTGTTGTAAGACGTTTACTCTCATTTCTTTTCGACGATAATAAGGCTATTCGTCTCTTGATATCATTTTATGGTGGTTTGGACAGAATTTCGTGAACATTTAATTCATAGCAATTTCAACTTGTGTTAACCGTTACATATAGAGAAGTTGGTTATGCGCTCTCTCTGTTTCTGTAAGCTCTTTAGTTTTAGTCATATTACTTATTTAGAACCATATTCAATACAAAATATTTATAAATTTAAGCTGAAACATAAGGAAGAGAGATTATATTCAGAGTTTAGAAAATATACCATTTTATTAATTACACACCACTTAGCAAATTACCAGGCAATTCAAAGACTAACAAAATTTTCAAACATAAAAAACTACATTATTATCATGCATATGTGTGAATAATATGATAAATTCTAAAAGCTTAATTAAATATGCTTTCCATACAAAAAAATAGGCACGTGAGTTGTTTAAAGTGTTTTCAAAGCAGAGGGGCCTGTAGTTAGCATTGAACGAAGAGTATCGATAAATTACTTCCTAGGGATCGTGTGACGATATTCCTGGATTTCGCAAACGTGGTACGGCGCAATGCCTGTCTCGTACGCAGCGTGTAAAATGGGGCCGCAGCACAGATCTTACTAAGAGGCAACAAAGAGTCAGGATTTGGGTGCGGCGAAACCATCTTGTGAAGGATGTTTCAGAATTTGCGGGTGTATCAACGCATACGATCATACGGGTGTACTTGCAATTGCAAAAAATCCCGGGCTAGAGTAAATTCCCGGCAGAATTGTAGCCGGTAGTCTTTACTGACGGACAAAGACCGCCGTAGTGTTTTACGGCTTGAGGCTAAAAATCGCTTAGCTTCAAAGCAGGAATTGATACAAGACGTTAAAGCCAGTCTTTCGGCACCAATTATTGAAAAAACACTTCCCAAGAAATTGCATAATATGAAAATATGGAGTAGAGTGACACGCTAGAGGCCTTTGCTTTCTCTTTGTCACAAAGTTATCGGCTACAGTGGGCGAAAAAAACACAAAAAAACGTGAACTGTAGAGAATTGAAAACGCGTTATCTGGTCGGTCGAATCCAGCTTCTGTCTGCATGTGGATGATATATGGCAAGATGAGTTTTTGTGAGGCCGTTGATCGAGGAAATTCTTCTCCTAACCATAAGAAACTTAAATCAATAATGACAGCAACCTTGAAAGTAGCACGTTTTACAAAGGGTCTCAATCTAAATGACCAAGGCTAATAGAGCGGCTATTAGCCAAATTGAGTAAAAACCATTTCTGCATCATCACGGACGGACTTTCGAAATAATAAATGTTCATCGTAGACGTTAATAGGCCTTCAAGGAAGACTAGGTGCAGGGTGCAGTTCAACCTCGAAGAAGCTCTGTGATGCACTGGCTATAAATTCAAGACCGAGAAAGTTAATGATTAACATCTAATTAACGATGATTCAGGTATTCTACCTAAAAAGTTGATAATACATATCATCATGATATGCATTGGCTGTTGACCTTTAAGATTTTGTGAATTAAAGGCGGAAGAATCTGAATTATAAGTAAGGTTAACTGTTAAATAAACGGGGATTCCAGAATTGAAAGAGAGGGAGAATCTTTGGAATGGCCTAAAATTCCAAAGTATTGGAGTGTAAAAATGCATAATTGGGACCGAAGTTAAAGAAGTATAAGAAAATGATGGTAGCAGATTAGCGCGGGATACACATTGAATAAATATAAGTTTGGTAATTGAATTTATGTTGAAAGAGAATTATTGCACAAATGACTCAGCTAACCTTTTACCTTTTGCAAAGGACACAACGGAAAAACTAAAAAGTTGATAATACTTATTGCGTCATAGTATGCATTGGCTGTTGACCTTTAAGATCTTGTGAATTGGAGGCGGAAGAATCTGCATTAGAAGTGGGATTAACGGTCAAATAAACAGGGATCGCAGAATTCAAAGAGAAGGAGAATCTTTGAAATGGCCTAAAATTCCAAAGTATTGGTGGGAAATGTCTATTTTGCTTGAGAGGTTATGATTTATAATGGATTAATTCTATTTATTGGTGCGGACAGAGCCAAGCCAAGAAACGGACTTATGTCCAACTGGGAACAGACACGCACCTTTAAAGAGCGGGGGTTGTGTCCGGTCAGCAGTCATTTGAGACGCCTTTATTTACCACCAGGGACCTACTGATTAACATGGATTCCGAATCACCGGAAATTGACTCGAATTAGAATTCCATCCGGCGACTAACCAAACTGGATGTGGCTTAAATTCACTAAAATCGGATGCAGTGTTACGCTGGGATTATCCGTAACACACACACACACACACACATATATATATATATATATATATATATATATATATATATATATATATATATATATATATATATATATATATATATATATATATTGTTATGTATACTACTAGTTATGTAAAAATTATGTAATTTTGTATATATTTGTAATGTATTTATAATGTATATTTGTGTAATATCGGAGCAACAATCCCCAACTCCTGAATTAATTGCCCATAGCACAACCAACTAACCTCCTCCCATGCAACCGACTAACCTCCTCCCACACAACCAACTAACTTGCTACCGATACTTATTTAAGTTAGAAGTTCCCCATTGTAGGCAGTTCACCTCTATTCACTTAACACCCTCCTGCTGGAATTAATGTGCTCTAGATTTTGTGTAACTGTTTAATTAATGTGCTCTAGATTTTGTGTAACTATTCAATTAATGTGCTCTAGATTTTGTGTAACTATTCAATTAATGTGCTCTATTGTTTTGTATTATTATTCAGTGCACTACTACTGCTACGTAAGTCCCTTATAGTTGTTAAGTTTGGCGCCTATGTATGTAGACCTCTCTCTCACGTGTGATAAGTACTATTAAGATTCTATTAATTGTATAAACTGTAAATATGATATTCATGATTTCATATTCATTTATAACCTTAATATATTCTATATTTTCTTTGTTTTGCCTTACCAATACTAGGCTGCGCTATAAGTTGAACTCTGCTTTAAGCAATTTATGCAACTTATCATAGTTACTTAACTGTGGGTACACATTTGGGTTTCTTAAGAATGGCATACGGTCCAGCTTAGCCTATAATTGGCATTGTCGAATCTCGTGTTCATAACGAAGTTCTCATTAACTTTCTTTAGTGTTGTGGGACTTAGCCCTGCCCGTAACTAATATATATATATATATATATATATATATATATATATATATATATATATATATCTCGGTGACACAAAATTGAGTGCGTATTTTGATGAAATTGAAAACTTTTAGGAAAATTCTTTTTGAATTATTTTCATGTTCAATTTGTGCTGTGCACAAAATTGTATTGTTCTTCACGCCTCTTTTCTGCCTCGTTGCCTTTAGGCGTGCTTTGAAAACCCACTACTTTTTCTAAGCCTTTCCTAAGTTACTACACAGTCGCTTTGAGAGGCCCGTAAACATGAAGAGGCATACACAAAATTTATTACTAGTATGATTATTTTTAATTAAAATTATTATGTACTATTTTGGCAATGTGTCGTTTTGCAAGTAATGGGGAGATAACTAAACTTTATTTTTAAAATGAGTGAAAGTTACGTTTATAAGTGCGTACATCGTACAATTAAGCCGTCCCATTTATAATTCAAATTTCTATAAATAATTCTGAGCACTTTCATTCCTTCATTCAAAGTCGTTTCTTCGATAATTTTTTTACATCTTAGTTTCTGTAACACTAGTTCAAAGACAATGCAATTACATTTATTCATACTTTGATTCACTCTTACTATTTTACAATTCTCTGCGTTAAAACCTGTTTGTGTTCAGATCTCCACATTGTCGTCAGCAAACTTGGATAAGGTGGGGCTCAATTATGGGTTCCTAAAACCCAATTTTGCAGGGGCCTCGGTTCCTAGGACACCGGATTAGTGTGTTTGAGTTATATAAATTTGACTAGATTTTATTTCCTCCTTTTAGCGTCCTGTTGGGATCAAATGAAGATAGTCTACCCCCCTTTGATGCAACTGATAGGGCTTGTTGACCTGGAAAGCCTCCATGCCCGAAAGCATGGTCATGCGATCACAATAAAGAATGACGGTAATCTACAAGTCTGTTACAGAACCTGTTCAGTCGTTCTACTATTGCTTTTGATGTGCGCCAACTCCTAACTTGTGAAAGTGGTTAATTAGAACCTTGCGTTATCAATAAGGAATATTTTTATAAATAAAAGCTTAGGCAATAAAACAAATAAAATCTCAAATTATTAATGATAAAAATAAAGATTTTAAAGTAGTTATTTTAGTCTCAATTTCCCCGTAAGGGGCGCGGCGATTTGCCATCCTGGCCGCCGTGCTGACGGGATCCAGCGCCCCGTCCGGCCCCAGCTTAGCCTCTCTTCCTTCCTTCAGATAGCCTGTATTCCTATCCTACCTCGTCGCTTTTCATACAACCTCTCCCACAACTTTCTCTGGTCAGCCTCTAATTTCACAGGGTAGAAGCTGACCTTCTTCTCAGCCAATCGTCCCGGATCGGGGCTGAGGGGGGAGGAGACAATGTCCCCTAACCCCTGAGCTCCGGTCTGGGGTGGTTGGCTTTTAACAACCTGCTTCATCCCCACCCATACCTTCCTCACATCCCTTTTCCTCTCGTCTTCAAAATCTATCCGTTTTACGCCGTGTTCAAGGTGGAGCCGCCATGCCGAAGGACTGCCAGGCCACCAGGCGGGAGGGGTGGTCCCAAATGGCGGCGCCTGGCTCTGCCGGGCCTGTAAGCACCTCTTGCAGTGCGGGCTACTGCAAGAGGTGGTGAGCGATTGCGTCCCGTAAAACAAAGAGGGTCACCATGCCCAATGATGAAAAAAAAAAACATCTCCCCTTAATTCCCCCTATAACAACAACGGAGCCGCCCTCGTGCAGCTCCACAGAAAAGATGGAGGTCCCCCCCCCTGTGCTTGCGCAGGGGACCCTCCATACCTCTTTTACCGGAGAGGAGGCTTACTCCTCTCCTACGCCTACGGGTGTAGGGGACTCCCCCTCACCCCCTTCTCTGGAGGTGCTTTCGGGCACCTCCCCATCTCCAGCGGCAGTCCCTCCTATGCTTTCTAAGGGGACTGCCAAGAAAGCCAGCAGGCCACCCTTAGCCAGCCGCTCCACATCAAAGCGGCTCGGTAGGGCAAACCCCCTTAGGGGGGAGAGGGAAGCCAGGCCCCTTCGGTCGCTTCCCTCAAAAGACCTGCTGGCAAAAAATATTAAACCTTGCCGGGGTCAAGGCCTGTACCTCCCCACTAAAGACTTATGACGCTGCCAAGGGGACCTGCGATGTCCTGGGAGGGGATGGCCAATTGGAGGCCCCTCCTGTGATAGACATGGTCCTTGAGGAAAACCAGCCTCAGAAGGTAGGGCCTTCCATGGGGGGAGAATCCGGGCTTGGCGCCAAGCACCGAACCCGAATCCGCCCCTATGCAAGGTCCTCATCAAACGGCTGTGGATTCTCAGGCAGGACAAGGAGGGGAGGGATCTCCTCCGGATGAATCCCCTGCGCCCACCGGGACCTTCTCCATTTCAGAGAAGGACCTGGCTGAGGCCGGTCCATCTGGTCTGGGGGCTTCTCCTGGCGGGGGTGAAAAGCGGGTTCATTCCCCGCCCTCCTCTCCTAAAAAAAAGAAAAAGACAAGAAAGACGAAAATGACTCGGGGCTCCTCTCCATCCGCGGGGGCTGCGGGGACGGATGGGTCTGCTGCCACTTTGGTAGGCGACCAAGCCAAGATCGGCACATTCGGCCCCTCTACCCCCTCGTGTGCGGAGCCCCTGACTAAGACCAAGAGTGCACAGGGCGGAGCCTCGATGACATCGGGGCCCCTCATTCAGAGGTTACCTGGCGTTTTCGAGCCCGCTGGCTTCAAACGCTTCCTCGTTATTCGTTCCACTGATGGCACCATGTTGTCCAAGGGCAACATGATCCATCAGAGGAGAGAATTAGCTAGTGCAATTGGTAGAGAGCCGAAGGTAACCCGTTTCTCGGACGGGAGCCTTCTGGCGAATGCGGCGAATCCCGCCGAGGCGGCCAAGATAAGTGCTCTTCGGACACTTCATGGCACCCCGGTGAGTGTGACGCCGCACTCTACCATGAACTTTGTAAAAGGAGTAGTTTATGCGAGGGAACTCGTTGACTACTCCATAGAAGACATCACCCTAGAGCTGGCCGACCATGGGGCGGTTAAGGTCGAACGTGTGATGAGAAAACAGGGAGGGGCCTCGAGACCCACCCCTACACTCTTCGTCACGTTCGACTGTGACAAGCTCCCTGAGTCGGTGCGTGCCGGTTGGTACCGCTACCGCGTGAAGGCATTCGTGCCACTGCCGCGGCGGTGCTATTACTGTCACCGCTTCGGCCACACGAATCGATCATGTAGACGTGCAAAATCGGGGTCACCCGAAGTCTGTGTAAATTGCTCCAAGGTCGCACACGATAAGTCCAAATCGTGTGTGGCCAAGTGTGTCAATTGCGGAGAGCCGCACCCTGCTTCTTCGAAGCAATGTGGTGCATATCTCCTTGAGAAAGAAATCCTGGCCATTCAGGCCCAGGATCGACTCTCATTCCGCGAGGCTAAGGACTTGGTCCTGGCGCGCCCGGCTCTGCCTGGGACGTCATATGCCTCAATAGTTAGAAAAGCACCCTCTGCTCCTGGCCCATCCAGGCCAACGAGCACGGTTGTTTCCGCGCCCATTCAGAGCCCTTCTGTGGGCTCTACTACACCCGGGCGCTCCCCTGGTAGAGCTGGCGGCAAAAAGGGTTCACACCCAGCCCCGGCTAATACCAGGGCTCCCCCCTCTTCCCCCAGCGTGACCGTTTCCCGTAAGGCGAAACGGCCACGCGCCTCCACAGAGTCGTTAGACTCACAGGAGGCAACACCCCTGAAGATGGTCGCTAGGCCATCTTCCGGGGTTCCTAAAGCTGTTCCCCGAAAGGAGGATAGCAACAAAGGAGCTTCAGCCCCTTCGCCCACGCCCCGAGGTGGAGCGAGTGGCTCGGAGACGGTGGTTCCTCGAAAAGAGGGCCCCTTGCCTTCCAAGCCGCAACGCCCGCCTAAGGTTTCGAGGCGGAGGGAGGAAAAGACTCGCATGGCGAGCCCAACCTCCCCCAATAAGTCCTCGAAGGCGACAGCGCCTTCAGCGCTTTGTCCGGCCAACAGCGCCCGGGGTTCTGCCCCCGGGAAGCGTACGGCCATTCCCGTGTTGTTCTTCAATTCGAGGAGGGCCCCCGCGTCTCCTCCGAGCTAGGCCTGGAGGGCATATTCCTTCAATGGAATTGCCGTGGACTCCGGGCCAACTGGGAGGAGCTGCGGAGGCTCGTCTCGTCCCGTTCCCCGTTAGCTATTTTTTTGCAGGAGACCATGCTAGGCGCGTGCCCGCTGCCTGCCCTCCCGGGGTATAAGGGTCTTGCGACCCCATCACCGCGGGATGGCCGGGCTGGGGGATGCGCGGTTTACACCCGGCATGATGTCTCCGTTCTTCCTTTCTCTTTAGATACCTCCTTTCAGGCAGTGGCTGTGCAGCTGCACCTGGATAGGAGGTATACTATCATTTCTGCGTACATTCCACCGTCAGCTGACTTCGACGCGGGGGACTTCCGCCGCGTCGTGGCACGGTTGCCGAGGCCCTATCTCTTGCTTGGAGATCTGAACGGCAGGCATCCTCTCTGGGGAGATTACTCCATAAATCCCAGGGGACAAGTCCTTGCCGATCTGATCGAAGAGCTTGAGATGGGTGTCCTAAACGTGGATGAGTTTACGCATCACTGTCCGAGAACCGCTTCATTTTCTTGCCTTGACCTATCTTTGTGCTCTTCAGATGCACAGCCTGATTTTGATTGGGGGGTGGTCGATGACCTCCATGGTAGTGATCACTTTCCCATTCAAATATCATTTTCAGGGCAACTGCCGCCTGAGAGACCACCTCGGTGGTGCTTGGCGCGGGCGCGGTGGCCTGCATTTCAGGAAATGACTGAATTCTCTATCTCAGTCGAGGAGTTTAGGTCGGTAGATGAGGCCGTTGAGTTCTTCTCCGGCAACCTCATCGCCGTAGGCCTGACTACTATTCCTAGGACGTCTGGCCGTTTTGCACGCCGACCACTCCCATGGTGGTCGACCGAGTGTGAGACGGCCCTCAAACAGAAGCGTTATGCCTACATGCGCTATAAGCGCCGCCCGAACGATTTCACTGTCGCTGAATTTCGTCGGGCTAGGGCTAGGTTCCGGTATATTTCGAAGCACGCCCGCCGCTCTTCTTGGCGGGCATACGTGTCTTCACTTAACGGGAAGACCCCTTTAGCTGAGGTGTGGAAGCGAGTCAAAAGGATTCGGGGCAAGTTCTCGCAGGACCCCCCTCCCGTTCTCCAGGAGAATGGGACCGCAATCTCGGACCCCGCGTCCGTGGCGGAATCCTTAGCGACCGCTTTTTCCGCATTCTCTAGCCGTGATGCTGCTCCGCCAGCATTCAATGCACGTCGTGATGTCGCGGAAGGCCGCCGGCTGGACTTTACCTCCAGAGGCGGAGAACCCTTCAACGACAAGTTTACTGTGAGTGAGTTGCGTTCCGCTCTCGCTTCGTGCGCGGACACCGCCCATGGTCCGGACGATGTCCCGTACGCCATGCTTCGACACCTGGGTGAGCGAGGCATGGCCTTTCTGTTAGATTTGTTCAACAGGATCTGGGTGGAAGGTCTCCTCCCAGACTCCTGGCGAATCGCTACTGTGCTCGCCTTTCGCAAGCCGGGGAGAGATCACTCTACTCCGACCGGTTTCCGCCCAATCTCTCTAACCTCTTGCGTGTGCAAGTTGATGGAGAAATTGGTAAATGTTAGATTAGCCTATTTCCTGGACAGCGGAGGCCATCTGTCTTCCGCACAGTGCGGCTTCCGCAAGTTCCACTCCACGTCGGATGCTCTGCTCCGACTGGAAAATGCAGTCTGCTCGGCTTTCCTTCGTAGACAGCACTACGCCACGGTCTTTTTCGATTTGGAGAAGGCCTATGATACCGCATGGCGATACGGTATCATGGAGACTCTCCACACGATGGGGGCGAGGGGACGCCTCCCAATGTTTATATCTGAATTTTTGCGAGATCGTCGATTCCGCGTACGGGTGGGGGGAGCTCTCTCCGGCCCAAAGGAGCAGGAAGAGGGTTTCCCGCAGGGAAGTGTCCTCAGTGTCACACTCTTTGCCCTGAGCATCAACGGCATCACCTCGGTGCTGCCGGAAGATGTTCTCGCTACGCTCTACGTGGACGACCTTTCGATCTCTTTTGGCGCGGCCCAGATGCCAACTCTGGAGCGTCGACTCCAACAGGCATTGAACCGCGTCTCTCGCTATGCCGAAGCGCACAGGTTTCGGTTTTCTTTGGCCAAGACTAAGGTGGTGCACTTCTGCCGCCATCCACGGCTTCACCCCGACCCAGATTTGTTTCTTAATGGGGTGCGCCTGGATGTGGTTGAGTCGCACCGTTTCCTTGGTCTTGTATTCGACCGACGCCTTACCTGGGAGGCTCATATTCGCAGCCTTAGGGTCTCTTGTACCCGCGCCATGGACATTCTCCGTTCCGTGACGTTCAGCGCTTGGGGCGCTGATAGGGCTACCGCCTTACTTTTTTATCGATCCTTTGTTCGTTCCAAGCTCGACTACGGATGCGAGTTTTATGCATCCGCAGCCGAGCGTTTATTGCGGAAGGTGGATTCGATCCACCACACCGGCCTTCGCCTTGCGACCGGTGCCTTCCGCACTTCCCCCATTGAGAGCCTGTTGGTCGATGCTGGGGAGATGCCACTCGCTCTGCGCAGCGTGCAGTGCATCACTTGCCTGTACGCGCGAGCCCGGCGCCTCCCTCAGTCGCCAACAGCTCTCACTGCATCCGCAGCTGATCTTGATGGTGCCTATGCCGCCGAGAGACGCCAGTCATACCCTAAGCCCTTTTGGTTTAGGGCCAGGAAACTCCTTCGAGAGGTAGATATAGCTCTCGGGCCGGTGGCGCCCCTGGTTCTGCCCAGGACGCCACCCTGGAGGGTACCACATTTGGCTATTTGTCGCCACGCCTCTGCTCCCAAAGCTTGTACTGCGCCGGGAGTATTGCGTTCGACCTTTTTGGAGCACACATCGTGTCACGCTGGTACCGTGCCAGTGTATACGGATGGCTCCAAGTCCCAAGAGGGGGTCGGCTTCCACGCCGTATCCCCTCTGTTTGAAGTCAGCGGGGCTCTACCAGGCGCTGAGTCTGTCTTCACGGCCGAGCTGGTGGCAATACACCACTCGGTACGGGAGATTACGCGACGTGCCTGGTTCGGAGACCGGATTGTGATCTATAGCGACTCACAAAGCGCCCTGAGTGCTCTCGGGGCATTGGAATCTCCGCATCCCCTGGTTCGCGATATCCGTGACGCCACGGTTTTGGCGAGCCGGGCAGATGTCGAGATTGTCTTCTGCTGGGTTCCTGGACATGTAGGAATTGCGGGGAATGAGCGCGCCGATGAGGGCGCCAAAGAGTCCGCGAGGACTCTGCGACCGGACCAGCGTTTCGCTCTTCCTCACACCGACTACATGGCAGGAATACGGGCAGCTCTTCGGACTGCTTGGCAAAGAAGATGGGAGACGGTCGAAGGGAACCTAAAGTTGCGTGCCATTGCGCCGCGACTGTTCCCATGGACCTATCCCCCAATGCCGCGGCGGCTTCAGGTTGCTTTCTGTCGTCTCCGAATCGGACACACTCGTGTGACGCATCGCTATCTGATGGAGCGCTCGCCTGCGCCCTATTGCAACGACTGCGTCGTCCCCCAGACTGTTCGGCACATTCTTGTCGAATGTCCCAGTCTGGGTGATCTTCGCGCACGATACCTGTCCCAGTACCGGGATGGGCGGGGTCGCTACCGCCTGTCCCTTGTGCTCGGGACAGATTCGTGCACATTGACTTGTGGACTTATTGACTTCTTGGGAGAGGCCGGCCTTCTCCCTATTATTTAAGCAAGGTTTGTTTGTTGTTGTTTTTTTTGTTGTTTTTTTTGTTTTTTGTTTGTTTTTTTCCTTTAGTTGCACGCTCCTGCGCCGGGGGGACCTCTCCCCGACGCACCAGCTTGCTTCCTTTCCCCCTTTTGGGGTATTGTTTGTTTTGTTTTTTTTGTTTGGTTTTTTTTTCTCTTTAATTTATTTTAAAGTAGCCTAGAACTAGGCCAGTTTTAATACGGCGACTAATGCCCAAGTAGGCAGTCGCCAGATGAGCTCATAAAAAAAAAAAAAAAAAAATTAGTCTCAATTTCGCAGATATTTTAGATTTATTATTTGGGGTTTGTTGCCTCCAGATAAACTACTGAAGGGAACTTTCGAGGAAATCGCCTTGCACCGTAACATTGCTCTGTTATCCTTGAGTTTCTTCTATTAAGTCTCCGTGGTGTGAATATTATTTGGGTCCACAAAGTGAAAGGAGAGGTTACTGCGACGGATGTCAACTTTCAGAGAATACTGTATGGTTCTGTATGGTTTGGTGAGGTATGGCGGATATTTTAGGTTGGGTACCTAACCTAACAAACTCTCTGGATACATTTTTAATGTTTGGTCTAGTTCTTACTATGTTGTCACCACAAAAAAGACTCTTTGGTTTAATAGTAATTTAGCTGGAAGCATCAAACTCCAAAATTTACGACTAATAATAGCAAAATTACAGCATTAAAAATGTTACTTGCCCCTGAGTACTTGTAATTTTAATCTAGTGAGGTCACAAATTGTTATAAATGAAATTTGATTGAGTCATTGTCATAATTACCCAACTAGTTGATATTACTCGACTTAAAGTTTACCACCCAAATATATTAGACCTCATTTTTTTTTTAAAAAAATGGTTGATTCTGCAACTTGACTTCTCTTGATGTCTGAGGTCGAATACCTTCACTATACTCAGCCTTTTAAATGGCGTACAGAGCTTCGTTGGTTTTCTCGATTTCACGAGAAAAAAAATTGCCGCGCTAATGAACATTGTCATCCCGATGGAGCAGTATTAAATAAAGTTCTTTGTTTCCATTCACTTAAGCAATTTTCGATCCACGTTAGTAAATTTAACTGAATGCTACGACAATAAACTTTCTTAAGAATTCATTTCTGCGTGACTATGTCAAAGTTATACTTGAAATCGAAATGTATTACATCAATTACTCTCTACGAGTCGTAAACTTCAACTATTTGGTGGAAAAATTTGACGAAATTCCTCAAATTCGATTTATGTCGTAATAAAACTATCTTTAGGGTCACGTATCAGATTATAGTGGGCGTAATGTAGATTAGCTTGTCTGTATGTGACGATAGGAAGAATAATAACACCGTCTCTCGGCGTGTGTGGCAAAAGGAAACTAAACCCAGATATGGCCCACTGGCATGGAAATCCAAGAATGTACCTGCGAACGAAATAATCAATGACGGTACTCTACATGGCTGTTAGAGAACCTGTTTAGTCGTGCCGCTAGTAGCGTTGATGCGTGTCTACCCCAATTTATGAAAACTGTTAATTAAAACCTTTAGAAATCAGGTTGTTCAATGGAAGAGTGAAAGAATGACGGTATCTACCATCTCGACGTATTACAAATTCTCAGTGTGATTTCACCCATAGTAAAGTTCCATAGGGATAGCGGGCCCTACTTGTTGACCAAGAAAACTGGTTGCTCTCGAAAATGCAATCCAGGTGAACATTACTCACTGAAACGGATGACGATAAAGGACCCATTTGAAACAGTAACGATGATTTCACGTCAAGTTGCTGAGAACCTGAACCTTAATATCTCATGCCAGATTATCTCTCAAGGATTGAAAGAGGTAGGGGCTAACAGAAGGCTTCCCTGCTAAAAAGAACATTCATAAATAGAAAGAATAAAGCAGCAGGTTGGCCTTGACTACTGAGCACCTCCTGCGGATTGCAGAAACGTGGTGTTTTTCAGTGAGAAAGGCAAATGTATTTAGTTCAGATTGGAAGCGAAGTAGCATTTAAGGAGTCCTACAGGTGAAAGATCGAATCCCACATACCCGAAAATATGGTTAAACTTGAAGGTTGTAGCGTTTAGGTGTGGGCTCGTTTTCGAGGAGTGGACTCCCTTCACGCGGTAAAGTAAACTGTCATTTTCAAGAATCTGATTACACATATGCGATCTTCTGTCTCCAACCATTAGGATTACCCGAGTCTGTTCACATGAGGACAATGTTCTGTGCGGCACAAAAAAGATGGTGAAGCATTTCTTGGATGTTGAAAATATTGGCGTGATGAACAACTGGCTGACCCGAGCATAGCCCTGATTTAAACCTGATAAAAAAACTATGAAGGATAATTGGCGCGAAGTTTATGGTTCGGGAACTGACAAATATCGAAGATCTTTTGCTAAAATAGGAAGAAGAATGAAATAAAATCACGCCCGAATAATGTGATAAATAGTATAATTCCCGCGACCAAAGATGTGCTAAAGTTATTCAGAAAATTTCAAAGGATATTCTGTGCAATTTTCATAGAAATTAAGACTTCCAAGAAAACGTAGATGTTAGTATATTGTTCTCTAGTTTTGGACGGCATTGTAGAATTGTCGATTAGGGTTTTGTATCCCCAAGGAGCGGAGTGATATTCGCTATTTTACATTGGGAAGTGGAAGGGGATACCTCCTCCAAGGATTTTAAAATATTAGAAGTATGACGGTATCTCTTGCAACTCTCGCTACCCTTGTGGGTACGACGTTGGACTTCTAGCGTCTAGGTACGGGTTCGATCTCAGCTTTCCGCGAATTGGCGGACACGCTGAACTTATTCCCGAGGGGTATGTAGCTCCACACGCAGCATCACGCACATAGCCAAGTGCAACACCGCTTGCATTGCCTTTCTGTTTCCACGACACAATATATTCACTCATCTGTTTTGAAACTCTGCCGATGGAGTCGTGGCATCCATTTTGGGGGTCAGGGGTACTCATATCCACAATTTCTTGACCAAGAACCCCGATCGTTCCACTCTCACCGGTTGGTATTAACACAAAATAATACCCGTCACAAGGCGTAAGCCCTGGTGTTTGGGGCCTTATCATTTATTGTCATTCTGATCTTTATGTAAATTATATGTTGGTGGATCTCGTTCATGATGCGAGGGACAGATGGCGCACCTTTCAAGTAGCCGGCCACACTACCTTTCGTCTCGTTTATTATTATTATAACTGAAAATTAAGAAGTAAAAGACAAAGTGGGCATCACCCAAAAATGTATTTGATGAAATTTGTAAAAGAAGTGTCAAAATTATGGGAGGTGAAATTCGGTGTAAAGATGATTGTTACCTCGGAGCCCCTGGGGCTCGCAATTCTCCTAAACCTCCCCTTACTTCTGAAATGAAGGCAGATCGAGGTTCATCTCCCTGATGAAGAATATGTTTCCAAGTCTTCAGAAATGTATTTTATTCAATACTGAGGCAATGAAGAGTTAGTCTTTTTCGAACAGGCCCGGCCTTGCTGTTAAAGTTAGGATAAGTTTAACTTATGTGAGGTTAAGTTTGAAAAACGACAATGCCTAAATGGATATAGTATTAAACTTTCATTATCATCTTTGCGTTGCCGTTGGCGGTATAATAAGCGTGTCAACAGAAGCCTTAACTGAATGCCAAATTTTCGGCGACAAGTTTGCCCCAGTTCTTTGCTTCCAAACATAACCTAACCTACGCGCTATAATCATATACACTACGAGCCTCGGAGGCCTAACGTTAACCTCGCGATTGCCTTGAACGCGTAACTCGCTGTCGGCTGTTCCGAAAAAGCCTCTCCAGTTATACGTACCTTAGAGGATTGAAACTTTTGGTACTCTATTTGTCCTTCAATGGTCGTTTTGTCTCCTGGCAGGTGTCTCACTGCTTCATTAATGATAGGAAATATCCGAATTTTCTCGGCTGTTTTTTTTGCGACCCGAAATTACTGATTAATGTTATTAATACTCATATTTTCCTGCTGACTGTACGTTTATTTTCACTCCTATTGTGTTCGGCATCATATGTAGTGTAACTGCCGATCCTTCCCATATAAATTGCTGCCAAGTGGCAGTAATCTTATTCCAATATAATAATATTATATTCAAATACCCTTCGGGCTGTTTCTTCGAACAGTGAGAGGATAAAAATATAAAATACCAGGCAATGGCTTCGCTACTAAAATGAAAATTTAAAAAACTAAATAAAAGCATTCATGGTTAAATTTTGATCAATTTTCTGAAACTTCGCCAATTATAATAATTATAAAAAGGAACTCTAAACTAAATTTCGCCCCTTTCAAAATATCACGTTGCTAAAATATAGTTATAGAAGAAGATATATATAAAAAAAAAAAAATCTGAACTTCACCATTTGAAATCTATGTGTTTTAAGAAATTCACAATTTCGATACTTATATTTATTTCTGAACTTCACCATTTTGTTTTTTATTATATTATAAAAGAATTATTAGAAAAAACTTTAATAAAAGAAACATAATTCATAACCAAACTGAGATGAAATTATTATTCAAATACTCAAAAAATCCCCTTCTTAAATTATAGAGTTAGTGATGATGATGATGATGATGATTATGCTTAAACTTAAGAATGTTGGGAGTCCACGACAATATGGCCATTTTCTTAACCGTATTAATGAAAATGAATCATACAAACAACTATGATAAATCGTGGCGTGTAGGAAGAGCAAAACAACTACCTATGCTCCAATTCGAAGTAATTTGGCAATATTTTTATATGGAGTTTGGATATACGGAAAAAAAAGTAGGAAAATAATTTGGAAAACGATATAAATAAATGTCAGAAATAAGACAACTTAAGTTTAATATTGATAAATATAAAGTGAAGCAATTTGTATCTAGGAAACTGTAATCGGAATTATTTGTCAAGATGGCCGGAAAATGTTGCTGTTGCTAGACAAAGGTTGTTTTCTTAGCCCAAAGAGCAGTTTTACTAAAAAAAGGTTCCCAATCTGATCCCACAAGAGCATTTTTACTAGAAAAATTTTCCCAGTCTGATCCATCAATAGCAGTTTTACTATAAATAGCGAATGCGGTACAAGAATGAAAAAAATAAATGCATGTAGAAAAGAAGTACCGCATACGTGACCGCAGATTCAATGTCCGAGAGGTGCATTCAAATACTCCAGGAACGATTTCGGATGAAGTTTATAGGCTCTAAGGTCTTAAAGACTTCTAAATATAACGGGAAACAGAAAAATTTGGTCCTGTCTCAAGGAAGAAAGAAAATCTGTGCACAGATCGCTAGTTTTGAGAGATAATACTTAATTATTTTTTATTCATATCATGTCCCAGCGTTATTTTACTTGACCTCATTTGAAATAACCTGTTCAGAGTTCGAATTTATCTCCAGGTCATTGTCTGTCTCTGTGGTACAAAAATAATAGCTTGGGTGGTGGATATGATCAGACGAACCCGTTTAGAGATAAGTTTCATAGAATGACGAACCAAGTTTATTGTTTGAAGAAAGTCCGACATTAGGACTGCTTTGTGTATTTGCGTACATAGAGCTGAGTACCTATGTGCGTGACGTTTTCATCTGCAATTCGCTGGGAGTAATTATATATTTTAAATGAGACACTCCTAGTCTTACCCATTATCCAAGCTTTTCTGTAGTCGTTCGTCTGGCAGAGATGAGTGGTAGCAAGAAGTACGATAACTGCACGACACATTTTTTAAGTGTCTATAAACTTTTCTTGTTGGATATTTATCCTTAGGTTTGGTAGCAAGCCACAGTTGTAGTATAACGCGTTCCATGATAGATATACTCATGAAAATGTGTGTAGTGATGTGTGGTTATATTTGTATGGAAACGAATAAATACTTGCCACCTGGCAGTCTTTATAAGCGATCGATTCTGTTTAGGAGATGGTTGAGAGAAAAGTGGAACACGCTTCGTTTTAGTCCTGTTACTGAATAAATTATCTATGAAATTATATACGTAGAGAAGAAATTATAAACATATTTTTAATTCGCGTATCGCTTCATTTTTTTTAAATTCAAAACAATGGATCTACACTTATTTAAATATATCGTTGACAATGTATATGTGGTACATCATACACCTGAGAAGACGCTGTTTAAATCACTGTGGCACAATGTCAATTACCTTTCAAACACCATATTAACATAATTTCACGGATGACAAAAGCCACAAGGGGCCCATTTTTTCAGGAAAGTTTTAATAATATTTGAGAACGAGTACTCGTAACCCTTCCCTACTCCTACTCACATAGATGCTAATCACTCTCGCCTGGTAAGCAAGAGCCCTAACCTAAATTAAAACTTGTTAGAAACTTAAGGACAAACATCGTTCTACCCCAAAGGAGAAATCACAGGGACGCCGTAGCAAAGGCAATGGGAAATAGAATAAAAAAACTTGAACTTATTCTTCGCTTGAGGTCAACTTACTTTTTGGCACTGCAGTGCGCGATTTTACTCTCATGAGTGTAAAATATGGCAATTGAATGCACTGCAGCTGTAAATATATACACTCGAAATTTAAAACCGCAAAGATGTTTATCAATTAGGGGGACGAACAAGGCGCTACATATTTTTCTTTACTAACTTTATAATTTAAAAAGGGGATTTTTTGGACTATTTGAATAATAATTTCATCTTAGTTTGGTTATGACTTATGTTTTTTTATAAAAGTTATTTCTAATAATTCTTTTATAATATCAAAAAACAAAATGGTGAAGTTCAGAAATAAATATAAGTATCAAAATTTTGTGAATTTTTTAAAACTCAAAGAATTACAAATGGTGAAGTTCAGAAAATTGATTTTTATATCTACTTCTTCTATAACTATATTTTAGCAACGTGATATTTTAAAAGAGGGAAAATTTAGTTTAGAGCTGCTTTTTAAAATTATTATAATTGGCGAAGTTCAGAAAATTTAGACGAATTTTACTATGGCTGTTTTTTCTTTAGATTTTAAATTTTAATCTTGGTAGCGAAGCGCAAGCTCCCCCAGTAGGGGGAGTGGCGAAGCCATTGCCTGGTCTTCTTATATTATCATTAACTGGAAACTTAAAAGCATAATACCAGGGCGTCTTCGCCAGAAAATTCCAGTAAAGTTTCCTAAATTTTGAGGGTTAGGGTAAGTGAAGAGAAGTGAAAGGTGGTCCGATTATAGTAAAAGGAAGTTTATTTGAGTAACACTGGGACAGATAGGGCGCGTAAGTCTCCAGAATATTTTACGACTGCCTTAATGATGGCAGATTCCTATGCAGGGGTCGTGCTAGAAAACACTATCCCTAACTTCACCACTTTATCGAAGTTTCTGAAAAGATTTAGGAGCAGACCCTTCTCCCTGCTGGCTTTTACTTTTGTTAAAAAAAAACATGCTTCATTTGCCTATTTTTCCTTCATTCCTTTCTTCAGTTTTCTCTAATACTTTTTTTTTTATTTTTCTGACTTCCCATCAATATTCTCCTTTGGTCTGTTTGGCCCTCATTATTCCCTCTATTTATCTGTTTTGCCCTCATTATTTCATCACTTGATTATTATCCTATCAACCTTTCTTTCATTTGTCAGTCCTCCCTTATTCTTTTTATTCATTTATCCTTTTTGCCTTCATTCTTTCCAATGCCTGGAAAGAATAAGGTTAACGGACAAATTTATCATAATATCAATCTTAACATATTTAAATTCTGGCAATTCTCCCGTTGTTCATGGGTGTTTCCTTGTTTTTTTCATTCCTACGACCCAGTTGAGTCCTTTTTCCTCATTCATCACCTTACTAACCCATTTGTCTCTCCTCCAAGTCCTGACCTACAGTGCAGAGTGTTGCTAACTTCTCTACCATCCCACGTACGCACAGACGGCAGATTGTGGGCCTTCCTTATCCCTTTTCGTGTCTGAATACATAAAAATGGGTTTTGCAGACATTGGCAGAGTGATTTTAGCGGTACTTCACTCTGTCGTTGCCGTACTCTTCGCGCTCTATTATATGCTCGAAAATTTGGTTTTGTTTTGCGTGCCTCGCGCGTGTAGAAGGTGTGATGTCATGGACAAGGTGACCCTCATAACAGGTGCCGGGTCTGGCATCGGTCGAGCTGTGGCACAAAGACTTGCTAAAAGAGGATCCACAATTGTGTCCTGGGACATTAATGAAGCAGGTAAGACTAATTTTTTATGTAGGATTATTTTGTATCTTGAGATTATTTGCCTTTGATTTCGTATCCCTTGCAAGAGGTTTCGAACTCGTAGTTTTTTTCCTATCCACCAAATTAGTCATGGAAACTTAAACTGCACTTCCTTGTCACAATAATTCTGGATGATCTGTTCACATATTACTTTTCTTTGAGCCTTTTCATCATTCCTCTTTTTATTATCGCTTATTTATTAATTTTATGTCTCACTGAATGAACATGTTTTTCCTTGGATTACACAGTTTCTTTTCCTATCAGAATAAAAAAAACTCGTGTACTTTTTAATTGTTTCTTTATATCCTAACTTTTTTGTCCGTTGGGGATAAAAGGTCCTGGACTGGTATGTTTCTTTATTTCCTGAGAGTGATATAGTTTATGATTGTAGCAGGGGGCATTGCATTCAGGGCCAAGAATATTTCAAGAATTCCGTGGATGGCATGGTCTTTTGTGGGCCAAACCACAGCTCGGTGGATAGTTCCTCTCATAGGACAAATCAGGTTAGAACGAAAGTAATGTCCAATTTTAGGGTATATTTTAATAATGAAAAAAAAACAATGACTATGGAAATATTGAGGCCTAAGCATAACATTCATTTCTCTCGAGAACATTCCATTTTTCAACAGGGTTATAAATGCCACGATTGTAAATCATTTAGGTTATAATGCAAAATATGAATCCAACTCGTTTTCAACCTTTTCTAATGATGTCAACCTAAGACCGTCCAAATAGTTCTGTAAAACCATAAACAAGTTAGTCAGAGAGAGCAAGGTCAAAAGAATATGGAAGATGAAGCAATGTTCTCCAACCGAGCTCCCACAAGAGATTTTTGTTCATTCAGCTGTGTAAGTAACAGGATTATCGTGATAGAGGATGACAACGGTTCTGTTGACTAAGGAGGATCGCTTTATCCCAAAGCAGGTTTCAAACGAGTAAATTTATTGCAAGAGGGATTAGGTTAAATTGTTTCCGAGAGTTCATAATGGACAACCTTTAATATCCCATCAGAGAGTAAACATCATCTTCCATGGATGTAGTCCTCTCGGTTGTTGAGAAATTCTGCTCCCTCAACTGATCAACCAACAGTGGCGTTTAACGCTATGATAAAGGACCCACTTTTCATCACTAGTAAAAGGCCTGCCCAAAAAATGGTGCTTGTAGGGGTCGTAAATGCAATGATTCACAACAAGCAATAAACTGTTGCATATTTGCCATGTTTTCAGTTTGCGTAGTACAGTTGTATTGGTTACGTTATATTGTTCTAGAAGTTCCGAAAAAGTTCTAGTAGGATTTGCTGTGACAACTGTTTGTAACTCTTCGCAATCAAGTTGTTTTCGACGATCATCTTTTGTTCCGTCTTTTAGAAAGAAATTCTCACTTTGGAAACGGAGAAAAATACTCTTGAAACTTCTTCCATTTACAGCATAATCCCCCAAAGGGCTTAAAACTGATTTTGCCGTTGCACTTGCATTAGACACTTTTATTAAACTCATAGAGTAAATCACATCTAATGTGATCTTTAGATCGGAGAACATAGGGATGGATACCGAAGAAGAATATGAGCAATATTTTTGTAATCTGAAAAGAAAGTTATAAATTGGTCATTGTAGCATTCTTAAACGATAACAAGAGGCACTACTTTAAATTATAGTATCTAGAACTTTATTCTAGTAAATCGGACATTACTTTCTTTCCAACGTGATATATATGTATAAATGCTCTTTATGATTGACTTCCTTTGTTCGCTGAAATGATTACATTGACTATTCTGGTATGGATAGTGTACTGTTTGGCTTTATGTGGTAAGCTTAACAAAGCCAAAGACAGAAATAAAACACTATAATCAATTAAACCCTCGTCTAAATCGTCTTTTCTGGTATTTAGGAAATTAAAAGTAAAAAAATGTAACAAAAAAGAGGGAGTCAGAAACCGTCCCCAATCATTTTTTTTAATAATCTACAACCTTTGTATTTATATTAAAGTAATTTTTAATATTTCAAAGTTTTGATCTTTCAAAAGTGATTTTTGCACCGTTTGATAATCATCTCATTTTTATATTATAGTAATAAACAGCTCACTGATCGGAGCGTCCATGCCTGAATCTTTAGCATCACTCCAAACAACTTCGAAAACTCAACTTCCAGAATCCTAAAGTTTCGTTCTGAAAACAGAAACAAATTGAATTAAAATAATTTTATAAAGATTATTTACAAATAATTTTGAAGCAGAAACTTATAAATACAACTCGTATAAATTTTATTGATTTTTTATAGAAAAAACCTTTCTTTTAAAATCAAATATTTTAATAGGGTTCCTATCAATAAATATACATATAATCAGATTTCATCTGAAGAATAAATTAACAATAATAATAATAGGTATTGTAAATACTTATTATTATTAACAATATAACCTTAAATGTCATGTTTAACATGGTTGATTCATTTTTTCGTTGTTTCCGCTTTCACCTCAGCTATCTTTCAGTGTCGGTCAGCATTCTCGAGTGTCTTCTTGTTGCCAATCCTGTCAATAATTATAAGTTTAAAAAGCTGTGAAAATATTTTAGCAATGAGGAAATTAGAACAAAATCTTAACAACGAAAAGGAGAGGCTGTTTGAAATATAGAGGAAGTAGAAGGATATTTAATGAAATATAAAGTGTAAAATATGGGGTTATTGAAAAAAATAAAAATGCCTTGTCATTATTGCAAGGGCTCCATTGTTACTCCTATAGTATTAAACGACACTTTGCGAAAATCATAAAAATATTGGCTCAGTGACAGATGATGAAGAATGAAATTATTCCTCATGTAAAGCAACACATGAAAAACAATTTGTTAATTTAAAATAAAGTTTAAAGTAAAAAAAAAAAAAATCAGCAGCTAGTTTTCAGTTATCATCAATTGCTTAATGCGAAAAAACACTTTACATATATTGCTAATTATTTAAACGAAGCGTTTAAAAACTTCTCAGATTTTTAACCTAGAATTAAAAGACCACTTAATATGAAAAACTTTTATTAAACAACGTCTGCTTAACAAAGTCGCGTGCTCTCGCTTATTCTGATTTATGACATTACGACCTTCAAAACTTTCAATAATTCCCCAGATTAACCTTAGGAGGACCTTGGCAATTATATTATTCGAAAGAGAATGTAAAACAACAAAGGTTTCAAATTTTGTTAGAATCGGCCAAATAGTTATGATGTTATTGCCAAACAAAATATTTCCCGGGCTAACCTTGGGAGACTTTGGAAATTATATTTTTCGAAAGAGAATGTCAAAAATATAAGAATTTCAAATTTCGTTAGAATCGGCCGAATAGTTATGATGTTATTGCCGACATAAAGTAATTCTCGTGCCAACGTTGGGCGGACTTTGGCAATAATATAATTCGAAAGAAAATGCAAAACAACATAACTATTTAAAATTTCCTTAGAATAGGCCGAATAGTTACAATTTTATTACAAAAACAAAATAATAAAACGGGGACCGACCGACATAGTGAGATGTAAGAGTCGCCCGCAACCAGACTCGCACGCGACTAAAAATAGTTTGGTGGTCAAAGTAATGACCCATTTATGTTTACTAAAATTTCGGTATTAACAAAAAATGGCCCGTCATTAAAAACGATTGACTTCCTTTGTTTCTTCTTCTTCTTCTTTATCTTGCAATAATTGAGCCTCTTTACAGATAGTCAATATTCACTGTAATGGCTTCAGAAAACTAAGTGCTTTCTGGTTACTCGTTGGATGTAACTTTGCGGAGGCTTTAAATTAGATGATGAGACTAAGTGGCATGTAGCTCTTTAACTCTCACTGGAAGAGGAGAGAGAGATAGTGAATATGTCCAATAGGAGAGAATAAATGTGCTTGCGATGTGTGAAACGAACATGAGTGGAAATGAAGAACTCGCCTCACAGCGAAGATGCAGATGAAATATATGTGAGAAGAGATTGCCTTTTAAATATGAATGAATGCATACAAAGAGTAGAAAAAGTAGTGAATGCGCATCAAATCAGACTACGAAGGCACCAAATGAAGCAATTGAAAGGAGGATAAAATGAATTTAGATGGGAACGGAAGTTAATTCGAACGGAAACAGGAAGTGATTGACGAAGAAAAGAATAGATGTGTGAAAATCGACTGAGAATTTATCCATATTTGTGACCAATGGGAAGTTAAAAGAATAAAAAATATATAATGCGATACAGAAGATGAAGGGAATGTGAATTTAACTACTTTCTAATGAGCAAACCATGTGTTGTAACATGATTCATGATAGATAGTATGCGAGAGGTTGATAATAGAGTGAAGTGTCTTAAAATTTGGGGTGAAACTAGAATGGATGATATAATGCTAAAATCTGATGGGGACTTTGTTAAAGAGTAGGTCTAGTGATTGTAAGGCTTTGGAAAGTGGAACAGCGATCTAAGTAGGCGTAATTTCTATCTCCTTAGGCGTGGGTCAGATACCTAACCTAGGTTTCAGACTTAAACAGATACCGAACTACGTATCTTTATGCCAAAGAAAAAAAAAAGGAAAGAAAGATGTGAGAGTGTAAAAGGCTGAATCGGACAGCTTTAGACTTTATTTGTCATAAAGCAAAGTGGTGCAATTTTGCCACTTCACGACCATACTCCACAAGGACCAGTTCCTAAAAGAAGTTCACTTGAAGGTGGCGGAATTGCACCGATTTTTTGAACTTGTATTTAACCAACGTTTCTTGGAGTCGCACTCACATTGCCTTATTGACTCTTGTATCGCGCCATAGACATTGTACTTTGTCTTTTAGCCCCGTTCCTTTGTTTAATCAAATCTTGAGTACTAATGCGAATTTTATTCCTTCCTATTCCAGTATCTTCTGCGAATAGTGAATCCGATCTATTACACTGGTATTCGGTTGGCAACACTGGAGCCTTCCGCAATTCTATAAAGAGTTTTCTTGTATACACTGGGAAGCTTCTACTCGCATTACATCGTGAAAACTCAACGTTGCATCTTTGTTCGTAGACCCACGGGCTTCTATTAGGCAACGGCTGTCATTTTGTCCGTAGCCGATCTCGACGGTGACAATATGTCTGATAGACGCAATCAACCCATAAGATTAAAGGGTTCAAATACACGAAATTACTTAGAGAGTTCAATGTGACACTCGGAACAGTAGTGCCGATGGATCTGTTCAAGGCACCGACCTGGGCGATACTACCTTTGATCGTTTGTCGTCACCTCTCTGCTTACAAAGCTTTCACAATACCTGAAGTTTTGCACTTACATTTCTTGCAGGATACATCTCATCATACCGGAGTCATGGCGGTGTACACAGATGGTTTTAAGTCCAAAAATGGTGTTTGACTTTTAAACTAACTCCCCCTTGTTTTAAGTGGGTTGGGCGTTTCCGTGCGTTGATTCTTCACACTTGGTATGGGAGATTATGCCGTTTCAAGTTTGAAGGCCGTTTGAATTCGATAGAGAATCAGTGATCTTAGTATCATTGAGTAAAAGAAATCTCCACATACCTTAATTAGTGATATCAACATTGCCAGGTCTGCTGCGAGTTTGGGGGAAGTCGAAGTTGTTTTCTGTTGGTTCCTGGACATGTTGGGGTAGCTGGAAACCCCAGGACTGATGAGGGACACGAGTGTCTGAACATACTGAGCAACTAGACATGCGTTTTGCTCTTTCACACACTATATGCATATCTTTAATAAGGTCAGCCATTAGGAAAACATATCATAGAAAATGAGAGACGGCACAAGGGAATTTAAAGTTGCCTGCCAATGTTCCCATAATTTCCTCTTCGTGTTATTCCCTAATTCCTCGACACTATGAATCATTTTCTGTCGTATTTGAATCTGACACACTAGTAGGACGCAGCTCAATCTGATGGAGCGCTCCTCTCCTAGTTTCTGCTTTGAATGTTTGGTCCCTTCGACTGTACGCCTCATTTTGGTTTAAAGTTCTAGTCTGGCAGAGTTTCGTGTGCGGTAATTCTCCTAATACTGTGATGAGCCTGGTTTTTACCACTTTATATTCTTGCTAGGGTCGGTATCCTGCACACCAGAGTGGTTTGATAGTTTTTCAGGATTCAGACGACCTGCATACTATTTGAATTTTTCTTTAAATTGTTGCTTGCGTTTTTTAGTCTCTGAAGCAAGTGGGCTGCACATAGGCTATTCAAGCGTGTCTATATTTTTTTACATGTTTATTTAAATTTTAATGAATTTGTGTATTCATATTATTAATTTTGGGCCGCTGTGCCCTCTTTGGTCGCCAGCAGATGAGACTGACTAAAAATCCACTTTTTTTGCAAATATCTCGTGTACTTGTGCACATCCATGCGATAAAAGAACCTGTTTAAGCATGCAAGTTTCCTTCAAAACATAAACCTACCAAGCCTTCTTTCTTCATCTTTATTTATTCTTATTGTACCAAATGCTCCACCTATTTCAGGTATTTGCCCTTTCATATTTTCCACAACCATCACTCGATACCCATTCCTTTTCCCATCCATCACTCACATAATTCATGACAGGAACCCTTTTCTAAGCTTACTTTCTGCATACTCTCTTACCTCATCCAATTCCCTTTTTAAAAATCTCAACTATATCCACATATTTCTCGAACTCACACCTTCATTTTCAACTATTTCATGATGCCACCGCTGATTCGATTGATTCAATAGTAATACCACATCTTCTTAGCCCCCTATTTCATCGATGCATACCTAAACATACCCACTTTTGCCTCACGGATTTGCACACGCTGGCACATGTACATAGCGAGCACGTATAGAATTTCCGGTTCCGTTTCCGTTTCCTGTCTTTCCCCAACGTCGCGCAATCAGGACTATCGTCGGTGGGACACACACCGGCGTCTGATCTTGGCCGCGATCAGGTCTGCGGTGAGAGGAGATTATTCTGTTCTTCTCACTCCCACCGACCTCCGATCTAACTAGAAACAAGGTCTTCCAAGGAAGAACATCAGTCGTTTCTCGAACTAGTTTAGGAACAAAATTTATTCAAAACGCAAAGACTAAAGATAACACGAAGAAATCTTCCGCGAGAAAAACGAACTCCGCCTTCGTCAAGCTTTATCCAAGACGCTTAGTTTTTCCGGAGAATTTCCATAAAGAGAGAACAAGCATTATTACTTCATTTTTTTTCTTTCACACTCTCTTTCTAGCCGTGTCGATTTCAATTCACTTGATACAATCTCCAGAGCCACTTGAAGTACAAGGGCAAAGACCTGAACGCGCACTCTTCTCAGGTGTTCTATACACAGTGCAAAGCAGTTATTGAATTCTAGTCCTAATAAGTCTATTTTAACAAAATAATTATTTTTATATAAAACGCTTGATGATTTTTTATCAGTAGAAGTGATCACCAAGTGCATTCCAATAATAACCAATATATATATATATATATATATATATATATATATATATATGTATATATGTATATATGTATATATGTATATATGTATATATGTATATATGTATATATATATATATATATATATATATATATATATATATATATATATATATATATATATATATATATATATATATATATATATATATATATATATATATATATATATATATATATATATATATATATATATATATATATTCTCGTCTTCAAACCCATTCATTCAAACGATAGCAAAATTACGCATGAATTTTTGCCCATAAAAGTCATTTCTAAATTTCATGTCGAATATCCATAAATTTGTAACTTGTGCACTTTTACAACACGCACTATTAGTTGACACTATTTATGTGAAAGAATGCGGATTCTGTACTCCGACATTTGTTGATCAAAGTCATGCTTTGGTTAAAAATCTTGCAAGGGTAAAATGACAAGTTCAATGTGCTAATTCTCCATTTAATCCGCCGCTTGACTTTGACTATTTCTGTTTTCCAAATTTATTTGCCAATAACAACCAAATAATTGTCTTAATAATCGATTTACAGGGGGTACAGCCCCCTTGGTGAATCCACGATTTTCCTTCTCAATAAATTTCTTTGTTAAGACTAGGGCATCACTGAGATCTTCCCGCAATATTTTTCTTGTCGCTATACTCTGATCTTCCAAGATTTCTAGCAAAGGTACTGAGGTAAAAAGATAATCAAATCCTACATAATGGGCTGCCTCTAAAATTGAATTGCATGGCTATTTCCATCACTATATTTGGGCGTTTTTCAAGTCTTATATCTGAGATGATTGTACATAGATGAACTACAATTTTTTCACCATCAAAAAGTAAGCCATCAGTACTACATGCAGCCGAATCATATTGGCTTACCTCTTATAAACCACTTGTCTACATACATCCCAGAGTAAGGCATCATGAGCTAATCTATATCGCAGAATTCTTGCTTGTAAGGCTTCAGGGCTAGGGCGTTTTCGGTAGGTCTAGGGATTAGTGTCTTTGAGAGGGTTTTGGAATTTATAGATTTTGAGAGGGGATTGGGGATAAGCAGTTGGCTCGAACGTAGCCCTGAGTGCCAAATGAAACTCTTTTTAGAAGAATGTGTAATTTCAGGATGATGGACTAGACGATGCCTCAATCTCTTCCATATTTATTCTATTGATTTGGGGCTAGGAGTACTGCCTAAGCAAGGACATCTGCATATTGGGCGAATTTGGGGTATTACCATGAGCTTTTCACTTAGCAGAAGTAAGCTGAGAGAACAATAGAATGGCTTCCGTTTCTGGAGGGACGGGGGCAGTTCTTTTACGGAGCCTGCAACTGGGTTCAGTTGACATGGTGGCTGCAATGCCTGAAAGAATAACAGCGGATTGTCTTTTAGTACTTTTAAAGAAAATCATTTCAAATGAGTTAGAAAGTGCATATAATATATGAAATCGCAATGAGGGAGGATGAAAATCAAGGCCACCGCTCGGTCACAGAGCTACCGCCTTTTAGTAGTCGGTAGTCGGGCGTGCCTCTAACTTGCATTTACAGATATCGGCTTCACCACCTTAAAAATAGGGGATAGAGTAGGAATATGGAGTTAAATGACGGTAATTATCTAGGAGTGGACACATTTGTATCGCTTCTCTGGGGATAAAGACCCTCAAAGTGGTCATCTACAGGTACGAGTATATATCTCGAAGGGTCTTGACAAAATATGTACATCATGTATTGGCAGAAGTTGAGGCGTTGGGGCTTGTTCACGGTGACCACACCACCCAGTAATTGTCGGAGAACAACTGTTCTTTGACTAGCAAAACGCGACTTTAAAATTAAGGACCCATCTGAATGGGGCCGGGCATCAATTCTGGCTATTGAGATTTTAACATCCATCGCATGAAAAAGTATCTATTGATTTGGGGGGTAAAGAGGCCGATAACGTCGATGGACACAAACAGAGAGAACGTCTACTATGGGAATATGAGATTGAGACTGTATTTTTGAATATCTAGTAGACGTTTAGAGGTCGTTTAAGGGCTCGAGTTTGTTACCGGATAGTTGTTTGAGTTTGGAAAATTCGATGGAGTAGGGGTAAAATGATTTGAGTTTGTGAAACGTGAGAGGGAAGAAATTGGTTGCGATTCGGATTGCGATACGATAACAGAGCCTGAAGGGTATTGGAAGAGGGTAGTTGGATTTATTGATTAATCCATTTTCGTTGCCAGTTCTTTTACATACTTTTAATATTCAAAAACGCAAAATTCCAGCCATCATAATACTCTTACAGCAACGCCAGCTGAGTAAGGCGCTTTATCCGGGTTAACGAGGTCCGATCCCCCCCGTATCAGGCATTTTTTGCTCCGAGGTATTACAATTAACTCAACTGATAACGTACTACTGTTCGGGCACCAACTATCCAAAACGGTTTGGCCTATTTAGGACAACAAAACCAAGCGAAAGGCAAAAATGAACACAAATCTTCATAATGACTAGGTAAGGGAGAACGAAATGCAAAATAGCAGAAGAGAAAAGGGAGAAAATAAAAAGGGTAGGGATAGTAACGGCATATTAAAAGTCCTCTTTGTCGCATTCAAGCCTGCTAACCAAACTCATCTTGAGAAGGCGAGAGCCAAATTGCAGCCAGCCTACGAAAGACTGCGGACTAAGAGGGGGCCGTGATTATTATTGCAACACATGGTTTACATAATATCCTTTTGCGGTGTGGTCGAGAGATGCTGGAAAACTACTTCTTGCCTTTCTGTTTAAAAGTTTTATGTCAATATTTAGTGAATCACAACATCATCTGGTGCGGGGAATAACAAAGCGAAGCCTATAGAATTATGCTCTAAAGATATAAATTTACCCAGGCGGAATACACCATCTCAATACATGTTTACAGAGAGTGGCAGGGGTTCTTGGGGTTGGTCAATATTTAATGGTCCATGTCTCTACATCTTTTCTTAGATTATATGAAGTTTTCCTTTACCATGGAAAGAGAAACGCCCACATCTCGATATATTACCATAACGATCTCTTACGGATTATACGGCATTCTTTAGTTCGTACGCCTCGTTTTTCAGCCTCTAACTTGGCAATATAAATTGAGGCCAATATCTTAATTTTATATTCGTCTGACCAAAGAACCTTAATTTAGTAAATATATGGTTGAAATAAATGCTCCTTATCATAGGTGAGATGTCCATACGCTTGGAAATTCATTAACTACCTCCCTTCTTCACTTTATATACCCACTCAAAAACGGGAGTTTTACCACAGGAAAGCGCAAGGCCATTCCCGTAAGGGTCTTCTCTTCGAAGAGGCCCCCCGTTTCTCCTACTTGCTAGGCTTGGAGGGCTTATTCCTTCAGAGGAATTGCCGCTGACTCTGTATCAATTGACAGGAGCTGCGAAGGTTTGTCTTGTCCAGTTTTCGGTTAGCTTTTTTGGGCAGGAAATCAAGCTGGGCGCGTCCCCCCTGCCCACTCTCCAGGGGTATAAAGCTTTTGCGACACCAGCACCACCACGGTATGGGGACCAGGGAGTAGAATGCGCCATTTACACCAGCATGATACCTTCGTTCATCTCTTTTCTGTAAATACCTCTAATAAGGAAGTAGCAGTGCAGTTGGATAGGAGGTATACTGTTATTTCTGCGTACATTTCACCGACTTCGACGGTTGTAGAGGCCCTTTCTACTACTCAGGTATTTGAACGGTAGACACCCATTTGGGGGAGATTACTCGATCAATCCTAGGGGTCAAGTCCTTGCCGACCAAATATCGAGCTGGAGATAAGTGTCCTAAATGTGGATGAACTTATGCATCACTACCAGAGAACCGCTTCATTTTCCTGTCTTGGTCTATCTTTGTGCTCTCGGATGCACAGCCTAAGTTTAGGTGGGAGGTGGTCGATGACCTCCATGGTAGTGATCACTTTCTCATTAAAATAGCATTCTGTGGATGGCTGCCGTCTGAGAAACTCCTCTTTCTGGCTTGCCGCGGGCGTGGTAGTCTGTATTTCAGGAAATGACTGATTTCTCTATCTGAGTTGAGGAGTTTAGGTCGGTGAATTAGGCCGTTAAATTCTTTTCCGGCCACCTCATCGATGTGGGTCTAACAACTTTTCCTAGATCATCTGGTTGTTTTGCACGCCAACTTCTTCCGTGTTGGTCAGCTGGGTGTGAGACGGCCGTCAAACAAAAGTGTTTTGCATACATGCGTTATAAAAGTCGCACGAACGATTTAACTGGCGGTGAATTTCAGGGAGCTAGGACTAGGTTCTGATATGTTTCGAAGCACGCCCGACGCTCTTCCTGTCGGGCGAACGAGTTTTCACTTAACGGGAAGAACCCTCTAGCAGAGGAGTGGAAGCGAGTCAACAGGTTTCGAGGCATGTTCTCCCAGGAGATCATCAATTCCGCGTAGAGGTGGATAGAGCCCTCTCTGGACGAATGAAATAGGAAGAAGCTGTCCTGTGGGGATGTGTTCTTAGTGTCAAACAAATTTCAAACAATCAAAACTGAGCAACTAGATCCATCGCGAATAAGACCGAAGAACAACAAATTAACCACAAACCGATAAACCAGAAATTGCATGAAATGCGGTGAGCATCTGGTAAAATCCACGACACTACACGAAAATTAAATTAACCAAATAACCTTACCTGACCAGGAAAACATTAAAGTTTACTATAAAGATCGATTTGACAGTAGCAGAAAAAGAACTGCTGAATATTAACCAAATATTCCGCTAAAATCGATAATGAACTAGCCAAGTGTAAACCAAGAATAAACCACAAACGAGCAAAAGGCTAAATAACGAAAGTAAAACGTACGAGAAAACTCACAAAAGAATTTATACAATAAAATTGAAACAAAAGAAAGGATACAAATCCTTAAATAGCAAATGAAGACAAAAGTTCGAAAACTTCAAACAAAACCCAGATACAAACCAAAAGAAAAAAAGCGAAACGAAAGCGTTCGCAAGGCATCCTGACACACAATACTCCTAATCACCACCATCCAAATCCTTTTCATATTCATTTTTTTCTCATCCCCATAATCATTATCTTTCACATCTACATACGTACACATTAGTTGTACGTATTTTATCCCAAGATTCATTCTTGGTTATGTCCGTTCGTCGCTCAACCGTTCTACAGGTAAAGAAGGCAAGGTCCAATGTAAAACGAAACATCACCATCGCGTCAAGCACAGAGGATACTTCCGTCTGAAGATGCTTGAAGAAAGGCAAAAGCTCACAGCAAAAGCTCATCTCAAACTAGATATTAAAACCTGCTTATAACGTTACTATATTGTCGTGGTATAGGAAGGACCAAGTGATGGCAGTTCGTATGTATAGGCTGATTACGTACTTCAAAATTCCTTGATTACGTTATCTCTCTAAGAGTGCTCTATTTTTAATTATGATTAAAATTATAATTATTATTACGCGCATCTTTGAGGGTTCCTAGTGCATTGCTTAGCCTTTCGAGGATTGAATAAAAAATGTTTCTATGAAAACTAAAACTTTAATTAAAAATATTAACCAATGAAATTTAACACACTAAATACACAGAAATGAATTCAACAAATTTAAGTGGGGGCTTTCTAAATCACATACTTGCATTTATACTAATTGTTGACCCACAGCTCATTTTAATCTCAAATGAAACTGACCTCAACGAAACATATACCAAAAGTTTAAATACCTTACGCGATTCCATGAGAATCGGATTTGAGTCTGACCTTGAACTCAATAGTTGTCACCAAGAATGTTTTTTCCGGGCCGACGCGTGGATTACCGCCCAGATAGGTAGAAGGGAGAAATACTTAAAAGTCACAGAGGACTTCGGGGCGTGTGGCAGATGGAGAGACGCCCTTCTGGAGGAAATGATCTCACCTCGGGACAGGGAAAGAATGTTTCTTCTTCTCTTTGGGATACTCTGGGAATAATTTGCACAGGCGAGCGATGAGTCAATGCGTGAATCCTTTGACTCAGGGGAGTGCTTGAGGGAGTTCACTTAGGGACATTCATCAAGGGCGGGGACTATCTCTAAGTTTTGGGATACACCAGGACAGATGGTTTTTCTGGCGAGAGTTAGTTAAACTTGCTTCTCAAATCAAGTTAACTTAAAGTTCGTTGTGACCACCAGGAACTGGGTCAAGGATGAGCTTCTTCTTAGTTCCTCTCGTTGGTTTGCCGGGCATTTATGCCGGTCTTTGCTGTCTAGATCTCTCTAAGGATCTACCTCTGATAGGATTCTAAATTTGGTGTGACCAGCAGGAACTGGCTCCGGATGAGCTTCTTTTTATTCCCGTTCGAAGCTCGACTACGGATGCAAGTTTTATGCATCCGCAGCCGAGCGTTTATTGTGGAAGGTGGATTCAATCCACCACAGTGGCATTCGCCTTGCCACCGGTGCCTTCCGTACTTCCCCCATTGAGAGCCTGTTGTTCGATGCTGGGGAGATGCCACTTGCTCTGCGCTGCGTGCAGTGCATCACCCGCCTGTACGCGCAAGCCCGGCGCCTCCCTCAGTCACCAACAGCTCTCACTGCTTCCGCAGCTGATCTCGATGGTGCCTATGCCGCCGAGAGACGCCAGTCATACCCAAAGCCCTTTGGGTTTAGGGCCAGGAAACTCCTTCAAGAGGTAGATATAGCTCTCAGGCCGGTGGCGCCCCTGGTTCTGCCCAGGACGCCACCCTGGAAGGTACCACATTTGGCTATTTGTCGCCACGCCTCTGCTCCCAAAGCTTGTACGGCACCGGGAGTATGGCGATCCACCTTTTTGGAGCACACATGGTGTCACGCTAAAACCGTGCCAGTGTATACGGATGGCTTCAAGTCCCAAGAGGGGGTCGGCTTCCACGCCGTATCCCCTCTGTTTGAAGTCAGCGGGGCTCTATCAGGCGCTGCGTCTGTCTTCACGGCCGAGCTGGTGGCAATACACCACTCGGTACGGGAGATTACGCGACGTGCCCGGTTCGGAGACCGGATTGTGATCTATAGCGACTCACAAAGCGCCCTGTGTGCTCTCGGGGCATTGGAATCTCCGCATCCCCTGGTTCGCGATATCCGTGACGCCACGGTTTTGGCGAGCGGGGTGGATGTCGAGATTATCTTCTGCTGGGTTCCTGGACATGTAGGAATTGCGGGGAATGAGCGCGCCGATGAGGGCGCCAAAGAGTCCGCGAGGACTCTGCGACCGAAACAGCGTTTCGCTCTTCCTCCCACCGACTACATGGCAGGAATACGGGCAGCTCTTCGGACTGCTTGGCAAAGAAGATGGGAGACGGTCAAAGGGAACTTAAAGTTGGGTGCCATTGCCCTGCGACTGTTCCCATGGACCTATCCCCCAATGCCGCGACTGCTTCAGGTCGCTTTCTGTCGTATCAGAATCGGACATACTCGTGTGACACATCGCTATCTAATGGAGCGCTCGCCAGCGCCCTATTGAGACGACTGCGTCGTCCCCCAGACTGTTCGGCACATTCTTGTCGAATGTTCCAGTCTGGGTGATCTTCGCGCACGATACCTGTTCCGGTACCGGGATGGGTGGGGTCACTACTGCCTGTCCCTTTTGCTCGGGACGAGTGCGTGCACTTTGACTGGTGGACTTGTTGACTTTTGGGGGAAGGCCGGCCTTCTCCCTTTCATTTAACTAGATTTAATTGTTGTTTTTGTTATTGTTATGTTTATTTCTTTTTATTGTTGTTTCCGGTTCAATTTTTTAAAGTAGCCTAGAACTAGGCTGTTTGTTTACGGCGACTTATGCCTAAGTCGGCAGTTGCCAGATAGCCCCTTAAAAAAAATTCTTCCCTATTCCCTTCTGTTGGTAGCCGGGCCTCTTGCCGTCTTAGTCGTCTTCTTGACTAAAGTAATCTACTACGTTTTTCCAAAGTTATTTGGATTTATACTTCGCCACCCCACAGGGGGTAGGGTAAGGAGGGGGGGGGGATGCGTGGACAGGCTGCATTGAGTCTCCTCCTCCAACGTTTTTTCTCAGAGCGTCGTTCAGTTAGCCCTAAAGGACCTTCTGGCTTAAGGACGACGCTCCTCTAATTTCGTATATGTGGTGAAATTGAATAACAGCTCTTAGGGAAACTCTTGCTGTTTTAACCGATGTTAGGATTTCGGGTCCCACCTGAACCGATTAGTGCATTATGTGGTCTAGGACGGCCGTTCAGATTTTCTTCGAGACGAGGGGCGAGAGGGGAGGTTAACTGGTCGGGCTATGCAGCCAACCCAAAATGCCAGGACGTTGTGAGTAAAGACCAGAGGCTCAATTGCGAGGGGTGGGGGGAGATTCGATTCCCTTACATACTCTTACATATATGAAAATGCTAGAGGTGAAATACAATTTTGTCTTCGATAAAACATGTATATATGTCAAAGGGTGTTCAATTTTTGGTAGGACCACTTCGTTATTTCCTTGCTCGAGATCAGGGATTTAAGAAAGGAAATAGTATATAAGAACCTCTACTTGATTTCTGTAGGGGCGTTTTTGTACAAGGATAAATAGGGAGCGGAAAGATAAGATAGGGCAAGATAAAAATGGAGGAGGGTTGCGCCAAGAAAAATTGGGGAGAGTTTCGCCCAGAAAAATTGGGGAGAGTTGCGGTCTTTTAAAGTAGTAGATTAGGGAGGCTTATGAAACTTGAAACAATAGCCCCACAGTTTTGCTACTTCAAAACGCCACCGGCTGAGTATGTACTTGTTGTCCGAAGTAGGATTCGGTAACTAGTTAGCACTAAATTAGAAAAGCGATGAATGTAGTCACGGGGTATGAGAATTCCGGTGATCTAATTCTAAGCTAAAAGGTGCGACAAAGGAAAACGCTTTTAATTACGGCCCCTCAGGGGTAGTTAAATGGCTCCATGATATTTCACAAAAGATATATGATGTAACGCAGAGAAGGGGAGGTAAAAAGACAGCGTTGAATCGAGACTGAAACTCCCTACTCTGTGCAACAGCGAACTCAGCCACGAGACCAACGAGTTGGTTTGACCTGGAAAGGGTAATTAAAAAGTGATGGAAGGAGCTTCGGGCGTCTTTTATTGACAATATATATCAAACTTTAGCTTATTACAGATATTCGGATTCGACAGTACACGCGTTGTTTTTTTGTTTTTTTATTACACTTGCTATAGCTGCACTAAATAATGCTACTGATTATCAAGTCCCCAGTTTGTCATTATCCTATAAGCAAAGAGATCATCAATGTAAGGCGCATTGGATGATTACAAGTGGTCATTGTAGTGTAGTAATAACGAAATATGTAGTGCCACTGTGGAAATGGAGTAGGTTTGATAATGAGGCCTCACATGAGCAACATGAAGGCTTGTAACAACTATGCGCATGCAAATAATGTATAGCACTTTTCATAAATAATAATAACTCTCTGTATAAATAATATGTAACATCTCTGTAAAAGAATAATGCATAGCTTTTGTGACAAAGAACTTATGTATAACAATAGTCCATGTAAATGATAATATATACTTTGCTTGTAAAGGCCTAAGGCGGGGAAAATGAATTCGAGACGTTTATCCTTTAGCAAACCTATGCACATGTACACACATAAATAGTAAAAGCTTGTTTAAACAACCTTGTAAGCAGACACAGAGCGAAGACACGATAGTATCAGGGATTATTTACTATCGAGGAACCGCAAAACGCAAAGTCGTATTTTGGGGAATTTGAGATAATATGAAACTCTATCTCCGTGGACGCACAAAATAGCACGGAGTGGAGGAGGCTCCACCCAAACAAAATCATTGGTAAATGGTAGGCCACGCCCACGGTATGCGCCACCGTGTATACCATCGTCACAGACAGTTAAGATGCCAACCAGAAACACGAATAATCTCGCCTGAATACACGATGCGCCCTTTAGGAATTCATCTTACACTGGAGTGGGCCGATTTCTACACCCTAATAAAGAGACAGAGATTCCGTTCTTTGAGATTTCCTTTTTCTAAGGGTAATCCATATCGACCCTCTTAACCAGCCCTTCTAACCTCAAACCGAAGGAGAGTTTTATCTTTCCTCGAACAATTGGATTAGACCTAGCTCGGGTCTACCATCAGATTTCACTGAAATAGGAGTGATATGAAAGACCGCTGTGGTAACCCCCATTTGCCTTTTGGTCTCGGAAAACGAGTTGCACTTTCCAGCGTCACGTGGCCATTTTATTTTGAGGATTAGATTTCTTTTTATATAAAGACGACATTCTAATATTTTATGACAACATGGATGACTATGTAGACCACTTACACCAAATATTCAGAATACTGACTGGAAACAACCTACGCATATCGATGGAGAATTGCAAATTTGCAAAAGAAGAAATCGATTGCCTGGGTCATCGTATTTCGGCTGCGGGAGTATACCCGCCACCTAGAAAATTAAGGAGATCAGCGATTTGCCACTACCAACGAACTACATGGGATTACGCCGATACCTGGGTAAACGAGACTGCAACAGAAGAATGACACCGAATTTTGCTGCAATTGTGGCTCACGCGAATTCAAACAAACGCTCGGTAGCTCATCTTGAATGATGCTGCACGAGAAGCATTTAATGCCACTAAAATATCTTTGGTAGCGACGAACAGCTTCCAATACGTGGTAGACGCTGCCCTCCATCAAATGGTAAATAGATCCCCGCAACCCGTGGCACTTTTCTCAAGCAAATTCAACAGGAAACAACAAGCTTACTCTTCCTACGATAGGGAACTCCTGGTGGCGTATCTTGCTGTGATCCTTTTCCAGCCTATGGTCAAGGGACGTCATGTAACTTTATGCACGGACCACAAACCGCTAGTGTCAGCCTTTTCTTCGCTATTGTGTGCCAAAACAGACAGGCAACAACATTACTGGACGGCGATCTTGGAATATGTCAGCGAAATAGCGAACATACTTGGACAAGATAACGTAGTTGCTGATTGATTATCACGGAATGTCAATTCGGTTCAAATGGCTGCTAAAACATCATTGGCTAATGGTAGGCTACGCCCACGGTGTACCATCTTGGATAGACCGAGAGGGACAGTCTTGCAGTAACTCAGTCAAGCAGAGTTACGGACACAGTCAGTCTTAGAGTCGCAGACAGTTAAGATACCAACCCAAAACACGAATAGGCTTGCCTGAATACACGGCACGCCCGTTTCTAATTCATCTTACGGTGAAGTAACTCGAAATCTACGCCCTTAAATAAAAAGGCCCAAATTCCGACGTTTGGGAAGTTTCTTTCCTACTGGTAATCCCTATCGATCCTCTTAACCAGCTTACTTAACCTCAAGCCGAGGGAGATATTATCTTTCCTCGAACAATTGGAGTCAGTTTGAAGTCGGCGCCAATTTTCCGTGTGGCCCTATAACGAGATCGTTACTGTTAATCAAAATCGGGTCGGATTAGTACTTGGAAGGTTCACTACCAGAACCGTGGACAACCTCACAACTGCATTTTCCTCAGAGATCAACCACTATAACTGGTAACGTACCCATATTCAACTCACCACAACCTAACGCTACCAACTTCACCTACCTATTACTACCACCACCAAGATCCTATAAATATTTAACCCTATTAATGCAAAACAAACTCAAGATTCATAAAGTAATAATAATGTACTTTAAATTCAATTATTATATTGGTAAACCTGGGGTGTGAAAGAATTGACACGAATGCCGTAGTGTAGTCGCACCTGCTATATCCTTTCATTTGTTCAATCCGTCCTTAGTCTTACTTAACCGAGTGAAAATGGCTTCATTGGTTCAACAAATTTTCACTTTTCATTTAAAATAAAAACTAATCTAATTCGAATAAAGACTGCGGCACTATCTTCATTAATGTCAATTAATGACTGCAGAGTTGCAATAAGACTACAATTTCATGCTTTCTTTATTTTTACGTCGGGGACGATAAAGTAATGGTGATTCCGAGTCTGCAATACTTGTGCGTGTGTATGTTTGTGTGCGAGAGAGATAAAGAGGGACAGACAGACATCTAGTAGTCTAATAGGAGAGAGAGTTGTTTAATGCGTGTTATAATCTTCTATAGCGATTAGAGTCCCTTCCTCCCCGCAACATTCAGACAAATGCTACCTCTGAAAAAGTTTCGATTACCCAATATCAACAAGCCTAATTTAGGCCCGTTTCCGTATTAAAATCTATAAGAAATTTCTATTTGTTTTCTTTAGATACTTCGTCTTACTATCTCTATTAATTTGAATATTTAGTTTATTAAGAATACTAATAAAATAATACTTTTTTACAGTTTCGTTTCATATTCGAAATATTTTTTAACGTTAAAATCTATTCTCTTTATCACTTGAGATAAACACAACTTTCTCTGTGTAATGCATTTTATCGCATCATTGTTATTATTATTATGCACTATATAGTGAAAATGATATTTATCAAATTAGAAGCGAAATGTAAGAAACTTACTAAAATAAAAACTGATAAGGTTTTATTAATAATATAAAACAATAAAGGCAAGAGTTCCAAGTCTTCTAAGTACATATTTGGGATTAAGGTGGTTAGTAGATGTCCTTGCCCTCGTTGGTCATCTCAAACGTGCAGGTTTCTTCTATCTTGGTATCCCCTTAGTGTTACTCGAGTTTCAGCGCCATCACCTCTTTAAAACGAATATTGCTGCGTAGACATAGAATTCTTTCCCCGAGTAGGAATGGCCTAGAATCTGAGCAGAACTAAGCTATTGAAGATCTGAGCACACAAGAAAACTGTACCCTCACATACCGACGCAGACAGAAGGGAAGGTGGCCTCAATGGCAGGCAAAACAAACACGACAAGACGAACAGATGCGAAAAATTAGAAGCTGAATCCTTTTGCATTCGCAGCATCTGTCATTTGCTATGAAACTAAAGTGACGATATCGAATTTCAGATATTATTATGCCTGGTTTCAAAATGAATGAGTGAATGATACAAAGCTGTACAATTAAGGGTGAGGAAAGTGAAAACAAATCCATTTTACCAAATTCTACCTTTTACCCTTCGAAAGTTCATTTCAAAGCATTTAAGGAAATTGGAAACGTACAAATGAGTACCGAAGAATCAAAAATGATACCAGTAAAACCATCCAGTGAATGGAACTAAACCTTTGCTGTAAATCCCATTTATTTTTTCTTAATTTTGCAATTAACTTTACTACCAGTAGACCGCGAGTTACAACCAGTTGTACTAGTAAACCGGAAATATACGTGTAAATAATTTGGTATCGAAGGTGATCTTTGTATTTCTCTAAATGATTATGGGTGTCATTACGTGAGGGACAAAGGCCATATATACAAGTGTGACAATGGTTTTTTTTTTATTTCATGTCTAGAACATGCGTCTGCGTCTGCAAGTCATGTTTACTACGTGTTTTGGTGATACCGCATTTGTGGACCGGTTACCTAACTAACCTCATTTCAAATTAACGATAAAAAAGGATTAAAAAAAAATCTATAGAATTCTTCACTGACCAAAACTTACTATGAAATGACTCAATATATATAGCACCCCAAGAGGACGTATTTTGAACTGAAGCGCCTGTAGTTACAGGGGAATCCACCCCCTACCCCTCGTTCTCCAGTACCCGTAGGTTAAATTTGTTAATTCGGTTTCTCTACTTTCTTCAAATTTCACCATCCTTAATTACACCACCTTCTTTCCAAAACTTTTTGAAAAAACTATCTGGTGTAGCTTCCTTCGTTAGTTTTCCCTACACTTCTCTCAAAATAATAAAAATAATACTAATCCGAAATAATTAAGAGGTAATCAATACAAAAATAATGGGAAACATATGCACCCTTAAATATAAAGGTATTAGTTAGCTAGTTAATTATTAAGTCATCCTATAAGTGTTGCGCGTTTTTTCATGCTTATCATTATTTCATGGCTAGAAATCAAACGGCTCTTTGAAGTTATTTATATTTAAATAGGTATTTAATACGCTATTTATAGACTTTTGTAACATGAGCATTCTCAGTATACGACCGAAGAGGGTATGATAAACTACATACTGAAACTAGTCTCGTAAATTAAACTTTTGGCTTCTATACAGTAGTTTCACTATCATATCATAACTCGCCATTGAGTTCTTTTATTTAAATAAGTATTTATTTAAAATTTACAATGTATTATAGTTTCCACTAGTTTCTATCACTATCTCCATCTACTAACTTTTGAATACCATTTTTTAAAAATCGCTTGATTTTCATTTGTGACGATTACAGCATTTTGTCAATCTTTTGCTAATTCGAAATCCAAGGAAGTGACTAAAGGTCATTAATTCCCCCCCCCCCTCTCTCTCTCTCTCTCTCTCTCTCTCTCTCTCTCTCTCTCTCTCTCTCTCTCTCTCTCTCTCTCTCTCTCTCTCTCTATGGGCGCTGTAGACGACTGTGGATTGAAAACCCGCAGACGCGTACCGGTGGGGATGCTCCCGAGGTGGGGTCCAAGCCGGACTGCCCATGTGAGGAACATGTCGCTAAACCAGCGTTTTGCAGACCTCTGTACGGCGGAGGGTGTCTTTTTTGTCGACCCGTAGGCCGTATTTTATGGTAGAAAAGACCTCTACCAAAGGGATGGGGTGCACCTCTCCTTTAAGGGCAAGGCTTTCCTAGGATGTCATATGCGCACCCAAAGGAGTGTCCGGCCCATTGGAAAGGCGGACGTACGCCAGTACGCCCGAGTCACTCCCCAAACAACCTTCTTGGAGGTTGTCAAAAATGGTGCCACCGCGACAACCAAGAAGCCGGGAAAAGGAAGAGTATAGGGGGTCCTACATTAGGGGACTCCCTGAGAGTTCTTCTGCTCAATGCGAGGTCAATCAGAAACAACTTTCCTGAACTCCGTGGCCTCGTTGCGACGCACGAACCCGAAATGGTAGCCATAACAGAATCGTGGATAAAAACCTCAAACCGGGCCTTTGAAGGCGAATTCACGGTTCCTGGTTATCAACTCTTCCATAAAGATAGGCCAAACAGAGAGGGTGGCGGTGTAATGTTGTATGTCAAGGATACAATCGAATCTAAGAACTCCAACGTTATATCCGACCACGAGCTCCTAGAAGTTGACCTAGAGATCGGTCCTGTCAGATACAGGACCCTGCTGCTTTAAAGACCTCCTTCCTAACCCGTTGAGAAGAACAGGGAACTGTACCAGCTGCTGGGTGAGCTGGTTCAAGGCAGAGTGTGCATCGTTATGGGCGATTTCAACAGCCCAGTTGACTGGGAAACAAGAGCAGCATGTGGCGAGAGTGAGCTACTCTTGGAGTTCGCCAACAACGAGTTCCTCACTCAATGGGTCAGAGAACCGACGAAAGGAGACAATATCCTTGACTTGGTCTTCCCCTCTGATGATAATATCGTTGAGGATCTCTCTGTAGGCGAAGAGCTCGGTGGCAGTGATCACCAGCTAGTTGGATTTAGCGTCAAGATCCCGAAGGTAAGGTCTGTTGCCAGTCAATCAAGGAAACTTGACTTGAGAAGAGCAGACTTTGCAAGCCTTCGTGCTAGACTGACTGACGTGAGGCTAGAAGTGTGCGATGTTGTTGAAGACTCGTTGAATAGTTTCAAAACCACATTCATGAGTCTTCAATCGCGTTTAATCTTTCTAAAATGCTCCCGTCGGTCTTCTGTTCAACCTAAGTGGTTTAAATTTAATCGAAAAATCGGCCAACTGCTTAGGGAAAAGAGAACTGTGTACCGGCAATCAAAGATCTCGGGTGACTTTGACGAATACCGGAGGCTAGCCAGGAGAGTGAAGTCCAGCATAAGGGCGGCGAAGCGGTCTGAGGAACTCCGAGTGACAAGACTCTGCAAGGAGAATCCCAAGGAGTTCTTCGGCTATGTAAATATCCGTAAACCAATCCATCGTAGTATTGGGCCCTTAGTGTAAGAGGAGGGTGCATTAACTCAGTCAGATACAGAAAATGCTAACCTGCTTAATGACTACTCCTCCTCAGTGTTTACTGAAGAGTGTGGTCCCATCTCCCAGCCAATGGATTCCTACTCGGGGGAAAAGCTGGAGGATATGGACTTCACCGAAGTTGAAATCAAAAAGAAGATCAGTGACCTAATGACGAATAAGTCACCTGGCCCGGATGGGTTTCTACCTAAAGTGTTGAAAGAAGTGCGCGATCAAGTGTCACGACACCTGAGCGCAATCTTTAACATGTCAATCCGGACCAAATGCGTTCCTAGAGACTGGCGTGAGGCGGAGGTGACTCCAATCTTCAAGAAAGGAGATCGTAACCAACCGTCGAACTACTGACCTATCAGTCTGACTTCGATAGTCGGTAAACTCATGGAAAGCATCATGGTGGACAAAGTGAGGTCGTATTTAGAGTCAAACCTGCTACTGAGGAGTTCCCAGCACAGCTTCCGAAGGCAACGGTCATGCCTGACGAACTTCGTTTTCAGTGAGCACGATCGGGACAAGGCGGTGGATGTGGTCTACCTAGACTTTCAGAAAGCCTTTGATAAGGTACCACACCGCCGCCTTCTCCGGAAAGTGCGAGCGCTGGGCATAAAGGGGAAAGGTAGCCGGCTGGATCGAGAACTGGCTAAGTGGCAGACGGCAACGGGTGGTGGTGAATGGACAGGCTTCTGAGTGGGTGCCCGTTACTAGCGTGGTGCCTCAAGGTTCTGTCCTGGGACCACTACTATTTATCATCTACGTCAACGACTTAGACGGTGGCATGGTTGCGAAGATTTCCAAATTTGCCGACGATACCAAGCTTGGTATGAACGTTGCAAAGAATGGAAATCCTGCCCGCCTGCAGGAAGATCTTGGAAAGATTGGGGAGTGGTCGGGCACGTGGCAAATGCCTTTTAACGTGAACAAATGCAAAGTGAAGCATATCGGCCACAGAAACCCCCAATCTCAGTATATCTTTAAGGGCACTGCCATTGAATCCACCGACACTGAGAAGGACTTGGGTGTAACAATCACTAGTGACCTCAAGTTCTCGAAACAGTGCATTGAGGCGGAGAAAAAGGACCAAAGGATGCTAGGCTATATTAAGCGCCAGTTTGGTTATCGGAACCAGGAAATTGTACTGTGCTTGTACAACTCACTTGTCCGACCACAACTGGAGTATGCCGTACAATTTTGGAGTCCTTCATTGCGAAAGGACATCGCGAAATTGGAACGCGTACAAACCAGGGCAACCAAGCTGATTCCCTCTATCCGACATAAAAGTTATGAGGATAGACTAAGGGAATTAGATCTGTTCTCGCTGGAAACCCGTAGACTGCGTGGTCAGCTCCTCGAAGTTTTCTAAATACTTCAAGGGTTCGACAATGTTGACTACCGGGATATTTTCACACTGAGTGAGAACAGAACCCGCAATCACAGCTTCAAACTTGAACTGAAGCGTTACAACCGCAATGTGTGTGGAAATTTTTTTACCTAAAGTATCTGCGGTAAGGGGAACGCACTTTCCGTGGAAGTTGTCAACAGGGAATCTGTTGACCAGTTCAAGTTAAGACTAGACAGTCTTGAAAAGTGGCCGTTTAGGGACGCAAAACAATTGAGCAGCCACGTGCCCGCTCGATTGCTAGTCCAAAGGTACCCTCTTTGAATGGACCGTAAGGTCTCCTAAGGTACTTTCTTCCCTTGTAACTCCTTGTAACTATCTTTATCTCTCTCTCTCTCTCTCTCTCTCTCTCTCTCTCTCTCTCTCTCTCTATCTCTCTCTATCTCTCTCTATCTCTCTCTATCTCTCTATCGTCATTGGGGGATCATAAGGGCTTATTCTTTTTTGACTTTAGTTTCATTTCATTCATCAATAATTTAATATTTTTGGTAGTTAGATTTTTGTTATTAGAAATAATTTTTCGAACTAAAAAATGGGGAAGCAAAAGGGATCCTTTAAGGTATCTTGATCTGATGAAGTTAAAAAAGACTAAAATCTTGCCAGTTGGATTTTAAAGAACGGTTTGTAAAAGAAAGGTGAAGTTAAAGGAAGTGAAAATTTAAAGCAGTACTCTGCTCAAATTGATAATCGTGATGGAAGAGTTGTAACCTACTTAAGGGTACTGAGCGCTGTCAAGAGGAACGCATGGACCTCTTCGGAGGCATATCTGTTGTCCTTTCTTATAACCGTACGGTTTACGATTTTCTTGGCTCTAACCCTTCTTCCCTCCTTTCTACAACTTGTAACCTTTACATGTTTTTCATTTTTTCTTGGTTGGTAGTTGATGCATCCGTTGGTATGCACTACCCTTCGTGTCCACGCTGGAGTGGAGTAAATCTGAAAATAAATGCGAAATCCCAAACAGAACTGTACGTCGTTCTATTCTCTCACTAAAGGCAGGTTTTTATCTCTCGTTACACTTATTGTTATTATTTTAAGATATTCGATCAAAGGTGGTGACTCAGAGAGGTCTGATGGAATAATATTCACCCTATCAATCTCTTCTTTCCTCAGTGGTCCAATTAAACTGCGTCCACACTAGGGCAAACTCTTAGGCTAATAGAACACACTAATCTCAGCTTAATATACGAAAAAAGAATGAAAATAAGTTTCAAGAGCAGGATTAAATAAAATCGTTGGTATTTACTTTAAAATAGTAATAGGTAAGGGGGTGAGACTTATTGTTATTGACCAAGGCCTAAGAGGGAATCAAGCTTTAAATCTCCCGAAGAGGAAAGACTTGGAAGAAAGAATTCCGACAAAAACATTACTACGATAATTTTATATTTCGTATATTCTTTTCTATGGTGGGAAGAGAATAAGGAAATCAGCAGAATTGAGATAAATGGCGAATGATTGAACTATAAAAGGATAAGAAAAGAACCTAAAATACCCTAAAAGGTCACTCCAAGTAAAGAAGGGCGGAAAGAAGGTAAAAGTCGACGGAAAGGAAAAAGAAAAGGGATATAAATCGAATATCACTTATGTTAAATTAATATTTATCAATTGTATTCTTAACTATATCGACTAATATAATTTCAAGAAATTGGCAATAAATTATTTCTTACCCGAGTAATATATACAAGAAAAACCATAAACTTTGATGAGTTAACGACGCAAACAACAAATTACCAGTTAAAATAGATTAAAATCGCTCAGTTTCGCTTCATAGGATGTATTTAAGCTAAATAGGAAGAAAGAGGCGGGAAAATGAATAATATTATTCTGTAAAAGATCTCCATAGAAAATCTACGTAAACATAATGCTGAGCCGAGTTGTGCATAGAAGAAATGGGTAAAAAGAAAAATAAGCGAAGGGAGTAAACTCCCTTTTTTACTCCCTTGCCCCGCTGGGCCGCAATGGTAGAGAATGACTGAATGAACAAGTACAAAATAATTATTGGTTGATAGTATCCTGATCTGTAAAATTCCAAGTAGCAGGGAACATAATTTGATTTGACGGCCTATTTATTTGGAGCTTAGGAACCGGATTGGCCGCAAGCGGAGTAGGCTGAAACAAGAACCCACAGGGGAATAAAGACTCGGAAATGAAGGAACGGTGGCAAAACTGCACTCACTGGAGGTCGGGCACGCAGAATTCGCGCGTGTGTTCATTGATGACAACAAACATGTCACAAAGTAATGAAGTTGTTAGTTATGAAGAACTAAGGCATGTGCGGCAGAAAAGTCTTAAGGAGAGCTCTGTAATAAAAGTGGTAAAGAGGCAGAGAGTAAAAATTTGCGAAAAATATATAGCCAGAGATCCGACTGTGTACATTCGGACCAGAAGATCACACAAACCACAATATAGAAGTTGCAGCATGGTAACCCAGGCTACACCTACACACGCTTGCGGGGGGATGAAATAGATGTAGTGATGAGCTGGTGCCAGAGAAAATCATCGTCAGATGTAATGCAAGAACATCGGTCGGCTAAGTACGGTAAACGGTGCACGGGCGAGACTATACAGTAGAAAAATTTCGATCTAAAATAAGTGTCTCACATCGCTGGATGTCAGACAGCAAATGATTTAAGTTTCGAGACTGTGTCATGAAGATGGCAATCAGTGGTAAGCGAAAGAACCACGATAAAAATGGAATATTCTGCGTGAGAAAATGACATTGGTGAAAGACGGGCGCCTTGAGATAAATGCTTTGTATCTAAGGCATTTCGGCGGGCTAACGTGTCGTGTTTGGTCTACTTCTCTTTCTTTTCCCTACTATGTGGGCTTTCGGCCAACGAGATTGTAAATAAATATCACGCGCTCTCATCATATGGGGATAATATACCGTGGCACGATGTTCAGCGGGGTGAAATTCCAATTTAGGGCGGATGATAAACCGAGCTCGCAGGTCCTCCTACTTTCTACTATAATAGACCAGAAATACCATCGGCATCCATCGTCTGTTTTGACGTCAGCTTTCAACATGCGTTTGCCTCTCTACATCTTCTGTATCATTGCTTTTCGTGTTTTTATTCCATGAGCGACAATGTCATCATTGGTCACGCCACTTCCCTTCTTTGTTCTCTCAATTAAATGGTGGACAATGTTCTAATCATTGGGCGTGGCACACCCCTGCACAACTCTGCAGCTCTGTACATTCCATTCTCTCCACCATTCTCGCAACTACGAAAGAAGATTCGGAAATTTAGGAATTTATTATTCCCAAACTATATATGGCAATTCAAAATGGATTATTGACTGAAGGTACTTTGACTCAAAAACAAAATCAGAGGCTATTTGTGTGTGTGAGTGACCGTGCAGTGATCAAAAATGAATATCGTCACTTTTTTTTTGTACGGCTCCACTGCCCCCTGTATATCCATCTGTTGTTTGTTACTTTCATGTGCACGTGTTTGCCGTAAAAAAAGCAAGAGAAAGTGCACGACTGTATGACGATAATATCCTCTAGATATAAATGCACGACGTAAATTGCACACGTATCTAAGAATACATACTTGTACATTCATACTTCCAAATTGGAAATAAAAATTACTGGGGCAGAACGGCACCTGATAGTGCCACATATCCCGAGGCATTCCGGGCCTGAAGGGCACGATCCCAACCTTTGTAGGGGAAATCAAGACAACTAATGAGAACAACGGGACGGCCTCTGGGGAGGGAAGGGTGGGGGTGAAAGATTAAGGGCTCTTTCGAGTAATTATAGGAAGAGAAGTGAAATTCCAAGATCTCAGATGATGATAATTACGAACAAAACGTACGAGAGAAAGTATAAATTTTGGGTATGTTCCCCATCGTGGACAAAAAAAAATCATGCAGATTGTTTAATTTTAAGGTGCATTTGAAGACCAACAGGGCATTTTCTGCTAGAAAGGTTGCGAAAAATAAAGAGAGAAGCAAATCTAAGTGGAATAAAACTGTGTTAAGACACCTGGCTTGACTAGCGAAACGAGCGGACTACTTAATACAATGGAAATCCAGAGGAAAAAATTTCTCCTGAACGTCACCATATTTTCCAACTCTTAAGTAATTCCAATCTCTAATTGCCATGATCATTAAGGCCACTAAGTGATAAATGTAAGGGTTGTTTCTATTTCTTAGGCTTTTTAGTTGCGTGCACGCAACTCAATAAGTTACTATGTTGGACTGTAGGTCGGTTGGTCGGTTGGTTGGTCAGTCGGTCAGTCAGATGGTAACTATTTTACCTATCAATGGGTTTTGGGGCAATAACATTGTAACTATTCGGCCGATTATGACAAGATTGAAAGAGTATTATGTTGTTTTACATTCTCTTTCAAATGATTTAATTGCCGAGGTGTTCCCAAGGTTAGTCCGGGAATTATTAAAATAAAACTAACTGGGTCGGATTGACCCACTTGCTGAAAGTTTCAAAGGTCGTAAGGTCATAAGTCCTAATAATTGAGAGCACAGGACTTAGGTCTGGTGACCTCGTTTCATTCTCATCTTATGGAGTCGACCCTTGTTGACCCCGCGTTAAGTTTATGGACATTGAAAGAATGAGGATGTTAGACTTAGTGTTCTTTATTGTATTCATTGTTTAGGTTTTATTTTGCCACTTTGAAACGGATAAAAAGTTTTAGATAAATAGTTGTGATTTAAAAATAGATGCATGTTACTACTGAAGATTCAACTAAGCTTGTCTCCTGCCCCCCACGCGCATAAAACTAAGAATGCTCTTCCTGCTTACTTTCCCTCCCATGTCAATACTTACATAGAATGGCGATCAAGCGGATTCTTCGGCAGGATTGAAAATTATTGGCATCTTTGCATCCGAGGAGTTAAAATAGAAACCAGGGGAGGAACCGAGTTATCTTTGCAATCTATGGACATTTAAAGCTTAAGTTAGGTGTACATATATATAGATAGATATAAGGTGGGCCGCACTTTGGCTGACAATAAAGAAAAAGACATTTATCTTGGGAGTTTTGTTGACGAATAAAGAATGGAAACCTTTTTTTATCTTCATTAGATATAGAAGGTTAACCATTTAAACAATAAGTGAATTTTCAACCAAAAGGATTAGTTTCTTTCCTTATTTTATACAAATATTTTGCTCCCGATATATATATATATATATATATATATATATATATATATATATATATATATATATATATATATATATATATATATATATATATCGAGAAAAATTATTGCAATAATGCAATCATAATTATGCGGTTAAAAGGCTATTTTTGGCAAACCAGTCTTCCTCAAAGCCCTCGGAAGGAGCTTTTCTCACATACACGAGTAGGTAACACTTAAAATAAACATTTTCTCAGATAAAATCTTATTTAATTGTTAACTTCTCGTGTATGTGAGAAGAGCTCCCTCCAAGGGCTTTGAGGAAGACTGGTTTGCCAAAAATAGCCTTTTAACTGGATAATTATGATTGCGTTATTGCATAATTTTTCTCGATATATATATATAATATATATATATATATATATATATATATATATATATATATATATATATATATATATATATTATATTATATATTATATATTATATATTATATATATATTATATATATATTATATATATATTATATATATATTATATATATATTATATATATATTATATATATATTATATATATATTATATTATATATTATATATTATATATTATATATATATATATATATATATATATATATATATATATATATATATATATATATATATATATATATATATATATATAAATGACTGAGTTTATTCGTTCGCTATAAAATACCAAACGGTTAAAATGAAAATTGATACAAACCCATTATAACCAGTTTCTTTTTACAAAGAATGTACCCATACTATTTACTTATTTATTGCAGTATTATATGACAAAATTGACAATTGATTACAAATTACAGGCGGAAACATGGTTTGCAACTAGATAGGGTTTATTTCCTGCCAACAGACGTCAGCTAAATTTAAATTTTGGCTCCAGAAAATTTACTGAACCTCAGTATGCGGAACCTACATATGTAAATGATGGGAGAGCGTAGCAAGCAAATTACCTATATACCTTTCAAAGCCTGATCTGCAGAACGGAGAAAGGCTCAGCAAGCTTCAATCCTGTCTGGTCTCGACCACGTCTGCCTTACATTAATTTTTCTTTCAGAAAACCTTATTTTATTTGGGATTTTCTCTCTCTAAACTTTCTTGCAGTGGTTAATTTATTGGTTTCCTCTTTAAATGGGAATATAAATCTCTTGATGTCTGCCCATTCCTGCATATGGCGTGAAGGTGGTTTAAATTTGCCTTCTTGATTGCCTGCATTCTCGATAGTTGTTCATTGTTTCCAATGCCTTCCCCAGCTATGTAATTAGAGGTTGATAGAAGCCACTTTGAATCTTGACTCTTGCCTTATTTTTGTTCAAACAGTCTCATATCTCTTATCTTTGGTGTAGTCTTTGTGTAGTCGGAGTTGAACGATGATTATTGCCTGACTTATTTGAAAACCTCCTTCCCTTGCCCAGGAAAGCATCCAAAAAATCAGGTTAGTGAGAGTTGCCCTTCCACTTGGCTTCCCCTTGGCCTTTCTTCCCGCGCTTGGGTCAATGTCTGCTCCACTTTCCTTTTCCCTAAATCTCTCGCTATGACCGTTTAAGGTACCTCGATGCATTGAAGATGAATGATTCAAAAGGAGGGGTATTTTGGTCGCTAGATTTGCAATTTTGAAAATCTCTAGAGACAGAGCGAGACAGAGCGAGAGAGAGCGAGAGAGAGCGAGAGAGAGCGAGAGAGAGCGAGAGAGAGTGAGAGAGAGTGAGAGAGAGTGAGAGAGAGTAAGAGAGAGTGAGAAAGAGAGAGAGAAAGAGAGAGAGAAAGAGAGAGATAGATTAAGTACATGAGAAAAATGTGTGAGTGTATGGGAAAGAGAGTGTGAGATGGAGAACGAAAGAAATAATGTTTGGGAACGACAGAGATAGTGTGTGATAGATAGCATGTTAGATAGATGATTGTGAGTGAGTGAGAGAAAGTCACAAGGAGTCAGTAGGAAAAGTAGTACCTCAAAGGACATTGCTAACCATACCGTGGAGGTACTCTTTTGGGAAGGCCCTAACCCGTAGCATACAAGAAAGCGTAGCACAACTGAATGCTCTCCCCAACTGCTTTTCAGGGCCAGAAAGCGGAAACGATACCTGAATGTGCTGTGCGAAAGAACACAATCACGAATTTTTTTATAGAAAAGTTGAAACCTATCTACTTGCCTTTAACTATAATCTATACCAACGTAGTACCATCTAGTTCAAAGTGTGGATTATCTTGTCAGGTCGAGATTTGAACTGTTCGAGTGATAAACTGTTCACCACTTTTGGCGGTAGATGGTTTTAACTTCCGCAGACTTTGTACTAGAAGAAGTTACCGCAAATGCTAGTATGTAATTGCGGTAATTTCAGTTTGTAACTGTGGTTACGTATAATATTTGCGTTCAACTTGAACAGCCTCCTGTGATCTACGTTTTGAACTCCTCGTATTATCTTAAAAGTTTCAATCAGATGGCCTCTTAACCAGCGCGTCTCCAGGGAGAACATCCCCAGGTCTCGTAGCCGATGCTGATAACTTTTATGATCAATTTGGTAGGCCTAGCCTGTATTCAAGGTGTGATCCGACTAGAGAGTTGTACAAGGCGAGAACAATCTGCTTATTTCGGAACCTAAAATGTCTCTTTATGTACCCCAGTATTTTCTGGGCCCTCTTTTCCACCTGGAGGCACCGCTTGGAGAACTTTACGTGACTGCTAATTACCACGCTTGAATCCTTCTCAAAATCAGTGATATCTAGCTGTCTGCCTAGCAAGGAGTAGGTTTCCCGAGGGTTAGCATGGCTGATGTGGATTACCTTGCGCTCGTTGAGGTTAAATGTCATCTGCCACATCTCGGACCACTCACCTATCCTGAAAACGCTATTTTGTCGCCGTTTCAATCCTTTTCTCGAGAGTGAGAGAGATAGTGTGAGAGAAAGTGTGAGATAGTACGTCAGTATGAGAGAGAGAGAGAGTGGGAGAGATTTATTAGTGTTAGATAGAGTATGAGTAATTGTGTGAAAGAGAATATGATGGATTTAAATAACATTTGAGGACGGGGCTTATATAATGTCTGAAACCTAGAAACACTGCATAGATACAATAAACATTCGAGTGCCTAACGACGTCTGGCAATTGTGTGTAATCTTAGTTAATTAAAAATAGTGGAAGGTGTGGGGCAACTCCCCCGCCATTGAATGGGGGTATGGGTGGCACATCCTCCGATTTCTAATAACCACCTTAGGGCTCGAATTCAATGCGGTTGCCAGGCGTTGTTAGGCACTTCTATGTTCATGGTTATTATGCTCTGCCCCGAATGGTCGGAGCTACAAATGATATAATAAAATATTTCTTGAAATTGGTTGCTGTGTATTCAAATTTTACAGTGTGATAAAGTGTTAAAGTGACAAAGACTGCTATTATAAGTGTGAATTAGAGTGAGGGAATTAGAGAATGTAGGGTGTGGGATGAAGAGTTTCTGATAGTTTATGTTGAGTGTGTTAGAAAGAGTATTGAGAGAGTGTGAAAGTGTATGAAAAAGAGAGCGTGATATATTGTGTGAGAGAAAGCATGAGAGTGAATGATAGAAAGTATGAGTGAGAAAGATGAGGAGAGATTGCAGAAGAGTGTGAAGGTATGTGAGAGCGGCAGTGTAAGAGAAAGTATGAGTGTGTGTGTGTGTGTGTGTGTGAAAATGGGAGTTTGAGAGAGTAGATGTGAGAATGTAATTGAGAGAGTGTGTGTAAATAGTTTGTCCGAGAGAGAGTTTAAAAAAGATTGGGAAGGGAGGGAGAGGAAAAGGGTGATAGAAATAGAGATGGGGAGAGAGACGAGCTACAAGGAAAAGAAGTACCCTAGAAGACCTTACGGTTCATTCAAATAGGGTGCCTTTGGGCTAACAGTTGAGCGGCCACATTTCTGCTCTACGACTCAAGTGCCCAAACGGCCACTTTTCAAGAATTTGTCCAGTCTTGACTTGAACTGATCAACAGAATTGGTGTTGGCAACTTCCACTGGAAGTGCGTTCTAGCTACCGCAGATGCTGTATGTGAAAAATTTACCACACAGATCACGGTTATAACGCTTCAGTTCAAGTTTGTAGCCGTGATTTCTCGTTCTGCCCTCACTAAGTTGGGAAATATCCGAGTAGTCTACATTATCGAAGCCTCGAAGTATTTTAAACACTTCGATAAGCTGACCACGCTGTCCCTGGGTTTCCAACGAGAACAGATCAAATTCCCTTAGTCTATCATCATAACTTTTGTGCTTGATAGAGGGAATAAGTTTGGTTGCCTTGGCTTGCATGCGTTCCAATCTCGCGATGTCATTTCGAAATAAAGGGCTCCAAAATTGTACGGCATACTCCAGGTGCGATCGGACAAGTAAGTTGTACAAACACAGTACAATCTCTTTGTTCCGATATCCAAACTGGCACTTTATGTAGCTACCATCCTTTGGGCCCTTTTCTCCTCCTCAATGCACTGTTTCGAGAACTTGAGGTCGCTAGTGATTGTTACACCTAAGTCCTTCTCAGTGTCGATGGATTCAATAGCAGTGTCCTTAAGGATATACTGAGATTGTGGGTTTCTGTGGCCGATATGCATCACTTTGCATTTCTTCACGTTAAATGGTATTTACAATGTGTCCACTACTCTCCAATCTTCTGAAGATCATCTTGAAGGCAGGCAGCATTTCCTTCCTTTGTGAGGTTCATACCAAGCTTTGTTTCATCAGCAAATTTAGAAATCTTTGCAACCATGTCCCCGTCCATGTCGTTGACGTAGATAATGAATAGTAGTGGTTCCAGGACAGAAGCTTGAGGAACACCGCTAGTAACGGCCACCCACTCAGAAGCCTGTTCATTCAACACTACCCGTTCCCGTCTGCCGTTTAGCCATTTCTCTATCCTACTTGCTACATTTACGTTTACGCCCAGCGCACGCACTTTCCGAAGGAGGCGGCGGTGTGGTACCTTATCGAAGGCTTTTTGAAAGTCTAAGTAGATAGCATCCACCACCTTATCCCAGTCGTTAGGCATGACCGGTGCCTTCGGAACTCATGCTGGGAACTCCTCAATCGCAAGTTGGACTCTAAATATGAGGTCATTTTGTTCACCAAGATGCTTTTCATGATTTTACCCACTATTGAGGTTAAGCTAATAGGTCGGTAGTTCGACGGCTGGCTAGGGGTTTCTTTCTTTAAGATAGGAGTCACCTCCGCTTCACGCTAGTCTCTAGGAACGCATCCGGTCCGGATTGACATGTTGAAGGTTGTGCTCAGATTTCGTAACACTTCATCGCGCACTTATTTCAACACTTTAGGTAGAAATCTCTCCGGACAAGGTGACTTATTCGTCTTTAGTTCAGTGATCTTTTTTTCTATTTCTCCTTGAGTGAAGTCCATTTCCTCGAGCTTTTCTCCCAAGTAAGAATCCGTGGGCTGGGGGATGGGACCACATTCTTCAGTAAACACTGAAGAGAAGTAGTCGTTGAGGAGGTTAGTATTTTCTGCATCTGAATGCTTTAATGCCCCCTCCTCATTCACTAAAGGGTCAATCTTGCGATGGATTGCTTTAAGGCTATTTACATAACCAAAGAACTCCTTGGGATTCTTCTTGCAGAGTCTCGCCACTCGGAGCTCCTAGGCACGCTTTGACGCCCTTATGCTGGACTTCACTCTCATAGCTAGCCTACGTTACTCCTCAAAGTCTCCAGAAATCTTTGACTGCGGTTATACAGCTCTCTTCTCCCTCAGCAGTTGACCGATTTCTCGATTAAACCACTTTGGTTAAACAGAAGACCGACGAAGGTTTTTCAAAGAGATGAAACGTGATTGAAGCCTCATGAACATTTTTTTATCTATTCCACGAATCTTCAACATCCTTGCACACTTCTAGCCTCGCCTCAATCAAGCCAGCACGAAGACCTGCAAAGTCTGCTCTTCTCAAATCAAGTTTCCTCGATTTACTAGTCGCAGACTCTACCTTTGAGACCTTGACTAGAAATCTGACTAGTCGGTAATCAGTGCCACCGAGCTCTTCGCCTACCCAGAGATCCTCAACGATGTCATTCTAGGGGGTGAAAACCAAGTCGAGGAGAGAAAGCCTTTCGTCGGCTCTCCTACCCATTGAGTCAGGAACTCGTTGTTCGCAAACTCCAGGAGTAGTGCGTTCTCGCCACAGGTTTCTCATTTCCCAGTCAACTTGGTTCTTGAAATCACCTATGGCGATACGCACTCTATCTTGTACAAGTTCACCTAGCAGCAGGTACAGATCTCTGTACATTTTAAATAGTTGGGTAGGGGGTCTGTAAAGCACCAAGGTCCTGTATTTGGCAGGACCTATGTCTAGGTCAACACCTAGTAGCTCGTGGTTCGATACAATGTTGGAATTCGTCGATTTGAGCCTATCCTTGACATACAACATCAAACTGCCACCATCTCTGTCTGGCCTATCTTTTTGAAAGAGTTGGTAACCGGGAATCGTGAATTCACCTTCAAAATCTCAGTTTGAGGTTTTTACCCACGACTTCGTTATGGCTACCATTTCAGGTTTTTCCATCGCTACGAGGCCAAGAAGTTCAAGAAACTTGTCCCTGATTGACCTCGCATTAAACGGAAGAACTTTCAGGGAGTCCCCGAAAGTAGGAATCCCTACGCTCTTCCGTTTCCCGGCTCATTTGTTAGTGAGGAGGCACATCTCTTGCGACCTCTGAGAAGGTCGTTTCAGGAGTGACACGAGCGTACTGGCGTACGTCCGCCCACACTCTGGGCTGGATACTCCTTTTGGTCCTCTTTACGACATCCTAGATCATTTTTGACAGAAAGTCCTTTCCTTTAATGGAAAGATTTACACCATCCCTTTGGTAGAGATCATTCTGACCTTAAAAGGTGCGATACGGGTCCACAAAATAGACCCACTCTGACTTACACAAATCTGCCAAGCTTCGGTTCAAAGAGACGTTCATCGAGTGTGCGGTCTGTGTTGGACCTCTCCTCGCGAGCATCATGACCACAACACGCATGCGGATTTTCAGCCCACAGTCGTCCATGGCGCCCATGACTGTGTTGAGGATTTTATCTGTAGGCCCTACCCTACCACCTCTCGGGTAGAGGTCGTTGCCACTTACCATCAGATCAACGACTGAGCTCTCAGAAATCTGAGATTTCTCCGCCTCTACTCTGATGTGGTGGTTACCCCGTGTGATAGAACGAGTTGAAGCTGCGTTAATTTCAACTCCTATCCCATATTATTTAAAACCACGATGCTGCCCACGTGCATCTTCGATTCGAAGCTGGGAGTCTTATCACAGCTACCGGATGTCAATGTTTAAACAAGGAGGTTATCGTCCCCCCGTTCGCCCCCATACGCCGACCTCGCCAGATTGAGTTAGGCTTATGGGCAGATAAGGCATTGTTCTCCGGCCCGGCTGTGCATTCCCTCGAAGCTCCCACTCTATTGTCCCCCCACGCCAAGGAGATGTCCTGGCTATTTATATGGAAACTTTACCACTAAGATCAGATTGGAGATCCAGATTTTCGTCGCGAAACATCACCACGACCCTCTCTCCCTTTGTGCGCCAAGGGACCTCGACCTCGAGATTAACCATCACTTGTCCAGAAGGAGGACAATATTCCTTGAGTGCCAAAGGTTGGAGCCTTCCGTGACGCCAAGTCCCCAAGGCTTCCCCCTTGTTGTTCAGAGGAGAACAGCACTAGAACAGCCATTGTTCTTTTGAGGCCTTCGCCAAGAAACGGTTCTCACCCTTCCCCTTGTTGTTCAGAGGAGAACAGCACTAGAACAGCCATTGTTCTTTTGAGGCCTTCGCCGAGAAACGGTTCTCACCCTTCCCCCCTGTTGTTCAGAGGAGAACAGCATTAGAACAGCCATTGTTCGTTTTGAGCCCTTCGCCAAGAAACGGTTCTCACCCCCCCTGTTGTTCAGAGGAGAACAGCATTAGAACAGCCATTGTTCGTTTTGAGCCCTTCGCCAAGAAACGGTTCTCATCCCCCCCCCTGTTGTTCAGAGGAGAACAGCATTAGAACAGCCATTGTTCGTTTTGAGCCCTTCGCCAAGAAACGGTTCTCACCCCCCCTGTTGTTCAGAGGAGAACAGCATTAGAACAGCCATTGTTCATTTTGAGCCCTTCGCCAAGAAACGGTTCTCATCCCCCCTGTTGTTCAGAGGAGAACAGCATTAGAACAGCCATTGTTCTTGAGCCCGTAGACAAGAGACGGTTCTCATCCCCCCTTTGTTCAGAAGAGAACAACCTAGAACAGCCATTGTTCTTCAAGCCGTTCGTCGAGAAACGGTTCTCCTTCCCAAGACGCCACGTCAGGATCATCTTATTCCCCCCCTTCGGCTGGAACTCGCCAGCGGACCGAAATTCCTTCAAGCCACCTTCCACTGCACCACTAGTGTAAAAGTTACGTAAGCCAAACGTCACCTTTGAGTACTTAACCCTTTTGTCAATTCTATCCTGTGCTTTAAATGGTTTATCGAACCATCCCATCTCTTTAACTCTATATTTGTTTTACCTTTTTAAATCCTTTAAATCGTCGGATTAGCCGAGCCCCCACGACCCTTTTCATTCCCTGTTTATGTCAATATTTTCCGTCTTGTGTTTGTTGATAGTTATTATTAATAAAACTCTATTTTATTAATGATAGCAATATTATTATCCTTGAGCTCAGTTCCACTTCTTAAGCATATCGAAGATACATAATATCGGCCGCCAGACAGTAACGCACTCTAAAGATAATTAAGGAAGTTCCCTCAACGAATAGTGATATATGGAATATCGTCGGGAGTCATTCTACGACATATATATATATATATATACTATTTAAATTTGGTATCAGGTGTGTAAGGTTTAACGCTATATCTTTGCAAACACTGGTCTCAGTCGAGTAAAGCATAGTGTTATTCGTTATAATAATAGAATATAGTAGTTCCCTTTTGTTTTAACGATTGCTATCCCCCTTTTTTTTTGAAACTTAAGAAGCTGGAGTAGCTCAAGGAACTGTTATAATAATTTGTTTGTGTTTTTTTGTGATTTTAGTCAGTGGTTATTTAGAGTAAGAAACCAAGTACGAATAGGTCAGTGCCCATATTTAGGTAGGCTAATTCTATAGAGGCATAATTCTTGTTGCAAGGAATTTTAGTTGGTTGACTAGTGCGCCCCCAAGTGCAAAGATGACTCAGTTTGAAATCTTTAAAGCGCAAGGAGAATCCTTGGGACTCTCCGGAAAAGAACTAATTGAGTACATTCAAGAGGAGCAAAGAAAAGAACGAGAAAGAGAAATACAACGAGAGGAACGAGAAAGGGAAATCCAAAGAAAAGAAAGAGAAAGAGAGGCATGGATAAGACAAACTGAGCTTCACCATCAGATTGAATTAGCTCGGATTAAAGCAGAATTTCAAAGAAAAAAGGTAGAAAGAGAAAGGGAAAAAGTAATTCGACAAGAGGAACGAGAAAGAGAAATACAACGAGAGGAACGAGAAAGAGAAATACAACGAGAAGAACGAGAAGGAAAAATACAACGAGAAGAACGAGAAAAAGAAATCCAACGAGAAGAAAGAAGGAAGGATTCGCTCTCCTTCCCAGGAAAGCTGACAAAGTTTCCGAGCCCCGTAAAACCCCAAAACTTCTTTCCCCAAAACCAACAACGGGACTCCAAACCTCCCGTTAAGATTTCTCCTCCATCTCTCTTCCCGAAGCGACCAATAATATGCTTCACCTGTGGTGTAGAAAACTTCATGAGCTGGAACTGCCCCCAAAATTCTAGGCTTAAAAGCGGACCAGCCCACCAAGTTCACCAGATTAATGCAACCCCGGCTCCCCCGGTGGTGCAGACCCAAGCAGAAACTTCTCCCCCTCCGTCAGGCCACCAGGTAAATTTTGTTTTTGATAAAAGTTCATCGGGAACTTTGAAATATGAGGAGGGCAGCGTGGACAGCTGCCGAGTATCGACTCTCGTCAGGGACACAGGATGTACGTGTTTCATCGTGTCCGACGAACTCCTCCCAGTGGCCTCTAACCACGAAAAATTTGCGGTGGTACATGACCACCTTGGGCGGGTGAACCGATTCCCCGTCGTTAGATGTTACCTGCAGTGTCAATATTATAATGGCTGGGCTGAAGGCATTGTAGCACCCATACAATTCTGTTCCGTACTTATAGGACAGAGCCCCCAAGTAAGTTTCGACCCTGTGTTTCAGGCCGCCCTTCCTCAAGGCCGAGATAAGAAAGAAGCCCAGGAGCCCGTCCCCATCAGAACCCCGATACCGTCCGATTTCTCGGAGACCCCTAACCAGGACTTTAGGACGGCAAAAGAGGAGTGTGAATCACTAACACCCTTAGGTGGTAAGGCCCAAGACAAGGAGACGGAGACTGTCCGTGGACCCCAAGAAAAAAAGAACCTCCAACGCGCCCATGGAGATACCTTCGTAGAACTGGACGAAATATCGGCGCTTGAAGAAGATTACCCCGCGGAGTCGCTTAATGTAATCCAGACAGTGTGCATCTAACTTGATGCCGATTACCCTCCTCCTTCCCTACCAGGCAAGTCTTTGGAACCCTCTGACCTGGATAGTGACGCGCAGCTGACACCACGTCAGAAGAGTCAGCTACAAGAACTAATTAAATGGAGTCACCATTTACCCGCCCTATTAGCTCTTTTCGAGCGACTGCGTGAAAATGGCCTCACCATTGGCCCCAGCAAATGCCATTTTTCCCACGAAACCATCAAATATTTGGGTTTCAAAATAGGACAAAGCAAGTTAGGTCCCCATGAGAACAAGATTAAGGCAATCGCCGACATGCCCCTCCCGATTACAAAGAAGCCATTAAGATCGTTCCTAGGATCAGCTTCTCCCTATCAGCGATTTGTTCCGAATTTCGTTGCAATTTCGGCCCCCCTATGCCCCCTTCAAAAAAAGAATTTTCCTGATCGTTTACGTTGGAATGATGTCGCTGTTTCCCATTTTAATCAGCTCAAGAGTAAGTTCATTTCTGCCCCTATTTTAAAGTTGCCCAACCCGGAAAAATCCTTTGGGGTTAAGACCGACGTGAGCAACGAAGGCATTGGAGGTGTACTCCTTCAATACGTGGATGACGGAACGAGTCATCCAGTTGCATATGCTAGTCGTCAACTATTACCACGCGAAAAGAGATATGCCACTAGAGAAAAGAAAGCTCTATCAATTATCTGGGTCATAGACAAATTCAAGATGTACTTGATAGGTAAAGATTTTCAAATAGGAACCGACCACCGTCCGTTAGCCTATATTAGGAATGTGCGACACTCAAACGGCCGCATCATGCGCTGGAGTTTACTCTTGCAAGAGTATCAGTTTAAAATAAATTAGATAAAAGGTTCCGATAACCAGGTCGCTGACGCACTCAGTAGGAATGCGTTACCGAATAGCGTAGAGTAAGTGTATTCATAGGATTAGTATCTCCCTGTAGGTATATACCGTCTTGTACGACTTAAATTAAGATTGTCTTATAATATAATTAATTAATGTATATGTCTGACTTTTGTAACGCTCAATGTCTAATTTTTTGTATGTATATATATTTGTACCCATTAATTTACGTATAAAATATTTTGTCCCGTATGTACTAATTTTATATCATTTCATTGTTCCATGCCCCTTTTTTTTATTAAGTTGTATTAAAGGTTATTTTCCCCTGTAATCTAAAGGTCAAAATAATCATATGTATTGAGGTAATACTAGTTAGGTGCAGGAAGGTACGGTTGGTACAAGAAAACAAGTTCCCTGCAACGGAGCTCTATCGTTGTCCCTTCTCTCTCTTTTTTTCGAAGTGACAACTTCCCCTGGAATGGAGGGGTGTGATAGAACGAGTTGAAGCTACGTTAATTTCAACTCCTATCCCATATTATTTAAAACCACGATGCTGCCCACGTGCATCTTCGATTCGAAGCTTGGAGTCTTATCACAGCTACCGGATGTCAATGTTTAAACAAGGAGGTTATCGTCCCCCCGTTCGCCCCCATACGCCGACCTCGCCAGATTGAGTTAGGCTTATGGGCAGATAAGGCATTGTTCTCCGGCCCGGCTGTGCATTCCCTCGAAGCTCCCACTCTATTGTCCCCCCACGCCAAGGAGATGTCCTGGCTATTTATATGGAAACTTTACCACTAAGATCAGATTGGAGATCCAGATTTTCGTCGCGAAACATCACCACGACCCTCTCTCCCCTTGTGCGCCAAGGGACCTCGACCTCGAGATTCACCATCACTTGTCCAGAAGGAGGACAATATTCCTTGAGTGCCAAAGGTTGGAGCCTTCCGTGACGCCAAGTCCCCAAGGCTTCCCCCTTGTTGTTCAGAGGAGAACAGCACTAGAACAGCCATTGTTCTTTTGAGGCCTTCACCAAGAAACGGTTCTCACCCTTCCCCCCCTGTTGTTCAGAGGAGAACAGCATTAGAACAGCCATTGTTCGTTTTGAGCCCTTCGCCAAGAAACGGTTCTCACCCCCCCTGTTGTTCAGAGGAGAACAGCATTAGAACAGCCATTGTTCGTTTTGAGCCCTTCGCCAAGAAACGGTTCTCATCCCCCCCTGTTGTTCAGAGGAGAACAGCATTAGAACAGCCATTGTTCTTGAGCCCGTAGACAAGAGACGGTTCTCATCCCCCCTTTGTTCAGAAGAGAACAACCTAGAACAGCCATTGTTCTTCAAGCCGTTCGTCGAGAAACGGTTCTTCTTCCCAAGACGCCACGTCAGGATCATCTTATTCCCCCCCTTCGGCTGGAACTCGCCAACGGACCGAAATTCCTTCAAGCCACCTTCCACTGCACCACTAGTGTAAAAGTTACGTAAGCCAAACGTCACCTTTGAGTACTTAACCCTTTTGTCAATTCTATCCTGTGCTTTAAATGGTTTATCGAACCATCCCATCTCTTTAACTCTATATTTGTTTTACCTTTTTAAATCCTTTAAATCGTCGGATTAGCCGAGCCCCCACGACCCTTTTCATTCCCTGTTTATGTCAATATTTTCCGTCTTGTGTTTGTTGATAGTTATTATTAATAAAACTCTATTTTATTAATGATAGCAATATTATTATCCTTGAGCTCAGTTCCACTTCTTAAGCATATCGAAGATACATAATATCGGCCGCCAGACAGTAACGCACTCTAAAGATAATTAAGGAAGTTCCCTCAACGAATAGTGATATATGGAATATCGTCGGGAGTCATTCTACGACACCCCGTACTTGAGAATCGCCAATAAGGGCGACCCTTGCATATTTGTCTGCAGAGGACCGAGTCTTTCCTTCCGGAAGCGACTTATCGGTTTCCTCTTTTTTCTCCACATTTTCTCTTTCTTTTTCTTTTTCTTTTCCTTCTTTCTCTTTCTAATTTCTCTTCTTCTTTCCTTTCTAATTTCTCTTTCTTTTTTTTCTAATTTCTCTTCTTTTTCTTTCTAATTTCTAATTTCTCTTCTTTTTCTTTCTAATTTCTCTTCTTTTTCTTTCTAATTTCTCTTCTTTTTCTTTCTAATTTTTCTTCTTTTCTTCTTATTTTTCTTTCTAATTTCTCTTCTTTTTTTCTTATTTTTCTTTCTAATTTCTCTTTTTTTCTTATTTTTCTTTCTAATTTCTCTTCTTTTTTTCTTCTTTTTCTTTCTAATTTCTCTTTTTTTCTTATTTTTCTTTCTAATTTCTCTTCTTTTTTTCTTCTTTTTCTTTATAATTTCTCTTCTTTTTTTCTTTCTTTCTAATTTCTCTTCTTTTCTTCCTTTTCTTCTTTCTAATTTCTCTTCTTTTCTTCTTTTTGGCTTGTTGAACCAATCCTGCAGCAGAAGACTCCTTCTCTTGGACGTCAGAAGCCTTCTCTCCTTTTGCACTCGCCTGAGCATCTGCACCTCTCTGTTTTTAAGAGGTGAACCCCCCTTTTGATGAAGGAGTTCTCCTCTCTCAGTTGAGCTATGCTCTCGCCCAGGCGCTTCTCTAATTCGACTGTAGGAGAGAGGGGGACTGAGGGAGAGAGCCAGACTGTTGGAAAGAGGGAGACTGTGAAGAAGAGGGAGACTATAGCAGAGAGGGATACTGTGGAAGAGAGAGAGACTGTAAGAGAAAGAGCGACTCTGGGAGAGATGGAGAATTAGGAGACTTTGAGACACTGTTGGATGATGGTAGACTATGATGGACACTAGGAGAGAAGGAGAATGTGTAAGATGGTGACGGTTGGCAGATTGTGAGAGAGGGGAGACTGTGTTAAATATAAAGAGAGAGGGAATGCGGGAGAGATGGAGAATGTGGAGAAAAGAGAGACTGTGGGCGAGATGGGGGCATTGTGAGAATGAGACACACTATGGAACAGAGGAATACTGGGAGAGTTAAGGTGGAACATATCTAGAATGTGAGTTACTCTGGTACAGAGACTCTGAAACAAAGGGAGAAGTGAGAGACTGTAGGTGAGAGGGTGAACATAACAGAGTGAGGCTTTGGTAGAATGTGAGAGACTGTAGGAGATAGTAAAGCTGTGAAGGAGAGGAAGACTTTGGATAGAGAGAGACTGTTGAATACCATAAAAATAAAAGAGACCGTAAGACTGTAGGATAAAGGGTATAGATCTAGATAGACTTCGAGAGAGAGAGGGAGACTATGTGAGAGAGGAAAAATGTGTGAGACTGTGTGAGAGAGGAAGAATGTGTGAGACTGTGTGAGAGAGGAACACATTGTTAGATATGGAGAGGGGAGATAAGATGGCTGTGGGAGAGTTTAAGAATACAGGATGGGGAAACTTTGGGGGAGATGGAGAATATGAAAGAAGGAGAATAGGCGAGTGTGTAAGAAGATGAGAGGGAGACAGGGAAACTGTATGAGAAATAAAGGGATAAAAGAAGACTGAGACTGTGTGAGAAAGGGAGAAGAATGTGTGAGAGAGGTAGAGAGTGAAGGGAGTCACAGAGAGTCAGTACAGATGAAGGCTCTCCCTACCCACCTCTCTTAGCCCCTTTTGCGGGAACAGAAAGCAAGCGGTAAAGATACCCGATTGTAATGTGAAAAAGGAAATAATCATGAAATTTCAATATAATAGTTGAAACCTACTTAAATCACTTCTATAAACTACTCTACACTACGTTCTTTACATACTCATGGATTACATCATCCAGCCTAGATTTGAACAGTTTTATAGACGAACTATTCACCACCTCGATCGGAAGACGATTCATGTACCGCAAATCTTATAAGAGAAGTAGTTCTCGCAAATACTAGTCTGGAATGGGTGAAAATCTAGCTTTAACCATGGTTACGATTTGGATTTGTGTTCAACGTAAACATCTTCCTCTATTCCATGTTTTTAACACTCCGTAAAATCTTGAAGGTTTCTATTATCTGCTCTCGTAATCAGTGAGTCTCCCGAGAGAAGGCCCGAATTATTGGAGCGGGCGCTTAAAAAACTTTGTGCACAAGTGATGGAATTAACTTGGTGGTCCGGGCCTAAACCCTTTCCAGTTTATCTCTATCATTACGCAGTGTAGAGGAACAAGTGCGCTCTGATTAGAGAGTTGTAAAATTTGAGGACAATCTCCGTGTTCCGGAAGCGAAATTGCCTCTTTATGTATCCTAATAGTCATTGTTAGTTTTTGTTCTACATCGGCAGACTGTTTTGGAAAGTTTAGATCGCTGCTGATTTGCACACCAAAGTCCTTTACCAGGTCAGTCACCTACATAATTCTGCCTAAAATGTGGTAGTCCTCTCGGGGATTGGGATGGCCGATGTGCATCACATTGTACTTATCAAGATTGAATGGCATCTTCCAAGTCTCAGACTACTCCTAACCTGCGAAGGTTGTTTTGTAGGCTTTCCACTCCTTCGCATGAGCTCACACAACCACCTAATTTTGTATCGTGCGTGAACATGGATATTGAGCAAATCAATCCATCGTCTATTCCATTTATATAAATTATGAAGAAGAGAGGAGTGGGCACGAATCCCTGGGGCACCCTACTACTCACGGAGGCCCATCTTGGGGCTTCCCCGTTTATTCTCACTCTTGGTCACCTGCCTGACAACCAGTTCTCAATCCAGTCGATCACCCTACCGGTGATGCCAACCGCGCGGACTTTCCGCATCAACGTCCGGTGTGACAAATTATCAACTGCGTTTAAAAGTTCAGGTATAAAATGTCCACAGCCTGATTACAATCGTACTCAACCAGAATTCCGTGAAAGCATTCTAGTAGATTTGTGAGACACGATCGGTTCCTAAAAACCCATCTTGGGAATCAAGGATTCAGTTGTTTTTTTCTAAGTGTTTTACCTTTTTTCTATCATTATTATCTCTAGCATTTTGGCCACAACGGAAGTCTGACTTATAGGAAGATTGTGTTTGTGTGTGAGAGAATATGACAGTCTAAGATTGACTTAGAGAATATGTAACTCAGAGAATGACTGAGAGTATATTTAAGCGAGGGAGACTGATAAAGTATGTGAGTAAGAGAGAGAGAGAGAGAGAGAGAGTGTTTGTGTGTGTTTGAGTGTCTGAGGCAGTATGATTATGAAGGAGAGTGTACGTTTGACAGAGCAGGTGTAATGGCTTGTGTTAAAGCGAGAGATTGGCAGAGATTGTGATTGAAGGCGTGAGATTGCCAGTGTTAGAGCGAAAAATTGAAAAATCGAGCTTGAACCAAGGTTGGACATGACAAGGAATCACGACCCACCAGAATGCGCACTGTATGGTCCGCATAGGTTACACCCTGTGTCAGGATGTCTGTGGCCTTCTACATAGATCTCGGCACCCGTGCCTATACGTCGACTGTGTTGTTTGGATCCGGCCCGTTGTCTGCGCCAATAGGCATCTGCAATGGTTGCTGGAAACCAAACACCGGGTACCTTTTTTAGGTTTCGAGCTCTTTTGCTGATGAAAATTAGCTAGAAGGTACGTTTCCGGATTGAGTATGCTCTATTTTTGCAGTAAAAAGTTTTTTTCCTAAAAACAATCCCAACAATCCAATGAATCCACCAGATAATGAAACAAGCTGCGCATCCCCCACCTCTACCCAACTTCAAAGAACTTCCTTGTCTGTTGAACCTAGACACTACATCGCTAAGAGGACAAAAAAGAACCGCCATTGAAGAATAAACCACATACCAAAAGAATGCAGAAACTAATTAGAAATCCACAAAAAACTCTCCACCAAATAAAAGACCCAAACAAATCAGCCAATTATCAACAAAAGCCCTTCGGGAACTTCTAGCGGAAGAAGTGTTACTAGGCCACTTCATCGATAGATCTTACCGAAGACTTTACATCATTAAGGCAAGATACCCCCAGACGAATTTAGTCAAAAGATGTATGGTGAAACAATATAAAGACTTCCAAACACTTCTCCAACTTTCCAGGAATTAATGAATTCCTACTGTTATCACTACAGAGAGACGACAGCATCCTAGTAAAAGCTAAAACTAAAGCTCAGGCAAATAAGCTCTTAACAATGACCAAACTAGCTAAGGAAGAAATAACAGTTTCACCACACCCTGCTTTCAATCTAAGAAAAGGTGTAGTAATAGAGCTAGACTTTCTCAATATACAGAAGAAGAGATAACTCAAGAACTCGGTGAATTCTCAGTAACATCTGTCCACAGAGTGCACCGAACAGTAAATGATGCTAGAACACCAATACATTTGACCTCGACACCATCTGCCGAAATACTTCTACTTGGGCTGGAAAAGATTCTCCGTAAGGGAATTCAAACCCAACCCAAGAAGCTGCTTCCACTGCCACACTACGGACATTTAATCGGAACTTGCCGCAAAAAAGAACAAGGCTTCGCACCCACATGCGTAATCTGTGCCAACGCGTCACATCCTGAAGACAACACAACTTGCACACCAAGATGCACAAATTGTGGCAAACCACACCCAGCATCAAGCCGAAAGTGCAACGTCTACTAATTTGAATAGGAATTCGTAGCAATATGTAAAAAGTAAGGATTGATTTTAGAGAAGCGCATAAAAGAGCGCAAAACAGAGTCGTAAACAGAGGAATGTCCTATACTTCCATATTTGAAAATATCAGATGTACTAAACCCTCCTTCCATTTGGTAAAACCTAGGGTGCAACGACCTCCGCAAGCGGCCTAAGCACCCAAGGCCCCCTTAGAGGAGGCCAAACTCACCCTCGAGGTGGACCCAATAATGAAAGAGGGCATATAAACCGCACCCTCCTCCCTTAGGCGCATAATGAATGAGTTTTAGCCTTTCGCCATCAATAAAAAGTCACAGCAGCTACTATTACTGCTGTTGACTCACCCAAAAGACTCCATCCACCAGTCAAAAACCCCCATTCCAATCTAATAAAAATCCTCCCATCAAATAAATCCCGCCTGCAGCCACCACAACGGAGAAACGAACGATCCGAATACCTTCAGCTCTTTTCAGCTGGAAAACAGCCGTAGATGCCCACATTACAACAAGAAGGAAATCGCCCATCAAAATATCCTCACAATCAGCAAATATGGATAAAACCAACCCACCTGAAGAACCCATGATACAAAGGAGACTGTCCAAAATCAAAACACTCTCATTCACAAACACCAAATAAAACACGATGTGAAAATAATACAATGGAATATCCGTGGACTTAGATCTAACTGGAAAGAATTGCGCTCTCTAGTAGCCGCTGAAAACCCATCAATCATCGGCTTACAAGAAACCATGATTGGAGCAGACCCACTATGGGCCTTACCAAACTACACCTCTGTACCCTACCCAGCAGGATTAGTCCGCGGCACCTCAAGTAGATGTGCTTTCTTCATTGAAAAAAGATCTACCATCAGCGACCATAAACATAAATACACCATTCCAAACAACAGCAATAAAGTTTCACCAACGACGAGAATACTACGTCGGAAACATCTATCTCCCACCATCTGAAAAACTTCAATCTGCACAAATACAACAAATGATTGCATCACCCACACCTCTTCATAGTAATAGGCGACTTCAACTGCCTGCGCCCACACCGACTGGGAAGATTTCCTTTGCAATCAGAGACGGATGGAGCTTAGCTAATTAATCCACGAACTAGAACTCGTGGTGTTACACCCAAGGGAAAGAACTAGGTATACCTTTGCAACAAATACCTTTTCCGTGCTAGACCTTTCACTCTGCTCCCCATCTATCGCAACTGATTTCAACTGGCACATCTTAAATGATCTAGGAAGGAGCAACCATTTTCCCATCGTGCTCTCGTCCGAAAAGGAAAATCTACCAAGAGTACAACCCCTCGCTGGAGGCTAGACAGGGTGAAATGGTTGAATTTCAAAGAACTCAGACTTCAATGACATCGAGGTAAGTGACTACAACATAAATGACCTAGTCTACTTCTTTACAACTTGCAGGACAAGAATCTATGTCGGTAGCATATAGAAATATCCTTCGTCAAACAGTGGCCTGACGAAACATAGAGTGCTATGTTGCACTTAAAATCGGAAGAAAAGCCTTCAGAGCCTAAGGCGCTGGCCCAACGATAATATAGGGATAGACTACAACCCCAAAAGTCCAATTATAAACGCATTATTAAGAAAATCCGCCGCGAATCATAGAGAAAATATGTATAATCGATTAACGCAAGAACATCAATAAGCAAAACGTGGAATAAGATTAAAAAATTGCGAGGAGGAACATCTAGAATCCTAGCCCCAGCCTTGCTCCACGAAGGAAAAATAGTAGTTAATCCAGAAAAAGGGGCCAATTTCCTAAGAGAAAGTTTCGCAAACATATAAACTTAAGCGAGAGCGTCAGAAGAGTTTAAAATCCACAGAAGCACAGAAGAGGCTACAGATTCGTACTTCACATCATACTATTCATCCGCCTTCAACTTAAATTTCTCTACCCAGGAGTTAGACTCCGCACTGTAGAAATACGGCCCTTGGACTAGACAAAATTATCTGATATGCTTTGTCACCTTGGAAGTGTAGGGAAAACATGCATGTTGGCCCTATTCAACGAAATTTAGCAAGAAATCTCTCTCCCCGAAGAGTAGAAGAAGGGGACTGTCTATCCTTCCTTAAACCTGGCAAGGACCCATCCCACCCGCAAAAATATCACCTTATAGCCCTAAAAACTTACCCTAGCAAGCCGCTAGAAAAAATATGTGTCCGTTTGGTGTGGTATTTGGAAACGATCAAACTCTTGTCACCCTCACAATATAACTTACGAAAGCTCCACTCAACAGGCAATGCCATCACTCGACTCGAATCAGATGTGTGTCGGGCCTTTGGTGAAAAGTACCTCGTAGCAGTCTTTTTGACCTCGAGAAGAGCATAATGGGCATAAGCGGGAATTTACCACTTTTACTATACTAAACATTTTTGGGGACAAAAATCCCTCTTTCTCAGTCCATGTTGGAAACTCCATTTCCAATTCCTTCCCGCCAGAAGAAGGTGTCCCGCAGGGCAGCGTACTTTTGTACCACTTTTTGCCATAGGTATCAATAATATAATTGATAACCTTCCTCAAGAAGTCACAGCCACCTTATACGTAAGTCACATGTCTATCGCCCTCAAAGGATAAAAAATTGCAACAATAGAACGGCATCTACAGCTTGCCATCGAAAACATATGTAAATGGACTTTTACTAACCGATACCGTTTTTCCTTAGATAACTCAAAAGCGGTACACTTCTGCCGTGGTCGTGGCTACATTCGTGAGCCGGACTTGTATATCTACCGGCAACGAATAGCTGTCGTTAAAAAACACAACTTTCTAGGAATGATTCTTGATAAAATACTTACATGGGAACCCCGTATCAGAAACCTTAAAGGTATAAGTACGAGGGGCGGTCAATTAGTTTTGCAATTGGGATATAAGGAAAAGAGATATGAGGAAAAGTGTTTTATTATTTTTCAATATAACTACCCTCGACTTCAATGCACTTGTGCCACTTGTCCCTGAGGCTTCGAATTTCCAACAACCAAAAATCTCCCGACTGCTGTTCAATCCACTCTTGAACAGCAGTGCAGCCTTGAGCTGGCGGAATAAAAAGTAGTCGCTAGAAGCCAGATCTGGACTATAGGGGAGATGGTTGAGCTCCTCGAATCGGCACTCAGGTTGTTCGAAATCATACTACAGGACTGGATTTGGAATGATATCTGAGCAATATACCTATACCGAGAGACTATGTCAAATGCAGCAAGATGGGCATACGAACAGGAAGGATAAAAAAATTATAACATCTTCTCCGAGTCCTGGAGCAGCCTACAAGCTCTCAGAAAACTGAACTACGTGCATCCAATACTTCAAGATATAAAAGAAACGATATTTAAAGCCAACAACATTGGGAATAAAATTTCATTGCACACACAGGTGTACATGGGAATGAAAAGGCTGAAAAATCAGCTCAAACCGCCACCCAATAAATTATACACCCACTAAGCCACCAAATTCCGTATCAAGTCTCCAAGAATACAATAAGAAACGCACTCAGGGAAACCTGGTCAGCCAGATGGGCCAATCTTATGAGCTCAAACAAAATGTGCCACATTTTTCCAAATTTGCCAGCGTGGAAACCCCTGGCAGTCTCACGCCGGTAAGAAGTTGCATTCTTCCGACTGCAAATCGACCACAGTATAATGACGCATGGATTTCTAATTGAAAAACACCAGCCCTTACTGCCAAGATTGCTTAACCCCACTAACAACGACCCCTATCGTGGGGTGCCCCACCTTCGACGAACTGAGACGCCGTTCTCTACCATTTGACCAAGGTGGAACTCTGCCTAATATTTAAAGAATAAAATATCCATCCACGGATTGTCAAGTTTTCTAAACGAAAGTGGCCTTCTTGCTAAACTATAATACATATATCAACATGCCAAAGAAATTTTTAACTCATTCAACATATATCCATTCAAATCATCAGCACATGTAAAGATCCATCCTATCAAACACCATCTTTCCATTATCATCTTTTAAATTTAAAAATAGAATTTTAAAATAACTTCTTTATAAAAGTTGAATTACGGCGCGATCACCATGAAGTATGCGCCATGAGACAGACTAGAATCAATACATCCCATCTTACTTTGTACGCGGATACTGCCCCTAGTCTGGACAATATTCCCGATGCCATTCCTTGACACCTGTGTGTGCAACTTCTCTTTTGTTGTCAGCCTTTTTCAACAGGATTTGCAGGGAGAGTATTCGCTCAGATTCATAGGGAATGGCTAGTGCTTGCTTTTCCAAAGCCGTGGTTAAATTACTCTATCCCAGCTGGTTTACGCTCAAATTCTCCAACTTCCTGTGAGCGCAAGTTGATAGAAATATTTTATATGGTTAAATAACCTCATTTCCTGGAAAGTGGACTACTTTTCACCTAAATAGTGTGGCTTTCGCAAGTTCCACTCCACGTCGGATGATCTGATCCTGCTGGAAAAATGCCATATGCGAGCTCATTCATGGACAAAGCTTTGCCACGGTGTTCTTTGATCTGAAGAAGGCTTAATAAACCTTCTACATCATAGGGGATGGGAACCCTCTAAATCTTCGTGTCTGAGTTTGTGCGAGATCGTCGATTCCGCGTACTGTTGGGGAGAGCTCTCACTGCTTCAATAGAGCAGAAAGAGGGCGTTTAGCATGGAAGTGCCTGGAAATATCCTTCCTACGCTCTACGTAGAAGACCGTTTGATCTCTTTTGGTGTTTTACAGATGCCTACTCTGGAGCATCGAATATAACAGGCAGAAAACTGCAGCGCTTGTTATGCCGACATGCACATATGTTTGATTTGGTCAAATTTAAACTGGTGCTCTTCTTCCGCTATCTACGCCTTCACTTCACCTCTCTTGGATGTAGTTCAGTCGTACCATTTTCTTGGTCCAATTTATGACCAGCGACTCATATGGGAATCCCATATTCTCTGCATAAGGGTCTCTTGTACTTGGGCTATCGAAATTATTCGTCCTGTAATGATCAGCATTTAGAATGATAATAGGGGTACTTTTTTCTTATTTGACGCTCATTTGTTTGTTCTATACTTTACTACGGATGCGAATTTTACTCGTTGAAGCCGAGCTTGAATTTTGGAAGGTAGAGTATTCAATCCTTGGATCTTGGACATAAAAAAGTGGTGAAATTTAGGGAAAGTTTGAGAGAAAGATAGTAAAAGAGGAAAGTGGTGAAGTAGGGTGAGTTTAAAGAATAGAGGATGTGTGGGAGACAGAATAAATAGGTCCCTGTTGAAAGGGTATCTCTGTTGTTTTTGTTTTTGGATCAATTTTGTTGGTTTTGTTTTTGTTTGTTTTTTATTTAATACACTATAAAATTTATAGTTTATTGAATTAAATTAATCTTGTTACTTGAATTCTTGATTTTTAGATCTTAGTGATCTTTTTGGCATTCAAGCCTTTATTTGAGGCGGGCTTTTTATTCTCGCTGTGGGTTTTCGAAAAAGTTTATTTTTAATTTCATTTAATTTTTTGCAAAGGTTTTGAATTTCTACTAAAGAAACTTACGCATTACAATAGTCGTTTTTTGTGTTTTTTCGATTTTGTCATGTGTATTTTGGAGTCAGGTCACCGACAGAGCGTATTTTATTGCTTTAAAATAGTCTTATTTGTCGGTCGACCTCGATGTCTAGGTGTGTAGGAGAGAATTCAGGGGTCAAGCGGGTGCCACTGGCTTGCTAGATCCTCTTAGCTCTCTCGTGGAGCGCCACGTTGATCGGATATAATCCAACGAGTTGTGGAGCTTCCTCTGTCGTTTTTGTTCTCTTCTTCGGGTGTTTGTAATAAGAAGCACTGTTTTATTCTGGATAATTTGTAGTTTAGCAATGTGGGTCTTGGCGCTCGCGTTCAGCGGCACTGGGGGGGTACAGGAGTCTCGAGCGAATGCACGCATTGAATATTTTTAGTTTATTTGAGGGATTTAGGTCACGGAACCTATAAAATTCCCTCAAATCTCTCTTGCTATTCGCGACTGTTCGCTCGATATGACTCTTGTAGCCCCCTGTGATGATTTTGAGCCCCAGAACTGTCCCTTCTAGGCAGTAGGGGATCCGCTCCCCTTCTACCCGTATGTCATTGAAGGTCTTGCGAAACATGGGAATTATTCTGAATTTTGAGGCATTGGATGATATTTTCCATTTCCTCTCGAAAGCGTTATGTTGGATATCTCCCTAGCCATATTTCTCGCCATAAATTCCCTGTGAACATAAGCGGCGGTACAAATTTGCGATATATCGTCAGTGAACTGAACGTATATTGTACCTTCGGACACAGGTTGTGGTAGATCGCGTGTATAAATGTTTTATAAAAGGGGACTGAGACATCCCCCTTGTGGGATCCCTGCTTAGAGTTCGAATTCGGGGTCTTTGTGTTCTCTGATATGAATGTATGCTCTCTTCTCCATTATATAGTCACATAGAATCCTCTCAAGAATGGAGTTGAGTTCTACTTGAAGGATCCTAAATTGTAGTTCTCTCTTCCAAACCTTGTCAAAAGATTTCTTGACATCGCGGAGCACTAGGTCGGCATGCCTTTTGTCTGCCTTGATCTTGGCAAGCTTTTCGGTGACAACAGCTAGTGCCGTGTTAGTCCCTCTTTTCCTTCTGAAGCCGTGTTGCTGCTCGTTTTGCAAGTTGGCTTCGTCAAGAAAAGAGTTGACTCTATTAGCCAATATCTCTCGAAAACTTTGCCAGTAAATTCTAGGAGAGCTATCGGTCAAAAGCTGGCAGGGGAGTCCGGGGGCTTTCCTGGTTTTGGGATGAAAATCATCTTGGCCACTTTCCACTGATCGGGAAAGTATCCCGTGTTCAGAGCGGTGTTCATGATGTTGAAGGCCACTCCAAACGTTAGGCGGGGCCTTGATGAAATTCTTGCGGGTCAGCCCCGTAGTACTCGGTGCTCTTTGACGAAAGGCTTTTAGAGTAATGGAGAGTTCAAGGGCAGTTATTTTACTGCCATAGCTCTTCATCAGTTTTTCCTGCAACACACAGTAAGGAGGAGGTTTTGTGTATTTGTACGTTTTGCTGTTGGATTATGTCAGTTTCGAATTAGAGGTCGTAGTTGTCATTTTCTTCTGAGGTAATTTTGAAGATTAAAGACAATAAAATCGTAAACATTTCCTCAATCTCTTCAGTCTCGTTAATTTTTTTTGCCGTCGTGAATGATTGTCATATTTGATTGTAGAAGTTTTCCTTTAAGACGTTTAACCATCTTCCAGAATGTGTGTGAGTCCCTTTCTATGTCAATTTTTTCTATTAGTCCGTCCTATAGTAGTGTTTGTTGGTCCGTAATTAGTGTCTGGATTTCGTCTTTAATTTGTCTTAGTCTTCTGTGGGCATTGTGGTTGGGGCCTATCTACGCTACTACACTGGACAGGTCCCTATATTCTTGTGCCAGGGCTTTCATGGGAGGGGTCTAGGGGGGAGCTGAAGGGGTTTTATAATTAATACGGGGAATGCTATTTTTATTGGCTTTTATTAGAAAATCAGTGATTTTATCCAGCTCCTCATCTATTTCTTCTAAATTGGCATCAAATAAAGGGTCGGGGATATAATTTAGAAGGTAATTTCTGTAGCTTTCCAAGTTCACTTTCTGGGATTAAAATTTGAATGGGATTTACTCCTACTGTAATTTTGATAGCCTGGTGGTCGCTTGGAATAATTGGGCCCTGTTCAATGTAGTATTTGTAAGGAAACCTGATGCTAGATAGGACTATATTAGGCTTCGTTGCTGATCTTTCTGTTATGTACGTCGGGAATTCTTGCCCGATCCTTATCATGTAATTTCTGCCAACTAGTACCTCGATGTTTCTGCCTGCATTGTTGTAGGAGGTATATCCTGCCGCCGCACACCTTGCATTAAGATTTCCGGCCAAAATTACATTTTTCTTGTGGCTAAATATCTGCAAGAGGTTGTGCATGGGCAAATAGCCGCGTCTTGGGGGTTGGTACCCTGTGGCCACGACCAGTCCCCCTAGGGCATTAATTACTTCACTGGCAAGGTGGGATTCATCTAAGTCCTCTAGTGTCCTGTATTTTAGTGGAATGTTCATTTTCGATGTGTAGCAATGTCTTTTGGTTATTTTTCTCGGCAATGGCGGCTTTGGCTACTTTCGCATAAATTGAATTGGCCTCCTTCTCCTTTGTCTCGCGTTTTAATTGGATTTGTTTTTTGATCGGACATGCCATAGACATAGTCCGGTGGGGGCCTTCACAATTTAAACATTTAGACGAGTTACTTTTACAGTGGCGCCAAAAATGGTCGCAACCGGCACAGATAGAGCATAAGGTAAAGTCTTTATCAGGGCAGTTGGAAGTGGTGTGTTTGCCGTACTTATAGCATTGAAAGCACATCTGTAAATAGAAAAACTCTTCACGTTCCATATGCTCTGAGCCTACTCTTGCGTTGAAGAGAAGCAAACCATTTTCCTTAGCTTGTTGAGCCATAGCCGTGTCCTCGAAAACAACCTTAAACACATGCGTGTAATGCTTAAATTTGATAAACTCAGCTACCTTTGCCAATTGGTGGTTCCGTTTTATTTCGTTCTTTATATCCTCCGCTGAGTTACTTCCCACCCAGAAGTGGAGGTTCCTACAGATTAAATTACGGTGAGTTTTGATTTGTGTTGGTGTGGTCGATTTCAGGTTTATAGTCCTCAGGCATTCAACAGCTTTGCTTGAGGTCAAGGCTTCACAGTCAGCCCCCTTCGCGCAAATGGCTGAGAAACCATTATGAATGTCTATAAGTCTAACCAGTTTAATGTTTAGTGTTCCGTAAGCTTTTTCGAATACCTTTTCTCTGTCCGGTTTTGGGCCCTCAAAACCTGGAGAGTGATGCGGGGAGTTTCCCTCATCTCTCCTGCATCCTATCGTAAGATAGGGGATGAAATTTCAATGAGTATGTATAAGTATATATGTATACACTGATATACGGCTTTGAAAAGAGGGGGAGAGAACTAGAGTCCAAGGTCCAAGTAATTTTACAGAAATTTGCCTTAATTTTCCTTCCTTCGGGCAGCGGATGGGCCGGATGAGGCTCTGGTCCTTGTATCTAACGAAGGAGTAAATATTTCGCCCTTCACCTTCCTAGATCGAATACTAGTGGTCCACTTTCAAGCGTATCATGCTTTTTCACTTTACCCAGTTTTTATTTTCACTACTCGAAGCGAGTCTCACAATTTCACTTTCGCAAAAGTTCAGTTTGCAAAAATTCCGAAAATAAATTTGGCACAGCGGTACAGCAGACTAGCTAAGGCAACCAAAGCAGTCTAGAGTACTCAATCCACCACGTCCGTCTCCGTTTAAAAACCAGATGCTGGGCATATTAAGCTAATCTCTGCCGTAGATTGTAAATAATTCGCGAGTACTTTCGAACTCAGCGTCTCCCTTCCGCCAAAGGCCCTCATTTCGTCTGCAGTCATTTTCGAGGGTACATATGCCGCCTTGAGACACTGTTTGTAACAAGGCCAAGTATATTCCTTCGAAAGCTTAGTATAGCTCATGCAACGATGGCGCCTTTTGTTCTTCCCCCTTCTTTGAAGTCGGTGGGGGTTTTATCGGTGCTGACACTCTCTTCACTACGTATCTGGTTGCAATACACAGCTCGTTAGTATCGATTACGTGTCATGCCGTGTCGTGTTGTGATTTATAAAGACTCACAAAGGTCACCAAGTATCCTCGAGCCATTGGAATATCAGCACCCGCTGGTTTGTACTATACGTAATTCCAAGGCTACCATGAGCCGGGACGATGTCAAAACTATGTTCTGTTAGTCCCATAAACATGTAGGGATTGATGGAAATGGGCGTGTTGATGAGGGGACAAAACAGTTTGCATAAACTGTGTTACCGGACTCACATTTCGGTCTCTCCGGCTATGACTACATGGGAGGAATCGGGTCAGCTCTTCGGGCTGCGTGACTAAGAAGACGGGAAACGGCCGACGGATATCTAAAATTGCGTGTCATTGCGCCGTGTCTTTTCTCGTGGACCTATCCCACAATGCTCAGACGGATTCAGGTCGTTTTCTGCCGCCTAATAATCGAGTCCCCTTGTGAGCCGCAACGCCATCTGTTTGAGCAACCTTTTGAACCCTATTATGGTGAATGTTAAGGGCCCTCTAACTGCTAAGCACAATCTTGTTGTGTATCCCATTCTATGGTATCTTTGCGCATGCTATTGAATGTCCCTTCTACTTGGAACGGTTCCATACACACAGGATTATGCCATGCTAGAGTTTCTAGGGGAGGCTTGGCTTATCAAAATATCTAATGGGTATGGTGTTGACCGCATCTTCGTGCGCCTGATTGAGGCCGGCCTATCAACTCTGGGCCTGCCACTCTAGAAAAAAAATAAATAACATTTTAGTTAAACTTGATAATGAGAAATATTTCCTTGGTAGGCACTTAGATCCTATACATTCCCAGTATATCTTTATGGCCCCTCCCCCTCAAAATTGAAGGAACTTTATACCCATCTTCTCCAATTAAACACAAAAAATCCTCCGCTAAAATTCAAGAGAACCTGAAAAGGTTCTGTTCTGATGGCAGAACTTCCAAATTTAATAGGCAGACCTCTCATGACTCTTTATTAGTCCATATTCCCGGATAGGGTAACTAATCCAGGTTATTAACATTTTAAAAACTTGAGACATGTTAAGTTTGAACAAACGAGAGAATGAGGAGTAATCGTCTCAAACTGCGCACACCAAAATTTGAAAATGATGTGACGAAGTGGTAGTAACGTTATTTTTAATCAAGCGATCCTAGAGTGTCCCTCTCAGATGTAATTTCACAATATCCATTGCTATATCATATATAGATATCTGTTCGTGTAAAATGTAGGAAGGAAAATGACTGGTTAGAAATGTTGAGACATCAGAGCGCTGACGATATTCGAACCAACATACACAACCTTCGCTGAGATTCTATTAGCATACGCTTAGACTACTCGGCCACACCGCATCTTTAAAATTTAGGTCCAAGGCAGATATTTAAGTTTCCCGCCTTCGTACGCCCCCACGCAACAACCGCCTATTTCCTAGGTAGGTATAGAACCTCTTCTCTTTCTTTGCCAGGACAAACTCTTGATAACATAACAAAACCAACAGAAAGATCTCGATGATGAACCCTGGTGATCGCAAAGGCTCTAGAAGCCGCTCCACTTTGAGGAGTTGAAGTATTTTCTGTTTATTTACGTCAACCAGAGATCAGGCAGAACCCATGGTTAAACTGGGGAAAAGTCACCCGTTCCCAGTCAGGGGGCAATGGATACAAGTAAGCATCGGCTGGATTCCTTGGGACAGAGGAGAAGAGCATGTGTGTGTATTGTATTGTGACGATGAAAGAAGAAAGACAGCAGCGTTATAATTCCTATGTCTTTCATCTTGGAAATGTTCCGAAGAAAAACTCTCTAGCAAGATTAGAGTTGAGAGTGGTTGTTAGGTAAAGTGGTGAAAGGGAATACGTTATCTTCTTTCTCGTTCTATATATTTAACTTGTATTTCGTTAATTGTGCTGATCTTCTTACATTCTTAAGTAATTTCTATATTAATTATACATAGGAAGCGGGTTCTATATTTTAAGTGGTTTCTACTCATAAAGTTTCTCCTGTTAGTTTCTTGGTAGATCTGTTACATGTCTAGTATCACTTTTTCTTGTTCTCTTAGTATTAATTATAATATATTCCATAGTCTACAATCACTCTTATGTAATGATGTGTATAGTTTCTGCGCATATATCTTAATGTGGGCCTCTTTGTATTCTTGTGATCTTTTCTTCTGGTATAGAGATCATAACTTATACCTCATAATAAGTATTTCCCACACTGTGGTTAAAGAACTGAGTAGGGATCTCCGCCTCCAAAGCCGCCGGCGTGTATGACTTTTTGAGGCGGAGAGAGCTAAAGAATCACATGGCAAGCCCAACCTCCCCCGATTAGTCCTTGAAGGCGACTGCGCCTTCAGAGCATTTCCAGGCCAACAGCGCCTGGAGTTCTGCCTCCGAGAAGCATACGACCATTCAGATGAGGGTCTTCTCTTCGAAGTGAGCCCCGCATCTCCTCCAAGATAGTCCTGGAGGGCATATTCCTTCAATGGAATTGCCGCGTACTCCGGGCCAACTGAAAGGACCTGCGGAGGCTCGTTTCCTCCCGTTTTGCCTTAACTATCTTTTTGCAGGAGACCATGCTGGACGCGTGCCTCTTGCACACCCTCCAGGGGTATAAGGGTATTGTGACCCCGCCACTAAGGGTTGGAGCCGGGAGGAAGATGCGCGATTTACACCCAGCATGATGTCTCCGTTCTTCTCTTCGCTTTAGAAACCTACTTTTAAGCAATATCTGTGCAGCTAAACCTGTATATGATACATATTGTTATTTCTGTGTACATTCCACCATCAACCGGCTTCGATGCGGGGGACTTTTGCCGCGTCGTGGCATGGTTGACGAGTCTCTTCCTGTTTTTCGGGGACTTGAACGGGAGAAAACACCCCACGGGAGACTACTTAATCAATTCTATGGGGCAGGTCCTTGTCGACTTGATCGATGAGTTGGAGATAGGTGTCCTAAATTTGAATGAGGTTCCGCATTACTCTACGAGAACAGCTTCATTTTCCTGGCTCAATCTATATTTGTGCTCTCTGGATGCACAGCCTGACTTTAGGTGGGGGCGTAGTCGATGACGTCCATGGTAGTGATCACTTTCCCATTCAAATATTATTTTCCGAGAGCCTGAAAGCCCGCCCTAGTGATGCTTGGCGCGGGCGCCGTGGTTCACCTTTCAGGAAATGACAGATTTATCTGTCTCAGTCGAGGAATTTCGGTAGGTAGAGGAGGGGGTTGAGTTCTTCTCCGAGAACGTCATCGTCGTGGGACCTAACTACTATTCCTAGAACGTCTGGCAGTTTTGCACGCCTACCGCTTCTATGGTGGTCAGTCGAGTGTGAGGCGGCCCTCAAACAGAAGTGTTATGTCTACATGCGCTATAAACACCGCCATAACGATTTCCTTCTGGGTGAATTTCGTCGAGCTAGGATTAGGTGACTATGTTTCAAAGCAAGCACGCCGCTCTTTCTGGCGGGCATAGGTGTGTTTACTTAACGAGTGGACCCCTATCGCAGAGGTGTGGAAGAGAGTCATAAGGAGTGGGGGCAAGTTATCATAGGACACTCATCCCGTTCTCCAGGAGAATGGGACCGTGGCGAAATCCCTCGTGACCGCTTTCTCCGCATTCTCTAGCCAAGATGCTGCTCCGTAAGCATTCAATGCGCGCCGTGATATCACGGAAGGCTGACGATTGGGCTTTACCTCTAGAGGCGGAGAATCTTTCAACGACAGGTTTATATTAAGTGAGTTGCATTCTGTCATTGCTTCGTGCACGGACACAGCCCCTGTTCCGGACGATGTTCTGTGCGCTATGCTTCAATACTTTGGTGAGTGAGGCATGGCCTTTCTGTTAGATTTGTTCAACACGATCTGGATAGAGGGTATCGCCACAGACTCCTGGTGAATCACTACTGTACTTGCTTTTTCGCAAACCGAGGCTGGTTTGCAAGTTGGTGGAGAAATTTGTAAATGTTAGATTGACTTTTTTTTAGAAATCGGATTCCATCTGTCTTTTACACAGTGCTGCTTTCGCAAGTTTCACTAAACGTTGGATGCTCTGCTCCGTCTGGAAAATGCCCTCTCTCTGCGAGGCATTTCTTAATAGACAGCACTACACCACAGTGTTTTTCAATCAGGAGAAGGCCTAGATACCGCACAGCTATACGGTATCATGGAGACTCTCCAAACGATAGGGGCGAGAGGATGCCTCCCAATCGTCGATTCCGCGTACGGGTGGGGAAGCCCTCTCCGGTCAAATGGAGCAGGTAGATGGTGTCCCGCAGGAAGTGTCCTCAGTGTCGCACTCTTTGCTCTGAGCATCAATGGTATAACCTTGGTGCTGCCGGGAGATGTTCTCGCTACGCTCTACGTGGACGACCTTTCGACCTCTCTTTGCGCGGCCAAGATGCCAACTCTGGAGCGTCGAGTCCAACACAAAAGGCCCCGAAACGCGTCTCTCGCTATGCTGAAGCACAGAGGTGTCGATTTTCCTTAGGCAAGACTAAGGTGGTGCACTTCTGCCGTAATCAACGTCTCCCCTCTGACCCAGGCTTGATTCTAAATGGAACTCGCCTGGAAGTAGTTGACTTGCACGGGTTAGCTTGGTCTTCTATTTGACCTTCGCCTCACCTGAGAGGCTCATATTCGCAGCCTTAGGGTCTCTTGTACCCGCACCATGTATATTCTTTGATCTGTTACGCTCAGGGCCTAAGTCGTTGATATGGCTACTGCCTTACTTCTCTATCGTTTTCTGTTGATTCGGAGCTCTACTACTGATGCGGATTTTATGCATCCACAGCCGAGCTTGTATTGGGGAAGGTGGACTTAATTTACCGCACCAGCCTTCGCCTGCAGACCGGTGCTCTCCCCACGTCCCCCATTGAGAGACTACCTGTCTATACTGGAGATATGCCAGTGGTTTAGCGCCGTGCACAGTGCATTATTCGCCTATACGTGCGAGCCCCGTGCTTGCCTTAGTCGCCAACAGCTTTCATTGCATTCGCAGCTGATTTCAACTGTTCCTATGACACTGAGAGACGCCAGTCATACCCTAAGCCCTTTGGGTTTAGGGCTAGAAAACTCTTTCGAGAGCTCGGTATAGCTCATGTGCCGGTGGTGCCCCTGATTCTGCCCAGGATACGACCCTTAGAATATTTGTCACCACGCTTCTGCTTCCAAAGCTTATACAGGGCTGATAGTATTGCGTTCGGCCTTTTTGGAGCACACATCGTTTTACGCTGGAACCATTCCAATGTATACGGATGGCTCCAAGTTCCAAGATGGCATCGGTTTCCACGCCATATCCCCTCTGTTTGAAGTCAGCTGGGCTCTGCTATGCCCTGCGTCTGCCTTCACGGCCAAGTTGGTTGTAATACACTGCTCGGTACGGGAGATAACGCGACATGCCCTGTTCAGGACCGAATTGTGATTTATAGCGACTCACATAGCGCCCTGAGTGCCCTTGGGGCATGGAATCTCCGCATCCTCTGGTTCGCGATATTCGTGACGCCACGGTTTACGTGAGCATGTTGGATGTCAAGATTATCTTCTGCTGGGTTCCTGGACATGTAGAAATTGCGGGGAATGAGCACGTCGGTTAAGGCACCAAAGAGTCAGCGATGACTAAGCGACTAGACCAGCCTTTCTCTTTTCCTCACACAGATTAAATGGCTGGAATATGGGCTGCCTCTGGGCGGCTTGGTAATGAAGATGGAAGACGGTCAAGGGAACTCAAAGTTGCCAGCCATTGTTCCGTGACTGTTCCCATGGACCTACCCGCTAATGCCGCGACGGATGTATGTTGCTTTCTGTCGTCTCTGAATTGGGAACATTGGTGGGACGCACCGCCATTTGATGGAGCGCTCGCCTGTGCCTTATTGTGATTACTGCGTTGTCCTCCAGACTGTTCGGCACATTCTTGTTGAATGTCCCAGTGTGCGTTATCTTCGCGCGCGTCACCTTTCCCGGTACCGGGACGAGCGGGGTCGCTACCCCTTGTCCCTTGTACTCGAGACTAGTTCGTGTACAGAGACCTGTTGAATATATGACGTTTTGGATGAGGCTGGCCTCTTCCTCTTTATTTGACTGTTTGTTGTAGGTTGCACGTTCCTGTGCCGGGGGGAGGCGGGCCTACCCACTCCGCCGGAGCGCAATTCCTTCTTGTTGCCTTTTTGATTTTTTTTGTTGTTATTGGCCATTTTAGCCTTTGTCCTCTTTGTATCGTTATTATTTTTTATTCCATATTGTTATTTACTTTTTAATATAGCCTAGTAATATGCTGTTCTGCTGAGTACGGCGACTTTTGCCCTAGTTGGCATTCACCAGATGCGCTACTAAATATTTTTAAAAAACATCGTTCTTTCACGTTCAGAACCAGTGATATGGACTTGTAAATGAATTTTCTCTTATAAATTACACAAAGTTATAAATAAAACAATTCACATTTTTCACTATACATACTTGCGCCAGAAGTACATGTCCTTATGCCAGAATAGCATTTTTAAAATAAAACATCAAATGTTACCGATCCTGGTGACCGCTTTCGCCCTCCTGGTGGAAAAAAACTCACCCTTGTGGGGAGATCCCCCCACAACGGAAAAAAATATTTAGTCATTCCCAACCGGCTCTTTTTTTTCTTGTTATTGGAGGCCCCTCATCACTCTTGTGACAAGAGAAGAAAGAAGAAAAATATTTTGCTGTCTCCATGAGCACCTATTTTTTGATGGCCAGGTTATCTCAGATGAATGATGGTGATAACTTAGCTGATTATCATTACCCTTGCGGTCCGTCATTTCCACTACGATACAGCAAATTTCAAATAGGGACAAACGCTGATCAACATATTTGGCCAATTACCACATATGCCATCTTCGTCTGCTTAATGATGTAATTCCTAAAACTCCACATACTGCAATATTTTTGCCTTAGTAGGTAAATCATTGCTCTTTCTGACTCCCTCTTCCCAGCAAGTGTCTCTCTCATACCTCGATTCCACCATTGCTGTCATCATAACGTCCATCTTTTAACTCTCTCGATGATTAATCTAAATTCATTCGACCCTCTCAATTTATTCCTATGCTTGTGTTTTCACTCGAACATTCCGACATGTGTACCTCTCAATTTTTATGTGGGAATATGACCTATGTCTGTCATATATTTATTACATAACTAAAATCATCGGATTACAGTATTTGAAACCCTCAGAAAGAGATTTCTCAATTACTACTAAGGTATTTCGATCGCTCTAACGAATTTATTAACTGGTGAAATGGATTTCCAGCTGAGTTCTTTGCAGCAACTCTGTGAACGATTGACGACTTGCCTTGGGAAGAATTTTAAGAGATTGGACATAAATTAAAAGCGGTTGACCTTGAGTGGAAACATTAGCCTTCCGTGGTACAAAATTAATATAATCTTGTATAATATTCCAAATAAGGGACGAAACAGGAAACCTAAGTATGTGGTAAGATCACCAAGAAGATGGAGTCAGGTGTAACCTCGACAATAATGCTGCAGAGCGTATATCTGCAGGATTATCTGCAGTCTAGGCCACAACGCCCGCAGGGTGATCTGCCTCAATTATAGTTGTTTGCCAGGTTCTGGAGAGCTGCAAGCGCTCGACTCTCGAACTTCCACAAGTAAAGTCTCTAAATGTACACCAATTTACTTACGAACTTCTCCTAGCAAATATTTCCCAAAGAACTTCTCATTGATTTTATCTTCATAGTTTACTAGTGATACTACTATAGAAAAAATAGTGGTGAAAATAGTAATAATCAATTTAAAAGGAATCTAGAGTAATCTTATTAAAAATTATGTTGGATAAAAACGAGATAAAACAAAACATTAAAACAAATTTAGAAATAACTACAATTCTGTAGGTATCAAATAGCCACATGAAAAGAGAGGAATCAAATAAAAGAAAAACAAGCGATAGAATCTAAACGTAGTCTTTGTGCCCTTCTAACCACAATGAATATCAAACACCAAATATCAACTATACGATTATTATAAATAGATAGCTGAAATGTTATTTGCGTTCCAATCCAGTAAAAAGCAAATCAAATGAGTGAAACTGGTCGATGCTGTAAGTTCTAAAGTAGTGGATGACAACCCACTGTCCCAGGGCCGGATCTGGGTCGTAAGATGAAATCATCTCCTAAACTTCAGGAGACCCGACACACAGACATGTGACTTAAAATTGAGTTTTCTTCCCGTTTCGCTGATATTCGCTCACAAATAAAAGATTACAGGCTGAATGCTACTAAATTTGACGTGGAAATTGCAATTGTACCCAAAAAATTTAAAATGGAACTTATTGAGATGCAGTTTAGCGATGTATAAAAATCACAATTTTATGCAACTGATGTGACTCTACGAGAAATCTACAAGGAAGGTTTTCTTGAAACCGCTACATATATATATATACTATCTAGAGAGATCACGAGATAAATTGGCGTCAATATTGGGTAGGGCTTACGTTGGCAAGCAATTCTTGTCAAAATGAAACAACATGAAGAGTAAATTAAGAAACCAATTTACTAATCCCCATTTATATGACATACAATTTCTTGCCTCTTCCAGTCTATCATATAATATTTAGAGACTGTTGAGCGGAAAATAACAACCAGTGGTACCCTAACATTTGTCATACGCAAACACAGACACAGTGAGAAGTGAGGGTAGGTTAAATTACAGGGTCTCAAACTGTTATGTTCACTAGAGATTAAATTGCTTAAATAGATAAATTTAATTCAAATTTTAATATATATTTTTATTATCTCTATTTATTAACTATAATGATAGATGAGCCATGCAATACTTCCAAAGAAACGGGTCCAAAACTTTATGCAGAACAAAATTGCCGACCCTTGTTCTAAAGGCTAGAGGAGCACCAAACGCCTGTTCAAACCTTTGCAGCTCTTCTTTTTCGTCGCCTGGGGCATTTCTCTCATATCTACCCTCCTCCCTATGTCAGTGATCTATAGCAGATGCCTATTTGATACAAAACCACTTCGAATGTCCTCATTCTTAAATATAAGTTCCTAAATACTACAGCCCCATGCTACCCGTCTTCCTTACCGGCAATTTCCCCTTCTCTGAGAACCATACATTCAGGCTATGGTCCTTTTTTACTTGTCCTCCTAGTTCCTCTGTGTTGCAGAGAAGATCGTACTTTCTCTAAAATTGCTCCCAGAGTGTAGAATAATCTTCATCCATAAGCGTGTCTTGAAGCCCCTCCTCTTGATTCGAGACTGCCCTTAGACAATAGATATGGGCTCTATGAGGGCCTATGGATTTGAATATCACCATGCCAAACGAATCCCCCATCCTTATTATGAACGGGGTGTTCACTTGTTTACAAAGTTTCTGAAAGAAAGTGGTATATCACTAGTCTGTTCTAATCCCTCAGTTTTAGTTCGCTTTAAAGAGGCAAACACGGAAGGTTTAAAGAACTACAATCTTATCAATTATTTCTAGCAAAGAGAAAAAATTCACATGAGGTTTACGCGATTTTTACAGTTCATATAATCATTTAAAGGTTTCAAATGTTATTAAGGTACATTACAAATGCAGCGAACTAATATAATTTTAATGCGAAGTCCTTATTAATAGCAATCGTAAACTATAAAAATGACTGAGTCAGAATCAATAGATATGCATTGTGTTAAAGAAACAAAGAATTACACATGGTATATTAACAACTCCTATTGCACTTTTTTTTCTTGTTATCATCATCATCACTAACTCTATAATTTAAGAAGGGGATTTTTTGAGTATTTAAATAATAATTTCATCTTAGTTTGGTTATGACTTATGTTTTTTTTATTAAAGTTATTTCTAATAATTCTTTTATAATATCAAAAACAAAATGGTGAAGTTCAGAAATAAATATAAGTATCTAAATTTCGTGAATTTTTTAAAACTTAAAGAATTACAAATGGTGAAGTTCAGAAAATTTATTTTTATATATCTTCTTCTATAACTATATTTTAGCAACGTGATATTTTGAAAGGGGGAAATTTAGTTTAAAGTTCCTTTTTAAAATTATTAGAATTGGCGAAGTTCAGAAAATTTATAAAAAGTTAACCATGGCTGCTTTTTTTTAGATTTTAAATTTTAATCTTAGTAGCGAAGCGCAAGCTTCCGCCTTAGGGGGAAGTGGCGAAGCCATTGCCTGGTACTCTCATCCTTTAAATTCATCTAAATCTGTAGAAAAATACAAATCAAAAGAGTGAACGTTGATCCACCACTTCTAAAATGTAGATGACGGGCTTGAAGTTCGTATTCAGGAATCTCTTTCGGGAAATAGGAGTTAAAATTAATCAGAGGTATTTTAGCCACGAATTACGGTCTTTGTTAACAAAACAATTGCAGGTCAGTCTCATAAAATGTAAATTTATTAGACTCAACTAATGAACAATAATTTAGGCAGAGAGAATAATATTAAGAATGATGAACAAATTTTCGAGTAGGCCATGACTCCTGATAGCCGTTCAATTATAAGGAGGTCAGTAAAAGAATGAAAGTAGATTCAAGTGTGACAGGAAAGCTTAGTTACATCTTCCATTTTTACTCTATGTTCTAATTTTCTAGAACACGACATTGAAAACTAGATCGAAAAAATAAACAAGGAATATGTTCTACTTTTCTAGAACACAAGAAATCATGACAAAACAAACTCCAAAAGATGAAGGTTCTAATAAGAAGTTAAGCAAGACACATTGCAAAAAAAAGTTAAATTGGACGATTGAAATCGTAAATTAGACTGCTTTTATGTAAATAAGCTCAAATGATGATTATTTAAGAGGTACGAGGATGGCGATAGACCACTAGTAGGATTAACTTAGCGAGAATTTGGGAACTTGGTGAGGTTAAACTTCTTGACTAAGTTCCTAAAAAAAGCCTCCTTTCTCAAGCATCCCTGAGTGAACACTTATAACTTTTAAGTTTATCCACAATTTCATTAGAATCCACCATTTGATTATTGACTGAGCATTATTTTATTTTTTAGATTACGGAAGAAAACGGTTATAACAGACGAGGCTATTTCAGGTAATAACAGAAAAATAAGGAAAAGGGGGAGTATGACGAAATGGGGAATACATCGTCGTCGTCTGCTCCAGCTTGTGTCCAAGCATCGGTTTCGTCATCGGTTCTCCGGTCTCCTCGGCTGATGTTTGTGCCGGATAGAAGGGAGAAAGTCAAGTCCGGTAAAGAAAGAAGGCCAGAAAGAAAACAGCCAAATGCCAGTGGCTGAGGAAGTTGTTTGGGGCGATCGTGGTTGCGGGACGGCCATGCGCGCGCACCTAGCCAGTAACGCGTCCACTTCAGCTCAAAAACATTGAGACATGTGGTTTCGGCGAGGCTGGTTGTATCGAGCTGCCGGGTTCTTGGTCTATCAAGGCCTGCCTTTGTCGCACCTGCCCACTGGGCGCTGCCCTCCTCCGCCAAAGTCAGACATAGGAATCTTATATGGCTCATGTATGTTTGGTCCGCCGTTGGGGTCTTGCTGTTAGTTATGTTTATTCTGGAATCTCATCCGCGACCCTAGCGCCTTGGGTGACCCTGCCAAGAGCTTCAAACTCATGACGGCATCGCTCTTGGAATCATTGGAACACTCAAATTTACGTCCCTCTTAAAATGAGCAGAGGAATACATACTAAAGAGAACACTATTCAATTGCGTTAAGTGTGAAAGACACAGAGGCAGCGTTCAGAGCAAAAGTAAAAGAATGAATGCTGAGCTGGGCTGATGCATCAGACAAGGTTCTTAATCCTAAAGAGCTGAGGCTAAGATGAGTGCCGCATTCCAAATTATCAATGAATATACGCAAAGAAAGAACATCTTATGCACGGATAGAATGTCTCTGAAACTCTAAAGCTGGGTTTGAATAGAAAATAAAAAGTTTTTCTTCTCTACTCAGTTGAAAGGTGAAACTTAGTTAATAGAGAGTTTCTTTCTTGATGTGTTGTTTGCAAAGAAAGGTTTTGCCTTCGTCGTGTATAATAAGGTTGCCATTAGATCTTAATTTTGTTTGTATGTTTATTTTATCCCCCTCTCTCTGTATCCAATCACGCTTCAAGAATAACTACAGAACGATTAAAGAAAAAGATAGATAAAAGCTAATTCTCCTCCAAAAGAATGTTAGAATATAATGAAAACTAAATAGACAAAAATATGAAAAAAAATATCAAAGATTTCCATTAACAAAGAAACCGTCCCTCAAACATTGCAGTTGAAACATAAAACTCCCGTTCTACTAGTTTTTATCAAAGTTTATTGCTGCTAGTTTAAAACCGATTTCCACTCTTTATTGAGTCATTCTTCATCAATATGGATCAACAGCTATTATTTATATACCATTTGACTTAACTTTGTGTTATGCTATTTGTATCTTCCCGGCCAAATTGAGGGTGATCGGAGGCAATTGGGTAATAATGAATTGAAGAGTAAATTAATTACAACATATGCAGAAAGATGGATATTTGTCTTAACTTTCTTGTCTTTTTCATTTAAACAAACCAAACTTTCAGGAACAAAGAATTCAGGACCGTTTTCATATATTTCCATACCAATTTCCCCATTATTAGTAGTAATAATAGTAGTGGCAGAATTGGTTTTCCACTTTAGTAAATTGTAAATCTAACAATAATTCAATAGCCTCTATCACTTCGCTCCTCCCGCTGACCTTGGGTTATTCTGCAGCTCCCACTGAGGCAATTTCGGAGTAATTCTTATCCGGCTCAATTTGGCCCAGAAGATGGAGGGCGGGATTTAGCTTGACAAATGGCGTCACTGAATAGGTATCAAGTTTATTCTACAGCACGCAGTTTGATTACCAAGATTCTTTCGCGACTTAATACTTCTTCTTAACGAGAGAACTTGCAAATCAACTATCTAACATATGCTTCAGCCACCTTCTTCGAACACACATATAAGAGAGGGTTCAACCCCTCACAAGAACAAAGAGTTGATTTCGACATTAAACAGATTCCTCCTGAATAGGAAATTATTTATACAGGCAATCCTCCAAAAATTGAATGAAAAGAGTAAAATAAATTTGGCGGTAGGCAGTCTGCCGAATAAATGCACTTGCCTAATTGACTTCCTAAGAAAAACATTGAAAAAATATTTTAGAGATGAATTCATCTTATAAAAAATATTAACATATCTATTAAATTGACTAATAATAGTTTCACTCCTTAAAAAATCGGCAAAGCGAGCCCTCACCCCCAAACTCAATCATCAAACTATCCGTAAATACCAAATAGGCGAACAAAGCAGATAAATAAGCCCATTTCCTGGCAACCTTCCCAGTGATATTAGTATAAGCCTCAGCGAATATTTCTGAGCTTACAACACTCCTTTAAGTTCTTTGGGTTTGTTCAAGTTCTTTTATGTGATAGGTTTGTGACGAGATCACAGTCACTCTGTTTTAAAAAGATAGCCCCTGCTTTTAAGCAAACAAGCTGAAATTATATAATAATTTTGCCCGATGGATCCTTCATTCGCTGTTTAACCATCACGGAAGTATGGCGACTTGTCAGCCTGCAAATCGCGATCCCCGCAAGTAAGCATCGCAGACGAAAATATTCAACATGCCTTGCGTCATGTCATAACCCACACATTCTATGATATCGCGCAATACAATATAGCTATGCCAGTCTTATGACAAAAGTTCAAGGTCAATGCACGGGTTCTGCATTCTCTCGTGTGCTATTTTCAGCCCATACTTCTGGTTTCGTCTCACCAGGAACAATTCTCTCTAGGTACTCACAGATTAAAGTTACTATTACTATCATCAATCCTCGCTTTCTTTACAAACCCGTTTAAAATATTTCTAGTAGAAAGCTTCCTTGGATTTTGTTTCCCAAAAATATTAATAGTGATAATATATAGAAGGGTATTTTCTTGGAAAAACCTGGCTAAATTTGGAATCTAGAGCCGTCAAAGCTCCTAATAGGAGGAAAGGCAACTGCATACAATCAATTAAATCCCGCATTATGAACACATTTCAAGAAAACTTCGGCTAATTAATTTAAATAATAAAATTAAATTTGAAGCGATAAACTAAGAGACAAACTGATAAAATCCTAAACTATTTTACAGAACATATTGCTTCTTTTTTTGTAGGGGGATGGGGATAAAATGGTAGTGGCTTGTGGTAAATAAATGGTCTACAATGTTGAATTTTAGTTCCCTAGGATTTCCTTTTTGTAGACCCCCAAATGATACTAACCATTAAAATAATCGAATAGTTAGTTTAGTGGGATGGTAGATTACGAAATTGCAGTACAGTTGATTGATGATTGGTGAAAGCAAAAGAAAAAAGTATATATTTGTTCCATGTAGCGGAATAAAGCTATTTTCGATTAGAAATTTGGAAAAATTCTCTCCGTTATAGGTTTGATTTGATTTTCCTTTGTTGGAACATTGACGTCATGCAAGTGCATGTGCTTTCTCGATTTCGCACTTTGTAAGGGAAAGGGAAGAGGGCTTAAGAATAGCTGCATTTTTGCTGTCGGAGAAGTTGGTAATTTTCGAGGGTCAAGGTAAATGAGTTCCGGCTTAGCATGTTATTACTGCTAGAGCAGTCTTATATGTGAAGTGCTTTGTGTAACCATTGTTAATAAAATGCTCAAGTATGAAAGTGTGTAAGTGGAGGGAGAGAGTACGTCTATGATGATTCTTTTTGTATGATATAATTTGAAAATAAACGCCATTTAAACGTATATATTTATCACATAGGGAAAGATTAGTGTTTGAAAACATCGATGGCGAACTCCGTCTGAAGAAAGATGTCTTCAACAATTAGTTTGGAAACAAAATTTCCGCACAACCATTTTTTAAAATGTATATTTATTTAAAATTTTATTAATTTATATATTTCTATAAGGTGTACGACTAGTTAATGTGCAGTGGCCTATTCTTTCCTTTCCTAGGTATCGCTGGAACTTGCACATTGACCTACTGCCTAGGTAGACTAGGAAAGATTAGTCCACTACACAGTAATTAGTCAAGACACCCTTTATGATATATAAAGTTTCAAAAATTACCCATCATATGGCTATTTATCGTAAATAGCAACGTACTTCTTTTACTTTATAATTAAAGGTCCGGCTTAAACGCTGCCCAATCGCAACGTCATATCAACCAAGCATTTGGAGAAGACAATAATTCGTCACGCAATAATTTGAGCGTGGCCAATTCGATCTCCAAGCTTTGCCAATAAATGGTTGCCCCCCCCCTTCACTTATTGACAATGACCGTTTGTACGCCTGTGTCAAAGCTGATCCACATCTGACATCACGCGAGCTAACTGAAAAGTTTAGCGTCAGCCATACAGCCGTTCTTCAGAATCTGATGGGAGTGATTTACTGGGAAAGGGTGTAACGCAAATTAGTCTATTGACGCTTAATTATCCATTCCACAGGTGGCAGATTCAATTGCGCAAAAACGACCAGAATTAACTGATGCCATGTTTCTTCATGATAAAGCGCGACCACACGTTGCAAATTATACTCGTTAAAAACTCCTGGAGCTGGGGTGGGAAGTTCTCCCTCACCCATCGTACTCTCCAGACCTGGCGCCAACAGACTAGCATCTATTTCAGGCACTGCACTGAAGAACTTCTTAAAAGGCAAAACGTTCGCAAAGGATGATGAACTGAAAAAATACAGTTAGAGACTGTTTTGATAGCAAACCAGTTGAATTTTACAACAAAGGCATCCATGAACAAACCGTCGTTGATATGTTTCTTTTGCTGCATTGTTTCATTTCATATCATTCTCAATAAAAATAGCGCGAAAAATTTGTTTCCATCCTAATATTATAGAAAATATTGATTCTCCATCACTCATTTTAAAGGTTTAAAATTTGCAATATTCAGAATTCCAACAAATATTTTGACACATTTGCCTTAACTTGAAAAGTTACCATTCTTTCGATTTTTTTATTAATATCAATTTCCTTAAAAAAAAAACCCGAAACTTGCCAGAGTAATTAAATATAACTGTGATTTGATTGTTGAACTAACACACTGTTGAGTAACTTCACACTTGTTAGTGGATTTATTAACCAAAGAATAATTCATGGGGTGGCCCTCTGCCCTTTAATGGTCTCTTCCGGTTCAAAACCATTACATGAATGCTGCAATAGGCAATAACGTATCAGAGAGGCCGTTCAAATATAGTGACACACGATTAGCATCCTTTTTGTGGAGATGGTCTAATCGAGAGCCAAAATGTGGAAACACACTCAAGGGTTGACGGCTACCCCAGAGACGCACACTGAACACATTCAAAATTGACGCGAGAAGCTTCCACGACCCTATTCAGTCAAGGGTAGAAATGATTGTCCTCGATAGATGATAAACTTCAATTCCACATTATTATTTGAATAATAAAATGATATATGTACAGTTGCGGCAATTATAATTGATGTAACTCTTTTTTCAAAATGTTTCGGACAAACGTAAATTAACGATAATATAATTACTTAAATATGTTTTATAAAGCCTCCAAAAATTAAAAATTAAATAAATATAAAAAGCTAATTAAGTTGGGAAAAGAAAATTTGAAACAAAACAACTTAAAATGTTTCGATAGCACAAACTGAGATACTGTAATGACGCAAAATAAAAATCACAACATTTAATCATTTTTTAAATGTTTTTCTACAGATTAAATATATAACTATATATATAACTATATATATATATATATATATATATATATATATATATATATATATATATATATATATATATATATATATATATATATACCCCAAACACTCCATCTCTCATCCAAAAATAATATATTAAATTGCCACTGGAACGAAATTCGGCATTGTCGAATTTATTATTTAAAATTTCAAATTCATACACGATTCTTCTCCATTAACAGCTTTGAAAAACCTTCGTCGGTCTTTTACTAGGCATTCTGCTTTTACCTATTGATCGATGAACCGTGTTTATTTATTAATTACTGGACGAACTGAATACCTGGGTCTACTAGTGAGAAGTGGGTTCACATAGCAGTGGGCAAGTGTGTACAAATTTAAGATCGATCTCCCGGCGAAAAAAAAGTAGCTTTTTCCCCCTAACACACCCGGCTTCAGAATTCATTATTGATAGCCGGGAGAGAGTGGCATACACGCATGGCTTTCCTCAGGGCAAACCCCTCGTTGTTCTCCTTTCCGCATAAGCAAGTTGAGCTATTCTCGGCGGAGTGACTCACAGCACACAGGCTCCCTTAGAATACTTGTTGGATTTCTACGTGTTTTTTTCACTCTTAATAATGCAAGAAGGTTGGGGCCTAACTCAGTTGTCATTAAGTAGTCTTCCCTTATAATTAGCTGTCGTCTAGCTATTAGTAACCGTACCAGGCCTTACTTATGCCTTTTCTACCCTACTTAATTGGGCTATTACTGTTAAACTTTTATGTTGTTGGAAGTTATTGCAAAGGAGTTCCCTCGGCCTTTCGTTATGTCGTAGAATTGCTCATAGTCTGGTCCAATAATTATTCTAGTCCTTGATCTGGACACACCGCTTTTGTTTTAGTCGGTGGTATTGACCCTATGACTCAATCCTACGATCAATATATATATATATATATATATATATATATATATATATATATATATATATATATATATATATATAGGTGGACTTTAATTCCTACTGAACGTGCGAAAGCTGGTTAGAGGCGTGTTGTGCCGTAGCCAGGATTCTCACTATAAAAGTCCCACTTGTTACTGGGGGGGAGGTTTGTGATTGTTGAATTCTAAGAGTGCATAATACAGGTTGGATAAATTAGCCGAAGGGATTCTTAATTAAAGTCTTGCCAAGGGTACGTCAAAAGAGAGGAGCCACAAATAAACACACGTACTCAAAAATAAACTTTACTTTACACAAATATAATAATTAGCAATAGTTAAAAGGCAAAATTAAGGATTAAATATTAACACTGACGTTAAGCGTCTAGATTTATGATGACTCAATGGGAGTATTAATCACAATTGATTAATTAGGTAATTTAAGACCCCGTAAGGGGCGCGGCGATTTGCCATCCTGGCCGCCGTGCTGACGGGATCCAGCGCTCCGTCCGGCCCCAGCTTAGCCTCTCTTCCTTCCTTCAAAATACTTGTTTCCTCTCTTTTCACACAACCTCTCCCACAACTTTCTCTGGTCAGCCTCTAATTTCACAGGGTAGATGCTGACCTTCCTTTCAGCCAACCGTCCCGCATCGGGGCTGAGGGGGTGGGGGACAAAGTTCCCTAACCCCTGAGCTCCGGTCTGGGGTGGCTGGTTTTTAACAACCTGCTTCATCCCCACCCATACCTTCCACACATCCCTTTTCAGCTCCTCTTCACAATCTATATTTTTTACGCCGTGTCTAAGGTGGAGCCGCCATGCCGATGGACTGCCAGGCCACCAGGCGGGAGGGGTGGTCCCAAATGGCGGCGCCTGGCTCTGCCGGGCTTGTAAGCACCTCTCGCAGTGCGGGCTACTGCGAGAGGTGTGCGCGATTGCATCCCGTGTTTAAAAAAGGGTCACCATGCCCAATGATGATAAAAAAACAAAACAAACCCAACCCTCAACTTCCCCTGTTCCATTGACGGAGCCGCACTCGGGCAGCTCCAGCAAAAAAATGGAGGTCCCCCCCCCCTGTGCTTGCACAGGGGACCCTCCATATTTCTCTAACCGGAGAGGAGGCTTACTCCTCTCCTTCGCCTCCGGGTGCAGGGGACTCCCCCTCACCCCCTTCTCTGGAGGTGCTTTCGGGCACCTCCCTTTTCCCAGCGACAGTCCCCTCTTTTCTTTCCAAGGGGACTGCCAAGAAAGCCAGCAGGCAGCCCTTAGCCAGCCGCTCCCCATCAAAGCGGCTCGGTAGGGCAAACCCCCTTAGGGGGGAGAGGGAAGCAAGGCCCCTTCGGTCGCTTCCCTCAAAAGACCTGCTGGCAAGAATTTTAAACCTTGCTGGGGTCAAGGCCTGTGCCTCCCCACACAAGACTGGCGACACTGACAAGGGGACCTGCGATGTCCTGGAAGGGGATGGCCAACTGGAGGCCCCTCCTGTGATAAAGATGGTCCTTGAGGAGACCCAGCCTCAGACGGTAGGGCCTTCCATGGGGGGGAGGTCGGGCTCGGCGCCAAGCACCGAACCCAAATCCGACCCTATGCAAGGTCCTCCTCAAATGGCTGAGAGCTCCGAGGCAGTAAAAGGAGGGGAGGGATCTCCTCCGACAGGTGCCCCTACGACAACCAGGACCTTCTCCATTTCAGAGAGGGACCTTGCTGAGGCCAGTCCATCTGGCCTGGGGGCTTCTGCCGGCGGAGGTGAAAAGCGGGTTCATTCCCCGCCCTCCTCTCCAAAAAAGAAAAAGACAAAGAAGACTAAAAAGACGAAAAAGACTCGGGGCTCCTCTCCATCCGCGGGGGCTGCGGGGACGGATGGGTCTGCTGCCACTTTGGTAGGCGACCAAGCCAAGATCGGCACATCCGGCCCCTCTACCCCCTCGTGTGCGGAGCCCCTGACCAAGACTAAGACCAAAAGTGCACAGGGCGGAGCCTCGATGACATCGGGGCCCCTCATTCAGAGGTTACCTGGCGTTTTCGAGCCCACTGGCTTCAAACGCTTCCTCGTTATTCGCTCCACTGATGGCACCATGTTGTCCAAGGGCAACATGATCCATCAGAGGAGAGGATTAGCTAGTGCAATTGGTAGAGAGCCGAAGGTGACCCGTTTCTCGGACGGCAGCCTTCTGGCGAATGCGGCGAATCCCGCCGAGGCGGCCAAGATAAGTGCTCTTCGGACACTTCATGGCACCCCGGTGAGTGTGACGCCGCACTCTACCATGAACTTTGTGAAAGGAGTAGTTTATGCGAGGGAACTCGTTGACTACTCCATTGAGGACATCACCCTAGAGCTGGCCGACCATGGGGCGGTCAAGGTCGAACGTGTAATGAGAAAACAGGGAGGGGCTTCGAGACCCACCCCTACACTCTTCGTCACGTTCGACAGTGACAAGCTCCCTGAGTCGGTGCGTGCCGGTTGGTACCGCTACCGCGTGAAGGCATTCGTGCCACTGCCGTGGCGGTGCTATTACTGTCACCGCTTCGGCCATACGAATTGCTCATGTAGACGTGCAAAGTCGGGGTCACCCGAAGTCTGTGTAAATTGCTCCAAGGTCGCACACGATAAGTCCAAATCGTGTGTGGCCAAGTGTGTCAATTGCGGAGAGCCGCACCCTGCTTCTTCGAAGCAATGTGGTGCATATCTCCTGGAGAAAGAAATCCTGGCCGTTCAGGCCCAGGATAGACTCTCATTCCGCGAGGCTAAGGACTTGGTCCTGGCGCGCCCAGCTCTCCCTGGGACGTCATATGCCTCAGTAGTTCGAAAGGCCCCCTCTGCTCCTGGCCCATCCAGGCCAACGAGCACGGTTGTTTCCGCGCCCATTCGGAGCCCTTCTGCGGGCTCTACCCAACCCGGGCGCTCCCCTGGTAAAGCTAGCGGCAAAAAGGGTTCATACCCAGCCCCGGCTAAAACCAGGGCTCCCCCCTCTTCCCCCAGCGTGACCGTTTCCCGTAAGGCGAAACGGCCACGCGCCTCCACCGAGTCGTTAGACTCACAGGAGGCAACACCCCTGAAGATTGTCGCTAGGCCATCCTCAGGGGTTCCTAAAGCTGTCCCCCAAAAGGAGGACAGCAACAAAGGAGCTTCGGCTCCTTCGCCCACGCCCCGAGGTGGAGCGAGTGGCTCGGAGACGGTAGTTCCTCGAAAAGAGGCCCCCCCGCCTCCGAAGCCGCAGCGCCCCCCTAAGGTTTCGAGGCGGAGGGAGGAAAAGACTCGCATGGCGAGCCCAACCTCCCCCAATAAGTCCTCGAAGGCGACAGCGCCTCCAGCGCTTTGTCCGGCCAACAGCGCCCGGGGTTCTGCCCCAAGGAAGCGTACGGCCATTCCCGTGAGGGTCTTCAATTTGAGGAGGGCCCCCGCGTCTCCTTCGAGCTAGGCCTGGAGGGCATATTCCTTCAATGGAATTGCCGTGGACTCCGGGCCAACTGGGAGGAGCTGCAGAGGCTCGCCTCGTCCCGTCTCCCGTTAGCTATTTTTTTGCAGGAGACCATGCTAGGCGCGTGCCCCCTGCCTGCCCTCCCGGGGTACAAGGGTCTTGCGACCCCACCACCGCGGGATGGCCGGGCTGGGGGATGCACGGTTTACACCCGGCATGATGTCTCCGTTCTTCCTTTCTCTTTAGATACCTCCTTTCAGGCAGTGGCTGTGCAGCTGCACCTGGATAGGAGGTATACTATCATTTCTGCCTACATTCCACCGTCAGCTGACTTCGACGCGGGGGACTTCCGCCGCGTCAGGGCACGGTTGCCGAGGCCCTATCTCTTGCTTGGAGATCTGAACGGCAGGCATCCTCTCTGAGGAGATTACTCCATAAATCCCAGGGGACAAGTCCTTGCCGATCTGATCGAAGAGCTTGAGATGGGTGTCCTAAACGTGGATGAGTTTACGCATCACTGTCCGAGAACCGCTTCATTTTCTTGCCTTGACCTATCTTTGTGCTCTTCGGATGCACAGCCTGATTTTGATTGGGGGGTGGTCGATGACCTCCATGGTAGTGATCACTTTCCCATTCAAATATCATTTTCAGGGCAACTGCCGCCTGAGAGACCACCTCGGTGGTGCTTGGCGCGGGCGCGGTGGCCTGCATTTCAGGAAATGACTGAATTCTCTATCTCAGTCGAGGAGTTTAGGTTGGTAGATGAGGCCGTTGAGTTCTTCTCCGGCAACCTCATCACCGTGGGCCTGACTACTATTCCTAGGACGTCTGGCCGTTTTGCACGCTGACCACTCCCATGGTGGTTGGCCGAGTGTGAGACGGCCCTCAAACAGAAGCGTTATGCCTACATGCGCTATAAGCGCCGCCCGAACGATTTCACTGTCGGTGAATTTCGTCGGGTTTGGGCTAGGTTCCGGTATGTTTCGAAGCACGCCCGCCGCTCTTCTTGGCGGGCATACGTGTCTTCACTTAACGGGAAGACCCCTTTAGCTGAGGTGTGGAAGCCAGTCAAAAGGATTCGGGGCAAGTTCTCGCAGGACCCCCCTCCAGTTCTCCAGGAGAATGGGACCGCAATCTCGGACCCCGCGTCCGTGGCGGAATCTTTAGCGACCGCTTTTTCCGCATTCTCTAGCCGTGATGCTGCTCCGCCAGCATTCAATGCACGTCGTGATGTCGCGGAAGGCGCCGGCTGGACTTTACCTCAAGAAGCGGAGAACCCTTCAACAACAAGTTTACTGTGGGTGAGTTGCGTTCCGCTCTCGCTTCGTGCGCGGACACCGCCCATGGTCCGGACGATGTCCCGTACGCCATGCTTCGACAACTGGGTGAGCGAGGCATGGCCTTTCTGTTAGATTTGTTGAACAGGATCTGGGTGGAAGGTCTCCTCCCAGACTCCTGGCGAATCGCTACTGTGCTCGCCTTTCGCAAGCCGGGGAGAGATCACTCTACTCCGACCGGTTTCCGCCCAATCTCTCTAACCTCTTGCGTGTGCAAGTTGATGGAGAAATTGGTAAATGTTAGATTAGCCTATTTCCTGGACAGCGGAGGCCATCTGTCTTCTGCACGGTGCGGCTTCCGTAAGTTCCACTTCACGTCGGATGCTCTGCTCCGACTGGAAAGTGCCGTCTGCGAGGCTTTCCTTCGTAGACAGCACTACGCCACGGTGTTTTTTGATCTAGAGAAGGCCTATGATACCGCATGGCGATACGGTATCATGGAGACTCTCCACACGATGGGGGCGAGGGGACGCCTCCCAATGTTTATATCTGAATTTTTGCGAGATCGTCGATTCCACGTACGGGTGGGGGGAGCCCTCTCCGGCCCAAAGGAGCAGGAAGAGGGTGTCCCGCAGGGAAGTGTCCTCAGTGTCACACTCTTTGCCCTGAGCATCAACGGCATCACCTCGGTGCTGCCGGAAGATGTTCTCGCTACGCTCTACGTGGACGACCTTTCGATCTCTTTTGGCGCGGCCCAGATGCCAACTCTGGGCGTCGACTCCAACAGGCATTGAACCGCGTCTCTTGCTAAGTTGAAGCGCACAGGTTTTGGTTTTCTTTAGCCAAGACTAAGGTGGTGCACTTCTGCCGCCATCCACGGCATCACCCCGACCCAGATTTGTTTCTTAATGGGGTGCGCCTGGATGTGGTTGAGTCGCACCGTTTCCTTGGTCTTGTATTCGACCGACGCCTCACCTGGGAGGCTCATATTCGCAGCCTTAGGGTCTCTTGTACCCGCGCCATGGACATTCTCCGTTCCGTGACGTTCAGCGCTTGGGGCGCTGATAGGGCTACCGCCTTACTTTTTTATCGATCCTTTGTTCGCTCGAAGCTCGACTACGGATGCGAGTTTTATGCATCCGCAGCCGAGCGTTTATTGCGGAAGGTGGATTCGATCCACCACACCGGCCTTCGCCTTGCGACCGGTGCCTTCCGCACTTCCCCCATTGAGAGCCTGTTGGTCGATGCTGGGGAGATGCCACTCGCTCTGCGCCGCGTGCTGTGCATCACTCGCCTGTACGCCCGAGCCCGGCGCCTCCCTCAGTCGCCAACAGCTCTCACTGCATCCGCAGCTGATCTCGATGGTGCCTATGCCGCCGAGAGACGCCAGTCATACCCTAAGCCCTTTGAGTTTAGGGCCAGGAAACTCCTTCGAGAAGTAGATATAGCTCTCGGGCCGGTGGCGCCCCTGGTTCTGCCCAGGACGCCACCCTGGAGGGTACCACATTTGGCTATTTGTCGCCACGCCTCTGCTCCCAAAGCTTGTACTGCGCCGGGAGTATTGCGATTGACCTTTTTGGAGCACACATCGTGTCACGCTAGTACCGTTCCAGTGTGTACGGATGGCTCCAAGTCCCAAGAGGGGGTCGGCTTCCACGCCGTATCCCCTCTGTTTGAAGTCAGCGGGGCTCTACCAGGCGCTGCGTCTGTCTTCACGGCTGAGCTGGTGGCAATACACCACTCGGTACGGGAGATTACGCGACGTGCCCGGTTCGGAGACCGGATTGTGATCTATAGCGACTCACAAAGCGCCCTGAGTGCTCTCGGGGCATTGGAATCTCCGCATCCCCTGGTTCGCGAAATCCGTGACGCCACGGTTTTGGCGAGCCGGGCAGATGTCGAGATTATCTTCTGCTGGGTTCCTGGACATGTAGGAATTGCGGGGAATGAGCGCGCCGATGAGGGCGCCAAAGAGTCCGCGAGGACTCTGCGACCGGACCAGCGTTTCGCTCTTCCTCAGACTGACTACATGGCAGGAATACGGGCAGCTCTTCGGACTGCTTGGCAAAGAAGATGGGAGACGGTCGAGGTGAACTTAAAGTTGCGTGCCATTGCACCGCGACTGTTCCCATGGACCTATCCCCCAATGCCGCGGCGGCTTCAGGTTGCTTTCTGTCGTCTTCGAATCGGACACACTCGTGTGACGCATCGCTACTTGATGGAGCGCTCGCCTGCGCCCTATTGCAACGACTGCATCGTCCCCCAGACTGTTCGGCACATTCTTGTCGAATGTCCCAGTCTGGGTGATCTTCGCGCACGATACCTGTCCCGGTACCGGGATGGGCGGGGTCGCTACCGCCTGTCCCTTGTACTCGGGACGAGTGCGTGCACCATGACTAGTGGACTTATTGACTTTTGGGGGGAGGCTGGCCTTCTCCCTTTCATTTAACCCAGTTTAATTGTTGTTGTTGTTTTTGTTATTGTTTTTGTTATTGCTTTTTTATTGTTATTGTTATCTCTTTTTATTGTTTCCTGTTTAATTTTTAAAGTAGCCTAGAACTAGGCTGTTTGTTTACGGCGACTAATGCCTAAGTCGGCAGTCGCCAGATAGCCCCTTAATTAAAAAAAAAAAAGGTAATTTAAGAATAGAGGGACACTGGGTTTACAGATTACCATTAATTGATGGATTGGAGAGACGACTACTCGGGTCCAGACGGGGTTGTTCGGGTTGCGTTAACACGAGTTCTCGGGGAAGGGGCGGATAAGACGACGGGTTCGGGGCTGCTGGCTGTAGTTCCGGTTAGTTCACTCCTAACTGGATGTGACACTAACAAATAGTAACTTGCAGTAACTATTTGGATGTTCCTTTTCTTACTCAAGTTACGTTGAGCAACAGAGCGTACTCTTCTAGTCACAGACTCTGCGGGCGGGATTTACTTCCAGGAACACTTTGAGACAGCGACCAGGTTGACTCGACGGCGCGTTGGTAGTTGATACGTTACGGCAACGACTCTCGTTCAACGTGAGGATTACGTAAGTAGATTTGGGACACTGCTGTGGAGAGGTAAACGGTGAGGTTATTTATATCGCGGATTGTGGGAAATCGAGAGAGAGATCCCATTTAGGACAATTCGCTTATCGCAGTGCCTTCTGGACAATCTCCATGCTGTCATAAAGAAAGCAAATAAGATTTGAGCTTCTTTGTGAGATAGGCGTTCTTTCGTGCGACTTCCTGTCGCCAGTTGGGGAAAGGGTGGGGAGAGAGAGAGATAGATAGAGAGAGAGAGAGAGAGAGAGAGAGAGAGAGAGAGAGAGAGGAGACGAAACGAAAGTCAACTCAAACGACAAATTTCTTTTGTCCCCACGATTGTCTGGCGGCATGTGAGCATGTACGTTCCATACCCTCACACGCTTACCTATTTCGAGGAACATTATTCTGCCATGAAATAAGGAATAATGTAAAAATTAACTTCACCGGGGGAATTTGTCATTATCTTCCTTGACTCGAACAATTGAGTCGGTAATTTTAAAAACCGTTAGGAATTTACCTTAGTATTTAATGGATACAAAATACTACTGCTACGTCAGTTTCTCTAATTTACATATACAAAACAAAACAAAACACATACAGAATACAGGCAAGAAATAATTATTTATACAAACAGATACACAAAAAAAAAAAAAATAATCGACTATTAATCGCTATCTGAAATTTGGTTTCTCGAAAGGCTATCTGCGAGTACATTGTCAGACCCTTTTAGATACCTGATTTCATAACGGTACTCCGCTAGCAATAATGACCAGCGCATTAGCTTGCCGTTTCGGTTTTTATAAGTTTTTAAGTAGGCTAACGGTCTATGAGCAGTCTCTATGAGGAATGGACGACCTACCAGATACATTCTAATTTTGTAATCCCCAAAACAATCGCTAGAGCTTCCAATTCTCCTGTAGCGTATGCCCTTTCGCGAGCCGTCAGTCCGGACTCGCATAGCTGAGAGAAGCGGGTTCTTGGTCCTCGTCGTATTGGAGTAATACGCAGACAATACCCAGTTGGGAGGCATCTGTCCTTACGCCAAATTTCTTGTGTGGGTTCGGCAATTTTAAGATTGGGGCGGAGACTAGCTTCTCTTTGAGTTCTTAAAAGTGCGCTTCGGCGTCGGGGTTCCACTGGAGGGGGTCCGGGAGTTTCTTTTTTAGCAGATCGTTTAGGGGAGCTGCTACAGAAGTGAATTGGGGTACGAAGCGGCGGTAAAATGACGCAGCACCGAGGAATGACCGTAATTGTTTCTTGGTGCGCGGCAGGGGCATATTTACAATAGCCTTTACCTTCTCTTCCTGTGGGGCCAGATGACTTTCGCCTATTTTAAATTCAATGTATTCTATGGATTTATAAGAAAAATGTCATTTTGATGGTTTAATAGTTAAGCCATGATGCTTTAAGCGTTCTAAAAGCGGGCGGAGGGACAAGATATGGTCGTTCCATGAACGTGTAGCCACATACACGTTACCAAAATAAAAGTAACGTTTTTTAAACCGTCTATTACACGGCGTATTATGCGTTTGTAGCGACTGCAGGCAGTGACTAGGCCGAAAGGAAGACGAGTGAATTCCATTAAACCTTTGTCTGTAGGAAAGGCTGTTAGTTTCCTCGCTGATGCCTTTAGGGGGATCTGATAATAGGCCATACATAGGTCTATCTCAGTGATGTAGGCGGCTCCTTCGAAGAGATGAAAATTTTGGTCAATTAGGGGGAGAGGCTTGGCGTCAAACACTGTGACGGTGTTTAGCTTCCGAAAATCGACGCACATCCTAAAGGACTGGTCTGGCTTGCGGACTGTGACTATTGGGGAAAAGTAGTCGGCCGTAGATGGCTCGATAATCCCTAATTGCAAAAGATTGTCGACTTCCTCATTGAAAGCGTCTCTTAGGTGCACCGGTACGGGATAGGGCTTACATCGCACAGGTTTGAGCGTAGTGAGAGCGATATCATGTTCGAACTGAGTTAAGCATCCTGGGGACTCGGAAATGACGTCACTAAATTCTTCCAAAAGCGCCATCATTTGGTTCCTTTGGGCAGGGGTGAGGTCGGAGTTTACATCAAACTCGGGGAAAGGTTCTTTTATGGGGGGCAGCTTGGACGGGAGGACGGGGAGGGGACAATCTTCGCTTGACTCTACGCAAATCGAATTAACAATATTTAGGGGGTTGTTTGGGTGGACGGCGTCAATTACCCTTTCTTCATCGAAGGCGACTATATTGTTTATACAGGCCCGTCTATGATACTTTTTTAGCATGCTTATGTGATATAACTTATCACCTGCGGGTGTCTGTATAACGTAATCGACCGATCCGTTGGTATTCTGAAGGGGGTAGGGGCCTTTCCATTGGGAGAAAAGTATATGGGAGTCCGAGGGGAGTAAGAGCAGGACTTCATCTCCAGGCTTCAGCTTTCTGTGTTCAGCCTTTAGATCAAAGTATGTCCGATACTTTTCCATATTAATTTCGGAATTTCTGACTGCTATGTCAGAACACCTTTTTAATCTTTCCCTTAGTTCGAGGACGAAGGAATAAGTGTTCTTTAATTCTGGACACAAACGGGAATTTGTCCATAACTCATTCAAAATACTGAGGGGCCCCCGCACGTTTCTCCCGTACAGGAGCTCAAATGGGGAAAATCCGATGGTCTTATGGGAAATTTCACGGCATGCAAATAACGCAACTGGCAAATATCGGTGCCATTCTTGGGGTTGTTCAAAGCAAAGCTTCTTGAGGACGCTTTTCAAGGTCGCATTGAACTTTTCGCACATGCCGTTCGCGCTCGGATGGAAGGGGGTGGTAAAAATAGGTTTGATCTGGAGCAGGGTGTTCACGTGTTCCATGAGCTCAGAGGTAAACTGGCGGCCTCTATCTGACAAGATTTCTTTGGGCAATCCTACTCTAGAAAAATAGAAATAAGGGCTTCAGAGCAAGAGATACATACTATCGATCCTTTTTAGAGCGTCAGCGTCTGGGAATCGGGTAGCGCAGTCTATCAGGGTTAGTACATGCGTATGACCTTCGGCGGAAGGGGGGTGGATTGGTCCGATGAGGTTGATGGCGACTCTCGAGAAGGGCTCCGAAATGACTGGGGTTCTTTGCAGGGGAGCTGGGGCTATTCGACCTTTTGCAGTGGTTTTCTGGCACAAGTCGCACGTTTTGCAGAATTCTGCAATATCTTTGACTGCACCGGGCCAAAAAAGTATTTAAATACTTGCTGAGAAGTTTTGTTATGACCGAAATGACCGGCCATGGGACTTTCATGTGCTACTTGCAGGCTTTGGTCTACATGTGTTTGCGGAATACGCATGACCTTGGAAGGTGGGTCTGACTCATCTCGTGAGGTGCGAAATAGAAGGGAGTCGTTAATGATGTACCTTATGGGTCGGTTCCCTCGAACGATCACCTCTTCGTTCTTTCGGGCCTTTTCCCAAAGGGATTGAAGTAAATGGCAGCTCTGCTGAGCTCTAAGGAATTGTGCATTACTCGTTTGGACCTCTAAAGGGGCCTCTGGGGTGAAAAGGCGTGTTGGGGAGAGGCCTCGCGGCTAGCTTGCGCTCGAGTGACGACAGCTTGAGTCACTTCACTCGGGGAGAGTAGTGCGCTCTGGCCAATAAGTACCGAGCAAAATTTGATGGGGGCTGCCACTACTTCGGCCCAACCAGTGAAATATTTACACTGTACATGGCAGCGGATTACCGGGAATCTATTTTCTCGACCCAAGAAGTCGTGTACAATTGCGTACTTCTTATGTTGGGGGTCGAGAGGGGGGAGCAATTTGTCCGACACCACAATGCATGTGCACCCGGTGCCTCTGACGAGGGTAGACACTTCACAGCCATTGATCGAGCCGGTTTCCAAATTTAGTCCTCCGGGGGCACTCTTGTTGAACAGGAAGTTCACTTGAAATTCCTGTGGGTAAAGAAACAAGGGGGATGACGTAAGCGTGGCTGGCTGTTCCGGGGGAAGGGTAGCAGTTACTTGGTAAACCTGTTGGCTCTGGGTGGGACGTAGGCTAGAATTCTGTACACATTGGGACTTATAATGGCCGGGGGAACCGTAGGAGTAGCATATAACCTGCTTATTCTGGTGCTGGTTGTTGTAGGGGGTATTGAAGACTATGTTTTTTTTGTCTTCGTGGACTACAAAAGGCTTATTCCTTGGCCTGAACGGGGCTGTGGTCTTTATCAATGGAGGGGGTTTCTTTTGTTGGGACTTCCATTGACTAAATTTATTCTTCGGGGACGGGGGACTATTCTTCCGGGTATCCTGTGGGTATAGGCGATGATTTGTCGCATGGAGATCAGCTTCCTCGAGGCATTCTTGAAAGGTAGACGCTCGGCGGTCTTGCACGAATGCTCGGATCTCCTGGGGGAGGGTGGACAATAGCTGATCTTTTAACATAAAGTCAATCTGGAGCATTGATCCCTCGGAAGCCGAAGCTTAATATTGTATTTTTCACATTAACCAAATTTCAATTGTGCAGAATTATAGCTCAGCTCCGAACCAACTGGGATAGAGATTGTGCTTAGAGTGTTACACATTTAAATGTTGATCTAAGCCTTTCTTCGCGAAAAATTCCTACGCTTTTAAATTTCACATAACTAATTGTAGTAATTAATTATTAATTGCGCCACTAATATCTTTTCAATCGTGCACGAGGTTTTTAGACCTGATACAAGGTCTAAAAGTCTTTAGCCCTGATACAAAGGCACAAATAGACGGTCCTCATTGTGAGGTCACACTACAAAGAAGGCCGGAGGCCTTTGCTTTGCCGCTAACCCTATTCGTAAATTGTCAGTGGAGTATGGATATGAACCCCATTCGGTTGATTTCGAGAAGGAAGTATTGTATGCATGGAGGAAATTGGATAGAAGAGAAAACGGTGCTGTGATTTGTCATAGAGGGTATTAGTGTGGGGGAGCTGCCTGCGCGAATGCGTCTCACTGGGCTCACCTTTCTTTGATGGCAGCTCCCTCCGAGTGCCCACATTTTTCCTCTCTGCTCGGACAGGGAAAGGCAACTCGGTACCGAGGAGTCAAACACCAACGCCTTACCATATACTAGTCTGATAAATACTTAGTTGGTTGATAGGTTGAGTGATTAAATTAAATTATGGATCTCCTTGAAGCACGTTTATCCTGAAGTGAGGCCTAAATCACTCACCCTTCCTCACACCCATACACCACGTAAGGGGTGCGGCGATTTGCCATCCTGGCCGCAGTGCTGACGGGATCCAGGGCTCCTTCCGGCCCCAGCTTAGCCTCCCTTCTTTCAGATAGCCTGTATTTCTCCCCTACTTCGTCGCTTTTCATACAACCTCTCCCACAACTTTCTCTGTTCAGCCTCTAATTTCACAGGGTAGATGCTGACCTTCTTCTCAGCCAACCGTCTTGGATCGGGGCTGAGGGTGGGGGGGGAGCAATGTTCCCTAACACCTGAGCTCGGGTCCGGGATGAAGGCTTTTTAACAACCTGCTTCATCCCTACCTATAGCTTCCTCACACACTTTTCATTTCCTCTTCACACTCTATCAATTTTACGCCGTGTTCAAGGTGGAGCCGCTATCCCGATGGACTGCCAGGCCACCAGGAGGGAGGGGTGGTCCTGAATGGCGGCACCTGGCTCTGCCAGGCCTGTAAGCATCTCTTGCATTGCGGGTTACCTCGAGGGGTAATGAGCTATTGCTTCCCGTAAAAAAAAATATCGTCACCATACCCATAGATGAACAACCAAAAAAAACCCAACCTTCAACTTCCCCTGTTCCATCGACGGACCCGCCCTCGGGCAGCTCCTCGAAAAACATGGAGGTCCCACTCCCTGTGCTTGCGCATGGTCCCCTTCATATTTCTCTAACCCGAGAGGAGGCTTACTCCTCGCCTACGACTACGGGTGTAGGGGACTTCCCCTCACCTCGTTCTCTGGAAGTGCTTACGGGCACCTCCCTATTTCCAGCGGCAGTCCCTCGTTTTCCTTCTAAGGGGACTGCCAAGAAAGCCAGCAGGTAGCCCATTGCCGACCACCCCTCATTGAAGTGGCTCGGTAGGGCAAACCCCTTTAGGGGAAAAGGGAAGGCAGGCCCCTTCGGTCGCTTCTCTCAAAAGACCTGTTTGCAAGAATATTGAACCTTGCCGGGGTCAAGGCCTCTGCCTCTCCACACCAGCTGACTAATGACAATACTGCCAACGGGACCTGCGATGTCTTGAAGGAGGAGGGCAAACTGGAAGCCCCCTCCCCTGAGGTAGACATGGTCCTTGAGGCAACCCAGCCTCAGACGGTAGGGCCTTCCATGTGGGAAAATCCGGCTCGGCGCCAAGCACTGAACCCGAATCCGCCCCTATGCAAGGTCCTGCTCAAACGGCTGGGGTCTCCGAGACAGTACGAGGAGGGGAGGGATATCCTCCAACCGGTGCCCCTGCGACCACCAGGACCTTATCCATTTCAGAGAAAGACCTGTCTGAGGCCGGTCCATCTGGTCTGGTGGTTCATACCGACGGAGGTCAGAAGCGGGTTCATTCCCCGCCCTCTTCTCCAAAAAAGAAAAAAAAAGACTAAGAAGACGCGGGGCTCCTCTCCATCCGCGGAGTCTGCAGGTATGAATAGGTCTGCTGCAACTTTGGCAAGCCACCAAGCCAAGATCGGCACATCCGGCCCATCTACCCCCCTCCCCCGTGTCCGGAGCACGTAAATATGACTAAGACCAAAAGTGCACAGGGCGGAGCCTCGAGGTAGAGAGCCGAAGGTAAACCGTTTCTCGGGCGGGAGCCTTCTGGCGAAGGCGGTGAATTCCTCCGAGGCGGCCAAGATAAGTGCTCTTCGGACACTTCATGGAACCCCAGTGAGTGCGACTCCGCACTCTACTATGAACTTTGTGAAAGGAATAGTTTATGCGAGGGAACTCTTTGACTATTCCATAGAAGACATCACCTTAGAGCTGGCGGACCATGGGGCGGTCAAGGTCGAACGTGTGATGAGAAAACAGGGAGGGGCCTCGAGACCAACCCCTACACTCTTCGTCACGTTCGACTGTGACAAGCTCCCTGAGTCGGTGCGTGCCGGTTGGTACCGCCACCGCGTGAAGACATTCGTGCCATTGCCGCAAAGGTGGTGCTACTTCTGTCACCACTTCGGCCATACGAATCGTTCTTGTAGACGTGCAAGGTCGGGGTCACCCGAAGTCTTTTTAAATTGCTTTGAGGCCGCACACGATAGGTCTAAATCGTGTGTGGCCAAGTGTGTCAATTGCGAAGAGGCGCACCATGCTTCTTTGAAGCAATGTGGTGCATATCTCATTATAAAGAAATCTTGGCCCTATAGGCCCAGGACCGCAATCTCGGACCCCGCGTCAGTGGAGGAATCCTCGGAGACCGTTTTTTTCCGCAATTTCTAGCCGGGATACTGCTCTGCCAGCATTCAAGGCACGTCATGATGTCGCGGAAGGCCGCCGGCTGGACTTTACCTCAAGAGGCGGAGAACCCTTCAACGACAGGCTTACTGTGAGTGAGTTGCGCTCCGCTCTTGCTTCGTGCGCGGACACCGCCCATGGTCCGGACGATGTCCCGTACGCCATGCTTCGAAGCTTGGGTGAGCAAGGCATGGCATTTGTTAGATTTGTTCAACAAGATCTGGGTGGAGGGTCTCCTCCCAGATTCCTGGCGAATCGCTACTGTGCTCGCCTTTCGCGAACCGGGGAGAGATCACTCTACTCCGACCGGTTTCCGCCCAATCTCTCTAACCTCTTGCGTGTGCAAGTTGATGGAGAAATTGGTAAATGTTAGGTTAGCCTTTTTTCTGGACAACGGAGGCCATCTGTCTTCTGCACAGTGCGGCTTCCTCAAGTTCCACTCCACGTCGGATGCTCTGCTCCGAATGGGAAATGCCGTCTGTGAGGCCTTTCTTTGTAGACAGCAATACGCCACGTTTTTTTCGATCTAGAGAAGGCCTATGATACCGCATGGCGATACGGTATCAGGGAAACTCTCTACACGATGGGGGCGAGGGGACGCCTTTTAATGTTTCGATCTGGAGAAGGCCTATGATACCGCATGGCTATACGGTATCATGGGGACTCTCCACACGATGGGGGCGAGGGGACGCCTTCCAATGTTTATATCTGAATTTTTGCGAGATCGTCGATTCTGCGTCCAGGTGAGGAGAGCCCTCTCCTGCTCAAAAGAGCAGGAAGAGGCTGTCCCACAGGGAAGTGTCCTCAGTGTCACATCCTTTGCCTTGAGCATCAACGGCATCACCTGGGTGCTGCCGGAAGATGTTTTCTACGCTCTACGTGGACGACCTTTCGATCTCTTTTGGCGCGGCCCAAATGCCAATTCTAGAGCGTCGACTCCAACAGGCATTGAACCACGTCTCTCGCTTTGCCGAAGCACACAGGTTTCGGTTTTCCTTGGCCAAGACTAAGGTGGTACCCTTCTGCCGCCTTCCACTGCTTTCACCCAGAACCAGACTTGTTTCTTAATGGGGTACGCTTGGAAGTGGTTGAATCACACCGTTTCCTTGGTCTTGTATTTGACCGAAGCCTCACCTGGGAGGCTCATATTCGTAGCCTTAGGGTCTCTTGTACCCGCGCCATGGATATTCTCCGTTCCGTGACGTTCATCGCTTGGGGTGCTGATAGGTCTACTGCCTAACTTTTTATCGATCCTTTGTTCGTTCGAAGCTCGATTACAGATGCGAGTTTTATGCATCCGCATCCGAGCGTTTATTGCGGAAGGTGTACTTGATTTACTATACTGGCCTTCGCTTTGAGACCAGTGCCTTCCGAACTTCCCCCATTGAGAGCCTGTTGGTCAATGCTGGGGAGATGTCACTCGCTATATGCCTCGTTTAGGGCATTACTCGCCTGTACGCCCGAGCCCGGCGCCTCCCTCAGTCGCCAACAGTTTTCACTGCATCAGCAGCTGATCTCGATGGTGCCTATGCCGCCGAGCGACGCCAGTCATACCCTAAGCCCTTTGAACTTAGGGCCAGGAAACTCCTTCGAGAGCTAGGTATAGCTCTCGGGCCGGTGGTGCCCATGGTTCTGCCCAGGACGCCACCCTGGAGGGTACCACATTTGGCAATTTGTCACCACGCCTCTGTTCCCAAAGCTTGTACAGCGCCGGGAGTATTGCGTCCGACCTTTTTGGAGCACACCTAATGTCACGCTAGAACCATGCCAGTGTATACGGATGGCTCCAAGTCCCAAGAGGGGTCGGCTTTCACGCCGTATCCGCTCTTTTTAAAGTCAGTGGGGCTCTGCCAGCTGCTGCGTCTGTCTTCACGGCCTAGCTGGTGGCAATACACCACTCGGTACGGGAGCTTACTAGACGTGCCTGGTTCGGAGACCGGATTGTGATCTATAGCGACTCACAAAGCGCCCTGAGTACTCTTGGGGCATTGGAATCTCCGCATCACCTGGTTCGCGATATCCTTGACGCCACGGTTTTGGCGAGCCGACCAGATGTCGAGATAATCTTTTGCTGGGTTCCTGGACATGTAGTAATTGCGGGGAATGAGCGCGCCGATGAGGGCGAAAGAGTCCGTGGGGACTCTGCGACCAGACCAGCGTTTCGCTCTTCCTCAAATCGACTACATGGCAGGAATATGGGCAGCTCTTCGGACTGCTTTGCAAAGAAGATGGGAGACGGTCGAAGGGAACTTAAAGTTGCGTGCCATTGCGCCGCGACTGTTCCCATGGACCTATCCCCCAATTCCGCGACGGCTTCAGGTCGCTTTCCCTCGTCTCGGAATCGGACACACGTGTGTGACGCATCGCTATTTAAAGCAGCGCTCGCCTGCTCCTTATTCCGACGACTGCTTCGTCCCCCAGACTGTTCGGCACATTTTTGTTAAATGTCCCAGTCTAGGTGATCTTTGCGCACGTTATCTGTCCCGGTACCGGGATGGGCGGGGTCGTTACCGCCTGTCCTTTGTACTCGGGACGAGTGCGTGCACATTGACTGGTAGACTTGTTGACTTTTGGGGGGAGGCTGGCCTTCTCACTTTTATTTAACTAGGTTTTGTTGTTGTTGTTTTTGTTATTGTTATTGTTTTCTTTCTAGGTCACACGCTCCTACGCCGGGTAGAGGAGGACCTCCCTCCGACACAGAAGGTTGCTTCCTAATTGTTATCTCTTTTTATTGTTGTTTTCTTTTCAACTTTTTATTTTAAAGTAGCCTAGAACTAGGCTGTTTGTTTGCGGCGACTTATGCTCAAGTGGGAAATCACTAGATAGCCCCTTAAAAAAAAAAAAATCACACCCTTACACTTAAAATACCCACAAACTTTATAAGCCAAGACTAAACATTATTCTCTTAACTTTTCTTTGCATTCACCCTTTACACGACTTGTCCTCTTTTATAAGTGTACCCCGTAGGGGATGCATAGCATAGGGAACCTTGTTTTGCGGCTGATATCTTGGATGATTGTTTGCCTTCCTTGCCCAACAATATACAGTTTGCTATACTCACCCAAATACTCATAGAATGATCTGTGGCTATATATCCTACACACATTTCGCTTTCTGGAGCTTTATCAATTTATTTACAGGTGTCTCTTTACAAAGTTTGTTCGTGACAGGGCCTCGTTGCTATTGCGCTACAAATGGGAGGACCAACTCCTCTGCTGAGTGGGACAAATTTAAGAAAGTTCCGCACCTTCGCATTCTCTAGCGTTACAATATACGAGGGGCGGTCAATAAGTTTTGCAATCCGGATATAAGGAAGGAGATATGAGGAAAAGTGTTTTATTATTTTTCAATATAACTACCCTCAACTTCAATGCACTTGCGCCACTTGTTCCTGAGGCTTCGAATTCATGACAACCAAAAATCTCCCAACTGCTGTTCAATCCCCTCCTGGACGGCGAGCTGGACATTTTGATCGTCCCCAAACCGGCGTCCACGGAGTGCAGCCTTGAGCTGGCGGAATAAAAAGTAGTCGCTAGGGGCCAGATCTGAACTATAGGGGGGATGGTTGAGCTCCTCAAATCGGCACTCACGCAGGGCAGCTTGTGCAACTTTGGACCTGTGAACTTTGACGACGTTGAAGTCGATCATGGGGGGTGATGTTTCTAGGGACCCAACGGGCAGAGACCTTGATCATGGCCAAATTGTCGTGGATGATGTTGATAACACTTCCATGTGATATTTCAAGTTTTCGCTCCATTTCTTCGACCTTCACGCGTCGATTTTCGAGGATGATCCTCTCCACACGGGCTACATTGTCCTCGTTGCTCACGTCTAATGGGGGTCCTGGATGGGGGTCATCTTCAAGGGACTCACGACCATGGCAGAACTCCCTATTATAGCGAGCAATGGTTGCATAGGAAGGGGCGATGTCGGTGTACACTGCAACCATGCCTTCATGGATCTCTTTTGCATTCTTGCCTTCCTTGGTCAAAAATTTGATCACTGCGCGGTGCTCAACCTTCTTCATTGTTGAAAAGTTTGTGACTGACGATCTGCGATCAGCTACTGATTCTTAAATAGACGAGGCAGGAACATGAGGCTGCAGGTCCTGACTTGTCATAAGTGTCCTATCACACCCACAAACAGCCCTCCCCCTTCCTCTGATTTTCCCTACCGATTCGGAAAACTTATTGACCGCCCCTCATAGCTACTTGTCCGTTACTTTCAACATATATCACATACTTCCATTTGAAGTTGTTGCAAATCTAAGCCACAGGAGATGTTGTAAAGATGAGGAATCCCAAGGTTTTTTCTACCCTAATAAAACCTAACCTAACTTCACGTCTAGCCTAGCCTAATCCAATTTAACCCAACCTGATCTACAGGGTATTCCGAAAGTCCCCCCTTCCTTACCAATCAGTATTAAGAACAATAGCGGAACAATAAATTACATCAAACACATATACTGGTTATAGTGTATTCACTTTCATAGATACTGTCACACATCAAAAATATCTGTATGAAGCTATCCTTTTCGTGCCTCAAAATGATGCGGTGATATGACCTGTGGCACAAAATGATGCGGCGCCATGTCCTGTGGCACAAAATGATACGGCGCCATGTCGCGTGGCAAAAAATTATGCAAGGCATGTCCCGTGGAACAAAATGAAGTGGCGCCATGTCCTGTGGCACAAAATGATGCGGCGCCATGCACCGTGGCACAAAATGATGCGGCGCCATGTCGCGTGGCAAGAAATTATGCGGCGGCATGTCCCGTGGAACAAAATGAAGTGGCGCCATGTCCTGTGGCACAAAATGATGCGGCGCCATGTACCGTGGCACAAAATGATACGGCGCCATTTCCCGTGGCACAAAATGATGCGGTTCCATGTCACGTGGCACAACATGATGCGGTTCCATGTCATGTGGCACAAAATAATGCGGCGCCATGTCCCGTGGTACAAAATAATGTGGCGCCATGTCTTTTGGCACAAAATGATACAGTACCATGTCCTTTGGCAAAAAATGATGTGGCACCATGTCATGTGGCACAAAATGATGTGGCGCCATGTTCTGTGCCACAAAATGATGTGGCGCCATGTCCCGTGGCACAAAATAATGTGGCGCCATGTCCTATGGCACAAAATGATGTGGCGCCATGTCCTGTATACACAAGATGATGCTGTGCCATGTCATGTGGTACAAAATGATGCGGTGCCATGTCCTGTGGCACAAAATGATGCGGCGCCATGTGCGATGGTACAAAATGATGCGGCGCCATCTCTTTTGGCACAAAATGATGCGGCGCCATGTCCTCTGGCACAAAATGACGTGGCCCCATGTCCCTTGGACCAAAATGAAGTGGCGCTATGTCCTGTGGCACAAAATGATGCGGCGCTATGTACCGTGGCACAAAATCATACGGCGCCATGTCCCGTAGCAAAAAATGATGCGGCGATATGTCATGTGGCAAAAATGATACGGCGCCATGTCCTGTGGCACAAAATGATGCGGCGCAATGTCCCATGGCACAAAATGATGCGGCGATATGTCCTGTGGCAAAAATGATGCGGCGCCATGTCCTGTGGCACAAAATGATGCGGCGCAATGCCCCGTGGTACAAAATGATGCGGCGCCATGTCCCGGTGCACAAAATGATGTGGTGCTGATGTCCTCTGGCACAAAATGATGTGGCGCCATGTCCTCTGGCATAAAATGATGCGGCACCATGTCCTGTAGCACAAAATGATGCGGCACCATGTCCTGTGGCACAAAATGCTGCAGCACCATGTCCTGTGGCACAAAATGATGCGGCACCATGTCCCGTGGCACAAAATAATGTGGCGCCATTTCCTGTGGTAAAAGATGATGAGACGCCATGTCCCGTGGCACAAAATGATGCAGCGTTATTGTCCGTGGCACAAAATGATGTGGCGCCATGTCTTTTGGCACAAAATGATGTGGCGCCATGTCTTTTGGCACAAAATGATGTGGCGCAATGTCCTTTGGTACAAAATGATGTGGCGCCATGTCCCGTGGTACAAAATGATGTGGCGCCATGTCCTATATCACAAATTGATGCGGCGCCATGTCCTATGGCACAAAATGATGCGGCGCAATGTCCCTTTGTACAAAATTATGAGGCGCCATGTCCCGTGGCAAAAAATGATGCGGCGCCATGTCCCGTGACACAAAATGATGCTACGCCATGTCCCGTGGTACAAAATGATGCGGCGCCATGTCCCGTGGCACAAAATGATGCGGCGCCATGTCCCGGTGCACAAAATGATGTGGCGCTGATGTCCTCTGGCACAAAATGATGCGGCGCCATGTCCTCTGGCACAAAATGATGCGGCGCCATGTCCTCTGGCACAAAATGATGCGGCGCCATATCCTCTAGCACAAAATGATGCGGCACCATGTCTTGTGGCACAAAATGATGCGGCGCCATGTTCCGTGACACAAAATGATGGGGCGCCATGTCCCGTGGCACAAAATGATGCGGTGCCATGTCCTGTGCCACAAAATGATGCTGCTCCATGTCCCGTGGCACAAAATGATGCAGCACCATGTTCCGTGTCACAAAATGATGCGTCGTCATGTCCCGTGGCAGAAAATGATGCAGTGCCATGTCCTGAGGCAGAAAATGATGCAGCGCCATGTCCTGTGGCAGAAAATAGTGCGGCGTCATGTTCTCTAGCACAAAATGATGCGGCATCATGTCCTCTAGCACAAAATGATGCGGCGCCATGTCCCATGGCACAAAATGATGCAGTGCCATGTCTCATGGCACAAAATGATGCGGCGCCATGTCCTCTGGCACAAAATAATGCAGCGCCATGTCCTCTGGCACAAAATGATTCGGCGCCATGTCCTCTGGCACAAAATGATGCGGTGCCATGTCCTCTGGCACAAAATGATGCGACGCCATGTCTCATGGCACAAAATGATGCAGCGCTATGTCCCGTGGCACAAAATGATGTGGCGCCATGTCCTTTGGCACAAAATGATGTGTCACCATGTCCTTTGGCACAAAATGATGCGGTGCCATGTCCCATGTCACAAAATGATGCGGCGCCATGTCCTGTGGCACAAAATGACGCGGTGCGATGTCCTGTGGCAAGAAATGATGCGGCGTCATGTCCCTTGGCACAAAATGATGCGGCGTCATGTCCCTTGGCACAAAATGATGCGGCGTCATGTCCCGTGACACAAAATGATGCAGCGCCTTATCCCGTGGCACAAAATGATACGGCGCCATCTCTCTTGGCACAAAATGATGCGGCGCCAGCACTCTTGGCACAAAATGATGCGGCGCCATGTCCTGTGTTATATTTGACCAAACTGTGCTTTGGCGATTGTTGCAAAGGCTTCTCGAACAGCGTCCTTAAACTGTTGGGTATTCTGGTATTGCTCTTTTAAAACTCTCTCCATGATAATACTCCACAGGGTGTTGTCGCAAGATGTGAGGTCTAAAATTCTGGGAGTCCAATCGACAGGTGACAGAAGTTGGGATCTTCGGTCTATTCATCTATCCCGAAAAACCTCATTTGGGTATTCCCTGACATTTATGGCATAGTAGGGAGGGGTACCATCATGTCGAAACCAGCAATCATTCCAATCCACATTCAACCTCTGGACCTATGGAACAAACCACTTCTTTACTATGGCAAGCTAAGAGTGCTGGTTAACAGAGCCCTCGAAGAAATGGAATGCTATTAAGTGCTTACTCGATATATCGACCCAAACCGGTTGTGCTTCGGTTCTTCGTTAAAGTGCGGATTTTCTTTGCTCAGAAATAAATATTCCTAGTCCCACCAGTCCAGGTAAAATTGCACATTCATCAGAGGAAAACACCTTTCCAAATTGTGGGATTATCTGAAACACATCAAGTAACCGTGTACATGTTACACGTCTTTTATTCATGTCTTTATTGCTTAGTTCGTTGACCAATGTTAGAATAAACGATTTCAAGTGAAGATCTTTTGCCACGTGCGGTACATTGTGGTTTTTGGATTTCGTAGGTCGAAAGACCTTTTACGCAGTGACTTTGAGGGTGATCGTACCAGGGATGCCTCCACCTATGCCCACGTGTCCCTTCTCATTGAGTTTCGTCCTGTCCTAGGTTTGTCCTTAATTGATCCTGTCAGAAACATTTGTCCCCAACGCATTACCATCCTCTTCGGAGGGGCTTTTCTGCCGAATCTTGTAGTAAAGTCATGTCGCACATTCTCCATGATCTTGCCAAAATGTACATGATCATGTGCCCATACACTTGCAATCAATCTATCTTTCAAACTGTAGGAGCTCTTGTCAGGTAACTAAAATATAAAATTAAAACAATATTTGAAAGAGAAAATTAAAAAAATATTTACATGAAGTGACAAGAGTTTTGAAACACCCTGTAGGTTAGATCCAAGTGGGTTAGATCAGCCACATACTCGTAAGATCCAATAACAGATGTCCACCAGGGCACTACTCTGACAGAAACAGGCGTCAACATAAAGTTTAATGATAAGTGAAGCAGCTGCAACCCGTCATCCGAACGTCTAATCGAAATTTGTGGCTACGAGTGCTACATACCCCGCCCCAGAGGGATAGCACAGTAAATACCCACTGCAAATACCAATTCTGGCCCCCGCGCGATGAAACGCTGATACAAGCAATTATCAACTTAATCTTGTACTATTGTACTATGCAAGTTTCATCCTAGTAGCTACTTTGCTACTCACAGCTTATATAGTTGAAGACTACACACAACCAGCTCGACCAAAAGGATATGCACGAACAACTACACTTCATTTCAATGAGCAGCCAATCAGACGACGATCAACTGCATTCTAAAGCGACACAGCCTTCATAATGCTTATATTACTGTGTAACCATTTTTATCCAACCTCTTAAATTGTATGAAGATGCGCCCGTTCGTTTCCTTTTCTATTTTTTAATAAAAATAATTCGCATCTATAGAAGGTTTCAAAAATTTTATCTCCACTTTTATGCATTCTTTTTAGCGGGAAAGATGCTCGGTTGCTTCGCTCGCCGTCTTGGCTAAAGGATCGGGTTGCAGACATTTGTGACGTATTTACCCGTGATAGAAGCCAATTGAGAGGCAACTGAGCTTAAGCATGATTGTGAATACGACTTAGTAAATTAGGCGTATACGTGTATATTCTCGATCTCGATCGTTTTCGCTTCAATAGTAAATATTTAATGCGTAGCAAACGACTCTCAAGTAAAGTAAACCCCTTTTTCTTTCTTTAAATTACGCATATTATTCAATCTAATCCAGATAGATCTAAATTTTAGCCAAGTTATATCTCGTTTACTTAACTTGGAATCGTTGCATACCAGTAAAATTGTATTTGACGTCTCCATGTAGGCGCTAATGCGGGAGGCATTTGCTTATGTTATTATTACTTACAGCATTAGAGTTTGTCAAAAGTTATGTGATTACGGGTGCAAGTTTCTCTGTCTTTCTCGCAGTCTGATTGTGTAAAAGGTATATCAAAATGTTAGTGATAAATTTCGATTCTCAAATGTGAAGATGTGAATATTGATCCAAGAATGAGTTGATTCGATTTGGGGTGGATCCACATAAGGATGCGGATTATGGATCACTTATTAACTTTCTTTAACATTGCGAGGTAGGGCATTTTCTAACATTTTTGGCAATCTCAAAACAAATAAATAATTGGCTAGTCATATTTAAAACACCAATATGATCCAGATCAGTGTGATCTAAACACACACACACACACACACACATATATACACACAAATAAATAAATAAATATATATATATATATATATATATATATATATATATATATATATATATATATATATATATATATATATATATATATATATATAAGGGTCTTTCAACAAGGACGCTCGAACTTTGTCAGGCGCTAGTGGCCATGTTGTTATTGTGAAAGCGACATCTGGTAACCTCTCTGTGAACTGTTCTGTAATACTTGGCAAGTCACGATGAACGGTTATAGCGTTGAAGAGCGTGTGTAAATCATCAAATGTTATTATCAAAATCAGTGCTCCGTTCGACAAACGTTCCGCGCATTATGTGATTTCTATCCTCGCCATAATCGTCCTGCAGAGTCCACTGTTCGACGCTTGGTGGCCAAATTCGAGGCAAAAGGGTCGATCAACAATCGGCCAACACCCGTACGTCGCCGAAATGCAAGGGTTTGCTAAAAACATCGCTGTCGTAAATGAGAGTTTACGGGAATTCCGAGGCAGTCAATTTTTCTTCGTTCACAAGAACTTGGCCTTTCTGCGACTTTAGTTTGGCGAATTATGCGTAGGGACTTGAGTCTGCACCCGTACAAAATCCAACTTACTCAGGAACTTAAGGTAAACGACCATAGACAACGCCGTGTGTTCGCAGACTGGGCTCTAGAGCAGTTAGAAGTTGCCCCAAATTTCCCCCCAAAAATCATCTTCAGCGACGAGGCCCATTCTTGGATGAATGGATTTGTGAACAAGCAAAATTGTCGGATTTGGGACCAAAACAATCCACATGAGATGCACCAGCAACAATTGAATCTCAACAAAGTCATTGTTTAGTGCGGATTTTCGTCTAACGGAACCCCGTAAGGGGCGCGGCGAGGCGATTTGCCATCCTGGCCGCCGTGCTGATGGGACTCAGCACCCTCGCTTTTCATACAACCTCTCTCACAACTTTCAATGGACAGCCTCTAATTTCACAGGGTAGATGCTGACCTTCTTCATGGGTCAACCGTCCCGGATCGGGGCTGAGGGGGGAGGGGACAATGTTCCCTAACCCCTGAGCTCCGGCTCGGGGTGGTTGGTTTTTTACAACCTGCTTTATCCCCACCCATACCTTCGTCACATCCCTTCTCCTCTCCTCTTCACAATCTATATATTTTTTACGCCGTGTTCAAGGGGGAGCCGCCATGCCGATGGACTGCCAGGCCACTAGGCGGAAGGGGTGGTCCTAAATGGCGGTGCCTGGCTCTGCCAGGCTTGTAAGCACCTCTAGCAGTGCGGGCGACTGCGAGAGGTGATGCACGATTGCATCCCGTGTCAAAAAGAGGGTCACCATGCCCAATGATGAGTTTAAAAAAAAAAACAACCCGCAACTTCCCCTATAACATCGACGGAGCCGCCCTTGGGCAGCTCCAGCAAAAAAATAGAGGTCCCCCCTGTGCTTGCTCAGGGGACCCTCCATATATCTCTAACCGGAGAAGAGGCTTACTCCTCTCCTTCGCTTACGGGTGTAGGGACTCCCTCTCACTGCCTTCTCTGGAGGTGCTTTCCGGCGCCTTCCTTTTATCAGCGGCAGTCCCCTCTGTTCTTTCCAAGAAGACTGCCAAGAAAGCCAGCAGGCAGCCCTTAGCCAGCCGCTCCACATCGAAGCGGCTCGGTAGGGCAAACCCCCTTAGGGGGGGAGAGGAAAGCCAGGCCCCTTCGGTTGCTTCCCTCAAAAGATATGCTGGCAAGAATACTGAACCTTGCCGGGGTCAAGGCTCATGCCTTTCCAAAGAAGACTAGTGACGATACTGCCAACGGGACGTGCGATGTCTTGGGGGGAGTGGCCAACTGGAGGCCCCCCCCTGAGATAGACATGGTCCTTGAGGAAACCCAGCCTGAGACGGTAGCGCCTTCCATGGGGGGGAAATCCTGGCTCGGCGCCAAGCACCGAACCCAAATCCGCCCCGATGCAAGGTCCTGCTCAAACGTGGGGGGGATTCTCAGGCAGTACAAGGAGGGGAGGGATCTCCTCCGGATGATGCCCCTGCGACCACCAGGACCTTCTCCATTTCGGAGAAGTACCTGGCTAAGGCCGGTCCATCTGGCCTGGGGGCTTCTACCGGCGGGGGTGAGAAGCGGGTTCATTCCCCGCCCTCCTCTGCAAAAAAGAAAAGGACGAAAAAGACCAAAAAGACGAAGAAGACTCGGAGCTCCTCTCCATTAGCGGGGGCTACGGGGACAGAGGGTCTGCTGCCACTTTGGCAAGCGACCAAGCCAAGATCGGCACATACGGCCCCTCTGCCCCCCCCCCGGGAACGGAGCTCCTGACCATGACAAAGACCAAAAGTGCACAGGGCGGAGCCTTGATGACATCGGGGCCCCTCATTCAGAGGTTACCTGGCGTTTTCGAGCCCGCTGGCTTCAAACGCTTCCTCGTTATTCGCTCCACTGATGGCAGCATATTGTCCAAGGGCAACATGATCCATTAGAGGAGAGTATTAGCTAGTGCAATTAGTAGAGAGCCGAAGGTAACCCGTTTCTCGGACGGGAGCCTTCTGGCGAATGCGGCGAATCCCGCCGAGGCGGCCAAGATAAGTGCTCTTCGGACACTTCATGGCACCCCGGTGAGTGTGACGCTGCACTCTACCATGAACTTTGTGAAAGGAGTAGTTTATGCGAGAGAACTCGTTGACTACTCCATTGAGGACATCACCCTAGAGCTTGCCGACCATGGGGTGGGCAAGGTCGAACGTGTGATGAGAAAACAGGAAGGGGCCTCGAGACCAACCCCTACACTCTTCGTCACGTTCGACTGTGACAAGCTCCCTGAGTCGGTGCGTTCCAGTTGGTCGTGCTACCGCGTGAAGGCATTCGTGCTACTGCCACGGCGGTGCTATTACTGTCACCGCTTTGGCCATACGAATCGCTCATGTAGACGTGCAAAGTTGGGGTCACCCGAAGTCTGTGTAAATTGCTCCAAGGTCGCACACGATAAGTCCAAATCGTGCGTGGCCAAGTGTGTCAATAGTGGAGAGCCGCACCCTGCTTCTTCGAAGCAATGTGGTGCTTATCCCCTTTAGAAAGAAATTCTGGCCGTTCAGGCCAGGAACGACTCTCATTCCGCGAGGCAAAGGACTTGGTCCCTGCGCGCCCGGCTCTGCCTGGGACGTCATATGCCTCAATAGTTAGAGAGGCACCCTCTGCTCCTGGCCCATCCAGGCCAACGAGCACGGTTGTTTCCGCGCCCATTCGGAGCCCTTCTGCGGGCTCTACCCAACCCAGGTGCTCCCCTGGTGAAGCTGGCGGCAAAAAGGGTTCATACCCTGCCCCGGCTAAAACCAGGGCTCCCCTTTCTTCCCCCAGCGTGACCGTTTGCTGTAAGGCGAAACAGCCACGCGCCTCCACCGAGTCGTTATACTCACAGAAGGCAACACCCCTGAATATGGTCGCTAGGCCATCTTCCGGGGTTCCTAAAGCTGTTCGCCGAAAGAAGGACAGCAACAAAGGAGCTTTGGCCCCTTCGCCCACGCCCCAAGGTGGAGCGAGTGGCTCGGAGACGGTGGTTCCTCGAAAAGAGGGCCCCCCACGTCCGAAGCCGCAACGCCCGCCTAAGGTTTTTAGGCGAAGGGAGGAAAAGACTCGCATGGTGAGCCCAACCTTCCCCAATAAGTCCTCGAAGGTGACAGCGCCTTCAGCGCTGTCAAAATATTTTTTAAAAATAATTCACAAATTTAACTACTTTCCGTTGCAGAGCAAGGTGGACTCATTCTGGATCCCATATAAACCGTTTTAAAGGGAGATTTATGGTAGTTAGAATCTATCTATATTATATTACATGCTTTTTGTTTATCCTTGAGTTGCAAATTCCTTTAGTGACTCTTAGCTACCAATCTCAACAGGTTTTTTTTAACCTTTTGCATAAAAGAAGGAATATTATCTCGCTCAATTTGATAGCCTCTTCCAAAGTAGATTATTTTAAAAAGATTTGATAGTCCGCTCAAATATTTTATTTATTAATATATCATTTATGCTATTCTAAAACAATAAACTTTAACATTAAATTTTATTGCGTCATTTTTGTCCGAAATGCAAGTTCCAAATTAACCATTTTTTAGTAGATTTATTTCTGTTTGAATTACTTGTCAATGAGACGAGCATAGTCAAAATAACTTATTTAAAATATTGAATTTACAGAATTCAATGGGTAAATGCCTCCCATACGACTGGGTAACTATCCATATCTCTAAAAACGGAAATTTCATGAAGACTTTTATAGGAGTTATGCTATGGTGACTCGTCATCTGTTTAGAGGGGTGAGTTATAGGTTGCCAGTTTATGATGGTATCCCAATTAGTTAATGGTTTACGATAGGTGGTCACCATCTTTAGGTGACGATGGACTACCAGAGTGTGGGTGTCGGGCGAAGGCGGTTAATGCCTTACCGTTAAGTTTGATCTGACTCCAAATTTTCTTAAACGGATAATCCGCTGATAGGCTGGGTTCGAAAGGTAACTTGGTTATCGCTTAGTAGAAGGAAGGACTTGGAAGAAAATGCAGTTTTTGGTAGGCTTTAATCTCGTAAATGAACAAAAACGTCTCTCATTAGAGAAATAAATGGCCAGCGCTCTTGGAGATGTTTAAAGACCTCCAATAGACTTTGCTAGGAGATTAAAGAATTCTACTAGGCGCATTGACATGGGGGTTATTTTTCATTTATCAAATAAATAATTGGGCGATGAGCCACAAGAATACTCACAATTTTCATTTTCTGTTAAAGATCCAACGCCTAACTCCTATAAAAAGATTTTTTAAATTTATCTTTTTAGAGAAATGGATGGTTGCCCAGTCGTATGGGTGGCGCACCTGAAGAGGTTTGAAGAAATGCAGGAGACTTTTCTAGCGGACAAAGTAATTATTACTACACTATTGCCTTTACTTAATCATCGCATATATATATATATATATATATATATATATATATATATATATATATTTATGTATATATGTATATATTATCTTTCTTGAACGCAAAAGAATGATGAAAATGAATCCAACAAACCACAAGAAACAGAAAATGGGAAAAATTTTCTTCGGAAATATTATTTCCTAATTCGCAAAAGTTCCGTACAAGAGTGAGATTCGAACCGTGCACATTGAGGCGCAAGCAAAATTTTCCCGTTTTCTGTTTCTTATATACCTGTATGTGTATGGTGTACTGGCTAAATTAGAGGTTTTTTAATGTATATTCTTTTTTTTCAGGAATCTGTTAATGTATCAGTAAACAGTCAAAGTTGTTGAATAGCATGAGACTTAAAAAAAAACTCAGCTGACATAGAGAACTGGAGCATCTGAATATTTGAAAAAAATTACTTGCACATGATGATTCGCACCGGGTTTCAAAAGGGCGAGAGCATGAGTGGTGCTAAATCCTCTGTTGAAACTATAAAGGCTGTAGGATGTGACGATGTCAGCTCCGTGGCCAAAAAAGGAACATAGTAGGCGTTATGAATGCGTCCGCAAGGCTAAATTGATCCAACAACTGCAGGAAAAGTGATGGAAGATACGAGCAAGGCAATTTGGGCTTTGTTGAGGGAGATGACTTTTGGAGTCACTAGTATAAAGCTCACTCGCCTGAAAGAGGACCTTCGCTACTAGTCGTACAAGAGGTGCAAGGGACAGATTTTGACGGTCAAGGCCTATGGAAAGCGCTTGAGGAAGGGAAAGAAGCTCCTAAACAAGCCTAAGCATCCTGTTGAGCTGGGAACGATCTGTTTCTTGTCAGATGAAAATAATTCTGCCAGGACCACTTCCACAACGCCCACAATAACAGGTGGTCTTCCTATAATATATACGACTTTCTACGTATCATGAAGACTGTTTCCCCAAATTACGATGGTATGTGCGTGTGTCTCCTGTGATGGTGATGCTATGCCGCCCTACATGTTTAAGGAATTTTCTAGGCTCAATTCAAACGGCTATTTGAAGCTGCAGGAAATTGTGGTAAAACCCCACTTGATGACCTCCTAGCTTCCCCGATTTTAATCCCATGGATTACTATGTGTCGGGCGCGGTTGAAAATGACACCAACCGTTCTGCCTGAAACTCCAGAGCTCGGCTGATGGCCAAAATCAAAGAGGTGTTTGAAGATTTTCAAAGGGACATAGTAAGGAAGGCAAGCGCCAGGTTCTGGAGCCGTTTGAGGCCGTGGTGAAAGCAAAGGGCGATTACGTTTAGTAAACTGTTATCTCACAGCCTTAATCTATTTAATTTTTTTTAAATATTGCGGGTTATTTTTCTTATACAATCCATCAAATTTAACCCCCTTAATATCATATATATATATATATATATATATATATATATATATATATATATATATATATATATATATATATATGGTAAATTAAGACCCACTAGTAGATGGAAGAGAACATTTATTTATGTCGGACGTTTCATTCCAATTTGAGTTTCATTGACTTTATAGAATCACTGAAGATGTTCCGACGTGTGAAACGAAACGTTTGGCAGAAATAAATATCCTTCTCCATCTACTCGTGGGTCTTCATTTTCCTGCTGAGATTAAAAGGTTTCCGCGAACCAAACCAATTTCTACAATTCTTCGATCCCGCTACGATGAAGGCACGCTGCGCCAATTCAGACAACTTGAAACTACTTCAAAGAAGTTTGATAAAGCTATGTTGGACTTAAGATATTTATCAATTTGTAATGGTTATGATTGTCCCAAATTTCATTCGTTTTAAAGTGTTTAAGAAGTCTCTTTATAATATGGGGTTGTACAAATCTTGAGCGTCAAATTTCTCTTAGAATATATTCGATACAAGACACGATTAGTTGTTACTCGTATAGAGAATTTACTTGACAAATTTAAACAGTCTTTACGCTTGCGCGTATCAATATCAGATTTTAATGTTCTTATGTGTCACATTGACCGAACCATTTTGAAATTCCATCATCCCAACTTAGAACGTCAAACTCTTAGATTGGAGCGGATCGGTTTTAACGCATGCTCTTTGTATAATCAGATGAAACAATGTGCAACTTTCTGACAGAATTCGCTCGAATGATGAGAAGAGAATCTTATCTTTGGGCCTCAATTTCAAACTTCCAGTATTTAAATCGAATTATTATTCATATTTTATGTATTTCAAATCATTTCTTCACACTTTTGAAAATTTAGAAGGCATTTCGTCTTTTAAAAATAGGTGCTTAGAAGAAATTAAATATTGGCCTAACCGTAGAAAGTTTTTCTATCCGTTATTTTCTTTCAATAATTTAAAGGTTTTACACAAACTAAAACGGAAGGATTCTATAAACCTGATTCTGTAAACCTGACAAAGGTCAATGCGTGGTTATTATGAATAAATGCGATTACTACTCTCGAATGTGTGCAATTCTTTCGGATACATCTAAGTTTATATTTCTTGGGTCACTAAAATCCCGCAACATTCTTACGGAATTTTATCATAGTCTGTATGTCTCAGGATCTAGACCAGGAGTCTTATATGGTCTCCCCAAGATACACAAGGCTAATATCACATACCATCCCATCTTATCTGCGATTAACACATATAGTTATAAACTAGCTAAATTTATGCTCCCGATCTTAGAACCCCTCACTCGCAATGATTATAATCTCAAGGATCCTTTTGAATTTGTAGATTTCATTAGAAATTAAACACCGTATTTTTATTAAGCTCCCATTTATTGGTGTCTCCACTACTTTGGATGGTCCCATTAAGAAAATCTTGCCAAGCCTTCTACCACAATGCCAGTTTAACTTTATATATATTTGTCAAATATGAGAGAAATGGAGATCATAGATAGAGAGAGAGAGAGAGAGAGAGAGAGACGGGTTATACAGAAATAACCCTCGATCGGCTTCTTTTTGAGGTAACTTCCGTTTGATAAGACGCCCTATAGCTAGCCTCAATTGACTCGTACAACGAAGTGAAAATTAAAAGAAGAGCTCTATGAGTTGATCCTTGAGCAACAATGGAGACGTTGGGACGATGCGATCGAAAGCCTCAATCATGAAGCATCTCTCAAAGATTTTTGGCCAAAAATCAGGCATCTCAAAGGATCGACTGAAAAAAAGGAAGAAAATAGGAATAAGGAAAAAAGATTGAAGCAACGAGACAGAAGAAATAAACATCGAGGAAATTTTCCAAAGATATTGGGAAAAATCTTTAATATAACTGAAGAGGAAAGAGAAGATTACGACATAGAGTTCAAACGTGACATCATAGACGATCTTAATACATAGATACATAGGACGCACCCTCAACACCAGGTGGAGAGATAGCGCGACAAAGACGCTGATACTACCGAAGAGGAACTACTCGTCGCGCTTCGCTCATTCCACCAGAAAGCCCCATGACAAACGGGGCTTAAAATTTTAAACTTTGAAAAGGCACCAGCTAACGTCATTGAAGGAATAGGGAAAACTTTTAACATGAGTTACTTGCTAGACGCTTATATAACGGTAGAAATGATTTCCTTGCTAAATCATGGGAAAGACCCAATGTTGAGAGGGAGCTACCGACCGATTTCACTTCTAGAATTTGTCGGGAAGCTCTTCCAGAAGTTTCTCAAAAAAAGACTGGTGTCTCCTTTGGAGGAGAACTTCCTATACAACTCCTATCAGTTTGGGTTCAGAAAAAAAATCAAAGTACTGAACTGGCGATAAAGGTCATCACGGAAAAGCTTGCCCAAGCAAAAGGGGAAGGAAGTTACGTGAACATTGTTTGTCAGGATGTATCAAAAGCGTTTAGCAAGTTGTGGCAAGCGGGGAATGCAGTACAAGATCCTACAGCCAGGCCTAAGTGACTACGTCATGGAGAGAGCGGCGTATGTCAGTTTAGGGTGTACGAGCAGACCGAAGTTTCCGCTCAATGCGGGCCTCCCGCAGGGGGAGGTATGTACCCCCCCCTCTCTACTTGATTTTCACCGCAGATATTCTTGCCCCTGCGAACCCCCCTTGCCTTAACATTCAATACGTTGATGATTTCAGCCAGATAATCACTTGTCCATGGTGGAATGCACCTATGCAATCTCGTATGACAGCAACAGAAATCAAGAGATGAAACATTTACGAGGCAAAAAGAAAGATTCGAACGAATCAAGAAAAGTTTAAGTAGTCCCCATTGGCAAGAGACTACTATGTGATGTCAGGGTGGGGGATAGACGTTATCTCTACACCACGGAGTGCAATGTATTCGGAATGAAGATTACCCCGCCCGGGTAGAGGAAGCGCGTCACAGATAGAATCTCTAAAGTCTCAGCTGCAGTGAGGACTCTAATATTTTTGGAAATCTCTGTGAAAGCAACAAGATAAAGATCTACAATGCAGTTGTGTAGTATCTACGTTGCTGTACCCAGCTTCGGCCCTCTCTTTTCTCAAGGGCACAAAGGAAACTACAAGTCATGCAGTCAAATGTGTGTACCTAATCAAGGGGTAACTGCAGGTGAGAAAGAAGACACCGAGAAGAGCTGGACACGGAATTGATTGAAGAAATATTTTAATGATTACCCAGAATAAAAGTTATATTACTATCAAAGGAGAAAAACAAAGGAATAGGACCATAAACTCCGAATTGTAAGCAAATTACCGATCACGACAAAAATCTAGCAACCAAGACTCATTGAACCAAAATAGACAAGAAGAAAGAAGAAACAAAAGATACGAATCATACACACTTCAAAATAAACAAAACAATATAACTAAGAACTGAAGTATAATTTTATAATAATAAAACAACAGCTAATGCATATTTTAACAAACAGATTATATAAAGATTTTGAAAACAAATGACTTGAACGGCAGTATAACAAAAACTATCCAAAACAACAATCCAAAAACACAATATAAGGAAATAAATGAAAGAGATAGGCCTGACCACCTAGCATCTCTTTGCACCCACCAACACTACTTTCCTGCACCCCACTATTATTTCTAATAACAATCCGCACACCCTTTTTACACTAAAACATATACACACAATTACCATTAATTGTAATTGTAATTCGTTGGAGACATAGAGCGGCGGCTAAATGTTTTTTGGACACCTCGAAAATTTGAGGAAGTTAGATAAATGCAGTCTTAAATTTCCTAATTTTTATCATCAATATGAATACAACAGTGAGCTAAGAAGTAATACATAACAATAAGATATATATGCCCAAAGAAATTAAAAAATATATAAAATACAAAAGTGGCCAAAACATTTAAGAGCAGCAAAATATGACATAAACAGATGAAGCTCTATGAAAATTACAGCAAAACCAAAGCGAAATAACAACCTCACTGGAGTCCCTTGCCGATGATTGGAGCATTTATTCTTCGATGCTATCCACACAGGTGCGATATCTGAGATTTGTGATGCTAACCCACTCCTCAGTGATGACCGCCTTGACTTGCTTATTGAAAGTGGATGACGACGTCATATGGCCTCTTTCAGGTCCTGCCAGAGGTTTTCCACTGGATTCGTATACGGAGACTTGAGTCTCGGCTTGTAGGCAGGATACAATCTCCCAGGAGTGATTGGAACTTCTCTGAATTCGTGCTGCCATCACAAACGGTAAAACGATCCACCTTTGAACTCGACATGCAGCGCTATAATCATTAAATAGCGGCCACGATGTTTTCTGTTGTCATTAAGTACTCTCGATTTCACTGCTTCCTTGGCATTCAGCGGACTCTAATGTTGTCTAGTGTCAAGAAAAACTGGAACGTAGACTCGTCGGAAACGTCCACATTGACTGATGGTTCAGATGCGGTGATTACGAGCCCAAGCCAGTCGAAGTCGCATCTGATGGACGTTGATGAGTGGCTTTTTGCGACGGACTCTTCTAAAGAATGCATTAATCTGGCTCCCTTTTGTTCATTTATGTTGCAGCTAGACTCATGCAACGCAGAAACCTGTCGTAAGGTTAAAGAACGAGGTTGATCTTGGATGTTTCCACTTTCTCGTATCCTCTTCAACCTTTCTGCAGCACAAGAATGTCATCATCTGATTCTACGGGCGATTTATTGGGGGCTAAATCAATTTTCATAGACCATGCGGATCAGAATTATTTTTTCCACGGTATAGTTACGTGTTTTCGCTATTATCATACCATTCTCATATACTGTCTACCTGGAGTATCATATTAATCAACAAATGTGGTGTTATAATAGGACATTTTGATTGTAACGTAGCGCATACTCATAGCAGGAGGTCATGCATTTAAGGTGATAACACATTTATTTTTTGAACTTTTTACTACGTTAGATTGTCATATAGGAATTTAAAGCTTATTAAATGCCCTTTTATTACGGCCAAAAATAATAATAACCTACGGTGCTGGTTTTGAGATACAGGGGGTTATTTCAGAACCACACCCCTTGAAACCTGATATCATATAAATGGCTATAGAATTATTAAAAATTAAGCATTCGAATTCAGTTCACGACCCAAAGATGCAAGTATGATGTAGTTATCATTTGAAATCAGTTTTCTTTAGTTCCATTAAAATTTGCGTTAATGGAGGAATGAAACATATATTTTTCGGACAAGGTCAACAAGAAGTTTTGTTCTCAGTTGGAAAAGGGCGTTAAGTGAATACTAGTGATGTTCTGAATGCGTTTCAATTTAGTTCACTCTATAATCAAATGATGATAAAAATATAAACTAGATTTTAGGCGTCGTTTTTTGTATGGTATAGTTTAAATTTTTTTTCACAAATCAACTTAAAAATCTACGGAGAAAGTCCACGAATATATAGAATTTTGCATTATCATAATTTACACTATGTTCTAGTCATGGCGCTAAAACAAAATATATAATATAAAAAAGTGCATAAAATCTGAAATAAAATGCTATAAAAATCAATGGTGTAGTGTTTGTTTGTTTTTTCACAAATTAACTTTAAATATTTAAGAAAAGATTTCCACAAATGTATACAATTTTGCATTATCTTAATTTTCACTATGTTGTCTTCATGTTGCTAAAAAAAATAATTATATCATAAAACGGGCATACAATGCGAAATAAAATGATATACAGAACCGAAAATTGAGAATTTTGAACGAAATAATTTGAAAAGTGACTAATGAACAAATGTGCTATCCCCTTAGAAGGCATCGCCTTTGAAATATTTCCATAAATGTTATAAAGAAACACATGAATGCAAACGTACACCAACATATCCCTAGAAATACCCAAGAAATAAGAAAAAGTCAAAGTGCCGAAAGCTTTTGGCCACTGCTGTACTTCTTATTTCGATTCAGTATTAGTTCGAGAAGGGTTTACTTGCATTATCTTCGTTTCTCTGACTTCTTAGACCTCGTCTATACTTTAACATTTTCGGAAGCAGCTAATTGTTAAAATTTTTATAAGTTTGATAAACATAACATAATATGACAGATGACAAAAGCCACAAAGGGCTGTCAAAAGTTATCCGCCTTTGTCAAAACCCACCCACAAAATGCATCCATATGATTGTGTGAGATCGTGTATCTACACTATATAATTTAAACAATCCATAGGATTGTGTCAGATCATGGTTCAAATATATCTAATTTGAACCATCCACATGAATGCGTCAAAAACAAAAAGCATCATTTGCAAGTATCGTCAAAATCCAAATCACACATAATATAGAATAATAAAAAACTGCATCCGCAGGGATGAGTCGAAAATACTCCCCCTCCCCTCCGAAAAAAAAAGAAGTTAACCCTCCTTCCCCATATATTCATCTAATTATTGGTGAAAAAATATTTTCTAACATCCAACTTGCACATTTGTTTTTGTAATTTTTAAGTGGTAACCCCTAGTCCTATTAGTACCTTCCAACTCAAATAACTTGATAAAATCCACCATATCCATCCCATAAAAGATTTTAAAAAGATAAACATATTCCCCCTCACACGCCTTCTTTCAAATGAGAATATACGAATATATAGTACCGTCAGTCTATCTTCATATCTAGGATCAGCTTTTATTCTCTTTTGTTGCACTTCGTTTTTCGTATTAAACTTCTAGGTTTTGAGCTAAGCCTTCGTCATATACTCATCGCCAGAGAATTGGATTTTATAAAGTTCGACGCAAAATTATAAATAGGCAATTAAAAGGGGTCCTTATTTGGTCTTTATATTATATCCACGATTTCAAGATTTAAGATTCAAGATAGTATTTAAGTTAGAATGTGGAGAGAATGATAGGATAGATAGAAAATATTGTGTATAAAGTATGTGTTGATGGGATTAGAATGAGTGTAGGATGAACGATGAGATGAGGATGATAATGCTTTGTCCCAGGTTGCCTAGCTAACGCTTTCCTTTTTATTTTTGTTTTGATTTTTGATGTGGTTTTAAGTTAGATATAAAAATTTAGCATTTGAGTCTTTGTTTTCTTTTTGCTCAATCGAGCATCTTTATTTTTTGTATTTTTTCGCATTTTAAATTTTTTTTTAATATATCTATATATATATAGGGTCTTTCATTAAGTTCGCTTGATTTTTAAATGCAAATAAAACGTTGTGTGTGATATATGCACTCAACTTATTTTAAATCTGAAAGTACATTTTATGGCATTAAGTATGGAATATGACTTCATTCAAATAACCGCCACAGCTTTGCTTGGTGGAACGTATTCTGGAGGCCCAATTTTCGATGACTTTGTCGAATAAATCTGACTGAATTTGCTGGATGGTGTTCATTATGTTGACTTTGAGGACATTAACTGTTTGCCGATTATTCGCATAGACCTTCGATTTAAGGTAGCCCCGAAGAAAGTAGTCTAATGGCGTTAAATCGCATGATCTCGGTGGCTAGTTGACGTCGCCGTCGCGCGGGATGACCCTGCTCTGAAATCGCTTGTGCAAAATGTCTATCGTGGCGTGCGCAGTGTGGCACGTAGCGCAGTCTTGTTGGAACCACATGTCGTCAGTATTCATATCAGGCATATAATCCAGTTGAGGCCAAAAGAATTAGCTTATCATCGAAATGTAGGTCTCGGCTTGACGGTTATGGCAATCCCATCTTTGTTCTTAAAAAAATACGGACCGATGATTCCGTTAGACGAAAATCTGCACCAAACAGTGAGTTTGTTGGGATGCAATTGGTGCTGGTGTATCTCGAGTGGATTGTTTTCGTCCCAAAGCCGACAATTTTGCTTGTTTACAAATCCATTCATCCAAGAATGGGCCTCGTCGCTGAACATGATTTTGGGGGGGAAATTTTGATAATAACTGAATTTGATAATAACATTTGATGATTTGCAAACGCTGTTCAACGCTATAACCTGCTATCCTAACTTGCCAAGTACTAGTGAACAGTTCACAGTGAAGTTGCCAGATGTCGCTTTAACAACATGGCCACTATTGCCTGACAAAGCTCGAGCGCCCTTGTTGAAAGACCCTTTATTTATTTATTTATTAAATATTTAGTGGTTAGCTTCTTTGTTAATCTCGGTAATATTTTGACTCATCGGGTTTCTCATAATCGGTTGTCTTATTCGGTTTCACATGTTGTTTGCATGGTCAGTTGCCTTCTTCGTTAATCTTGTTTTTTACCTATATATCAGCTTGACGTTTGAGTTTTTTTCACGCTGCCGTAAAAACGATTTTTGTAGTGTATTTGCCGGATTTCGTTTTCCGGTACTACTTGGTTGATTTCATTTTGGGAAATTAAGTTTTTTATATTATCCCCCAGTTTCGTTGAACGTCTTTGTAGGGTTAAATTTAAGGGTTCTAGTTCAGATCTTCGATGGAGTTCCTCAGATAGTATGCCGTCTTGTCTTTTTGAGTTTGTGATGAACCGTGTGGCTTGATTTTAAATGCGTTGGACCCCTTTTAATTGTGTATTATTTACTGTACTCATCGGTACTATTGGTTAAAGGAGCTTGGGACAAACTAGGGCTATGTATAATTTTCTTTTGTTTTTATTACTTAGGTTTTTGAATCTGTACAGCGCCAGCATGGTAATTTTTGTTTCGTTAATCTTCTGTGTTATGTGGCCGCTGTACCCTGTTTTTGTTAATTTTAGACCGAGGACGCGGCCTTCCGTAGAGTATGGATATGCTTCTCCATCGACTCTTGCTGCAGCTGCTTTTCATCTGTTTACGGGTATTATTTTGAATTTGTCTTTGTTTGTTTTTATTTTGTTTCTTTGTTCTTAGTCAATGATGTTTTTTATCTCCCTTGCTGTTCTTTGAGCTACGTCTCGGAGGTTCTTACTGTCGCTGGTGGCTATTTGTGTGATGTCATCCGCCAGTTGGATGTACATCGCACATTCGTGAGTGGTTTGTGGAAGGTCTCTGGTGTAAACCATATACAGCGTCGGAGAGAGACTTCCTCCTTGGAGCACTCCTGTTTTTAGGTCAATATGGTCGCCTCTTTGGCCGTTTATTTGAAGTACGGCTTTCCTTTCATCCAGGTAGTTGCATAATGTTTTGCAAACATTTATTTGCAGGTTAAGGCTGCAGATCTTAGCTTTTAATCCGGGCAACCACACCTTGTCGAAGGCTTTAGCAATGTCATGGAGTACTATATCTACTCTGTTGCCTCGGGCTGTTTCTGTGGCAATTTTTTCGGCTATTAACGCCAGCGTGGTGTCCGTTACTCGCTTGCTCTTGAACCCGTGTTGTTGTGGGCGGTACAGTTTATTATCCGTAAGGTGTTTAATTAACCTTTCGTTTAGGAGTTTTTCTAGGACTTTACCCAGAAATTCCAAGAGCCAAATCGGTTGGTAGCTTCCGACTTGATGTTTTGGTTTGCCCAGCTTCGGTAGCAAGATCATCTTTGCCTGCTTAAAGGTGTGAGGAAAGTACCCAAAATTAAGGCAGGCATTGAAGATCTTCACTATCGATTCATGCACATTTTCTGGAGCATTTATTAAATGTACCTTTGTTATCCCGCTTTGACCTGGTGCTTTTTGTTTGAAAAATTGTAGGACTGTTTTATATTGAGCCATTGAGAAGAGCATTCCATCCCCCAAGGGATGGTTTCTCTCTTCGTTGAAGTGTATGTATGTGGCAGTGCGTTCTTGTTGCGCCTCTAGGGCTTTCTGACTTCCTCTTCGTGCTCTATATCATAGTTTTGATTCTCCTCTGGTGTTATCGAGAATATTTTTTTCCAGTGATTTTGGAAGTGCACTTGGAGTTCTACGTTATTTTACACTTCCCTTTCCTGTATTTTTAGTTTTATATTTTCCTTTGGTTGAGATCCTCGTAATTTTCTGTAGTCTCTCCAGAATTTCCTCGGATCTGCTTCGACATCCATTTTACTTATTATATTATTCCAAACTTGGCTTGAATTTTCATTAATTAGATTATCTCTCTCCCTTTTCTAATAGCAATTAGCCTTCTGTATCTCTCCATATTAGTGCTCGTGTCTGTGATTTTTTTTAATTAAGTTTTGAAATTCTCCCTTCATTTCGTTGTTCCATCTGGGAGCAGGTAGGGTTCTATATTCTATTATTGGGGTATGAATTCTGTCTGCTTCAATGATATTTTCGGTGATTAGTTTTAATTGGTTTTCTATTTCTTCTGTTCCTTGGTTGTTTTGGGATCCAGTTTCTAGTGTACTTAAGTGCTCTTTGTAACCATTCTAGTTTGTTCTGTTAATGGCTCTTCTTTGTGGAATTTTAATTTGAATGGGTGAAATTGAAATGGTCGTCATTATACTTAGATGGTCAGATGGGGTTGCGGGGTCTGATTCTGTTTGGTGATTTAAGTTGAAGTTTGGGTTTATCAGTACTACGAGTATGTCAGGTGTTGTCGAGGTTTGGGCTGGTAAGTAAGTTGGGAAGTCTGGTCCTTCTCTGCTTAGCTGGTTCCTTTGTATTAAAAATTGAAGGGTCCTTCCTGCTCCATTTGGTTGGCTTGTGTAGCCTGCCTCTCTACATCTTGCATTGAGGTGTCATGTTATTATGGTTGTGGGCTGTCTACGAAAGACTTTGAGGAAATTTAGAGTTGGCAAATACGAGCGTCTTGGGGGCTGATATGCCCCACCTATGACTAGATCTCATGCGGTCATTTTTATTATTATGGCCAGATACGGCTCTTCTAAGTCTTTTACCTCTTTAAATTGGATTTGGGTTTTACGCTAATTGCTACACCATCGTACTTTGTTTGTGTGTAATTTGTGGTAATAAATCTATAATTTGGAATTCTTATGGTGTTGATCTCTGTGTTTAGTCCATGTTCGGTTAGAATAATTATGTCTGCGTCTTCTTTTCTTATTATGTTTGAGTACGATATTCTTTTTTCATGCTAAGAGTTTACATTTAAAGTAAAAATTTTAATTTTTCGTTGGTACGTATCCATTTTTATTTAATTGTTAAGGCCTCTTCCTGTCTTCGTTTTTTTCTGGGCGGCCTGGGGAACAAGTGCGTCCATTTCGTTTTTTCCTTAAATTCGCCGTCTGAGATGTTTTGACAAAGGCATTGTTTACCTCTGTCTCATCCTTGTCTGCCTCATATTCCCACCTGTACTTTCCCTTAACTAGTCCGTCCACGATTTCTTTTTGTTTTATTTGTTTAGGTAACGGGTATGCGTGGGAACCGTAAATTTTAATGTTCAAATCTTGGGTATTAAGTTTTGGTTTTGTTTTGAGCTTTCTGGGGTCGTCTTCGAGGTTTATTCGTCGGTGGATTCTTCTTCAGAATCGACATCCATACCGGCTTCGTCTTCTCCCAGGCTCGTATTTTTCAGAGTCTCTTCTTCGGTCATGTTAATTCTATATAGCTCGCTCGAAAGAGGGTTCTCCGGGTACCACATTTTTTAAGCCTGTTTTTTTTCCAGCATGGTATTTAATTCGTTTGCATATGATTCTGGCTTTGCCATGCTTACGAAGTGAGTGCATTATGCAGAGAATTAAGTCTGGCCTCATGCTTCCCTCTAGATTCACCGTTGTGGTTTGTGGTGGTGGCGTCGCGGGTTTTCCATTTGCAGTTGCTGCAGCGTAGGAGGTAGTTTTTCTTTATTTTTCTGCGCTAATTTCCATTTTTTATTCCGTATGAGCTGCTTCTTTACTCGGCAAGACATAGCCAGTGTGCTGTGGGCATTACCACAGTTTAAGCATTTCTTTACCGTGCTCTTGCATTAGTCCCACCTGTGGTCTTGTCTTGCGCATTCGGAGCATGTCTTCCCTTTGTAAACGCAGTCTTTGGTCAGGTGTTTTTCGAGGGCAGAGCAGGTGAAGCATACTTGCACGGAGACAAATATCTCCCTTTCGATTTGACTGGGTGAGATCTTAGTGTAGAAGGCAAACAGTCCATGTTCCGAAGCTTTTTTGGACATTTCTGTCGATCTAAATACCACTTTGAATACGTGGTTATGCTCTTCTCCATTTTGGTTTTCGAATTTGATTATTTCCTCGACTTGCTGTCCGTTTTTATTTTATTATTATTATTATATTTTTTTTTACATATAGCTGGGCTGAATGTCCCATTAAATGATTATGATAGAGCTAAATATATTTTGTTGTTGTCCATGCATTACTCCATTTTCTTTGTAACAATTCAATGTTAAGGGTAACAATACTATTTTAATAAAACTTTCTTGCACACCAATATTGTATACAAATTTTCTTAAAATTTTATTTAACAATATATGTTTTTTCCAACGACATTTCTTTATAATTTGCTAAGTGATAATGTATATACACATTTATTAAGAAGAAGAACAAAAGGGGCGGCAGAAATTAATTTAGCTCAGAATAACAATAAAGATCCAAGAAAATTCCTCTGCTATTATAGAATTAATAACAAATCTAAGTGATAAAATAGGGCTTATTAGATATCGATGGGTTTTGAAAGAATCTGATGAGGAAATAGTAGAATTTCTTAATGATCATTTTTCTTCAGTATTTACAGAAGAGAATTGAGATAGATTAATTGAAGAGAGAGGTGTGGAATACCATTAATGTGAACAGGGAAAAAATTAAAGGGCTTATATTGGAGTTAAATACTAGTAAGTCATCTGGCCCAGACAACATTCATTCTAGGTTACTCAAATAAGGTGTAGATAGTATTGTAGTAGCTCTTGAGAAGATATATCCTAGATCACTAGAGTTTGGAGAAATAACTAATGATTGGGAATTAGCGAATGTAGTGCCAATTTTTTAAAAGGAAGTAAAGAGGACCCGAATAACTTTAGACCAGTAAGCTTAACTTCTATAGTTTGTAAAATATTTGAGAAGATAGTTAAGAAGGGGATTTCTCACCATCTAGAGAGTGCTAGGTTAATAAATGATAGTCAGCATGGGCTTAGAAGAGGTAGATCGTATTTAACAAATTTACTGGATTTTATGAATTACGAGTATGTAACTAAACTATTAGATGAGGTATAGAATTTTGATGTAATTTACTTAGATTTTAGCAAAGCTTTTGATAAGGTTCCACATAGAAGACTAGTTCATAAATTAAAAATGCATGGGATATGTGGTAAAGTTTTGAATTGGATAGCTGAATGGCTGAAAGAGACGAAATAGAGGGTTGTACTGAATGGGGTGAGGTCACAGTGGAGGGTCGTTATCAGTGGTGTATCGCGAGGATCTGTTCTGGCTCCTTTATTATTCATAGTTTATATAGATGATCTTTGTGAGGCTGTAAATAGCAGAGTGTCATTTTTTTCTGATGAGTTATTAACATGGGAAGGGATAATAGGGAATTTAGCTATGTGTTGTGGTATGACATTATATTACATCAATACCATATTATATCTATGGGGAAGGGACCGATAACTTACAGGTGAACCGACGAAGGGACGGAACGCCACTAATTTAGACGGGCTGAGTAGCGAGAGAGAGTGCAACGAGGTCAGGTAAATTATGGACAATGGCAAAGCTCAAGGTTATTTAAAGAGGCATGTACAAAAATATAATTTTATTTACACACAAATAATGAGAGAATTGATAGGTAAAATTACCTCAGAGAATTAACGGGCAAAATCACATCAGTAACGGAGGGGGAAATTGTAGTTATAAATGAGACTATAAAGTTAGAACTTAAGGTATTACAGGAGGAGACTATTCAAATAGGGGGGGGGGGGGATTACCTCAATTGAGTTACTAAAGGGGGGAGGGGGGGTGGCTTACTGATGTCTTCTGCACGTGCGGTGAGGCCGCTCGGAACTTCTGAGTGAGAACTTGAAGTGATGACGGTTCTCCAAAAACACAAGGGAGGGGGGGTAACTTCCGGTCGAGGGGAGAATATTTTGGCCACCCGAAATAAGGGGCGAACGAAGGAGGGCTTCGACAGGAGTTGACGAGAGAAGTCGGAAAAATCACTCGGTGGCGATCGTTAAGTGGAATTACCTCACTGGCTGGGGTTAATTCTAAATGCACAAAATAGTTCAGCTGTCACTTTGCATTGTTGTTAGCACCTGACTTGGAACTATGGGGAATCATTTGGGGTCCGGGTGAGACTTCTCAACTCTGTCTCTCTTCATGGGAGTCGAGCGCTATTTATGTCCGAGAATCTCCTCGGGGTTGGGGGGCGGTAAGCGGGAAACAGCTCTAATCTCGAATGTCCTCGAATCTTCTTGCCGAGGCTATTCTGCCCGTGTAAAAGTGAATCGTAGTGGACACGGTTCGAGGCTACCGCTTGTGGAAGGGGAGGTTAGGCTTACCAATTTAGGCCTAACCGGGTCTTCGGCAGCGCATGAAAGTTCCGTTATGCTCAAGAGAGTCCACGTGGGGTTTCCCTCACACTATGAAATGTATGGGCATTTGCTGAATTCAGTTGAGGATTGACAGAGAGAGACAGACAGACAGACAGACAGACAGACAGACACAGACAGACACAAGCAGACACACACAGACAGACAGAGAGTAGTGCAGATAAAGAGAAAAGGAGTATCTTACGGACGAAGACCATTACATCGGAACCTTTTGGTAAACCTCCGGAGCGATATCGAAGTCAGACTGGAGCCGGGTCATTGTGAAGGCTATCGCGGAACCCGATTCACACGGCCCAAATAAAACAGACACAAGAAATTTATAGAAGACCAGGGATCTAAAGGCCTACCAGAAATTCACCAGAATTTATTACGGCGCTAAACTACGAGGTATCTGCAAGGGATTAAATGAATACACACATACTCGAAAAGTATTAACAGTATTATTTACATAAAAATAAAAAATGAAATAAATTGACTGCTAACAAATTATACGGTGGTACATCAAATAATCAGAAAAGTCACAAATGCTTATCACCATCTAACGACCACAAGTTGTTCTGACCAAAATAGATATTCGCGCATACAAAATTGGATTCTATGAATAATTTGCTTAAAGCCGAAACGACATGCACCGTTGAAGATGAAATAGGCTACGCTACTCAGCCTACTCTAGTGACATGTGTTGCCGGAATAACCTCTCTCTTACGTGCCTTACCCGAAGGCCCAAAGTTACATGAATAAAACTTAATTAATTTAAAGGGGACTTAAGAAGAAAGAAATACTCCAAAATACCTGATGTCAGAGCAGTGAAGCAATAACACACGTCGGAAACCCAGGCGAAAGAGGCTTGGCGACGATGAGTGAATTCGACCCAAGTCCACCTGGGTGAATGCGATGACGGTCGTCGGCGAGGAGAAACCTACAGACGGCGATATCAGGGCGAAAGCGTTGAGACCACGGGGAACGACGACTCAAAGGCCCAACGATCCGAGAGAAGGAATTCTAGATGACAGAATTCCCCAAAGAGGAGATGGCGAGGTGACTAGGGAAGAGCTTTCACGTGCCAAGTGTGAACGGCTTCCGAAAGGAGAACACTTGAAAACATAACTGGAAGAGCATAATTCGACGCAGCCGACAGAGGGGCAGCGACAACGCTGGCAGAAATCAATAGCAAAAAATCCTCGCTGCATGAAGGAATCCAGTATGGGTCTCCAAAAATGAACAACATCAAAGGTAAGTGACGGAAAACGATTCAGCTGAGCAATCAAGGCAGAATCCTCGCAACAGAATAAATTAAAAGGCCTCACAGCCCCATTTATATCCTTCAGTCCGAAGGGGGAAAAGGGAAGTGGGGGCACAGGAGGGGGTGGATGAGTCGCTTTCCCTACGCAAATTAGCCTGCTAAGTTACAGAAGTCTAGGCCCAAAATGGTAGCCTCGAAGCGGGTTGACTTGCGTAAACACCGTAAACTATGATGAGAAAGGGAAAGCATGGGAATTTGAGGGCCTACCCTTTACAGTCACAATTTAGCTATATTTCGCTAAAACCATCACCGCTGTGTCTTTGAGACAGAGCCGGGATCGCTTCCGTCGGCAAACAAAAGAGCTTCCGGTGGAGTCGTATAGATTCCCCAACCCGGGAATGATCAAATGAGTATTCTCAGAGCATTCGGGAGACGAGCCGTATCCACACCGCTTTCACGCAAGCAAGATTCACACAATGCTCACGTAGTACTCACAGTACTCACGCAGCATCTTGAGAGGTCATTGGAATCATCCAAGGATGACGCGCCATTCTCGAGCGATAACCCGGCACCCTTATGGCTCGCAGGCAGAAACCATTATTCGGAACGACAGAGGTCAAGGACGAAGGACTCTGTCAAGAATAACGCGCTTAGCTACGCTTCCCCTAAAAGAATACCTCCCCGAGCAACTGCTTGAGGTCTCCTCTATAAGATTGTAAACCATTACATTTTCTTTTTAATGGTCGAAGAGGCGTGAAGCTCTCCGACCGCAAGACTCACTCGTAGTCTCCTCCTGATCCCTCTCAGGTAATTATTGTGCCTCGTACGGCTCAGATAATATCATTCTTTGTAAATCTATTTCAATTTTAATTTGCCGGACAATTAACGTACTATTTAAAGTGTATCATTATTGTTAATCTCATTTGTTGTTTGCATAGTATTAAAGTTTTTTTTTGTTTCACTTGTTTATATCCTATAACCACCCGAAGTCGGCCAATATTAGAATTTGCACTCATCTTTAATACTCACGTCCTTCAAAAGGGAGACAGTCTCATATTTGTTTGTCGCTTCCTCTCCACGTCTAGGGAGGGCAGCAAAGGTCAGGTCAGACTACCTGATCCTACGACAAGGATGAGAAGGACTTAGGCGCAGTAGTAGATAGGTCACTAAAGTTTTTGAAACAGTATATTGAGGCAAAAGATAGAGCAAATAGGGTGATAGGATATATTAAGAGGAATGCTAGCTACAAGAGTAAAGAGGTTATCCTTAAAGTCTACAACTCGTATGTCAGGCCACATTTAGTGTACTGTATACAAGCATGGTCACCGCATTTTAGACATGATATCAACCAGCTAGAGTCAGTATAATGTAGGGCAACAAAAATAATACCTTCCCTGAAGCACCTTGAATATGAAGATAGACTGAGGGTATTAAATATGTTCTGATTTGAAAGATGTGTGAGGGGAGATATGATTGAGCTTTTTTTAAATTTGTTCTGGGATGGATAAGTTGGATTTTAGCAAGTTATTTGAATTGGAAGGTAGTAATAGGACTAGGGGTCACCACTTGAATATTAAAAACAGAGGTGCAGGTTGGATGTTAGAAAATTCTTTTTTCACCAATAATGGTAGATTACTGGAATAGTTTGCCACCTGAGACAGTAAATAGTCCAAACTTGAATGTTTTCAAATGCAGATGAGATGATTATATGGGGAGGGATGCTTAACTTAAGGGGTCAGTGGGCGGGGGGCGAGGTATTCTGAACTCATTCCTGTGGATTCAGTTTTTTATTATTATATATTATGATTGACGAGTCTTGGTGTTGATACTTTTTGTTTTTGACACATTCCTGTGGATGGTTCAAATTGTATATTGTATATGCAAGATCTGATACAATTTTATGGATGCATTTTGTGGATGGGTTTTGACAGATGTGGATGACCTTTCATAGGCCCTTGTCTTTTGTCGTCCGTGAAATTATGCTATGTTATGTTATGAAATAGTTGTATACATTTTTCTATGGTTTCTTTTAAAAGAAAGGTTCTAATAGAGTTAACAATAGAAAGTTCCATTCCTCATTTATGCAACTTCTGTGATGTTTATTTATTTTATACAAGTTTTACCGCCGATTTTAACTTTATCTTAGTAGAACTTCTTTAGTGGAAACCTAAATATCAATGTTGCAGCTGAACTAAAGGTTGCGATAACATGTGGTAGCCACAAAAAGCGAATTGTACAATATAAATTTTTCCCATCCTAAATCTAGGCAATGCTTAAAAAAAAGAAGATCTGAATCGAAAGCCAAAACTGACTGTACTTTTCGCTCCTAACGACTTATATGAAACTCTTCTCGTAGTTTAATATAGTAAAAACATAAATGGTGACAAAGACCGAACATACTTTAATTACTAAGATTTTGCTCTCCTTTTCCTACGGCCAGTGGCGGCTCTTAGCTAAAATTAGTAGGGGTGCTGCATCAAAACTTTTGTAGCATTGTTTTAATATTGTGTAAAAGGAAATATACATATAAAAAGAAAATTTATAGGTAAATTTGATAAAATCTTAAACAGAACAAAATCAAGCATTTTTTACTTACTAATAGCGTAAATTGTTATAGTTCAAGCTTGATTGATTCCGTTAAAAACGAAATCCATTCTTGTTTTAATTTACGCTAAAAGATTATTCTCTCCTTGATCTCTGGATGACTACTAAGGAATTTTTTCTCCATTAAAAGCAATGCTAGTGCATTTAGTTTTTCACAATTTATTACGTTCTTAAAAAGTTTGAAGTTTAAAGTATATAGTTAGAGTAAAGTGGATAGTAATCATTAAAGCACAGTGGTGAAATGGAATGAGTAAGAGTTCGTGCAGGTTGAGTTCTTGTCTTCAACTTTTATATCCCATCATTTATTCAAATGTGTAGGGGCTCTCACACCTCTATTCTTCTTCTAAGATTATCTTTTGTTCTATTTGAATATTTCGCAGTTGTTGATGACATTTTTTCTTTGTTAGCAGTTCTGTAGGGATTTTTACGCTATCTGTATATTGGTGCTGGATTAGCTCCATTTAACGGTTTTCCGCTCCTAAAATTTCCTCTATTGATTGCTCTATGCTTTATTGAGATCTCCATCTTCCTTTTTTCTTCTTCGTCTAGAGGTGTTTCTTGTTTGTCCCATATTCTGACAGCTCTTTTATGTAGGGATACATTTACTGGTTCCATCTTTATTTCATGGTGCAGATCTATCTGTCTCTTGCGCTCTCTCCTTCTTGTATTTGTAATTAATAGAACGCTGCTATTCTGTACTCTCTGTAATTTCACGTTGTGGGTTTTATTTAGATTTCTGAGTGGAATTGCAGGATATAATAATACTGATTTACACAGAAGGTTGAATATTTTGATTTTATTTTTTCTATTTAAGTTTTTTAACTTGTAAAGTTTAGCTAAGTTAGCTTTTGATAGTCTGATTCTTTCCGTGGTGTGTTTTAGGTACCCGTTTGAAATTATCTTTAGTCCTAGGACCTTGCCTTTCTTTTGGTATCTGTACCTTTCTTCGTTAATCGTTACTCTTGATGTTTTTCTTCGTCCTGTAGGAATAATGGGAAACTCGTTTGCGTTTATCCTTATCTTCTATTTTTTCAAAGTTATTTATATTCTCGATTTCTGTAGCAGTGATTCTGGCTGCCGTTGGTGGCTGCCTGTATGGACTATTAACGATTATAAAGATATCGTCTGCGAATTGTACGTATTTTTTAGTATCGTAGATTGGATTTGGAAGGTCACCTGTATATATCATATATAATGTCGGACTGAGACATCCTCCTTGGGAAACGCCTTGATTGATTTCAAAATCTGGTCCTCGATATCCTATGACTGATGGCTGCTGTGCGGTCCGTGATGTAGTCACGTATGCATTTTGTTAGGATAGGTGAAAGTCCTAATCTTTTGACCTTATATCTTAGGCCTATTCTCCAGACCTTATCAAAAGCCTTTTGCACGTCTTTTAATACCCAGATCTGTGTATTTTCTGTCATATTTGGCTTTGGCTATTGTTTCTACTATTACGGCCAGTGCCTTCTCAGTACTTCTACCTTTCCTAAACCCGTGTTGGTGGCTAGGAATTAGATCGTTGTCTTCTAGGTGTTAGCTCAATCTCCTGTCGTTCAATTTTTCAAGTAGTTTGGCTATTGTTTCTAGTAGAGTTATCGGCCTGAAGTTTGCTGGTTGGTCAGGGGGCTTGCCTGGTTTGGGCAAAAATACTATTTTTCCTCTTTTCAAGGGGTCAGGAAAATACCCGTCACTTATTGCCGCATTATATTGATGATGTGGCAATGTTTTAACGTTGTTCTGGGTATATGATTTTTGTCTGTATCTATCAGCTTTTTCATCATGTTATTTAGTGCCTCATCTATACGAGTATCTTCCAGGGTTGCATCGTTTAGATCTGGTTTCTGATAATTTGCTAAGTCTTGGGCGTAGCCGCGCCAGTTAGCCTTTTCAAAGCATTTTCTGACTAGGCATTTTATTTGTATAGGGTCTGCGTACAATGTTTCCACCACCATTTCGTGATCGCTGATGGTGGGTGTGCCTCTTTCTATCAAATACATATATTGGAATTTAAAGGAAGCTAGCACGATATCTGGTTTAGTTGCACTTCTTAAGCCGATGTAGGTAGGGAATTCCGGTTAAAGATTTTAAGGGGTTTATTTCCAGATCGATGTTGATTTGAAGTATAAATTACAATGCGAGTGCCTTTTTGCATCCCAACCTGACACATTGTGACTTACTGTTTTAAGCTTTCTTTTCCTCTTCATTTTGTATCTTATTGTTCCATTGAAGATCTTCTCTCAGCTTTCTTTAGCTCTTTTGCAGAGGGACTTTGTTCGACCGCTTCTTTTCTTTTTAAATTCTTATTTCTTTATATTAAAGCATATCTCTTTCGGGATTATTATTCCTCCACTCATTAGACATTTGTGGACTTCGTTATTTGGAGATGGGCCTTCGAATTCTCACTTAAAGTGCCCTATTTTTAATCCCTATGATGATTTCCATTGTTTCCTATGGGGACGGGTCTATCTTCAGGGGCGTATACTCTCAGATTAATGCGCTTTTTTTCACTATTTTCCTTCTGGGTTTGGTAGTGGGATTCGTCGTTTCCTTCTTCTTCCATTGCTTTTCTTTCCTGTTGAGTTTCGGAGCAGGCTGCATTAGCTACAGGTAATTCCACTTCCATTTCCCCTTTCTCTTCCTGTGCTTACTTGTTCCTAAGTCATGGATCTATTTGTAGCCCTTGTTAGATACTAGTCGATTGGATGGGATGAAGGGCTCATTTTCACCTGCTTGTGTTTGGGCTTCAGGTGTCAGCGTGATGTATTTGATTTTTAGTACGTTCGCCGATGGCAGGTTCTCCTAGGAACCACATAGGTTTCAACCCGTTATTACTTAGCATTTTGTTAAGTTCCTTAAAATAGTTTCCAGTTTTCGCAACGTTCATTACGTGAGCATATAGGATGCACGCCAGTATGTTTAAAGATTTTTCATGTTTGAGCTCTATTATATTTTTTGCCAGTACTATTTGTTCCGCTGTTGCCTTATCTATATTTGTATATGTTTGGTTTTTATTCTCATCCTCTAGCCTTATATTCTATCTCCTCTACTTCTCGATAATCTCTCTCTTAATGGGACAAGCCATCGCCATAGTGCGACGGTTTCGGCCACAATTCGCGCACTTCCTTTCTTGTCTTTTACAATCTCTCCATATGTGTAAAGTTGAGCTGCATTCTGAGCATTTTTTCTCTTCTTTTGGGGGCAGTCCCTAGACGTATGTTGATCTAAAACGAAGCAGCAGAAACAATTGAGAACATTTATGAACTCATCGCTTTTCATTTTCTCCTGCGTTATTCTTAGGTTAAATGCTAACAGGCTGTTCTCCCTCGCCTTACGTGCCATGCCTGTTTCTCTGAACAAAACTTTAGAAACATGGGTTTACTCTTCATTGTTAGTTTTGTTCCTGAATTTCCCAACTTTCTTGACTTTAGCCTATTCTTTTATTTTTTCGATCTCTTCTTATATTTCCATTGCCGTATGCTCCCCTATCCATGGATCTATCTATCAAAAGTATATGGCCTTTTAGACCTCCACTTGTGGAGGAACTTTAGCTTCTAGTCCAATTTTCTTGAAGCTTCATATGGTTTTCTCACTGAGTAAGTTATCCATATCTTTTTCCGTTTGAAAAATGGCCACATAGCTGGTTAAGTAGTCTAGGAGTCGGATGAGTACTATTCCTAGTTCTCCATATATCACGTTGAATACAAGAGTGCGATCCGGTTTTTGTGTTCCTTTTATGGTCCGCAAAGGGACCCTTTTCGTTCCTTCAATTATTCTAATCGAGCTTCTTCCTTTTGGCACACTTCCTCTTGTCTCTAAAAGTATAATTGGAGTCTCAGCTTTCCTAACCGCTACACCCTAGAAAGAGGTGGAATAGAGAAGCAAGAGTAATGCCGATGGTAAAGTCTTAGTAGAGTGAAGTCTTGTCACTGTCTCAGAATCTTCTTTACAGTAGGAAACGATGCACTGAGGTTCAATCAGTTATGAGGTTTAAATCGCTGTCCGAAAATTTTCGTAAGAAAATTTACCAACGTCTGCTATCAAAAGTCCACAATTTATAGTGTTTCCTTAGAAAAGTTTTTATTCTTTCCAGTGTTGAAAAGCAGCGTTCTGCTTCTGATGTCGTTATGTGAATTGTCAAGAGGATATTTTATCATTTTTGTAATTTCAGTAAGAACGTCATCTAGATTATTTTCTAAGATAAATTTCATCAATTCAATTAATTAATTAATTAATAAAAAAAATCGAAAAAATATGAATTAAATTGTGCACTTTATCACATTCAAGAATATAAACACTTTTTCAAGCACAACACACGCGGAGTCTAAAAGTAACACTAACTTCCACTAGCACAACAGGGTTGGCACTGCCTAAGCCACAGCGTTCTCTCTCCCTAGCGTGCAGCTTCCCATATCTACATGTGAGCATGCGCACAACAGCCAAACACCGCGTCGCTGGAACTGTGAATCGCACAGTTCTATAAAAGGATTTTTGTATTTCTTCCATAAACTCGGAGATGGCTACTGACATTATGCTTAAGGATTATATAATGTGCAAATATAAATAAAGAATTTAAAGAAAGAACTAATTATATTGAATGTTATCGATAATATCGAGTGCAAATAGGCGGTGATGCAGTTCCGCACTGCCTATACACGAACTACTACTGTGACCCTACCATTTCTTTTGCCAGGGGTAAAAAAATATATATTAATCCATTTCAGGTAACGAAGAGACTGCTAAATTGATTCGTGACGAAGGAGGTGTGTGCTACACGTATATTGTAGATCTCTGTGACAGACATGCCGTTTACAAAACAGCCAAACTGGTCAAGAATGACGTCGGAAAGGTAAGTGAACACTCTTCACTATATTATTATTTTGTACACGATAGCCGAGTAATCGCTGATCATATCCATTGCTGCTTAATTAACACAGTGAGGCTACAATACCAAAATGGGTCTAGAAGGACAGAAGAGGGAGAAACTAAATGAAGATAAAGGACTAAAACAGCAAAACTCCTAAAACATTGATCCAATTGTCGTTTTCAAAGACTCCCAGGACAAATTTGTACGAAAATCCAGTCATTTAAAACTTCAAATTTGAAAGCCCAGTGTGTGTTAAATTTTTTTTATTTTAAATTTACATTCGTAAGAGAATCCTGGTTAAACTTTTACAAACTGTTTTCTAGAGTACTAAAAGTTTAATATTTTCCTTTTACACACACACGGAGCTAAAACCAAGCCCTTGAGTAATATGTTCCGTTTTCTACTTCATTTTCTCTCTCGATTCTCATATTTAACAAGATCATTTTCAAACTGTTATACGGAACCCACTAGCCAGGGACTAAACTCCTTATATATAGAGGGTGCGAACGGAAAATAACCAATCAGGGAATCGCAACATTTTGGTGGTAATGAACTAGAACAATATTTTCTTATAGGGTTGAAAGATATAACTAATTAGTTTCTTTTTTCATGTATTTGAATGTTATTCTGGATAATGGTGAGAAGAGTGAAGGGCAAGGAGAAGAATAGATGTGATATCACCTAAAAAAAGAATGGCCAGGGTATGTGTGACTAATTATGCCCCAAAATAAATGGCCGGAATACGTTGATAAGCTGCATAAAGTTAGTCTGGAAGAAGATGCAAACATATATATGATTGGCCTTATATGTAGGTGTAAACTAGGTGCTGTATGGTAGCATGTAAAATATAAGCATCAAAAGGTTGCTACTGATGCGAGATGTCTGAAAAAATGGGAAGGATGCTGGAATAGATGATGTAGTCACTAAGATGACAAACGGTAGTGGTGATTGTGTTATGGAATGGTCCTAACAACTGTGAAAGTGAAATAGTGCTTGAGGTATTGAGGAGCTCAGTGTAAGAGTGACGTATAAAGGTAGTGGGCTGAAAAATGAATTCCAAACCTATGGAGAATAAATAAGTCTGAGCATTGTATGTAGAATATATGAAAACATTCTGATTGACTGTATATGAAAAATACCTGTATGGTGCAGATCAGATAGGTTTTTGTGGATGAAGTCTTTGCACTGAGACAGGAAGATGAAAAACAAGGAATAATAGATGTAAATTTTGTGCTCAGTTAATGAAGCTACAATCCTGGGAAGAAGTTTTAAGACTACTTTTTTTTTTCATACAATAAAATTAATAGAACTAATCAAACGCTCTACTTTGTTTTAGTATGTTGGTATCATAATTTGAAGATGAAATATGCAAAGAATTAGAGCCAAAGCCCATTTTCTTAATAAATACAGTCAATTTATGCGCACAGTCAATATTTACAATGGTGTCTTTTGGTTTTTAGAGACTGCATCAATTCATTTTAGCTTGCTGGAGACAAAATATGTAATGATATCTTGACAGATAGTGCTCCATTTTTGTTCAATGAGCACCCACAAAGGCTCACAATCGGATAACATCTGTTTTTGAGTTAAATCTGGCTAATTTTGGAGCCAAGGTCTCGAAGGTTCGATTTAATTTTCAGGCAAGATCGTTGTTATTGCTTTAAACTTATAATGAGGTGCGCCATAATGCTGAAAAAATGCAGTTATCGTCCTAAAATTGTTATTGAGTTCATAGCAGTGTTCTTGTACAAAATTGTTAGTGCTCCAGTTCTCTTAGATAAAAAGCAGCCCCAGAAATGAAGAGTTTTCGGGGTTTCACCGTGGCACGACACAAACTCGTAAAAGCGCCCCCTTTTCTCCCTACTAGGGATCTTCCAGGAGCTCCACACAAGCAGGAGGGAGCTTCATCAGAGAATTTACTTTGCTCAACTCTTTACAAGTCCATTCCTTATATTTCCTGCAAAAGTGGAGCCTATACGTAAGGGACTTATTGGTGAGAGGAAGCTTCTTCCTACCCATCTCGACTTGAAGCCTTTGTTAAAAGTCTCGCCTATCAGGAGCAAATTTAGAACTGAAGTCAACACGATCCTAGAACTGAGACAATTCCAAGAGATGATCTTGATGTTTATTAAAGTTTCTTGGCTTCCAAAGACTTATTATAGGAGGTTAACTAGTCGTTTTAAAGGCATTAATGATCGTAAAGATGATGCTCCATGATGCAGTACTCTTAAAAACTGTTTCCCTGAATTTTCCCCGTAAGGGGCGCGGCGATTTGCCATCCTGGCCGCCGTGCTGACGGGACTCAGCACCCTGTTCGGCCCCAGCTTAGCCTCTCTTGCTTCCTTCAAAACACTTTTTTCCTCTCTTTCCATACAACCTCTCCCACAACTTTCTCTAGTCAGCCTCTAACTTCACAGGGTAGATGCTGACCTTCTTCTCAAGCCAACCGTCCCGGATCGGGGCTGAGGGGGGAGGGGACAAAGTTCCCTAACCACTGAGCTCCGGTTTGGGATCGGGTTTTTTTAAAAACCAGCTTCATCCCCACCCATACCTTCCTCACATCCCTTTTCCTCGCCTCTTCACATTCTAAGTCGCCAGATAGCCCCATAAATAAAAAAAAATCTTCACATTCTATCAATTTTACGCCGTGTCTAAGGTGAAGCCCCCATGCCGATGGACTGCCAGGCTACCAAGCGGGAGGGGTGGTCCCAAATGGCGGCGCCTGGCTTTGCCGGGCCTGCAAGCACCCATTTGCCGTGCGGGCAACTGTGAGAGGTGGTGAGCTATTGCATCCCGTGTAAAAAAGAGGGTCACCATGCCCAATGATGAATATAAAAAAAAACCCAACCCCTAACTTTCCCTGCGACATCAACGGAGCCGCCCTCGGGCAGCTCCACCGAGAAAATGTAGGTACCTCCCCTTGTGCTTGCGCAGGGGACCCTCCATACTTCTTTAACCGGAGAGGAGGCTTACTCCTCTCCTACGCCCACGGGTGTAGGTGACACCCCTCCTCCCCTTCTCTGGAGGTGCTTTCGGGCACCTCCCTATTTCCAGCGACAGTCCCTCCTTTTCTTTCTAAGGGGACTGCCAAGAAAGCCAGCAGGCAGCCCATTACAGACCGCCCCTCGTGTAAGTTGCGCGGTAGGGCAAAACCCCGTAGGGGGGAGAGGAAAGCCAGGCCCCTTCGGTCGCTTTCCTCAAAAGACCTGCTGGCAAGAATATTAAACCTTGCCGGGGTCAAGACCTGTGCCTCCCCACAAAAGACTGGTGACGCTGCCAAGGGGACCTGCGATGTCCTTGAGGAAACATAGCCTCAGAGGGTAAGACCTTTCATGGGGGGAATCCGGGCTCGGCGCCAAGCACCGAACCTGAATCCACCCCTATGCAAGGTCCTCCTCAAACGGCTGGGGCCTCCAAGGCAGTACAGGGAGGAGAGGGATCTCCTCTGACCGGTGCCCCTGCGACCACCAGGACTTTTTCCATTTCGGAGAAGGACCTGGCTGAGGCCGGTCCATCTGGCCTAGGGGCTTCTGTCGGCTGAGGTGAAAAGCTGGTTCATTCCCCGCCCTCCTCTCCTAAAAAGAAGAAAAAGACAAGAAAGATTAAAAAGACTCGGGGCTCCTCTTCATCCGCGGGGGCTACGGGGACGGATGGGTATGCTGCCATTCTGGCAAGCGACCAAGCCAAGATCGGCACATCTGTCCCCTCTGCCTCCCCCAGGTGCGGAGCCCCTGACTATGACAAAGACCAAAAGTGCACAAGGAGGAGCCTCGATGACATCAGGGCCCCTTATTCAGAGATTACATGGCGTTTTCGAGCCCGCTGGATTCAAACGCTTCCTCATTATTCGCTTCACTGATGGCACCATGTTGGCCAAGGGCACATGATCCATCAAAGGAGAGAATTAGCTAGTGCAATTGGTAGAGAGCCGAAGGTGACCCATTTCTGAGCAGGAGCCTTCTGGTGAATGCGGTGAATTCCACCGAGGCGGCCAAGATAAGTGCTCTTCGGATACTTCATGGCACCCCAGTGAGTGTGGCGCCGCACTCTACCATGAACTTTGTGAAAGGAGTAGTTTATGCGAGAAAACTCGTCAAATACTCCATTGAGGACATCATCCTAGAGCTGGCCGACCATTGGGCGGTCAAGGTCGAACGTGTGATGAGAAAACAGGGAGGGGCCTCGAGACCCACCCCTACACTCTTCGTCACGTTCGACTGTGACAAGCTCCCTGAGTCGGTGCGGGCCGGTTGGTACCGCTACCACGTGAAGGCATTCGTGCCACTGCCGCGGCGGTGCTATTACTGTGTAAATTGCTCTAAGGCTCGGAGACGGTGGTTTCTCGAAAAGAGGGCCTCCCGCCTCCAAAGCCGCAAAGCCCGCCTAAGGTTTCGAGGCGAGGGAGAAAAAAGACTCGCATGGTGAGCCCAACCTCCCCCAATAAGTCCTCGAAGGCGACATTGCCTTCAGCGCTTTGTCCGGCCAACAGCGCCCAGGGTTTTTTTCCCGGAAAGCGTACGGCCATTACCGTGATGGTCTTCAGTTCGAGGAGGGCCCCCGCGTCTCCTCCGAGCTAGGCCTGGAGGACATATTCCTTCAATGGAATGGCCGTGGACTCCGGGCCAACTGGGAGGAGCTGCATGGCTCGTCTGGTCCCGTTCCCCGTTAGCTATATTTTTGCAGGAGACCATGCTATGCGCGTGCCCCCTACCCGCCCTCCCGGGGTATAAGGGTCTTGCGACCCCAACACCGTGGGATGGCCAGGCTGGGGAAAGCGTGGTTTGCACTCGACACGATGTCTCCGTTCTTCCATTTATCTTTAGATACCTACTTTCAGGAAGTGGCTGTGCAGCTGCACCTGGATAGGAGGTATACTCTGATTTCTGCGTACATTCCACTGTCAGCTGACTTCGACGCGGGGGACTTTCAGCGCGTCGTGGCACGGTTGCCGAGGCCCTATCTCTTGCTTGGAGATCTAAACGGCAGGCATCCTCTGTGGGGAGATTACTCCATAAATCCCAGGGTACAAGTCCTTGCCGATCTGATCGAAGAGCTTGAGATGAGTGTCCTAAACGTGGATGAGTTAACGACCCACTGTCCGAAAACCGCTTTATTTTCTTGCCTTAACCTATCTTTGTGCTCTTCGGATGCACAGCCTGATTTTGATTGGGGGGTGGTCGATGACCTCCATGGTAGTGATCACTTTCCCATTCAAATATCATTTTCAGGGCAACTGCCGCATGAGAGCCCACCTCGGTGGTGCTTAGCGCGGGCGCGATGGCCTGCATTTCAGGAAATGACTGAATTCTCTATCTCAGTTAAGGAGTTTAGGTCGGTATATGAGGCCGTTGAGTTCTTCTCAGGCAACCTCATCGCCGTGGGCCTGACTACTATTCCTAGGACGTCTGGCCATTTCGCACGTTAATCACTCCCATGGTTGTCGGCCGAGTGTGAGACGGCCCTCAAACAGAAGCGTTATGCCTACATGCGCTATAAGCGCCACCCGAACAATTTCACTGTCGCTGAATTTCGTCGGGCTAGGGCTAGGTTCCGGTATATTTCGAAGCACGCCTGCCGCTCTTCTTGGAGGGCATACGTGTCTTCACCTAACTGGAAGACCCCTTTAGCTGAGGTGTGTAAGCGGGTCAAAAGGATTCGGGGCAAGTTCTCGCAGGACCCCCCTCCCGTTCTCCAGGAAAATGGGACCGCAATCTCGGATCAAGCGTCCGTGGCGGACTCTGTAGCGACCGCTTTTTCCGCATTCTCTAGCCGGGATGCTGCTCCGCCAGCATTCAATGCACGTCGTGATGTCGCAGAAAGCCGCAAGCTGGACTTTACCTCCAGAGGCGGAGAACCCTTCAACGACAAGTTTACTGTGAGTAAGTTGCGCTCCGCTCTCGCTTCGTGCGCGGACACCACCCATGGTCCGGAAGATGTCCCGTACGCCATGCTTCGACAACTGGGTGAGTGAGGCATGGCCTTCCTGTTAGATTTGTTCAACAGGATTGGGTGGAGGGTCTTCCTCCAGAATCCTGGCGAATCGCTACTGTGCTCGCCTTTCGCAAACCAGGGAGAAATCACTCTACTCCGACCGATTTCCACCTAATCTCTTTAACCTCTTGCGTGTGCAAGTTGATGGAGAAATTGGTAAATGTTAGATTAGCCTTTTTCCTAGACAGCGAAGGCCATCTGTCTTCTGCACAGTGTGGCTTCCGCAAGTTCAACTCCACGTCGGATGCTCTGCTCCGACTGGGAAATGCCGTCTGCAAGGCTTTCCTTCGTAGACAGCACTACGCCACGGTGTTTTTCGATTTGCAGAAGGCCTATGATACCGCATGGCGATACGATATCATGGAGACTCTCCACATAATGGGGGCGAGGGGACGCCTTCCAATGTTTATATCTGAATTTTTGAGAGATCGTCGATTCCGCGTACGGGTGGGGGGGAGCCCTCTCCGGCCCAAAGGTGCAGGAAGAGGGTGTCCCGCAGAGAAGTGTCGGCAGTGTAACACTCTTTGCCTTGAGCATCAACGGCATCACCTCGGTCCTGCCGAAAGATGTTCTCGCTACGCTCTACGTGGACGACCTTTCGATCTCTTTTGGCGCGGCCCAGATGCCAACTCTGGAGCGTCGACTCCAACAGGCATTGAACCGCGTCTCTCACTATGCCGAAGTGCACAGGTTTCGGTTTTCTTTGGCCAAAAAGAAGGTGGTGCACTTCTGCTGCTATCCACGGCTTCACCCCGACCCAGATTTGTTTTGTAATGGGGTGCGCCTGGATGTGGTGGAATCGCACCGTTTCCTCGGTCTTGTATTCGACCGACGTCTCACCTGGGAGGCTCATATTCGCAGCCTTAGGGTCTCTTGTACCCGCGCTAAGGACATTCTCCGTTCCGTGACGTTCAGCGCTTTGGGCGCTGATAGGGCTACTGCCCTACTTTTTTATCGATCCTTTGTTTGTTCGATGCTCGACTACGGATGCGAGTTTTATGCATCCGCAGCCAAGCGTTTATTGCGGAAGGTGGATTCGATCCACCACACCGGCCTTCGACTTGCGACCGGTGCCTTCTGCACTTCCCCCATTAAGAGCCTGTCGGTCGCTGCTGGGGAGATGCCACTCACTCTGCGCCACGTGCAGTGCATCACCCGCTTGTACGCGCGAGCCCGGCGCCTTCCTCAGTCGCCAATAGCTCTCACTGCATCCGCAGCTGATCTCGATGGTGCCTATGCCGCCGAGAGACGCCAGTCATACCCTAAGACCTTTGGGTTTAGGGCCAGGAAACTCCTTCGAGAGATATATATAGTTCTCGGGCCGGTGGCGCCCCTGGTTTTGCCCAGGACGCCACCCTGGAGGGTGGCTATTTGGCTATTTGTCTCCACGCCTCTGCTCCCAAAGCTTGTACGGCGCCGGGAGTATTGCGTTCGACCTTTTTGGAGCACACATCGTGTCACGCTGGAACCGTGCCAGTGTATACGGATGGCTCCAAGTCCCAAGAGGGGGTCGGTTTCCACGCCGTATCCCCTCTGTTTGAAGTCAGCGGGGCTCGAACAGGCGCTGCGTCTGTCTTCACGGCCGAACTGGTGGCAATACACCTCACTGTACGGAAGATTACGCGACGTGCCTGGTTCGGAGAACGAATGGTGATCTATAGTGACTCACAAAGCGCCCTGAGTGCTCTCGGGGCATTGGAATCTCCGCATCCCCTGGTTCGCGATATCTGTGACGCCACGGTTTTGGCGAGCCGGGCAGAGGTCGAGATTATCTTCTGCTGGGTTCCTGGACATATAGGAATTGCGGGGAATGAGCGCGCCGATGAATGCCCCAAAGAGTCCGCGAGGACTCTGCGACCGGACCAGCGTTTTGCTCGTCCACACTGACTACATGGCAGGAATATGGGCAGCTCTTCGGACTGCTTGGCAAAGAAGATGGGAGACGGTCGAATGGAACTTAAAGTTGCGTGCCATTGCACCGCGACTCTTCCCATGGACCTATCCCCGAATGCCGCGACGGCTTAAGGTCGCTTTCTGTCTTCTCCGAATCGGACACACTCGTGTGACGCATCGCTATTTGATGGAGTGCTCGCCTGTGCCTTATTGTGACGACTGCGTCGTCCCCCAGACTGTTCGGCACATTCTTGTCGAATGTCCCAGTCTGGGTGATCTTCGCGCACGATACCTGTCCCGGTACCGGCATGGGCGGGGTCGCTACCGCCTGTCCCTTGTACTCGGGACGAGTGCGTGCACCATGACTGGTGGACTTGTTGACTTTTGGGGGGAGGCCGGCCTTCTCCCTTGTATTTAACTTGTTTTTTTGTTATTGTTGTTTGTTTTGTTTTGTTTTTTTTAGGTCGCAGGCTCCTGCGCTGGGTTGAGGGGGCTCTTCCCCCGACGCTGGAGCTTTCTCCTTGATTGTTATCCCCTTTTTATTGTTGTTTCTGTTAAATTTTTATTTTAAAGTAGCCTAGAACTGGGCTGTTTGTTTGCGGCGGCTTATGCCCAAGTGGGCAGTCTCCAGATAGCCCCTTGAAAAAAAAATTCCTTAATTTTAGGGCAATAGTTACACGCTTTGCTTTGGAAATAATTATTTCTTAAATTGAAAATAATTTAAACATTTTCTCCCCTCAAAATATTAGAAAATTGATTATAATTACACATCATTCATTTAACCCATATGTGTCATCATTTTACCCTTTCGATCGAATACCGAAGCTCCATAGACTGAAACTCGCCTCCAACAGGAACAGAGTGCATTTTTTTTATTTAGCGATGGAATACACGGTTTTCTTATTATTTTTCAAATACTGACATATTAATAAACTGGCACTAATTTAGATATTAGAATAATTATTCCTATCATCTTAAAGAAAAACTTATAGTAGTCTTAAAATATTGGGTCATGTCTGTAGAGAAAACTTACGATCATTTAGAAAGAGAAGTATTATGGAAGGTGCTAAGAATATATGGAGTGAATGATAAATTATTGGATTGGGCGATGTCACATAATTACTCCTTATAAATGGAATAGTGAGAAGTACATATTGGAAAAGAGGGAAAGTGTGTGAGGTTGAGAAGGAATGGTGAGGGAAATGTTTTATCGAAAGGGTGTCAGCAAATCACTGCCCTCACATGACTATACATAAGAAACTGAAATGAACAGAAAAAAAACAAACCACAAGAGCATTGAATTGTGAAGGAAAAACTTTTTTAATATTAGATGTTGCCACCATTTGTAGCTCTGATGGACATCAATCGAATTAGGCATAATCTTACAAGTTTCTTAGAGATTATCGATATCAGTATTTCTTTCGGCGAAAAAGGTAATTAAAATCACATAAGTGTTATTAATGTTGAATACTTAGATATAAATTCTCTTAAGTGGTCTTTCAGTTTTCATTTAGGCTATGTTTTACTATATGTGGTGGCAAGGCAATCATTTACTGACACCTCGTATGTTGTTATATAGTGATGACCTGATCAACTGGTAAAGAGGTTTCCCTTGAACACTTTTAGAGCCAGCCTCGACCAGCTCCAACTCTGAAAAGTAGGTACTCTCTGTGCTCTCTCAGGGGCCCCTACAAAATTCTTCTAGCTGAAAGGGCGTTCTCCCTTGACTATCTATGGTTGAGGCGTCTTTACTTTTATGCCCGTTTCTTGGAGTCACCAAAGGCCGACTCCATTTCAGTACCATCGGCGGCCTCTCTTTCTTTTTCACATTTATCCAAGAAGTCAGAAGAGGTTTATGGGGGTCAGAGGGTCGTATACCTACCCTTTACCACAGTTCTTGAGATTGTTGGGGGTGGGGGATGAGGGGGGCCTGCATCTTTTTTCACACTGGAGGTCGGTTTGCCAGACCCATTTACGTTCATTACTGATCATATGTCTAGTCAGTACCCACTACCAAGTCCGGATCCGTGACAACTTGGAGATGGATGGCTACTTGGAGGCTAATCCTGAGGTAGAAATGGTTCCGAAGGTGCACTCACCTTAGAGTTCATTATCTTAGCTATGGCCAGCCAAGACACGGTAGGACGCACTCCTGAGCCAATGTTCACCCCTATGCGTGATCCTTCTGAGGCGGCACGGTTCACCGAACACTAACAAGGTGAGAAGGGGCTTCATCTTTTGGTCGGTACCCCTTGTCAACCATGAACTTTACAATTTTGGAGAAGGATATGGTGAGGCTAGTACCTCTGGCCTTTGTGTGCCTTCATAAGATAGAGAGAAGAGGGATCACCCTCTTCTCTCATTTTCTAAAAGAAAGGAAAAAATGTAAAATGAAGAAGAAAATGGGGGTTTTCTCGTTGAGGAAAGTTTCTGGGACGGACGGATCCCCCTTTCGTTTGGTCAGGTGATCAGGCCCTGACCGCCACTTCCGGCCACAACACACCATCTGGCAGGGAGGCCCAGAAAACACCAAAGTTACATAAAAAATGAGTGGAGCCTTGATGACAAGTTACCCTCCTGGTAACCTGTTGGCCAAATGTCACCTGTTCCACCAGTGGATAGCACCAATTCGGCAGATGGTAAAGAGCTGAAGGTTATCCCTTTCTTGGACTTTAACTTTCTGGCGAATGGGCCGGACACTTCCCAGTGGTCTAGTACTGGTGCTCTCAGGGTAGACAAGAGACGCTTGTACAGCTGACATCGCACTCTACCGGGAATTTTTTGAAAGAGGTGTTTATGCAAAGAAACTCGTCGAGTAAAGCTACCGACCACGGAGCGGTCAAGGTCGAGCGTGTGATAATAAATCATGGTGGCATGGGTTTCTTGATAACCACCATACATATGTGTCCCCTTGTATCGTGATAGGCTACCTTAATCGCTGTTTGCCGGTTGATATCTCTACCACGTCAAGGCATTTGTGCTACTGAGTGGAGGCGTTAATATTACCACCGCTTTTTTTATAAAAATCAAACTTACAACGTGCCAATTCGAGTCAGCCATGAAATCTGCGCAAACCTCTCAAAAACATTGCATGATAATTTGTATTAAGCAATGCCAAGTGTGTTAGTTGCCGCGAGCCGCACTCTGACTCCTAAAAGTGATGTACCTCATATTTTTTGAGTAGTTATTTTCTAGATGTTCAGCCTACGAACTGACTCTCTTTCAGAAAGAATAAGAAATTAGTCAGTCATGTAGCGCCTATATAACTTGGCTAATAACAGGAGAGCTTCTCTGCCCATTGGGGATTCTACTTACTCCGGGAGGTTCCATGGAAGAGATGGCAGCTCAACTAGCTCATACTGTGACATTTTATGAGGCCACCGATTTCTTCTAAGAAGACATCGCTATGACCATAACTTCTATTTTATAATGTCTATGCTTTATTAACGCCGACCGAAAGATTTTTCTGGGAGTGAGTTTGGTAAAGCTCTAGCTAGCTTCCTGAATTTTTCGAAGAACTCCCTTTGTTCTTATTGGTTGGCATAACTTTTTACACTTAACGAGAAGACCTTGCTTGAAGAGGTATGGAAGCGAGCCAAAACGATTCAGCACAAGTTATTTCAGCCCCCTACCACACTCTTTCTATATACGAACGCGATCACAATCTCGCATAACTTATCCCGAACACATTCGCTACCGCTTTCTAAACATTCTCTAGCTCACGTGATGTTCCGCCAGCATTCATTGCATGTCGTGATGTCGCTGAAGCCCGTTGACGAAATTTCACCTCCAGAGACTAGGAATGCTTCAACGACATGTTTACGCTGTAAGCTACGTTCCAGTGTCACCTCCTGTTTGAACTATGTTCCGTGGCTTAGAATTTTGTTAGGCTGGTTCAACAGCATTTGAACTGCGGGTAGCCTCCAAGACGCTTGACGAATTGCTACTGTACTCTCTTTGCGCAGAATGGGGAAAGACCACTATTCCCTAGCTGGTTTCCTCCCAATTTATCTAAACACCTGCGTATGCAAGTTGATGGAGAATTTAGTAAATCTTAGATTCTCCTTTTTTCTATAGATCGGAGGGCACGTTTCTTATGCACACTTTGTTTCCATAAGTTCCACTCTACTTCGCATGCACTGCTGTGGCCGAAAAAATGCTATCTTCGAGGCCTTCCTTCATAGACAGCAGTACGTCACTGGGTATTTCGAATAGATTTAGATATTATCTTCTGCTGGGTTCTTGGACATGTAGGTAGGGATTGAGGGGAATAAGCACGGTGATAAGGGCACCAAAGAGTCCAAGAGAACTAGGAAAACAGTAGTGTGTTTTGCCCTTTCTCAAACTGGCTACTTAGCACGAAGCAGGTCAGCCTTCTGGCCTAGATGGCAAACAAGATTAGAGACGCCAAAATGTAATCTAAATTTGCGTGCCATCACCCCGTGACTCTTCCCATGTACTTAGCTGAGAATGGATCAAAAGCTTCAGTTAGTTGTCTGCCGTCTTCGAACTAGGCACACTTACGGGACATACCACCATTTGATGTAGCATTCCCCTTACCCTGCTGCGAACGTTTGGGTGGTCACCCGCTTTGTCTAGCACATTCTTATTTAGTGTGCCAGTCTGAGGGATCTTCGCCCACGTTACGTGTCCCAGTACCGGGACGAATGAGGTCGCTGTGGCTGTTCCCAATAGTAGCATTATAAATTAAAATTTCAGATGAATACAGTGAAATTTGACAACTTGAGAGGGATTTTTAGTGTGCGAAAGGTGGATAGAGAGACGACTAAATACTGGGTAAGTGATGTTTATGGTATGAAGATGGGTATGAATGATGTTTTCACTGAAGGTGTTCTGAGGTGACATTGCCATGTAAGACGAATGAATAGAAATGGATTATGTAGATAATATATGAGAGTAAGTGTCAGGATTTGAGAATAGTTAAAGACCACGTAATTAGTGGATTGATTATGTGAATCAGTGTTTGAGAGAGTAAAGGCTGAGAGGGGAAGAAGTGGTTAATATTGTGTGTATGGAATGGGGTTTAGTAGGGGTGTATTATGCCTTCTTTTCAATGGAAGCACTGCGCATGAACTAGCTGTTATAATACATCTCACCGCCTTATGCGTGAAAAATCCTGGCTGGCCGTATATATGGCGTAAAGGGAGGCAGGTTAATGACTTTAAAATGCGGCGGCCTAATTTTGTGCAAATTAGAAGTTGAAACCTAAGTTTGAATTTTTTTCTTCCAATAGTCTTTGTATGATCTTTTGTTTCCCAGGTGGATATTTTAGTCAATAATGCAGGAATTGTCACTGGACGGAATTTCCTGGAAGCTCCTGACGAATTAGTTCTGAAAACCTTTGATGTCAACATCTTCAGTCACTTTTGGGTAAGTTAAAGAAGTAAAATTATATTCAATGCTTCTGAATCTTTGGAATTCAGGCACCCGCATTCTCACAATTTCGGGGATCCGGCCCTATTGCCTGTATCAGGTGTTGTTTCTATACATCTTCCACACATTTTTCCCTTCCGCTATTGTCACCAGTGTTTAAATATATATCCTTATATAAATATATATGAAATAAAAAAATAATACTTTTATATGGTGCTCTTCACGGCCACAAGTCTTCACAGGGGGCCGTTTATACATTAATCATAGGGTAGGGAAGAGAGAAAATTGATCAAGGCCCGCCTGAAGGTACCAAGGGGGCGGGATGAGCGTATCGATAGAAGGAGATCAGTAGTAAACATTCTGGGAACAAATATAGAGAGAGAATGATCACCTGTGCAGCAAGGACAACTACAAAGAGCAGAGTCTGAGAGCACGGCTCTAAGGGGCTGTGCATGGTAGGTTGAGGAGATCAGTTTGGAAGGAGCTTTAGCATTTATGGTCTCGTATGTAAGAAGAAGGAACTCAATATTGATTTCTCTAAGAAATGGGATACAATGTAATTTGAAAAGCAGGGAATTTCACGGTGCAAACTTTTGAACCAGTTGGAGAGGCTAGAAGTCACCGATCTATCGATGAGAGAGTTGCAGAAGCCAAACCGTAAGGTCACCAAAATATAGTGACAATCAAAGGACTGCTGTGGTCAAAGTGGAAACAGATGAGCATGAAATAACCTCAATTTTCAGAAATAACTGCCTATGCATTGTGAACCTCGAGTATAACAATAAATTTAGGAGCCATATAAGGAACTAAGTTCTAAGAGTGAGAAGTGAACCAGACCCTAATTAGTGCGTACCAGTAACACCTCTTTCTTGTTATTGTTGAGTTTCAAAAAGCTTTTGCAGAGCCATTCAGTTTTGATATTATAAACGGATAATAAATTTCTAAAAGCTTTTAAAACGAAGCTGGGTAAAAGGTTGATAGATTTGAATGTTATCACCAGAGAAATTAAATTATAGATCAATGATACTTATTCGGCTACCAAGAGGAAGAAGGATAACATATTCTAGCGGACCAAATTTATGGCAGTTTCAGAGACACCCTTAGATTCGCGGTGGGGGTGAATAAGAATAGTAACAAATGTTGCATCGAGGTTCCAGAAGTACCAGAATGGAAGGTTAACCAGTTAGGGGTATACAAGTAAGAAGGTTCTTTACATGGAAAGCTGATTGCATGCTGACTTAAAACCAGACTAAAATCTCCTAGCAGCTTTAGAGGGGAAGGGATCTACTAGAATCCGGCAGTACAACAAACTTTTAAACTCTTTTGGTGGTAAAGAGAGTTTAGAGATTGGGAGGTAACTAGAGGAGTCGTTTAGGCTCAGATATGGTTTCCTTACGATAGGGCAAACATCAATTGGTTTTAAGTCTGGTAATCCTTTCTGTCGATAGGTAATTATTAAAACTATCAGTCACTTAAGGGTTAACAAAGAATAACTGACAATAAAATGTGAGGGAAGGAATCTAGTTGAGAACAGGTCTTTGTTTAAGTGAGGCAGGCAAGGTAATTCATTAGTGGAAACTGGTTTGAAAAGGAATTTCGGGTGGTAGAGGAAAAGCAAAGTTATTCACTGGTATGTAAAAGGCGCAGGCTGTGTGCCATAAGGAATATGGTCAAACTTGTCAGAGAATTAGGCAGATAATTTGGCTGGAAGAGACTGTCGCTTCAAATGGGCACATATATATATATATATATATATATATATATATATATATATATATATATATATATATATATATATATATATATATATATATATATATATATATATATATATATATATATATATATATATATATATATATAAATAAATAAGCTCGAACAAAGTGTTTTGTTTGTCTTTGTTTTCTGTGATAATATAGTGTTTTATTTACCTTCAGAAGTTCAGGCTACCCGAATTCTTCTTTGGCTTGTTCGTCTGATTTCCTAGCGCTTAAAATATTGTTAACAACAATGGGGCACATTGTGGGCGAGAAAAGTTGGGCGGAGTTTTGGTTAGAAGAGATGATGACAAAGTCTAACGTGGATAGGAGAGAGAGGCAAGTTCTCTTTCATCTGTTTGTCTTTAATTGAAAATTGCGGAGGGTGAGAAGTGGGGTGAAATGGTGCATGTATGTCTAAACTGGAGAAGAAGAGCAGCATGTAGTGGTTATTAGAGGTAATAGAAGAGCCTGACAGGGAGGGGAGAGAGGCGTGTTTTATTTTCCACCCGTTCTTTATTAATGGGAGAGGGTCAACGATGATAATCTTGTTGGCAAGATATAACTGAGGGTTGGGTGTGAGAGGAAAGAAAATAACTGGGTGAGGAATTGGTCTGAACTACCTATGAAGGGGTTAGTTATGTTTATGCTAGGATATAGCAAAGGAAAGGCTAGTTAGTTTTTTATTTCTATATATATGAGCAGGGGATGAGATAGAATCAGAGAGGCAGGGAAATTTAAAAATATCAAGAAGTCGCAGCTAGTAGGGAATAAGTTAGGGGATTTTAAAATCTCCCATAATACATAAGTTGGCAGAGGGGTGAGGAGATAGGGCCCTGGTCAGAAATTCTCCCAGCTCATCAAAGGATATTTCCTCGGATAATCTTGGACCGATAGATGATGGCAACTATAAAGTGGGTCTCAGAGGCAATGCTCCAAGCAAAGTTTTGAAAGTGTTTGGAGATTCGATTTTAATGTGTGATTGAGGGAATTGTGCTTCTGTAATTATAGTAAGCCAACTCCACCTCGACGGCTCTGTGCGTGTGAACACAGTAGCGTGAGAAGTATTCCTCTCGTCTAACCTCGTTGGGATGAGCCCAAAATAGCAAGCTTCTCAGATGAGATAAGGACAAATATGAAGGTGACTCACTAAATCCAAACTGCTAAAATTGAATAAGAGAGCAGATATAGGGTGTTGGAATAATGGGGATAGGGCGAAGATTATGAGAGTGGATGGGGAGTGCTTTCACGAAGGAGTAGTGTTTTTGTGAGTATTCTAGAAATCCATTGATCTCTATAAAGGCCAATAGATTTAGGAAGATAGAATGGCTTGAAAATAAGTTTCTGACTTGTTTCTCTTTGACTTTATATTTGAAGTATGACGTAGCAGGAGTAACCTTATTTCCCTCGTCTAACTATATTTCTCCTAAGCCTAAAATGTAAATCTTTTCATATAAAATTAAAATGGATATTGTTTACTCTCCCTAACGTCAAACTAAATTTTATGTTAATATTTAATTTAATAAAAACTAAAAACTATCTATGATTCTTCACCAGAAAGTTTCGTCAAAGTCTTTTATGGAGAAAATAGTGAAGTTGTTGGAAATATAAAACACAATAACCAGGTGTCAAAAGAGAGGATATTTAGAAGCCCTATTTTATCTCAGATACAGATTGAATCATTTTAGATTTCTCTTCAAAATACAATACTTATATAACCCATGCTTGAGGATTTCTTCTGAGGAACCATCTACAATCTTATTTCAGTCTTTTCATACCGCTATTCTTCCACCTTTTTTTACCTAGAAACCTGTATTAAAATGGTCTCTATTATTTATACAAGACGTCTGCATAATTCTATATGACAAAATCCGTACTTATCACTTGTATTTTACAGACGACCAAATCATTTTTACCTGACATGATGGCCGAGAACAGTGGTCATATCGTCACCATCGCATCTCTTGCTGGCCATTTTGGAGTCAACCGATTGGTCGATTATTGTTCATCCAAGTTTGCAGCCGTTGGATTTAATGAATCGCTCAGTCTTGAGCTTTATGTAAGGCACCACTAAAATGGTATTTTTTATGTACATAGATTTTATAGTGAAGTGTACAAGAATTCCTTTTGTTGCCATAGAGGTAAACTCTGATCAGTTTCACCAGCCTATATTATTACTTTTGATGAGTCACAGATACCACGCTCAAATTTAGTTTTTATGTAATCACTTATCCTTTTTAAATATGATAGTCCATTTATAAAGAAATCATTCTTTAGGATTACATTTTAATTGAGTTCCTTAAAGGTAGTGTCTATCTTTGAGGTATGTTTACAGATACACCTCAATAGCGTTGTGTAAATAAGATAAGAATTAAAGAGCAAGAAATGAACCAGATGTTAGATTTACATATATATGTATAATTCTTTCATGAACGCGAATGTTCTTACGAATTAAAATTATATTTCCGATAAACGTTTATAATTGTTGTTCAGAATTTCTACGTAGTTCAAACATCATTTGTGCACAATTATATATTTGTGTTTCCCGATTGTAACCATTAATTAATGAAGTCAATTCCTTGGAAGTAATTAAAGTTAGATGTTGAATATATAAACCGAAAAATTAAGTTTCTTCATGGTCCGGAAGAATAAAGTCTGGTGGTTCATCTTTCAAAATATCTCTCCCATGGATACACGGGTAGAAAAAATGGCTAGTGTGAGGAACGAAGGTATTGGATTTCTATGAATCCACTATTATTCAAAGGAAATGTGTTCACTATTTATTTGAGATTTTATTTAACTATACATAATTAATAATTGTGTTAGTTTTAACTTAATATTTGTTTTCTTTATGATGATGTTGAGAGGGAATATTTTAAAGCTGCGGTGTAGTGGTTTATAATTAGCCAGTTTAGCTTCTATGTAAGGACAGTTACGTTTAAACTGTTACCCCTGGTAGATGTGAGCAATGGCACGCCTTCCCAGCCATAGTGCAGTCCAACTACTTTACATAGTTCACCTGGGGTTTATTTCTTCTAAATATTTTCATTTAACCCTTAAATTGTCAATTACTTTACAATCCTCTCGTCCCCTATTTTCTTGGTCAGAAGCTAATTTCGGTGGATGGTCTCTGTCAGGGTTTTATCGTTTAATCTATGTTTTGGGGAGGAATGGAAGTGTCTCCGGCATTGTCCTCTTCGCTCCCGTAGGGGTGTTGGGTTTACTCATGACTGCATTCTTCCCTCCATTTTCTCCTTAAATCAGTTCTTTCCTTTCCTTATCTATTATCCATTTACGGACTCACAACGGTATGTCAGGTGACACCTAGATGCTTGTCTGTCATTCAGACCACAACCACGCGACTTGCCTCCCGACCCTAAATCCTGCTTGAGAATCTGCGGCTATACAATATTGGTGTACCTTGGCTTACACGTATACGCTAAGTATAGGTAAAGGTTATGCCAATTTAGAGGAATAAAAACGAAAGTTTTATTCTTCCAATTAAATAGAAAAAATTGGAGTACAAAATAATACGAACCCTTATGTTTTCTGATAGAGAGAACTGGCTTTGTTTAAATAACAACTTTAGTTCAATCTTGTCTAGGTGGCATGTCTGAAAAATGTGTGATGCCTCTCTCTGTCCACGAAGCGAAGCTTGGCCTAATGGTAGATTTGCTTTCAAAGGATCTGGGGAGAGGGTATCCTTCCAGACTTCTGGATATTGGATATTGTGCTCGCCTTTCGCAACCCGGAGACAAATCACTCTACCCCTTATGCTCAATCTCTCTAACCTCTTACTTTTTTACCGATCATTTGTTCTATCGAAGCTTGGTTAATGATGCGATTTTTTAGCATCCGCAGCTGAGCGTGTATTCCGAAAGGTGGAATAGATCCACCACACCGGTCTCAGCCTGGCTACTGATGCCTTCCGCAAGTCTCCCCATTGTGAGCCTAATTGTTGATGCCAGGGAGATTACTGCACCATGTACAGTGCATTATGCCCTTCTACGAGTGGGAACGAAGTCTTTCTCAGTCGCCAACGGCACTCATGGCATCTTAGCTGATCTCGGTGGTGTTTATGCCGCCGAGAGATGCCAGTCATATCCTAAGCCTTTTGAGTTTAGGGCAAGGGAAACTCCTTCAACCCCCCGCCCCCCCGTTTCATACCCGGGTCTCATTTATTGTCATTTATTTACTTGTGCTATTAATATTTTTTTCTATATATTAAAGTTATATTTTTCTACCATTAGTTTCTATAATCACACAACCTCTAAGGATTGATTACTTAGGCCAACCGCACTCGATTTTGTTTATTTAACCCTCGCACTGGGACCTGTATCTCGATTCTCTGGAGTGCCCTCTTCACGGTCACCCTACGACACCAAATATAGATCTACAGTGTCTATAAGAACGTGATTGCTTTTTCCAACTCTAGATTAACGCGTCAGACCTGGGTTCATGCAATATGTGTATATCTGAAGTGAACGTATTGGCGAATCAAGGGCAAATCATGAAATTGGTGTTTCTGTTACAATTATTTTCTTGAGGTGTGCAGTAGCTATCTTCAGGCTAACCAATTGCAACTTGATGATCCCGGAACAATTGTACATATTTTCAGGGGGGTTTTTATCATTGATGCAGAGGACCTCACACTCGTATATGGGTGTTTGTTGAATGGTTGATACTAACACCTCGCCAAGTATAGGATATATGGAAGTAGTGGATAAAACGAATTCTGACATACTTTTTCCAATAATACTAGCAATAGTGCTTCCAGGACAGCACAGCAAACCATTCACTCAATTTTGTGGATCAGCAAACTGATTTCGAAACACTCCGGCCATAAAGTCGAATTTGAATAAACATAAAGCAAATATTAAGATGATGCTAGAATGCAAGCTGGGCTATTGTATTCTTATCTTCGAGAATTTATGTGGCATGACCGTTTTCAGAAACGCTTTAGATATTCTAAGTGCTCATATTTGCTTGAAATACAATAAGTAATTTGAATTATGCTTTATTATTTGATCTTTATGTAGTTTATTTATATTATAATTTTAGGAGATTCTTCATTTGAGCGCAGCTGGTGGAAAGATCTTCATTTTTATACCTTAGAGGGGTGAGAGAAGATCTCTATATGGTACCTTTGGAGGCAGTTGCTAGAAGAGTGCTTGGTATTAATAAAAAATATATAACCAGGCTTTCCATACTACCACTTCTCGAACGCTGCGTATCTCTTCGCGACTGAAATGGTTGACATATACCACTTAGTAGGCGCGATTATACGCTGTGCCAAACTTGAAGACCCCTTTTTTAATCTATGGCAAATCAAAGAGTCCGCAGGATCTGTAAGGCAACGATTAATACAGATCGGGGCGGTGTCGAGGTAATCTTCTGTTGGGTTCCTGTACATGCTGAGATTTCTGGCTACTAGGACGACGATAAGATAATCTGTCTGCATAGGCTAATTCACCGGACCGGCCTTTCGCTTTTCCCCATGCAAACTATCTGGCAAGGATGGGAATAGCCCTTCCGCATGCTCAGCATAGAAATTTAGAGACAGCGTCCGGGAATTTATAGTTGCGTGCGATTCACCGTGTCTATTCTCGGTGACCTATCCCCAAATGCCTTGAAGGTATAGTCATTATTTTTTCGTTTCTGAATTGGACGTACTCGTGTAAACAGGGGTGTCATTTGATGGAGTGTTACCAGCAACCTTTCCTGGAGCACTGCCTAGTACATAAAGATTCGCCCCATCTTTTGATTGAATATCGTTGCTCGAGGAAGATTCACACGCAGCCCGTCTTGATACCGTGAGATAGGTAATCGTTATCATGTGTTTTGTCTTTTAGTCCGTTTTTCTACGCTTGTTATGGAGGAGCAGCTCCCATCCTGTACTATTTAACCTTTTTTTCATTTTTTATTTCACATTCGGATCTTAGGAATGCGGGGCTCCAATTAGGCACCTCAATAAACCTCTTGTTATTTTTTATTGTACACTATGTTGTCGATTCTGTTTTCCCTCTTTCTTTTTTTGATTACCGTTTTAAATTAACCTAGAGGTTTATTCTTCTATTCCGCGGCCGTGCTCCTGTATGTGGTCAACAAAACTGCTATTTAAAATATTAAATTAATTCTTTGTTCAGGACTTTTCTTTGATATTAACCATATACTTAAGTATTTTCAATAGTAGAGAAAAGTAATAGTTTATTAAACCAGTTTTACAGTGTGAAGTTTTAAATCTTTTCTCCTATGATTTAAGAACTCTTCCACCTTTACCTAGGCCGGGTGCTACTCATCGTCATTTTTCAACAAAATATAAGTGCACAGTGATTGTGAGGTAGCATTTCTTAAGACCAGAGAATGACAAAAAAACATGGAAAATAGAATCTTGATATTAAAAAAACATTCATGGTGATTTATGATTGGTTAAGGTCGAAAATTTCCCCTAACTCGATGCCAAGTAATTTAATGCATTCATGCGTGATTGGAAGTACTCGTAATCTTGGTGCACGATGTACCAATAACAACGTAATAGTTAGGCCCGTATTATTTCGGCATAGAAAGAGTTGCAGCTTTTTAAGCAGCAAAGCGAAAGGCAAGAATGTATTAAAATATGAACTTTATTCATAAATTTATATCTCATTCTAAATAATTGTATAGCAAAGTTTAATAAAACGGATGAATAAGAGTTTGATATATGAAGCCCTTTAGGTGGTGTCGACCTCCGGCGAGCTGACTGATAAGCAAAGTAATCAGTTTGCGGAGTGATAAGATACAAATATTCTATTTCTATTGACTCTTGAATGCGTTACGTCTATCTTCACGGCCGAGTTGGTTGCAATACACCGCTCATTACAGGAGATAACGTGTCGTTTTTGCATTAGGCACATTTGTACGATGCCCTTCCATTTTTTGGAGTGAGCCTCTACCCATTGCTGCGAAGACAGCGTTGTCCCTCAAACTGTCTAGCAGATTCCTATTGAGTGTCACAGTTTGAGGATCATCGCGTACGTTACCTGTTCCGGCACTGGGAAAAGCGGGGTTACTATCGCTTGTCCCTTGTATTTGGAACGGCTTCTTCTACACCTATATGTGGCTCTTTATATAGAAGGCTGACATCCTCCATTTTATTCGAATTTCTTTGTTGTTGGGCGCATGCTCCAGCGCCTAGTTATAAAACTGAAAATTTTCGTGGCGATTTTTTTTTTGTTTCCCGTTTCTATCCTTCGGTTTTAATGATAAATATATGACTCTTCAAAACAGACATATTTTAACCTGTAACCAATGTAATTTGTAAGATTATCTAACCATTTTTGCATGCCAAACTCTATAATTATATTTTCATATTTATTTTTTACCATCGTATAAAATTCTTTCCATTTCCAATAACTTTGAGGTCATTTGGAATTTTAATAGCACTTCTACCTCATAGGATTGGAGGTATTTGGCTATTCTTTTGCATCTAGCTTAAAATTAATAAATAAAAATTCTGCTTTTATCTTTCTTAACAGGTTGTACTTATACTTATAGCTTTAGAATTTAATTTTAGGTTTAAAAAATCGAATCATTTAAAATATATTTTTATAATTATACTTATTTGGCGAATTATTAATACAGTTAATTTACCTCCTGCGAATTATACCCGAAGTAAATTTTTCTTCGGTGAATTTTCCTAATCCAAATTTTTTTTAATATTCTCCCAATGATATTTTAAGATCTAAGAAACCTGATAACCACTCTTTGATATACGTAAGCACATTTATTATACCATTTTTTCATTATAATCTTTATTTTCCTCTTATTTTCTGGTTTCATCATGCCATCTAGGGAATATAAAAGGGACCTTGTTGATTACACAGGAATTTCTTCGTAATAAATAATAATGACTTTCTTGTCTTATTTCGTTTATCCACATGGAAGTGGATATTCACTCATTGGATAATGAATTAAGTCTCGTTTATAAACCCACTCGCTCTGCGCCGCGTGCAGTGCATCACACGCCTGTACACGCGAGCCCGGCGCCTCCCTCAGTCACCAACAGCTCTCACTGCATCCGCAGCTGATCTCGATGGTGCCTATGCCGCCGAGAGACGCCAGTCATACCCTAAGCCCTTTGAGTTTAGGGCCAGGAAACTCCTTCGAGAGGTAGATATAGCTCTCGGACCGGTGGCGCCCCTGGTTCTGCCCAGGACGCCACCCTGGAGGGTACCACATTTGGCTATTTGTCGCCACGCCTCTGCTCCCAAAGCTTGTACTGCGCCGGGAGTATTGCGTCCGACCTTTTTGGAGCACACATCGTGTCACGCTGGAACCGTGCCAGTGTATACGGATGGCTCCAAGTCCCAAGAGATGGTCGGCTTCCACGCCGTATCCCCTCTGTTTGAAGTCAGCGGGGCTCTACCAGGCGCTGCGTCTGTCTTCACGGCCGAGCTAGTGGCAATACACCACTCGGTGCGGGAGATTATGCGACGTGCCTGGTTCGGAGACCGGATTGGGATCTATAGCGACTCACAATGCGCCCTAAGTGCTCTCGGGGCATTGGAATCTCCGCATCCCCTGATTCGCGATATCCGTGACGCCACGGTTTTGGCGAGCCAGGCAGATGTCGAGATTATCTTCTGCTGGATTCCTGGACATGTAGGAATTGCGGGGAATGAGCGCGCCGATGAGGGCGCCAAAGAGTCCGCGAGGACTCTGCGACCGGACCAGCGTTTCGCTCTTCCTCACACCCACTACATGGCAGGAATACGAGCAGCTCTTTGGACTGCTTGGCAAAGAAGATGGGAGATGGTCGAAGGAAACTTAAAGTTGCGTGCCATTGCGCCGCGACTGTTCCCATGGACCTATCCCCCAATGCCGCGACGGCTTCAGGTCGCTTTCTGTCGTCTCCGAATCGAACATACTCGTGTGACGCATCGTTATCTGATGAGGCACTCGCCAGCGCCCTATTGCGACGACTGCGTCGTCCCCCAGACTGTTCGCCACATTCTTGTCGAATGTCCCAGTCTGGGTGATCTTCGCGCATGACACCTGTCCCGGCACCGGGATGGGCGGGGTCGCTACCGCCTGTCCCTTGTACTCGGGATGAGTGCGTGCACATCGACTGGTGGACTTATTGACTTTTGGGGGGAGGCCGGCCTTCTCCCTTTCATTTAACCAGGTTTAATTGTTGTTTTTTATTGTTTTTGTTATTGTTTTGTTATTGTTATTTCTTTTTATTGTTGTTTCCTGTCTAATTTTTTAAAGTAGCCTAGAACTAGGCTGTTTGTTTACGGCGACTTATGCCTAATTCGGCAGTCGCCAGATGGCCCTTTAAATTAAAAAAAAAAATCCGTTTATAAACTATCTTGATCTTACTATATTTCAGGTTGAAGGATATACCGGCATTAACACGACGGTGGTTTGCCCCTATTACATCAACACAGGCATGTTCGATGGGGTGAAAAGTAGGTGAGTTGATGATAAAGCACGGTCAGGGCTTCAGCAAGTTAGTGAAATAAAGAGGGTCTACAGTTTAACCCTGAAATCCGAGCCCTGACCAATACAATGTATTCCAATGGCCGATAAGTGCACCCGAATGGGTGGCCCTTCGCATTAATCCCAAAGAATGTGGCTCAACTTCGCTCTAATCAGCAATACTGTTTCGAGTTGACACGGTCCTAGGCCACTAGGCAACTGAATACTTACTTATTATTAACCCTCCTACAGGAGGGCGTTTCATCTGAATTGTTTTTATTGTCTCATTGGCTATATCTTGTTAGTGCTTCTTTTATTTACCTTCGCTTTCACCCTAGCCGATTGGAAGCTCTACGTCTCAATTTAACAAAATTATACCATCTCTCAGATATGATAAGTCGTGGAATGTAGTCACGAATTAGCACCAACTTCACGTTGGCTGCCAGATCCACTATTTCTCTTACTTCATCCTTTTCGAGGCACATGTATCACTAGTGCCTCAATGCTCATTTATGCCTGTATTTTTTCCTCCCTTTTTTTTCCCTCCACATATGAGATGAAGCCTTTTTGAGATGAGATGCAAATTAAGGGCTTTTTTTTGCTATCAATATGCGGGTCGAGGATGACAAGAAATGATAGATCAGCACCAACTAGTAGGTAAAAAAAACAATAGATATTAGAAGGGAATAGAGCAACTAGATATTTTTGTCTCGGATTATTTTACGAATTTTGCTTTCCTGATTATTTTTTACATTTTTCTTCATTATTCATCAGCTAAATTCCTTCCATTTCTTCTTTAACCAAGACCAGCCAATTTCTACAAACCTTTTATACTCTACTATTGAAACCCTTTCCAAAGTAATTAAAGGCAAAGTTTATTTGGTTTAGCTTCAAGTTCTCGTCAATTCCACTCCAAGTTTCATCCATCTTCTTTGAATTTGATGCATCCTAAAACTACGGTAAAATGAGGTATGAAATTTCAATGGGCAAATTTAAAGGCTTTTCTCTGTGTTTTCCAGATTGATCCCAATTTTGGAACAAGAAGACGTAGCGGACGAGATCACGGATGCAATTCTGCTAAAGAAGCGTCAACTTGTTATGCCCACATTTTGCAGACTCATGGTTGCTCTCAGAGGGTATGGATGTTTACCTTGCTATCACTTAGTCTCTTATCTCTCACCAACCCTATTCTATTTTTAAATATTTTACATGTAATTAAACTACCTCACTTAATAGCAGGTATATTTCTTCAAATGAAATTCTGTGGTCTACATGAATTGTTTCATGGTTACAGTTTAATGCCTTAGGCACTGCAACTTGGTTACCAGCATCTTGACTTGGTTGGTGCATGGAAGTAGGAAGAAATATGGTTTCGACATGCGTGGACGGTTCCAGCCACTCATTTAATTTCACACATAGTCAATCACATAATTGCTGTCTATTCCCTCCCTTCTTTGTCAACACAGGCAACAGTCACTTGACTTAGTGATGCTTATTCGCGCGTTGATGGCAAAACAAAGTGCTACCACTCTTTCTCCTCTTTGCCCTTGAGTTTAACTCTGATAGTTATTCTGATTTGTATTTCTATTTCATTATCTGGTTTTGGAACGTTCTCTATGACTTCAAAGTGTGCAAGAAGTGCATTAACTAAATAATTAATCATATAAATTTCACGCAAAATTAATGTTTAACAAAGTTTGGTTTCTTGTTGCATTTCTATACATCTTTTAGTCTGAAAAGGATAATTTAAACGGATTTTCTACACGAAAGATAAATGCATGGGGGTAAAAAGAAAATTACTATCTTCTGTGGGTGTGGTAATTAGCATCATAAAAGCCACGTTTTCTTTGGAAGTAAGGAATTCATGAACAGTGACTTGTAGCTACGTGTTGGTAGACACTGTAACTTGCTGATAGAGCAAACTTTCCTTTCATTCGGCCCTAATTGGCCTTATCTGTTAATTACACCCGTAATTGCTCACTAAATAATCTTTCGCAAAATGTAAAGAAACATCAAATTAAGAGTACTAACTTCCAAAACTTAATCTCTCCCTAAAATTATCAACCACCCTAAAGCAGAGGGCAAAGTACTTCTAAAATCATACTTAAAGCATGGCTATCTTTCCCCTATTTTGCGTTCCGAAGGTCTTCAAAGGAAGGCTTAAAAAATGGAAATCATTTGTCTTCGATGAAACGTGGCTTTCGGTGATACTCTACTAAACAGAGAATTTACTAAGGGTTATAATCACCCATACTTTTTAAATTTGCAGCTTATTTGATTTGAAAGACATCGGGCGTATGGGCGAGTCTATGGGACTTTTAAGTACCATGAGTACTTTCATAGGCCGAGAAGAAGCGAAAAGGCAAAGGGAGCATGCGGAACAAGAAAATTTTAGTGAAAAGGACGAAAACAAAGACTTAATCCAAAAGAAAGAATCCTAAGGTGAAGGTTGGTTGTGGTGATCTACTAACATTCTAGAAATTAAACTTAGAAACTAACCTTATCAAGATTTGCCTTAAACAAATGCCCAATTGTTTACTTGTTTTTTTTTTTAATTTACTTTCTTCTTATCATCTATTTACTTAAATTTTGCTGCTCTCTTCCTTCCGTATAAATAGCACGAGTTCTTGCACATTGACTGGTGGACTTATATACTTTTGGGGGAGGCTGGCCTTCTTCCCTTTATTTAACTAGTTGTTTTTTTGTTGTTTTTTGTTCATTTTGTAGGTCGCACGTTCTTGCGCCGGGGGAGGCGGACCTCCCATCGACGCTGGAGCTTGCTTCTTGTCTCTTTCCTTCTTTTTATTTTTTTTTCATGTTGCTATTTTAAAGTAGCCTAGTACTAGGTAGTGGTGAGTACGGTGACTTATGACTAAGTAGGCAGGCGCCAGATGAGCTCTTAAAATTAAAAAGAAAATTCAGTACAAATATTTTTTTCCTATGGAGATCTTCTGGTCTATGTTCTTCCAGGCTCTGAAAAGCTTAAGTCTTTAAAAAAGTGTAAAAAAATAGGTATATAGTAAAAGTAGTGTGTATATTGGTTGCAGGGAAAAATGGTGAAAGGGAATGAGATGATTTGCGGTGATAGTTGCTGGGTGACCACTGACCAGCCATCTCTTGGGTTCTTCATCTTCCTTTTATTATTTATTTACGTTCTAATTTATGTGAAGGGTCTCAAGCCTCTATTTTTCTTGTTGTTTTCTTCTTTTCTTGAATGATTAATTTGCAGTTGTTTGACGTTGTTTGTCCTTTTCTTCTTCTTACTTCAGCAATGTTTTACTAAGTGTAGATAGGTACCGGGTCTTCTTTTGGGACTGGTTTTACACTCCTGAAGTTACCCCTGTCGATTTCTCTGTATTCCCGAGCAATATTTAGTTATCTTTTTAAATTCGTCGCTAAGTATAATCTCTAAATTATTACATATTTTGCAGCTCTTATGTAAAGCTATATTAGTCGTTGGGAGACCTATTTTTGATGAAGGTCTCTTTGTCTTATGTGCTCCCATATTCTGGCAAAGGACATGATGAAGAGTCCATTATTCTGGACTCTTGGAAGTTTTTTGTCGTTCGTTTTATGGAGCATTTGAGTGGGATTGCTGGATACAGTAGTGTTACTTTAGAGAGGACATTATACACTTTTTTTCTTACTTTCTATTTTTAATCCTTTAAGTTGGAACATTTTTACTAGGTTTGCTTTGGCTAAATTTGTTCTCTCTGTTACGTGCTTTTCATAGCTCTTCCTGGTGATTTTTAATCCAAGAACTTTACCTTCGTTTTGAAATCTTAACGTTTTTCGACTTCCTTTTGGAATTATAAAGAATTTGTCTGCGTTCGTTTGGATCTTCCATTTATGCTCAAAGTTGGTGATATTCTCAATCTCTGCTGCAGTTATTATTTTCAAGGTAAGTGCGTGTCTGGACATGCTATTGAAAATTTTTACATCGTTGGCAAATTTGGATATAACTTGCTGAGTCATGAACTGGGTTGGAAGGCACTGGTAAATGCACTGCACAATGTAGAACTTAAGCAGCTCTCTTGTGAAACATCTTAAGGCTTTTAAAAATTAGTCCATCGCATCCTTTCACCAAGATGTATACTGTCCGATCTGTAATGTAATCGCACACGCACTATGTGAAAATAAGAGGTAGTCCCAGCATTCTGACCTTAAACTTTGAACCGATTCTCCATGCTTTATCAAATACCTTTTGGATTTCTCTTAGCAGTTGATCCTTATAATTTTAACATGTTTTGCTCTTGCCAGGTTATTGACTAGGATAGCCAATGTCGTTAAATTCTCTATTCTTGTGGAAGTCGTGCTGGTTGTTGTTGAGGTATTAGATTACGAGGGGGGGGGTCAATAAGCTTTACGAATCGGTAGGGCAAAACAGAGGAAGGGGGATGGCTGTTTATGGGGGTGTTAGGACAAGGTATGACAAGTCAGGGCCTGCAGCCGCACGCTCCTGCCTCGTCTATTTAAGAAGCAGTAGCTGATCGCAGATCGTCAGTCACAAACTTTTCAACAATGGAGAAGATTGAGCACCGCGAAGTGATCAAATTTTTGACCAAGGAAGGCAAGAATGCAAAAGAGATCCATGAACGCATAAAAGCAGTGTACACCGACACCGCCCCTTCCTATGCATCTATTGCTCGCTAGAATAGGGAGTTCCGCCATGGTCGTGAGTGCCTTTGAGATGACTCCCGTCCAGGACGCCCGTCAGACATGACCAACGAGGACAATGTGGCCCGGGAAGAGAGGATGATCCTCGAAAATCGACGGGTGAAGGTCGAAGAAATGGAGCGAGAACTTGGAATATCGCATGGAAGTGTTATCAACATCATCCACGACAATTTGGCCATGGCCAAGGTCTCTGCCCATTGGGTCCCTAGAACCTCACGCCCCATGATCGACTTCGACGTCATCAAAGTCCACAAGGCCAGAGTTGCACAAGCTGCCCTGCGCGAGTGCGGATTCGAGGAGCTCAACCATCCCCCTACAGTCTAGATCTGGCCTGTGGTGACTACTTTTTATTCCGCCACTCAAGGCTGCACTGCGTGGACGCCAATTTGGAGATGATTATGATGTCCAGCTCGACGTCCAGAATTGGATTGAACAGCAGTCGGGAGATTTGTGGTTGTCGGGAATTCGAAGCCTCAGGGACAAGTGGCGCATGTGCATTGAAGTCGAGGGGAGTTATAATGAAAAATAATAAAACACTTTTCCTCATATCTCGTTTTCTCATTTTCGAATTGCAAAACTTATTGACCGCCTCTCGTATGTTCATCGTGAGGAATGTCTAATCTTCTATTAATTACCTTTTACAAATGCTTGGCTAACGTTTCTAGCAAGATTATAGGTGGGAAATTGCCGAGTTGTTCGGTTCGCGGCTCGAGGGATTGCCGGGTTTGGGTCAAAATATGATTTACCCTATTTAACTAAGGAACATGTTTGGTGCTCTGATTATGTTTGCTCTTGTTATATCCGTTGTGACAGGCAGTCTGTGTTTGTGGCTTTTAAAATTTCTTTAAGTTCGATGAGAATCAATGGTTCTTCACACTATTCTTCAAATACCGTTAAGGGTCTCTTGTACCCGTGCCATGGATATTCTCCGTTCCGTGACGTTCAGCGCTTGGGCGCTGATGGGGCTACTGCCCTACTTTTTAATCGATCCTTTGTTCGTTCGAAGCTCGAATACGGATGGGATTTTTATGCATCCACAGCCGAGTTTTTATTGCGGAAGGTGGATTCGATCCACCACACCAGCCTCCGCTTTGCGACCGGTGCCTTCCGCACTTCCCCCATTGAGAGCCTGTTGGTCGATGCTGGGGAGATGCTACTCGCTCTGCGCCGCGTGCAGTGCATCACTCTCCTGTACGCACAAGCACGGTGCCTCCCTCAGTCGCCAATAGCTTTCACTGCATCCGCAGCTGATCTCGACGGTGCTTATCCCGGTGAGAGACGCCAGTCATACCCTAAGCTCTTTGGGTTTAGTGCCAAAAAACTCCTTCGAGAGGTAGATATAGCTCTCAAGCGGGTGGCGCCCCTGGTTCTGCCCAGTACGCCACCCTAGAGGGTACCACATTTGGCTATTTGTCACTACACCTCTGCTCCCAAAGCTTGTACAGCGCCGGGAGTATTGCGTTCGACCTTTTTGGAGCACATCTCGCGTCACGCTGGAACCGTGCTAGTGTATACGGATGGCTCCATGTCCCAAAAGGGGGTCGGCTTCCACGCCGTATCCCCTCTGTTTGAAGTCAGCGGGGCTCTACCCGGCGCTGCGTCTGTCTTCACGGCTGAGCTAGTGGCAATACACCACTAGATACGGGAGATTACCCGACGTGCCCGGTTCGGAGACCGGATTGTGATCTATAGCGACTCACAAAGCGCTCTGAGTGCTCTCGGGGCATTGGAATCTCCGCATCTCCTGGTTTGCGATATCCGTGACGCCACAGCTTTGGTGAGCCGGGCGAATGTCGAGATTATCTTCTGCTGGGTTCCTGGACATGTAGGAATTGCGAGGAATGAGCGCGCCGATGGGGGCGCCAAAGAGTCCACGAAGACTCGGCGACCGGAGCAGCGTTTAGCTCTTCCTCACACCCACTACATGGCAGGAATACGGGCAGCTCTTCAGCATGCTTGACAAAGAAACTTAGAGACGGTCGAAGGGAACTTAAAGTTGCGTGCCATTGCGCCGCGACTGTTCCCATGGACCTATTCCCAATGCCGCGACTGCTTCAGGTCGCTTTCTGTCGTATCCGAATCGGACATACTCGTGTGACGCATCGCTATCTAATGGAGCGCTCGCCAGCGCCCTATTGCGATGACTGCGTCGTCCCCCAGACTGTTCGCCACATTCTTGTCGAATGTCCCAATCTGGGTGATCTTCACGCACGATACCTGTCCCGGTACCGGAATAGGCGGAGTCGCTACCGCCTGTCCCTTGTGCTCGGGACGAGTTCATGCACATTGACTTGTGGACTTGTTGACTTTTGGGGGGAGGCCGGGCTTCTCCCCTTTATTTAAAAGAATTTTTGTTTGTTATTGTTTTTTTGTAGGTTGCACGCTCCTGCACCGGGGTGAGGGGGACATCCCCCCGCAGCCGGAGATTGCTTCCTAATTGTTAAGTTTTCCTCATTTTTATCATTGTTATGTTTTCATATTTTTATTTTAAAGTAGCCTAGTTCTAGGCTGTGTCATGTTTCCGGCAACTAATGCCCAAGTGGGCAGTTGCCAGTTTGTCTCTATAATAAAAAAAAAATCAAATACCGTCAGGGAGTCAATCTCATTAAGATTTTGTTCCAGTTCCTCAACGATTCTTCTCTCGTGCTTTCTATCAAAAAAATTCGTTTCTTTCATGGGAAATATAGCAAACCCCGCTCCAGTGTTCGTGGAGTACTTCTAAAACGTGAGCCTCTCTTGCACCACGCCAGGTCTGCCGGATTGCGAGTTTTGATTTAGGTCGCCTTTTACCTCGCCCAATGTTTATCTCATTCCAGAATTTGGTGTGGTTTAATTATTCGTCTATTCACTCTACGAACTGATACCACCTTGCCATTCCTTCCATTGCCATAGATGCTATAAATTCGTCCTTTATTTCTGCAGGTGGGCTTTGTTAACTCTTTGTGGTCCACAGTGTTCAATTTCTCTTCTTAGTAGTATATAATCTCCTTTGAGTGCATCTATTTGTGCCGTTATGTGTATGCGTGGCAGTTTTCTGTAACTTATTCTGACAACCTACTTCATGTCAGTTTCTATTAACGCATAATTAGTATTATCACTACCAAGTCAATTTCCTCAAGTGTTGTCTCGCTTAGGTCATTTTGCTGGAACTCGTCCAATTCCTCGGCGTATCCGAGCCAGTCTGAGTTATGGAACCTCTTCCTTTGCGGACCCTTAACTTGTATTGAGTCCATGGATAAAGTCAAAAAGACCATTACATGCTCAGCTAAGTAATTATATCGGAGGTGTGGAGATTTAAATATAATACCAAGTTTTGTAGCTTTTATCGGTCCATTGAAATTCTAAAAATCTGGACCAATTCATTTAACTATTCCCCTTTCCAGGAGAATATTTAGATTCCGGCCTCTATTAATGAGGTTTCCGGTAAAACCTAAAGCTCTACTACCGGCGTTTAAATATCCCATGAAGATTAATTCGCCTTTGTGCTCGAAGATCTTCATGAAGTTATGCAGTGGCAAAATTTCCCTTCTTGGGGGACGGTACCCGATCCTAACGATTATTTTACCTGTGGAAATTTCTATATTGATCGGTAGGTAGACCTCTTAGAGTTCTGTTAATCGGGTAAATCTGATATCATTTTTAACGGATATTGCTACACCGTGGAAATTTATATTTCTTGTGGTCTTCGTTAAATAATGTGGTAATACTTCAGATTCGAGGCGCACGGTAGATGGCGCTGTTAGTCGGCTACAATTTGGGCTACAGCATATCTCTTATGACGTCAGACGGTAGCGTCAGATGTGACAATCACTGCGTTATATTTTTTTGTTGTTTTGGGGATTTGTAACTTTTATTCTATTATTTACTAAATATCTGCGCTCTGCTCGTTTATAGTTTTTTCTAAGTTAAGTAAGGTTTATTGATGTCTTTTATTGTTTTTTGTTTTGTTTTCGTATTTTTTGTTTGCTGAGAACGATAACAGCTTCTTCCTGGCAACATCGTAGCTTATAAATAGGACCCGTTTTGCAAATGTTTTTCTTTCGTTATTGTGTTTTCGTGCTCTCCATGTGCTTCTCTGTTATTCAAATTCGGCTTTACTTTGTATAATCGCGACAAACTTTTAGATTATCTAGAGGCGCATAAACTAATCAAGAAACCTATAAAAGTAAGAATTGTTTGTTATTAGGTTAGGTTTTTCTGCCAGTAAAAAGCTGTTGGGGAGAAAAAAAAAGCCCCAGTAAATTCAAGGGGACTGCCCGTGGGGGAGATATCACCGCAGGGAGACCACCCTGCGATGATCCTGAGTTCCAATCAATTGAGAGGGGGGGGTCCGGGGGGCGCAGCCCCCCAGTATATACTCATATACAAAAAAAATATTACGCCGTGATTGTTCACATCTGACGCTACCGTGTGACGTCATACGAGATATATTGTAACCCAAAATTGTAGCCAACTAACAGCGCCATCTACCGTGCGCCCCGAATCTGAAGTGTTCCCAATAATTTAATTAGGTTATTTTCTCGGTCTATTTGATTTCATTAAGAAACGCTATTTAAGGATATTATTATGATAGGCTTTGATTAGTGCTCTTTGATTTTCCATCGTCAGGTTATAGCTCCTTTTTTTTAACTTTCTAATTCGTCTTATTATGAATCTGTTTAGCATTCTTTCGTTGTTTTTTTCTGTCTAATGGACTCGCGATCACTGAGGGGTTTTGTATTACAACATATTTTCTTCTTAAACTCTTATTTCTTTACTGTATAACTCGCGTCTGCTGGAATATGGAGGTACCCTTCTGTTATAATCTTATTCATTTCTCTATCCGAGAATAAACAGTCGAATTCTACTTCTTCACCATCTACGACGTACCTCTCGTACATATTTTTTCTGCCGCTGGTGTTAGTCGTTGGAGTTTGTATTTCCATTGCTTCCTTCAATGTTCGAGTGCTCCTTGTTTTGAGAATCTGTATCTTTGTGCTATTGTATTAGTGCGCTGTATTTGGCTTTGAGTTTCTGGTTCTTGGGTAGAAGATGTTTGCTCTGTTGTGGAAGGTTTGTATCGAACTTTTAATATTTCCGCTGATAGTGATTTTTCAGTGAACCTCACGAGCTCAATACCGTTGTTGCTCAGCATCTTATATATTTCTTTGAATATAACCCCGGTTTTGCAACGTTTGTCATGTGCATTGAGAATGCATGCAAGTATATTCAAGAACTTTTCTTGTTTTATCTCTCCAATGTTTTTAGGTGGTTGCAGCTTGTCGGTGTTGGCCTTTGTGACTTTAGCATATGTTTAATTTTGCTTTTTCTCTTATAGTTATTTCTATCCTTTTTTTCACATATCTCCCTCTAATTCGGCACGCTTTCGCCATTCTTCGATGGATTCCACTGCAGTTTATATACTTTTAGGTTTGCTAATACATTCACTCCAAGTGTGTGTTTTTACGCTACATTCGAAACACCACTTTATGTCCACATGAAGGGAATCTCTGGATACGTATTTGTCTAAGGCGTAACAGTAAAAGGTATTCAAAAGTTTGGTAAAATCGTCAATTTTTATTTGTTTTGGAGTTATTTTTAGATTGAATGTTAAAATTCACGTTTCTCTCACCTCTCTCGCCATGCCAACTTTTCTGAAAATATCTCCAAATACGTTGGAGTATTCTGTATTGTTATTCCGATTTAAGAACTTAAGACCTCCTTGACCTATGTTCAACTTTACGCTCTTTCAATTTTATCCATAATTTCAACTGTATTGTATTCTCTAATCCAAGGATCGATCTGTCTAAAATAAATTGCTTGTTGAGCGTCTACTTTGGGGAGGGGCGGGTGAGACTTTGGCCTCCAGTCCATTTGAACTGAATTTTCCTGTAGCTTTTTCAGTTAGTAATTTGTCGACATCCTTTTCACATTGGCTGATTGCTATATAGGCAGTAGCATAGTCGAGTACCCTAACCAGCACTACTCCTTATTCGCCATAAATTACTATAAAATCACTCGTCCTTTTCGCACCTTTAATGATGCGCAAAGCGACACGTTTCGATATACCCATGAATTTTATAACTGTTCTTCTTCTTTCTTGTCTTTTGCATGTGCAAAAATATAGAGAAAAGTATAAGTAGCCAATAGCTTAAAGAGAATGTTATGAACCAGGTGCCTACATGGTTTATTCTGTTTAGCCCTATTCTAACTACCTAACATCTCGCCATAATAGTCTTTGCTCCCACCCACACAAGGCCGCCCGTCACACGGGTCTAACCCACCCTTTGCTAAGCTCCAGCCTTCGCCGGGTAAGCCACAAAGTTCAGATGTGGCTCTTGCTTGTGTGGCTACCTATGGAGACGAGCTTTTCTAACCGACATGCCATAAAGAGGGGTGAGGTAGGAAAGATTGTCCATATTTATAAGTCAAGTCTTAAGTCTGGTCATGCAAGTACAAGCCTCTTCCTGGTCTTCTTTTTCAAAGCTTAAAGGAGTACTGAATATCTTTAGGATTGTTATAACTTTTTGATTTAAGAATATTACAACTGCTATCAGTCAAATCAGGGACCATGATCGGAAAAGCAAGAGTTATATAGCCGCATTTATATTTAAAATAACGAAAAAATGTACACGTAATCATTTTCGCGTGGGATCCCGTTAATAATTTGGCTGTTTTTTTGGTAAAGAAACTAACAGAACATAGAGAATTTTTACTGCAAAGAAAAGTGAAAGAAGATGCAAAAAAATAAAAAATCTCTGTGATAAATAGTAGAAAGAAAAGTAATTTTTGTAAACTTAGGAAAAAATATAGTTAAGATTAATTGGATGAATGAAAAAGGCAGATTTTAAAAGAAGTTTCTTCAATGAAATCATTCAGAAGAACTCTAATCAGAAGGATACAGGGAATGAATTAAAAAAGTCCACTAGAGGAAAATAAGTTGCAAAGATTAAAATATAAATCGTTTTAGTCGATAATATTGACTTTACTATTAAATGAGTGAGGGATAAAAATGTAGAATGAAACTAAATTCGAAATAAAAACGAAAATTTAAAGATCTTATCTCGTTTTAGGCAGTAATGCACCATCTTCCTGGCGACAGGGGTGGAAGACGAATAAATTTCGACCATAAACAATCATAAAATGGGCGAGAACAGAGTCGGTATTAATTAGGTGAAATGACCTTTAATTCGGTTGAAGGGCTTAAAATGTAATGTGACTAAGTAAGGTTGAAGAAGTGGAATGGGTAATAGGACGAGTTGGTTGCTAGGTTTTTTTTATTATGTGATGAATGATAATGTGCTTTGGTTAATTGTAAATGTACTAGCTTAAAAGAAATGTCCAAAAAGTTTATAATAGTTACATATGCTCTTAGTTCTCTCCCATTCTGGAATGTCACATTAATTAATGGTGAAAACATATGAATAAACTTTCAGGGCTCATTTTCGACTTCTCTACACACCAGGACATAACTAAACTGTCCCAATTTGAGTAACGGAGGTGAAAAAAGTTACGTGTTCAAATTCTGTTGAAAACCTTTGAACTCCTTTTTTTATCTAACCCTTCCAATGCTAATACAAATTCTGCTGATATCCGAGCCAAAGCTCATCCAGTGCTCATGGTTCCTTCACCCCAACATCCGCATAATCTGTCTCGTTTTTATAGTCCGCCTCGCAACCCAATCAAACCTCGTTTCTTTCACCATCAAGGCGGCTCATAAAGCCACAATATAGAGCGCCAAGCTCCACCTAACCACAATATTTCCTGATATCTTACGGGATAGGTTTCTCTTAAATTCATTCCCACCAATGTGTTCTTGGTTTTAAAGTCAAGCTTAATCTTCCCTTCTATCATATCGCAGTCACCCAGTCAATCCCTCGACTCAAATTGATAAGGCCGATATCTGTCCCCAAGGGAAGGGGATGGATGGTGTTGCAAGGGTTACTTTCCTGCTACAACTCAAACCTAGCGGAATGGCACTCAATACAGGCATGAATACTCGCAGTTAAGCAATTTAGATGCATCAATGTCTGCAGGAAGATCTGCAGCTATATCTTCCACCTTTTTCACTTCATCTACCTTCTCTATTTTATTTATAAATTCCACCTTACTAACTATCTTCTTGAGAGGACCTCGTTTCTATTGCGCATCAAATTCGAATAAAACTGTCGTCAGTCGGCGATTGTTTATTACATAACGTCCATTTGGTAGCTACGCAGTATTTCAGAGACAATGCACCTTGTTCAGACTTCTTGCTATTCACCCAGCCTCTCTAAAGTTCAAGCCTGCTTACCCCAAGATACATTCGCTTTGAGTCTTTACCGCCAGTTCCTTATTGTTCTTTTCCATTAGCACACTGATATTTTTATCACCTCCTTCTGGTCTTGAATAGTAACAAATGAATTTAAACATGCTTTTCTTTGCCATATCCTAAAAAAACCAAAACTAAACCCAAACAACCCAGCAAGCTACTTCCCACTCACTCATTGTGTAGTCTACTCTAGTCATCCTTCCAATCTGATATTTCTGAGATCTCTCGGAATCATTTGACGCTGTTGACAACACTATTTTTCTCAACATCGCGGTACTGGGATCGATCCCGAATCCTGGTGTGAGCGGACACAAATGTCAGCACAGGTAGAGATCTGGCTATCGACTGGTGTACGCACTGTGCTGACTCCTGGATAGATCTTGCACTTCTTCCCACACACACACAGCTAATTACAACACTGCTTTCTTTCCTCCCCCATCTCTACAGCACAACACACACACACACACACACACAACTCTGTTCCAAGGAATCCTGCTGATGGGTATCTATATTCACATACCTCTGATACGGAACAGGTCTCCTTGCCCCCGGGCGACGAAGGTTCCACCTGAACGCTGTTTGATGTCAATACATAATACTTCCTGGCATCTCTTCCCAAAGATGACCGTCTCCTGTTGCCCTCTGGCCAACCAGCGATTTTCATACTAACCTATATGTAAATTTAATTATACGGTCGGGGACCCTCCTGGATCAAGGAAGGATTGGCGTCGACTAATGGAAAGATCGGTTTTCACTCCAATAATCACCTCCGTGCATGTAAGGTGCTGACCGCCATCCTGCGGTCCTTTTCTTCAATGCCTTGTTGGCTGCAAGTTCAACTAAATATCTTGGATCCCCTCTCTGGGTGTGCCACAACATATCTTCAGATCTTTGCCATCCTGTGGTCGTGGATCAGATGTCTGATTAAGGATATCCACTCGGTCGTCCAGCTCTTCTGACTGATCATTTGGGAGGTGCGGCCTTTGGAAAACGAGAGGGCCACATGGTAAGCTCTATTCAGTGTGGGTCGCTGTCCTATGTTGAGAACATCATTCCTTAACGCATTAAGGGGAGCCCATGTAAAGTCTGAAAATTCTAGACAGGATAACCTGGATCGTCTGGACGCGGAATATAGCCCACCAACCCCGCCCCTTTATCCTTTTCAGTAAAAACAAGTAGAGGAAACTTTCGATTATTGGCTGGTTCTCCAAAATTTCAAGATTTTTGGACTATGTTCTTCTCTCTGAAAAGGGGCTTACACATTGCCTTCGCCAGAGTCGCTGCCAGGCAGTTCCACCTCTTTTTTGGAAGTGGTTCACCCTGTGTTTTCTCAGAGGGCACTCCAAGACTCTTATCACGGAGAGGTTGCTTCTCTCTCTTCATTGTTGACCGGTTCGGGGGTTTTCTTCTTACCACTTATGTAGAGTTCTCTCTAGGTGACATTCTACTAGCGGCAGGTCTCTCTTTGCTTTTGCAGAGGGCGCAAGGAATACAGTAAGACAGAGAATGCACCGCCTCGGTCCCCGCTACTCTGGTTATGGTTAGCTGGCCAGCCACAACCACATTAGAAGCCTAAGAGGCGGCATCGTTTCCTGGGCCTGTTAAACGCACCTTGTAGACACGAGGTTTTTTACATTAATGGGAGAAAGAATAGACCCTCCCCTTATCGCTTCAATGTGGGTAGCCATGCCGTGCCCATAGGGAGGCCATAGGTCCTATGGAACCCCACCCCAAATGGCAAGGTCTTACAAGGGGTGAATATTAGCTAGGTTCCAGACAACAAGCCAGAGTCTACTCCTCCACAAAGTTCTCCTAAGGCGGTACGGGCCTTCCATACCTCGCGAGGAGAGGTAGGACCCCCTCCTCTGCCTGGTACCTCATTGAAAGCCAAGATCATTGCCTTTTCGGAGAAATATCTGGCAGAGGCTGGTCTGTCCTGCCTCAGAGCCTTTTACGTGGGGGAGGGGAGAGAAAATGAAAGGTAAGAAGAAATCAAACAGGACAAGGGATTCCTCTCCATAAATGGAGGTACGGGAACGCATGTGGATGTTTGAAAAGCGAACAGGCCAAGACCGGCACATTGCCCCCTGAGGAACCCTTGGGCGAGGAAAGCCAGACCAAGAACAAATTCGAAAATGCGGTGAGTGTAGCCTCGAATACGTCGGAGTCCCTCATTCAAAGATTAACTGGCATTTGTAAACCCAACAGTTTCAAACGCTTTTTACTTCTTCGCTCCAACGATGGCAGCAAGTTGTTCTAAGGTCATATGCTCTAACAAAGAAGAGCTTTAGCTAAATTGACTGGCAGATACCTAAGGTGAACCGTTTTTCAGCTGGGACCATTCTGTCCCATGTAAAGAACCTCTGAAGGGAACTTTGTTAGTGTTCTTGGCCACTTGATGGATCGCCGGTGTGACTCTGCTATCTACCATGAATATGATGAAAAGAGCGGTTTATGTGCGGGAACTCGTAGACTTCTCCTTTGTTGACTAAAAAGCAGTCAAGGTAAAGTGCGATATGAGAAAACAGCGAGGGTTCTCTAACTCCCCCTACAATCTTCTTCATATTCGATAGAGGAGGCCCCGTAAGGGCTTCGGCCCGAGCATAGCCTCTTCTCCTTTTTTTCTAACAGCCTACATTTTTACCCTACTTTATCAATATCCCTACAAGTTCTCCCACAACTTTCTCTGGGCGACGTCTAATTTCACAGGGTAGACGCCGACCAGCTTCCTCTCACCCAACTATCAGGGATCTGGGCTGAAGGAGGGAGGGGACAACATTCCCTCAACCCTGAGCTCGGGGTTGGGGGGGGTAACACCCTGCTTCATCCCCACCCACATCATCCTCATATACCCTTACTCTCTCTTTTCAAGATCTATCAATTTTATGCACAGCCTAAGGTGGAAGTACTATGCCGAAGGGCTGCCTGGGCATAGGGCGGGAGGTGTGGTCCTAAATGGTGGCAACTGGCTTAGCGGGTTCAATGATCACCCCTTGCAGATCGAGCTATGCGTAGGGTGATTAGCGTTCGCTCTTCGTGAAAATAATAGGGTTCCCATGCCCAATGATGCGAATTTTCCTTTAAAAAATCCTCCTTTACCTTAGTTAATTAGTTAGTCAGTGCCAATCCTTCCATGATAACTGGGAGGATCCCCGACCAGCTAATGAAATGTTTTTATATGTCAGTATGACAATCCTTAGGCGGGCGGAGGGGCCCAAGAAGCCGCTCCTCTTTTGGGAAGAGGTGCCAGGAAGTATTATTTTGACACTAAGCAGCGGTGAGGTGGAAGCCTCCGTCACCACGGGGGAGAGGGACCAGTTTCGCGTTAGAGATACTTAGATATAGATACCCATCTGCAGGGTTCCTTGGAACAGAGAGTGTATTGTGCTGTGAGGAAGTGAGGGGAGAGAAAGCAGTGGTGTGATTAGCTATGTGTGAGGGAATAGATGTAAGATCAACCCATCCGAAAAGAGGGTGAGCACAGAGCGTCCACCAATCGGTAGCCAGATCTCTACGTCCGCTGACGTTTGTGTCCGCTCATGCCGGGATTCGGAATCAAACCCGGTACCACGACGTTGGAAGGCCAACGCCGTATCCACTCGGCTAGCATAAGCTCTCCTCCCTTACCTTCCCCTCAAACATCATCGGAACCGCCTTTAATGGCCTCCACTAAAGAAAAGGACCCCCCCCCCAGTGCTCTCTCAGGGGGCCCTACAAACTTCTTTAACCGGAGATCAAGCTTACTTATATCCCATGCTTATGAGTGCATGCGACTCCACCTCACTCCCTCTCTACAGCGGCAGTCCCCCCATTAACTTTCCCAGGGGACTGCCAAAAAAGCACGCCAGCTTTCCATCATTGACCGCTCCAGGTGGGAGTGGCTTGATACGGCTAACCCCCTTTAGAGGGCGGGGGATGACAGGGCCCGTCGCACCGTGCCCTTTAAAGTCCTGCTGGTTCGTATAGCAAGATAACAGTGGGTCACAGTACGAGCCCCCTATCTCCTTCCCGACCCATGTGGCTCGCCTTCCCAAGAAGACGAGACAAAAGGTCACTCGAATGGGATCCGTGATGGTTTGGGGGATTGCAACATGGAGAGCCCCTTAGATAGACATGGCCCCCCCCAAGTAACCTAGCCCCAAATGGTAGGATCTTCCATGGGGTTGAACCTGGGCTCGGTGACAATCACAAAACCCGAATCTGCCACTGTGCAAGCTCTCTTCAGACGGTTTGGGTCCCCAAGGCCTCACAAGGATAGGAGGGATCTCTTCCCCATGCTGGTGCTCCTGTAACAGCCAACAACTTCTCCATTTCAGAGAAGTATCTTGCAGAGGCTGGTCCATCTGCCCTAGGGGCTCCTATCGGCGGAGGAGAAAAGCGGGTTCATTCTCCATTCTCCTCTCCTAAAAAGACAAAGAACAGTAAAATACGAAAAATACTAGGGGCTCTTCTTCCTCTGCGGGAGCCGCGACGGCGGACGGGGCTACTGCCGTTTCGATATGTGACCAAGCCAAGAATGGTACGTCGAGCCCCGGGGTCGCTCGGGTGTGGAATCTCAGGCTACGACCACGAGTGCACATAACGGAACATCGATTACGTTGGGGCCCCCTCATTCAGAGGTTACCTGGCGTTTTCGAGCCCGCTGGCTTCAAACGCTTCCGAATTATTTGATTCACTGGTGACAGCATGTGGGCAAATTGTAACATGTTCCATCAGAGATAAACACTAGCTAGTTAAATTGGTAGAGAGGCGAAGATGTCCAGTTTCTCGGAAGCGGGCCTTCTGGACAATGCCTCAGATCCGTCCGAGGCTACCCTTCGGACACCTGATGCCACCCAGGTCAATGTGATGCCGCACTCTACCAGGAAATTTGGAAGGAGTAATTTAATGCCAACAACTTGTGGAATACTCCATATATGGCATTACTTTAGAGCTGGCCGACCAAGGAGAGGTCAAGGTGGAACATGCGATGAAAAAACAGGGACGTCCCTTGATACCCACCCCTACAATCTTGGACACGTTCGAGTGCGACAAGCTTCGTGATGCGGTGGGTAGCGGTTCATCGCGCTACTGTGTGAAAGCATTCGTGCCACTGACGCGAAAGTGCTACCTTTGCCATCGCTTCGGCCACATGAATCGCTCCTGTAGACGTGAAAAATTGGGACAAGTGTGTCAATTGTGGAGAACTGCATCCAGCTTCTTTGAAGCCAAGTGCTGCGTATCTCTTGAGAGTGAAATCCTGGCCATTCATGGCAACGATCACTTCTCATTTCGTGAGGAGAAGGACTTTGTCCGGGCGCGCCCGGTGCTGCCTGGGACCTTCTTATGCTTCAATGTTAAGAAAGACATCATCTGCTCTTGTCCCTTCTAGGCCTACGAGAACGGCCATTTCTACTCCCATTCTGAACCCTTATGCGGGTTTTACCCAGCCTGTGCGCTCCCATGATAAAGCTGGTGGTAAATAGGGTTCATATTCAGCGCCGGCTAAAACCAGGGTTTCCCTCGTCTCCCAGCGACCGTTTCCCGTAAGGCGAAATAACTGCACACCTCCACCGAGTCCTTAGACTCACAGGAATCAACATCCCTAAAGTTGGTCACGAGGCCATCTTCCGAGGGTTCCTAGAGCTGCCCCCCGAAGGGAGTTTCTGCTCCAATTCCCGCACCGAGTGGTAGGCTGGCTGACTCGAAGGTGGAGGATCCTCCCAAGGAGGGATCCTCGACTCCGAAGCCATTCTGCCTGCCTAAGGCTGGCTGAGGCAAGAAAAGACTCCTGGGAAGCGCAACCTTCCCAGATAAGTCATAGAAGGTAACATTGCCTTCTATGCATTGTTCGGCCAACAAAGCCCAGAGTTGTATATCCAGGAAGCCCACGGTCATTCTCGTGTGAGTTTTTTTCTTCAAAAAGGGTCGCGGACTCGGGGCCAATTGAGAGGAGCTGCGGTGGCTCGTCTCTTCCCGTTTTTCCCTAGCTATCTTTTTGCAGGAGACCATACTAGGCGCGTATCCCCTGACCACCTTCCAGAGGTATAAGGGTTTTGTTACCCCCACCACCACAGGATGGCGACCGGGCACGAGGATGCGCAATTTACACCTTGCATGATGTTTCCGTTGTTCTCTTTGCTTTAGATACCTCCCTTGAGCCAGAAAATAGGAGTTATACTGTTATTTTTCCGTACATTCCATCGTCAGCCGACTTCGACGCGGGGGACTTCCGCCATGTCGTGTCACAGTTGTCGGGGCCCTTTCTCTTGATCGAAGATCTGAACGGGAGACACCTTCTCTGAAGAGACTACTCGATCAATACCAGGGGTGAGGTCCTTGTCAACCTGATCGCCGAGCTGGAGATAGGTGAACTAAATGTGAATGAATTTTCCTCTCGCAATATATGTTTGTGCTCTCCGGATGAACAGCCTAATTTTTGGTAGGGGGCCACCGTTGTTTCTACCCAGAATGCCATTCTGGAGGGTTATAGCTTTGAATATTTGTCGTCACGCTTCTGCTTCCAAAGCTTCTAGACCACCGTAAGTATTGCATTTGGCCTTTTAGGACCACACTTTCTCTCACGCTGGAAACGTGCCAGTTTATACGGATGGCTCCAATTTCCAAGAGACGGTCGGTTACCAATCCGTATTCCCTATTTTGGAAGTCAGCGGGGCTCTACCATGTGCTGCGTCTGTCTTCTCGGCCGAGCTGGTTGCAATACACCTATCGGTACGGGAGATAACGCGCCGTCTCCGGTTTGGAGTCCAGATTGTGATTTATAGAGTCTCACAAAGCGCCCTAAGTGTTCTGGGGATATTAGAATCTCCGCATCCCCTGGTTCGCGATATCCGTGACGCCGAGGTTTTGGCAAGCCGGGCGGATGTCGAGATTATCTTCTGCTGGGTTCCTCGGCATGTAGGAATTGCGGAGAATGAACGCGCCGAGGAGGGTGCTAAAGTGTGTGTGACTGGGCGACCACACCATCTTTACGCTCTTTCTCACACCGATTATATGGCAGGAATACAGGCAACTATGTGGGCTTCTTGGCAAAGAAGGTGGGAGACGGTCTATGGGAACTTAAAGTTGCGTGCAATTGCGCCGCGACAGTTCCTATGGACATACCACATAATTCCCGGATGGTTTATTTCTTTCTTCTGTAAATTTGACACACTCGCAAGACACCCTGCCATTTGATGGGGCGCTTCCCTGCGCCTTATTGTCGCGAAAGCGTTGCCCTCTAGACTGTTCAACACATTCTTCTTGAATGTCCTAGTGTGTGTGTGTGATCTTCGCTCACGTTACCTGTCCGAGTACCGCGACGAGCGGGGTCGCTACCACTTATCCTTTGTACTCCTGACTGGTTTGTTCACACATATGTGCGGTTTATACGACTCTTTGGAGGAAGCTGGCCTTCTCCACTTTATATGAGTGCTGGTTGTGTTTGATATTCCTGCGCCGGGGTGAGGCGGGCCTCACCCTGATGCCGGAGCGCGTTTCCTACTTTTTGTCTTTTTACTTTTTTTTTTTTAGTCTTTGTTATTTGTTTTTTTACATATTGCTATTTATTTTTAATATAGCATAGTAGTAGGCTGTGCTGAGTATGGTGACTTTTGCCCTATTTGGCAATGTCTAGATGACCTCGAATAATTTTTTTTTTCTTAATTGATAAAGAAGTATCCCAGATTCGCTGTAAGCCGGTTGGTATTGCTACCGTGTGAAGGCATTTATGCCACTGACGCGAGAGTACTACTACTGTCACCACTTGAGCTATATGAATCGCTCTTGTACACCAACGAATTCGCCTTTACTCTAAGTGTGTGTAAGTTGCTGCAAGGCCGTACACGATGAGGCATTATTGTTTATGACCAAGTGTGTCAATTGCAGATGGCCTCTCCATTCACGAGGATAAGAACTTGCTTCTAACACACCTAGTACTGCCAGGTACTTCATATTTCTGAATATTAAAAAAGGTATCCACTGTTCCTGGCCTCTCTATGCTTAGGGTCATGGTCGTTTCCGGAACCACTTTAAACCCTTGTGCCGGTTCTATACACCCCTGACGCTCCTTTGTTTGAGATGGCTGAACAAACAGTTCACACCCAGTCTCGGCGAAAACCGGGGCTCCCCCCTACACTCGCATGGCTATTTCCCTTAGCTTAAAAGACTTCACGCCTCCCCCGAGTCTTTATACTTGGCAAACCACTCGAAGATCGTCATGAGACGGCGTTCTTGGACTATCAAATTAGTCCCCCTTAAAGAAGGACAACGCCGAAAGAGCTTCAGCTACCCTACCTCTACTCAAGGTGGCCCACGAGACTTGGAGACGAGGGACCATCTATTAAATAGAGAAACCTCGTCTTCGAAACCACTAACCCACCAAAGAAACGACTTGCATAGCAACCTCCAACCTCCATAGCAAATCTAATCTTCTTTGATATGTGATCGAAGGTCACAGTACTTTTTCCAGAGATTTGCATCCGAGTAGCGTACTGTTATTCAAGTAAGTGTCTTCTCTTCATTGAGTGAGTTGCGTTGCGCTCTGACTTCGTGGAAAGACACTGCCTCTGGTTTGGAGGATGTCCTGTATAACACGCTTTGAAACTAGGTGAGAAAGACATAGATTTTCTCTAGAGGAACTAGACGGTAGGTACCGCCCCAGGCTCCTGGAAAAGGGCTAGCTTGCTCACTTTCGCAAACTGGGGAGAGATCACTCTACCCCGGCTGATTTCCTAACAATTTATTTACCCTTCTACGTGTGAAAGTTGATGAAGAAATTAGTAAATATTAAATTAGCTTTTATCCTAGAGAGGAAGTCACCGGGTTCCTACACAGTGCGGCTTCCGAGAGTTCCACTCCACGTCGCATGCTCTGCTCCGACGGAAAAATGCTGTCTGCGAGACCTTCCTTCGACGACGGCAGTACGCCACGGTGTTTTTTGATCTCGAGAAAGCATATAATAGCGTATGGCGATATGGTAGCATCGAGGTTATCTTCATGATGGAGAAAAGGATAAGCTTCCAACCTATATTTCTCAATTTCTGAGTGATCGTGAATTTGGAATAACGCTGAGGGGGCCTTTTTCGGGCCAATAGAGAAAGAAGAGAACTTCCTGGAGGAAAGTGTCGGCACTTTCAACTCTTTGCGCTGAGCATCAACGTATCAATTCAGTACTAGCGGAAGGTGTTCTCCCCTTATCTCTATGTGGAAGGTCTTTAGATCTCTTTTAGTGCGATCCAGATGTCAATTCTAGAGCGTCAACTCCAACAAGCATTAAAACACATTTATCGATATGCCGAGCTCACAGGTTTCGGTTTTCCCTGACCAAGAATGAATTCGAGTACTCGTGTCGCCATCAGTCTTCAATCCGACCCTGACTTTTCCATAAACGGAATTTGCATTAAAGGAGTCGATACGCACCCTTTCCTAGGTCTTGTTTTCGACCGAGGCTTCAGCTGGGAGCCGCATATTCGCAGCCATCGGGTATCTTTTACCCGCGCCAGGGAGAATCTCCTTTCCGTCACGTTCAGCACTTTGTCTAGTGATAAGGGCTACTCCCTTACTATTCTACAGATTCTTTGTTCATTTAAAGCTTGAATATGGAGGCAAGTTTTACGCATCTGAAAATGAGTATGTATTGCAGAAGGTGGACTCGATCCAATACACCGGTCTCCGCCTGGCGCTGGCGACCATTGCTTTTCACACGTCCGCCATTGAGAGCTGTTCAAGGGGCATTCATTATTCGTGAGCCTGGTGCCTCCCTCAGTAGATAACTGCTCTCATTGCATCCTCGACTTTAGTTTTCTTTTTTTGGTCTCCCAATTGGGCACACTCGCGTAACGCACTGCCCTTTGATGATGAGCTCCGTTGCATCTTATTACGACGACTGCGTTGTCCCCCAAAACTGTTCGGCATATTTGTTGAATATCCCAGTCTTGCTGATCTTCGCTCACGTTGCATTACCATGTACTGAGATGAGTGGTTACTCTACTGCTTCTCTCTTGTTCTCAGGACTTGTTCTTGCAACCCTGAATACGAAAAGATTTTGTGACTGAGGCCCACTTTCCTATATATATATATATATATATATATATATATATATATATATATATATATATATATATATATATATATATATATATATATATATATATATATATATATATATATATATAATATATATAAATGTGTGTGTTTTATGCCTTTTTATTTTTTGCTTAAATTAGGTTATTTTAAAAAAAAATTATAATTTTCCTTGTTTTTCTCTTTGATTTTAATATTTAGTCTATTTGTAGGCTGAAACTATTCCCAATGTTTCTAAGTGGCGCCTATGCCCTTGTTTGCAGTAGCAACTATAGAGTTTACTTGATAAAGCTATTTCGTGGTAAGCCAATTGTTCGTATTATGGCAAGATAATCTTTTAGAGAAACCATTGATTTGCTCCTATCCAAGGACTTACTAAACCCCTTAGATTAAAGAGCGCTCTCTTCTCCTGGCCCCTCCAAGCTCAATACTTTCCCGGCCAAGTAGGAACCTTTCACTGCATTCTACTTCTTTTGAGCCTCATTCTGATAGATATGGTTTCAATTCAGCCGCGAAATCTTCCCAGGAAAAACCTTGGCACCCCCCTCTCTCACGCAATCTTATCGTAAAAAAATCTAAGTGGCCCGGCGCCTCCACCGAATTTTTATTTTGACTGGTATGACCACCATCTGAGCTTCTAAACACGGCCTCCCACGAAAGTAGGAATGCAACATGAGATCTTCAGCTCCCTGGCTCTTGGTCGCGGGCAGTGTTAAAATGTCGGATATCTAGATTATCTTCTGCTGGATTCCTGGACACGTAAGGATTGCGGAAAATAAGCAGACCATTGAGGGGTTCAAAAGAGTCTACGATGGGTGGGCCAACAAACCAGCGTTTTATTCTTCCTCACATTGACCAAATGGCAGAATTCTGATCAACCCTCCAGGATACCTAGCAAATAATATGGGAGACGGTTGAGGTTAACTTAAATTGAAGCGCCATGACACCGCCACTATCCCCTGTACTTAGCCCCAAAATGCCCTTGCCGTTTCACATCGATTTCTGTGGTCTCCAAATCGAGATGCTCTTCTGCCCCTTAGTGCGATGACTGCTTCGTCTCCCAGTCTTTTGGGCATATTATTGTTGAGTGTTCAACTGTCTTGGCTCACGTTACCTGTTACGGTATCGGAAGGAGCAGAGTCGCTAACGCTTGTCTCCTGTACTCTTGAAGGGTTCGTTTATACTCGTACATACCTGTGGACTGCACCGTAAGGGGCGCGGCAATTTGCCATCATGGCCACCGTGCTGACGCGACTCAGCACCCCGTCCGACCTCAGCTTATTCTCTTCTCGTTCCTTCAAAACACTTGTATTTCACGCTTTTCATACAACCTCTCCCACAACTTTCTCTGGTCAACCCCGGATCGGGGCTGAGGGGGGAGGGGGCAATGTTCCCTAACCCCTGAGCTCCGGAACGGATGTTTTTTTTTAAACACCTGCTTCATCCCCACGCATACCATGCAAACATCCCTTTTCCTTTGCTCTTCACACGCTATCAATTTTACGCCGTGTCTAAGGTGGATCCGCCATGCCGATGGACTGCCAGGCCACCAGGCGGGAGGGGTGGTCCTAAATGGCGGCACCTGGCTCTGCTAGGCCTGAAAGCACCCCTTGCAGTGCGGGCTACTGCAAGGGGTGGTGAGCTATTGCTTCCCGTAGAAAACACAGGTTCACTATGTCCAATGATGCACAACTTAAAAAAAAAACAACCCTCAACTTCCCGTTGCTCATCAACGGAGCCGCCCTCGGGCAGCTCCACCGAAAAAATGGAGGTCCCCCACCTTGTGCTTGCGCAGGAGACCCTCCATATTTCTTTAACCGGAGAGGAGGCTTACTTATAGCCTACGCCTCCCTCTCACGCCCTTCTCTGGAGGTGCTTTCGGGCACCTCTCTTTTTAAATGGCAGTCCCCTCTTATCTATCCAAGGGGACTGCCAAGAAAGCCAGCAGGCAGCCCATTGCCGACCACCCCTCGTTAAAGCGGCTTGGTAGGGCAAACCCCCTTAGGGGGGAGAGGGAAGCCAGGCCACTTCGGTCGCTTCCCTCAAAAGACCTGCTGGCAAGAATACTAAAACCTGCCGGGGTTAAAGCCTGTGCCTCCCCACACATGACTGGTGACTCTGCCAACGGGACCTGCGATGTCCGGGGAGGGGGAGAAGGCCAACTGGAGGCCTTCCCTGAGATAGACATGGTCATTGAGGCAACCCCGCCTCAGACGGCATGACTTCCATGGGGGAGAATCCGGGCTCGGCGCCAGGCACCGAACCCGAATCCGCCCCTATGCAGGGTCCTCCTCAAATGGTTGGGGTCTCCGAGACACTACAAGGAGGGGAGGGATCTCCTCCAACCGCTGCCCTGGTGACCTACCAGGACCTTCCCAATTTCGGTGAAGGACCTGGCTGAAGCCGGTCCACTGGCCTGGGGGCTCCTGCCGGCGGAGGAGAGAAGCGGGTTCATTCCCGGCCCTCCTCTCCTAAAAAGAAAAAAAAACAAAAAAAAAGACTAAGAAGACTCGGAGCTCCTCTACATCCGCGCGGGCTGCGTGGGCTGCGGGGACGGATGAGTCTGCTGCCACTTTGGCAAGCGACCAAGCCAAGATCGGCACATCCGGCCCCTCTGCCTCCCCCCCGGGTGCGGAGCTCCTGACTATGACAAAGCCCAAAAGTGTACAGGGTGGAGCCTCAATAACATCAGGGTCCCTGATTCAAGGTTACCTGGCGTTTTTGAACCCGCTGGCTTCAAACGCCTCCTCGTCATTCGCTCCACTGAAGGCACTATGTTGGCCAAGGGCAACATGATCCATCAGAGGAGAGGATTAGCTAGTGAAATTGGTAGAGAGCCGAAGGTGACCCGTTTCTCGGACAGAAGCCTTCTGGCGAATGCGGCGAATCCCGCCGAGGCGGCCAAGATAAGTGCTCTTCGGACACTTCATGGCACCCTGGTGAGTGTGACACCGCACTATGCCATAAACTTTGTGAAAGTAGTAGTTTATGCGAGGGAACTCGTTGAATAATCCATTGAGGACATCACCTTAGAGCTGGCCGACCATGGGGCAGTCAAGGTCGAACGTGTGATGAGAAAACAGGGAGGGGCCTTGAGACTGTGACAAGCTCCATGAGTCGATGCGTGCCGGTTGGTACCGCTACCGCGTGAAGGCATTCGTGCCACTGCCGCGGCGGTGCTATTACTGTTACCGCTTCGGCCATACGAATCGTTCTTGTAGACGTGCAAAGTCGGGGTCCCCCGAAGTCTGTGTAAATTTCTCCAAGGCCACACACGATAAGTCTAAATCGTGTATGGCCAATTGTGTCAATTGCAGTGAGCCGCACACTGCTTCTTCAAAGCAATGTAGTGCATATCTCCTTGAGAAAGAAATACTGGCCGTTCAGGCCCAGGATTGACTCTCATTCCGCGAGGCTAAGGACTTGGTCCTAGCGCGTCTGGCTCTGCCTGGGACGTCATATGCCTTAATAGTTAGCAAGGCACCCTCTGCTCCTAGCCCATCAAGGCCAACGAGCACTAAAGGTCCGCGCCTATTCGGACCCCTTCTGCGGGCTCTACTCAACCCGAGCGCTCCCCTGGTAAAGCTAGCGGCAAAAATGGTTCATACCCAGCCCCGGTTAAAACCAGGGCTCCCGCCTTTTTCCCCCAGCGTGACCGTTTCCCGCAAGGGGAAACGGCCACGCGCCTCCACCGAGTCGTTAGACTCACAGGAGGCAACCTCCCTGAAGTTGGTCACCAGGCCATCTTCCGGGGTTCCTAAAGTTGTCCCCCGAAAGGTGGACAGCAACAAAGGAGCTTCGGCTCCTTCACCCACGCCTAGTGGTGGACCAAGTGGCTTAGAGACGGTGGTTCCTCGAAAAGGTTGTCCCCCGCCTCTGAAGCCGCAACGCCCGCCTCAGGTTTCGAGGCGGAGGGAGGAAAAGACTCTCATGGCGAGCCAACTTTCCCCAATAAGTCCTCGAAGGCGACAGCTCCTTCAGCGCTTCGTCCGGCCAACGGCGCCCGGGGTTCTGCCTCCGGGAAGCGTACGGCCATTCCGGTGAGGTTCTTCTGTTCGAGGAGGGCCCCCGCGTCTCTTCCGAACTAGGCCTGAAGGGCATATTCCTTCAATGGAATTGCCGTGGACTCCTGGCCCACTGGTAGGAGCTGCGGAGGCTCATCTCGTCTCGTTCGCCGTTAGCTATTTTTCTGCAGGAGACCAGGCTAGGCGCGTGCCCCCTGCTCGCTCTCCCGGGGTATAAGGGTCTTGCGACCCCACCACCACGCGATGGCCGGGCTGGGGAATGCGCGGTTTACACCCGGCATGATGTCTCCGTTTTCTTTTTTTCTCTTTAGATACCTCCTTTCAGGCAGTGGCTGTGCAGCTGCACCTGGATAGGAGGTATACTATCATTTCTGCGTACATTCCACCGTCAGCTGACTTCGACGGGGGTCTCCAGCCGCCGCGTCGTGGGCACGGTTGCCGAGGCCCTTTCTCTTGCTTGGAGATCTGAACGGCAGGCATTCTCTCTGGGGAGATTACTCAATAAATCCAAGGGGACAAGTCCTTGCCGATCTGATCGAAGGGCATGAGATCGGTGTCCTAAACGTGGATGAGTTTACGCATCACTGTCCGAGAACCGCTTCATTTTCTTGCCTTGACCTGATTTTAATTAGGGGGGGCGCCATGACCTCCAGGGTATTGATCACTTTCCCATTTAAATATAATTTTCAGGGCAAGTGCCGCATGAGAGCCCAACTCAGGGGTGCTTAGCGCGGGCGCGGTGGCCTGCAATTCAGGAAATGACTGAATTCTCTATTTTAGTCAAGGAGTTTAGGTCGGTAGATGAGGCCGTTGAGTTCTTCTACGGCAACCTCATCGCCGCGGGCCTGACTACTATTCCTACAACGTCTGGGTTTGGCTGTTTTGCACGCCGACCACTCCCATGGTTGTCGGCCGAGTGTGAGACGGCCGTCAAACAGAAGCGTTATGCCTACATGCGCTATAAGCGCCGCCCGAACGATTTCACTGTCGCTGAATTTCGTCGGGCTAGGTTCCGGTATATTTCGAAGCACGCCCGCCGATCTTCTTGGGGGGCATACGTGTCTTCACTTAACTGGAAGATCCCTTTAGCAAAGGTGTGGAAACGAGTCAAAAGAATTATGGGCAAGTTCTCGCAGGCGCCCCCTCCCGTTCTGCAGGAGAATGGGCCTGCAATCTCGGACCCCGGCTCCATGGTGGAATCCTTTGCAACCGCTTTTTCCGCATTATCTAGCCGTAATGCTGCTCCGCCAGCATTCAATGCACGTCGTGATGTCGCTGAAGGCCGCCGGCTGGACTTTACCTCCAGAGACGGAAACCCTTCATCGATACGTTTACTGTGAGTGAGTTGCGCTCCGAACTCTCTTCGTGCGCGGACAGCGCCCATAGTCCGGATGATGTCTCGTACTCCATTTTTCGACACCTGGGTGAGCAAAGCATGCCCTTTCTGTTAGATTTGTTCAACAGGATCTGGGTGGAGGGTCTTTTCCCAGATTAATGGCGAATCGCTACTGTGGTCGCCTTTCGCAAACCGGGGAGAGATCGCTCTACTCCGACCTGTTTCCGCCCAATCTCTCTAACCTCTTGCGTGTGCAAGTTGATGGAGAAATTGGCAAATGTTAGATTAGCCCTTTTCCTGGACAGCGGAGGCCATCTGTCTTCTGCACAGTGCGGTTTCCGCAAGTTCCACTCCACGTCGGATGCTCTGCTCCGACTGGAAAATGCCGTCTGCGAGGCCTTCCTCCGTAGACAGCCCTACCCCAAGGTGTTTTTCGATCTGGAGGAGGCCTATGATACCGCATGGCGATACGGTATCATGGAGACTCTCCACACGTCGGGGCGAGGGCACGACTCCCAATGTTCACGGGTGGAGGGAGCCCTCTACAGCCCAAAGGATCAGGCAGAGGGTGTTCCGCAGGGAAGTGTCCTCAGTGTCAAACTTTTCCCTGACCATTAACGGCATCACCTCGGTGCTGCCGGAAGATGTTCTCGCTACGCTCTACGTGGACAACCTTCCGATCTCTTTTCGTGCGGCCCAGATGCCAACTTTGGAGCGTCGACTCCAACAGGCATTAAACTAAGTCTCTCGCTATGCCAAATTGCACAGGTTTCGGTTTTCTTTGGCCAAGACTAAGGTGGTGCACTTCTGCCACCATCCACGGCTCCACCCTCACGTAGATTTGTTTCTCAATGGGGTGCGCCTGGAGGTGGTTGAATTGCACCGTTTCCATGGTCTTGTATTCGACCAACGCCTCATCTGGGAGGCTCATATTCGGAGTCTTAGGGTCTCTTGTACCCGCGCCATGGACATTCTTTGTTCAGTGACGTTGAGCGCTTGGGGCACTGATAGGGCTACTGCCCTACTTTTTTATCGAACCTTTGTTCGTTCGAAGCTCGACTACGGATGCGAGTTTTATGCATCCGCAGCCAAGCGTTTATTGCGGGAGGTGGATTCGATTCACCACACCGGCCTTCGCCTTGCGACCGGTGCCTTCCGCACTTCCCCCATTGAGAGCCTTTTGGTCGCTGCTGGGGAGGTGCCACTTGCTCTGCGCTGCGTGCAGTGCATCACTCGCCTGTACGCGCGAGCCCGGCGCCTCCCTCAGTCGCCAACAGCTCTCACTGCCTCCACAGCTGATCTCGATGGTGCCTATGCCGCCGAAAGACGCCAGACATACCCTAAGCCCTTTAGGTTTAGGGCCAGAAAACTCCTTCGAGAAGTTGATTTAGTTCTCGGACCGGTGGCGCCCCTGGTTCTGCCGAGGACGCCACCCTGGAGGGTACCACACTTGGCTATTTTGACGCCACGCTTCTGCTCGAAAAGCTTGTACGGCGCCGGGAGTATTGCATTTTACCTTTTTGGAGCACACCTCGTGTCACGCTGGAACCGTGCCAGTGTTTACAGATGGCTCCAAGTCCCAAGAGGGGTTCGGATTCCACGCCGTGTCACCTCTGTTTGAAGTCAGCGGGGTCCTACCAGGCGCTGCGTCTGTTTTCACGGCCGAACTGGTGGCAATACACTACTAGGTACGAGAGATTACGCGACGTGCCCGGTTCGCAGACCGGATAGTGCTCCAAAGCGACTCACAAAGCGCCCTGAGTGCTATCGGAGCATTGGAATCTCCACATCCCATAATCCGCGATATCCGTGACGCCACGGTTTTGGCGAGCCGGGCGGATGTCGAGATTATCTTCTGCTGGGTTCCTGGACATGTAGGAATTGCAGGGAATGAGCGCGCCGATGAGGGCGCCAAAGAGTCCGTGAGGACTCTGCTTCAGGTCGCTTTTTGTCGTCTCCGAATTGGACACACTCTTGTGACGCATCGCAATTTGATGGAGCGCTCGCCAGCGCCCTATTGCGACGACTGCGTCGTCCCCCAGAGTGTTCGGCACATTCTTGTCGAATTTTCGAGTCTGGGTGATCTTGGCGCACGTTACCTGTCCCGGTACCATGATGAGCGGGTTCGCTACCGCCTGTCCCTTGTACTTGGGACGAGTTCGTGCACATTTACTTGTGGACTTGTTGAATTTTGGGGGAGTCCGGGCTTCTCCCCTTTATTTAAGTAGGTTCTATTATTTTTGTTATTGTTTTCTTTGTATGTTGCACGCTGCTGCACCGGGGTGAGGGGGGACCTCCCCCCGACGCCGGAGATTGCTTCCTAATTGTTAAGTTTTTCCCATTTTTATCTTTGCTGTAGTTTTTCATTCGTTTTGTTTTGGATGGTTCCTTTTGTTTTTCTTTTGCCTGTTTTGATTTTAGCCTTTTAATATAGCCTAATTTGATTGTGACTTCTAATGGCTATGTAAGCACTGGGTCCCAACCTCTCCGGTGCAATTGGAAATGGATAGAGAAACCTGAATGGAAGTATCGTCAATGTTACCTCTTATCCTTGAGCATCAAACGTAGCAAATTAGGTACGAGTACTTTTGGAATATATTCCCACTACGCTCTACGTAAACTACCTTACGATCTCTCTTTATGTGCCCTAGATGCATTATCTAGACTGTCGATTCCAACCGACTCTGAACCAGATCTTCCGCTATACCGAAGGTTACTTTGCATTTCTCTCCCCAGCCACGTATTTCCCCCAACCTAGACTTGTTCTTAAATTCGGTTTGCTTGGAAGTGATACAATGGTACTGTTATCTTGGTCTTGTTTTTGACCGAGTGGCGTTTAGCATTTGGTTCGCTGAAAGAACAAATCTTCTAATGTCCTATCGCTTCTTCGTTCGTTTCAATCCAACCTACAAAAGAGTTGTACGCGTAGGCACTATAAAGAAAACTACGGATGGTGGACTGAATATACCGCACAAATCTTTGTTTGGTGTCAAGTATCATCTGTACATCCCATTTAGAGAGCATTCTTTTCGAGGAATGGAAATTCCGCTCTCTTTATGACTTACGCACGCATTATCCATTTGCATTGTTTAATGAGCTCCTCCATTGCTGACCGCTCTCATTTTATCCGCGGCTGACTTCTGCCCTGCCTATACCACCAGGAGACGCCGATCCTTTCCTAAGCCTTCTGTGTTTAGGGCAAAGCAAATATTTTGAGAGGCCTATGTAACGTTTGGTCTTCGTCGCCACCTCTCTGCTAACAAAGCCCTTATTTAACCAAGACGATCGTTCAAAATTCTTGGGACACATACCAGAACAACCTTGAGCCGTCGCATACTGTATACAAGTATGGCTTCAAATCCGAAGAAGGGGTCGGCCTTCACGCCTTCTCTCTCTTGTTTGAACGCGGCAGGACTTACGTCTTACGTCTTGAAAAAGGTATAATTAGAAGTGTATAGTCATAGTATAGTGGATAGGGCTGTTAGGATAAAGTGGTGAAGAGGAATGAGTAAGAGGTAGTTAGTTGCTGGGTGACCAGCCATCTCTTTGGTTCTTATTTTTTATTTTTCTTTATTAGTCTTCTGTATTCTTAATGGGGCTCTCGCGCCTCTGTAATTCTTCAATATTTTGCATTTTTTGTTTTGCTTTTTGTTGCGGATTTCCTTGATATAGTTTCTGCTTTAAGTTTGCAATCTCACCTTGCAGTGTATATTGGGGCAGTTCTTCCCTCGAATCGAGTCTACCGCTTCTAAAGTTGCCGCGGTTGTTTATTTTGTGGTTATGTGGAATATCAATCGCTCGTTTCTCGTTGTCGTTCATTATGCGCCTCAGTTTGTTCCACACCTTAACTGCTCTTCTGTGTAGGGACACGTTCGTAGTTGGAAGTTCTATCTCGTTATGAAGATCTCTTATTCTTTTGCATTCTCTCTTTCTTGTGTTGGTGATTTTGTATACCGCTGAATTTTGCACTTTTTGAAGCTTCATTGCGCTTGTTTTAGAGAGACGGTTCATTGGGATAGCTGGGTAGAGCAACGTGGCTTTGCAGATGGCGTTGTATATTTTCTTTAGGTTTTTTATCTTTAGGTTTCTGAGTTGGAACAGTTTTACTAGATGTGTTTTTGCCTAGTTGATTCTATTCAAAATGTGTTTACAATAGCCACTTCGGGTGATCTTTAGCCCGCGTACATTTCTTTCGTTTACATAGCGGTATCTCTTCTCTTCAATCTCTACTCTTGATATCAAGCGCCTCCCCACTGGAATAATTGAAAACTTTTCTTGATTGGTGCGAATTTTCCATTTTCGTTCAAACTCGTTAATATTGGAAATTTCGGCCACTGTGATTCTGGCCATGGTTGGGGGATGTCTGTATGTGCTGTTCGCCACTATCGTAATGTCGTCGGCGAATTGGATATATGTTGTTGTATCATGGACCGGCCTTGGTAAATCCATCGTATATATGCTATACAGTGTTGGAAGTTATACAGCCCTCTTGGACGACACCTTGGAGGACTTCGAAGTCCGGGCCATCAAAGCCTGCTAGTGAGATGAACGCCAACCTGACAGTTATATAGCCGCAAGGCATTTGGTTAGGAAGGAGGGTATTCCTAGTCTCTTGATTTTATACTTCGGCCAATTCTCCAAACTTTACCAAACGCCTTTTGGACGTCTTTGAGTACGATATGTAGTTTCTGACGTATTTGGCCTTTGCAAGTGTTACAACCAGAATGGCCAGGGCTGTCTCAGTATTTCTGTTCTTTCTGAATTCCTGCTGATGGTTTGGAATCAGTGTTCTTTCCTCCAGGTGCTTGACTTGTCTATCATTTATGGCTCTCTCCATTAATTTTGCCACTGTCTCTAGTAGTGCGATTGGCCTGAAGTTTCCTGGGTTATTTGGTGGCGAACCAGGCTTTGGTAGAAATATAATTATCCCCCTTTTTAGTGCATCTGAGAAGTATTCTGTGCTTAGAGAGGCGTTGAATACTGCTGCTATCTGTGACAGAAAGGTGATTGGTGGGCGTATTATGTTTTCTCTTTTATCCCCGATGCCTCAGGTGCCTTCTGTTTAGTAGCCTTAAGCGTTCTTTGAATTTCTTGTAGGGTTATTGGCTCGATCCCTTGCTCTATTAGTCATATTGGTGAAGCAGCTATGTTGGGGACTATTTCTTGGCGATTTTGCTCTAAGTCCTCTATCACTTTTGCTTCGTGGTCACCGTCGAAATCCTCGTTTTCGTTGGGGCAGATATCAAAAGCCCTCCTCCAGTGCTCTCGGAACGCTTCTTCAATTTCTTGGGGCTCCTTTTCCTTTTGATCTTCGTTCTGTAGTTTGATATTTTGCCTCGGCTTTCTCTTTTCCCTGGCGATGTTAGTTTTCTGCCATATTTTAGGAGGATTTAATTCATCATCTATGGCTTCCACTAAAAGGTGCCTTCTTCTGTTTCTTTCTATTTTTATTTCCTCTATTAGTTGGTCTTTCACGCGCCGCAGTTTTGCGCGGTCGCCTCTCTGAAGGCCAGATTTTCTATTTGGGCTGACCTGATTGGATGCGGTAAAGTTTTGTATGTACGTTGTAGCGGGAACATGTCCTTTAGTTGCACCGACAAGCGCTTCCATGATGTCGTCAATCTCCTGGTCTATTTCTCCTAGTGAAGCCTCAGTGAGATCTCTCTGAACGTAATTGGCGAGCTCTTCTTTGTAGCTGGTCCAATTGGCTTGTCTATATGATTTTCTTGGTGGGCACTTAACTTGAATGGGATGCATAGGTAAAGTCATCACCACAATTTCGTGGTCGCTAGTTGATGTAATTGAACTGAAGGCTCAGGGTTTCCAAAACTATATCTGGTTTTCTAGTACTATTTTGGCCCAGATATGTTGGAAATTCCGGTCCTAGACGCTCTACTATCCCTCTTTCCAATAGTTGGTCGAGGTTTCTTCCGGCTCTATTGTGGTTCGTGGTGTAGCCCGAGGCTCTCCTCCGGGCATTTAAGTTGCCCATGAAGACTGTTTGATCTCTTTGGCCAAATGTTGTTGTAAAGTTGTAGAGGGGCAAGAAGTCTCTCCTTAGGGGTTTGGTAGCCCGTTGCAACTATAAGATTTCCTGTGGCTATTTTAATGCTTATCGCTAGATATCCTTGTCAAGGTCTCTGAGTTTTTTAAAGCTTATATCATTACGGATTGCCATAGCGTCGCCAGCGTAGTTGATGTCATTTGTGGTGTTGGTAATTACAGTGTAATTGAACATACTGATTTTATTTCTTTCTGGGTCGATGTTTATCTCATTAAGCAAAATGATATCCGGGTCTTCTTTTAAGTATGCGTTGCTCAATGAGAATCTCTTCTTATTCCATCTAGCTATGTTGTGGCTTATTATTTTTAATTTTCTTGCGTGGGCCATTATTTATGTTTTTTCTCTGCTTCCTCTTCTCTCTGCTTTATATGCTTCACGCTCGATGGGAGATTTTGTTCTTCCACTTATTTTTTTCTTGAATTCCTCCTTCTTTAGCCTACAGCATAGTTCCTGCAGGATTTCTAAGTTGTCTGCTGTTATCATTGTCAATACCTCACGTTCTGAATACGGGCCTTCGTATTCATATTTATAGAGTCCCTTTTTAATACCTTGTGCCAGATCTTCGTTGTTATCGGGGAAGGGCTTTTGCTCAGAGGCGTAAGTCTTTAGGTTAAAGCCTTGCTGTTCTACTTCTCTTTCCTTCACAATTTTTGGGAGGGAGCTAGACTCGGTCCTTCTTGGGTTTGGTCTGCTGTGTTCATTTCCTTATTAGTGTTTTTGCTTGTGGCGACTTCTATCTCCATCTCTACTTCTTGTTCTTTTTTCTTAGTTTTGCTTAGTCTCGGGTCTCTATTCGTTGCCCTGTTGGTCTCTGTGGTTTTCTCTGCGCTAGGGGCTTTTTGCTGTTCTTGGGTTTTGTCTATATTTATTGGTTTATATTGGATACTCAATATATCCGCCGATGGTGGGATTTCGGGGAACCATATCTCATCTAAACCATTGTTTTTTAGTATTAGATTTAGTTCCTTTGAATATGAGCCTAGGTTTGCTACGTTCAACACGTGCGCGTGTAGAATATAAGCTAATATATTCAGAGATTCACCTAGTTTAACTTCGATGACGATTTTTAGTGGTTGGATTTTTTCGGCTGTGGCTTTAGCGACTTTAGCGAATGTAAGATTCTGCCTTTCTTCTTCTGCTCTAGCCCTTTTTCTTTTCTTATTCTCAATTTGCTCACGCTTCATCGGGCATGCCATTGCCAGGGTACGATGGTTTCCATTGCAGTTTAAACATTTTTTCGTCTGAGAATTACATTCCCGCCACGTATAGTTTTTCTCGCTGCACTCAGACTACCATTTTATATCTTATACCGGACAGTCCCTTGTGTTGTGCTTTTCGAGCGCGTAACAGTTGAAGCAAGTTAGTATACTGATAATTTATCTGTTTTTATTTGAACGGGCGTGATTTTTAGATTAAACGCGAGAATACCTGATTCCCTCGCCTTCACAGCCATATTTGTTTCGCGGAATATTACCTTTAATACGTGAGAATACTCCATAGTGTTTGCATGATTAATGAATTTTATTACTTGTTTGACTTTTTCCCATAGTTGTGCTCTCTCAATCTCTTCTTTTATCTCGTCCGCATTATGGTCTTCTATCCAAAAGGTCAATTTGGCTGTAGTATACAGTCTTCTGAACCTCTATTTGCGGGGGCACTTTAGCCTCTAATCCAATCCTTGTTAATTCCTCCGTAGCTTTTTCCCAAAGAATTTTATCCACATCTCTGTTGTTTTTTGCAAATCGCGATGTAGGAACTAGTGTAGTCTAGTAGCCTAACTAGCACTACACCGAGTAGTCCGTAGATTATCCGAAATACGTTAGTTCTGTCGGGGTTTTGCGAGCCTTTCTAGACGCGCAAAGGGACTCGTTTAGTGGTGTCCATCTTCTCACTAACCGGTTATTTTCTTTTTCTTCATCAGCCAAAGGGAAGAAAAGAGAGGAGGAAGATATAGCTTGCTGTCATATCCGTTTATTCTAATCCACTTATTCAGCTGGCGAGTCAGTATTCCCTACCTACCTAACTATATCCTAGCCCTAGCAGTGTTTGCTCCACCTGACTTGTTTCCGCCGCTCACACGGGATCTAACCCGTCCCAAGCTAAGCTCCGGCCTGCGCCAAGTTAGCCGCTCGGTTTAGATATGGCTCCTGAACAAGTAGGTATCTAAGGAGACTTCAAGCTTCCCTACCCGACTTGCCCTAAAGAGGGTGGATAGGAAAGTAAGAGTGCGTCTTTGTCGAGAGTCCAGTAATCATCTCGTCTGACAGTTAAGGTCTCTTCTGTCACTTCTTTCTTGAGTGAGGAACGATGCAAAAACAATGAAATCCGTTTTACAAAGTTAAAGGTGTCGATTGTGTATGATTCTTGGAAAGTAAGAAAAATTTATTCGCTATCCGGCTCAGGACTTTTCCTGATGGTGGGGTTCTTTATGTCCCAGGTGGTTGCAATAAACCTCTCAGTGTATGAGATCACGTGTTGTGCCCGGTTTGGGGCCAGGATTGTGATGTATACCCACTTAGAGAATAGTCAGTGCCCCGGAGTCATTTATATCTCCTCTCCTTCTTGATCAGAGTCTGTTTAGCCATGGTTGCTACGAGCCGGAAGGATGCTGAGTGTGTCTCCTGGTGGGTTCCAAGAAATGTAGAGAATGTGAGAAGCGATCGCGATTATGAGTGAGACAGCTAGTAAGCAAGTAATGTGTAGCCAGACTCACATTTACCTCTAACATTCTTACCCCGCCATGTGGGTACACTGTTTAAACTGTTACAATTGGTACCTGAAGGAGATGCACATCCGGCCTGAGATTAGGAAAGCCCTGTCTCTGGGTTGACGTAAACTCTCCGATGGGGCCTTGGAAATTTGTTAGGGCGCTTCCCCTTCGATCGATCGCAACGTTACTTTATCTTTATTTATATTTTTTATGTATTTTTTATTATTATTTTTAGGACTTTTTTATTATTTTTGCCCTTCTCCTCAACCTTTTTCCTACCCGAACCTTGTACCAAGTGGAACTGTTCTCATCTGGACAGAGTTTGGTTCGCTAGACATGGTGCCTGGGTGGATTGTATGCCATTCTGCGATCACTACTAACCAGGATTCGATAATAAGAGGTGATAACCCAACATAACATACTTGTTAGGGGACACGCTTTTCTCTACTTCCCTTTATTATATACCCGCCAACCCCCTTCCGAAATCTTTCTTGTATTCACAGAGTTTCTGGCTGCTTGGCGCACCTTTTTACTCTTATGGGTCATTAGTGGAATAGCAGTGTAAGGCAAGTATTAGGCATGGTGTGTTGGGCCGTCGATTATGCTCCCATTCCTCCAGTACACAGTTAAAGTTGCGATGACAATATATTTTTTGTTCAAAGCTCGAGGATAATTTCGCTTGAGTGGCGGACTTGGTTTTCAAGGCCCATTTTAGCTCGAACTCGTGGGCAATTATTTGTAAATAATCTTATTTTTAAATTTTCTGATCGTATCGAGAATTTAATCTAAGCCTCTAAAGGCATTCCAAAGTCATAGAATCTACATCCCATGCATTTTCTTTCTTTTTTATGTGATTATGGCTAAAACTGAAATAGTGGTAGAGCGGGAATGAATGTCAAGCCGTCTCTGGCCCGGCCTCACCATACATAGCTGTCGGATAGGAAGAAGTAACACGAACCAACACTTGGAGTTGTTGATGGGCTCCCCCTCTCAGCATCTTCATTCGGTAAAGGGGCTACCCTTTTGCTATATTTGAATCCCACTGAAGGCAGCTTCACTTCAGTATAATGGGTCCCCCTCCCCCTGTGCGTTCTCAGGATCCCCTTCAAAGTTCTTTCACCGAAAAGGAGGTTTACTCCTCTCCCACACCTAAGGCTGAGGTGGATTCCCCCACACCCCGTTCTTGGGAGAATCCATCTTTGCACCAACAGCGGTCTCTCTTTCGCTCTTACAGAGCACTGCCAAGAGAACACGCGAGCGGTGATGCCATTGTGCCTCTAAATGTTCAGTAAATTCCCTTAATACGGGGAATCTATCAAGTTATCTTTTTTTCTCTATGAAAAGAGTACACTTGTGGGACGTAGTGCAATTCAATCGAGTTCTTTCTTGAACCAACCGTAAGTGGATGTGAGATGTAACATGGGCAACCTTGTTACATCTGACATCTAGATGATAGTGTACCCTCCCTCCACAATGCACACAGTTTGGCCTTCGGGCCCCAGTAAATACATGAAAATTTGCAGTTGTATGTCTTCCACACATTTCACTGCCTTTATCTCTTCCTTTCATTAGAGATATCTCCTTTACTAACTATGTGAAAAATGCCCTCGTTGGTATTTCGCTCAAAAATCAACAAAATTATTTCCTGAGCTTATTGGCTAAGATTACTTGGTACCACAGACTATATACCACCCTTTTGGTTAAAATATTAAGTCTTAAGGAGCTTCTTATGCGCTAACTTTCCCAACATCTTGACGAGAGTGGGATCACTATCATTTGTTGTCCCTGGTGGCACCAGATTGTGGTATCTCAGACTTTCTTTGAGGGGACGAGCCTCTTCCATACTAATTGTGTTTCTTTAAATATTGTTATTAGCGCTCTCTAGAGGCGAGAGAAGCTCGATTCTATTTGCGTATCTGAAGATACTTTTGTGTGTTTTTATTTTTTCCTGTTATTTGTTCTCAACTTTTTCATTGAACTTGTTGGAGTTTTTCTCTGTTACCTTATTTTCCATCTATGTTGCGTCGTGGATGACTAACAGAGAGGCTATATAGAATAAAAAAAAAACAGTGCACACGGTCAGTCCAGGAGCTAGACCTTAGCCTACCTGTTCGAATTGCTGGACATTTTTGGCTTTAATATTAAGGAATTCAGGCATTTCTGTGTTGAATAAGCTTCATTTTCCTTCTTTGGTGTTTCCATGTGTTCTGATAGAGAAGTGCAATTCGAATAGCATGTGATCGATAGCCCCATAGAAGCGAATTTGGCGGTAGGTGATGCCAATGAGTTCATTATCGACAACCTCCTCACTGCTTTGGGCTTGGCTTCTCTTCTTCAAACCGCTGTGTTCTTCCTTAGTTATAAACCGAGCACGAGACTGCCATAAGATAGTAATCGATATGTCTAGAGGAACCTCACGTCTATGATTCCTTTTCATTACAGAATAAGTCTCCAAAACGCGCTAGCATATCATGCTTCACTCATTGGGAGAGCGTGTCCAAAGGATCATGGGAAGGTTTCCCCAAGACACCCATAAAGTTCTTCAGTTAAGCGGTATCACATGTCAGGCTCTATTATCGTAGTCGTTTCCTTTACGATTGCTCTAGCCACACTCTAAGGATGGGATGCTACTCCACCAGCATTCCAAGCAAGTAGTAATATTTCAATTATCCCCAGAGTTCACCTAACCTAGAGAGGCTAAGAACCATTCAAAGACTTGTTTTCTTATCCACTCTAAATCAGATGCCATATTCTGACTATAGATAGATTGCTATATATGCGTGATTTTTTACTTCACAATCAGCAATTTGACACTGCATTTTTTCATTGAAAAGGCTTATGATACTGTGTGACGAAGTAGTTTTATGAAAATCTTCTATTTTATGAGATTCAGGGAACGCTATTCACTTTGTGTTTTCGTTCTTCTAAGATCGTCGATTCCGAGAACGGGTGGTGAGAGAACTCTTATTGCCAGTAAGGCAAGAATAAATTGTCCTGAATTGCAAATTGCAGATGCTCTTTACGAAGAACATCTGCAGTATCATTTTGGTACTACCGGAAGATTTTCTGTAGTGGAGCTTTCTATCTATTTCTCAGGTTAATATATCTACCTACCATTGAGCGCCAACTCCAACATCCTCTGAAACGAGTTACATATTATGGAGAAATACTAGGCTTTATGTTTTCTATTGCTGATACTAAGCTACTGCACATTTTCGGCATTCTTGTGCACCAATCCTTCCCAGACCTTTTGATTAATTAGGCTTGCATAGACGTAGTAGACTTGCAATAATTCTTTGTTCTTGTTTTGAGTGAACACCTCACTTAAGAGAACATTCGCAGTCTTAGCGCCCCTTAGTTGCCTCGCTTTGTAAATTATTTGCTGTGACAATCAGTACGTGAGATGATGATAGGGTCACTCTAATGTCTTTTATTGATCTAGTGTTTGTTTTTAATTTTAATACAGGTGCTAACTCTAAGCCGCTGGATTATATTTTCAATAAGGGATGGTTGATTTGATTCAATATAAAGGTCATCGTTTATCGACTGCTGCCTTCTCTAGGTCCCCTATAGAAAGCCTTTTTGTCGACAATAGAGATATGTCACTCACCTTATGTCGGGCAGACTACATGATACGCTTGTATACGTGACATCAGCTATCTCCTATTCGCCAACATCTTCCTTTTCGTTGCGTTCATGACGAGGACAATCCTTCGACAGTTAGGTCTAGTCCTATCTGTCGAGGATACTATTCATTCTGCCCTAAATTAATATGATTTTGGCACAATCATGAAGTGTGGTGCTGTATTATGGAAGACCACCAATAACTATACTATTAAATCTTTTAAAATTCTTTTTTACGCGCTTTCACCTACCCATTTGCAATATTCATTTCTGCCAAGAGAAGAATCCTAGCGTTCACCAACATTATATCACACTACCTACCTTCTGCTAAATTTGGAATCTTTTCTCTTCCATCTTTCTCTTTTTTCCCGTTTCTCTTATTCTTTATTGCAGAGCTTTTATCTCTCACTCAACCCATAACTTGTTTTCTTGTTCTTATCTCATCCTATAATGTTGGGATTGTAAAATAATCTAAACATATACCCTCCTATTATTCCTTGAAAGGCTTCGAATGCTGGAGCCCTTTATATAAGCAATATTTTAGTTTTATTTACCGAAACTATAACTGATAAACTCAATTGGTTACATAATTTATGTTTTATGTATAGAGGCATTATGGTGTTGGAGATGAGGCTAAACGTTAACTTCTACCTTAGTGTAATGAGAGGTAAGGCTCAAACGAATTTTTTATCTTCACAAATCTCAAAGTTTTAAAGCGGAATGATATTACGCTAAAAAAATGGTAAATATTAAAGTTAGGTTTCTAAGGATTGTTTAAAATTAATTAAACTCTACCTTACATGTAGAGAAAAAGCTCAAAATGGGGTTTTCTTTATCCCAAAGGATCCGACATGCCTGTCGTCAATTTAAATGGCCGTTATATTAGTGTTTAGTTTGCACTATTAATATAATGTTTTTAACTTCAATTTATTAATTTGTATATGGTTAATCTTTTCAATATCCAGTATTGAAATATTACCACGTAAATAATTCCAAAGTAAATTAGGTTATCCACTTTCCCATTCATAAAGATGCTGTATCGTCATCAATCCCACCAATGTCTAAGAAAACGAGCAGGTTGAAAAGAGAAGTCATTTGACAATTCTTTTTCGTTGGGGAAAATCAGTCTCGACGAGCTGATACCGAAGGTGCATCTTATAAGGATGTCACTTCAAATCAAGTTTAACAATGTGATTAAATGAATATTTTAACATTTCCATTCTATTATTTCTGGCAGATTCATTGCTTCGGTTAATACTCTCTTGCATGGACCACAATGGCTTTTGTTTATATTTGGCAAGTAACCTCCGTTCTATACTTCTGAACGTTGTTCCAAATGGTGTATTTAGTTGGACACTGTCCATTATGAAAACGCAGCCTAAAAATATCTTGTACCTGCTTAATGCCTTTACTCTCGAGCCAACTTATGACCACGAATATTCGTACTTCTTTTGTTAAGTGCATGGTGGATTTTTGCATGGTAAATGGTCATTAAAGATAGAAAATGTGCATAAAATAGTACAAGAGGGTTTAGGTAGAAAATGTTTTTTTTATGGAGAGTGTTATGGAGAGAATAGATGTGTCACTACATGTACAATTGCTTCCCTTATGCCTCTTTCGAGCTCTTTTGTATCGTTAGTGAGCATTTAAGCCTTTGTATTCAGATTCTGAGTTAATTTTGTCTATAGAGCTTATGTTCTTTTTGTATACATATATTCTCTTTTGATTGTTTTTTATTGTACATACATTAATCTTTATTTTTCGTTGTTGTTTTTCCTTAATTTTACACCTTATTTTGTTCCCGTTTCTTTTTTCGCTTTCAGATCTCTTGATTTCATTGTCCACTCCTGATCCTTTTTTTATTGTCCACTTTGTAGTTTTACTGAATTTTATATTTTGTGCTCATATCTAGGTATATGTATACATACACTTTTAAATTATTTGTCTTAATTATAAAGTTATTTATTTGTTTGAAGTTTTAATTGTCAATAAAAGTAGTTTCCATTTCTTTTACTTCTTGCCGGGAATATTTTTACATATTTTGTGTTCATACACAAAACATAGAATCTTTTTGAACAAACAAAATAAAAAAATAAAGATAAAAGATGGTAAACATCTTTTACATATACAGATTGCCATGCACGTAGTTTGCTGCTTTCATTTTCACGTTAAAGTTTAGTGAAAGGAGATTTAAGATCGATTCCGCTAACTCATCCTGAATTATCCATAAATGAGATGTTAATCTTAAATTGAGGTTGCGTAAGGTGCCTAATCTTTGATTAAACGACTTTTGGCGTCTTATTTTGAATTCATTTCCGGCCAGATGCCCATTTTTGAAATGAAGATGCTTAAGGTGCCTATTCCTGAATTGCACGCCTTCAGGTGCATTATATTTAATTTATCCGATCATAACGTTATTTATCTTATGTTGTTTTCCAGTTTACGGTTATTTTATGTTTTGAGGGGCTTTGTTGCTGCCTCTTTGTCTGGTGACCTACTCTCCCCGATCTTTTTTTATTAATTGGCTGTGCTATGAGTTAAAGCAAGAGTGAGCTGATATCAGACCGTGAATTAACGCTGCTAGTCTATCTTCCTCACTTAAATCTGCCTCGAGTTATTCCTTCTATAATTGCTTTGGTTTCGGGACCGCTGCCGACACTGATACATATATCTTCATATCCAGGGTAGTTGGACAGGTGGACTTTGTTTGGTTTCGTTTGCCGGACTCGTTTCCTAGGTGGTTTTTTGAGCAGAAGCATTTTTCTCTTGACACGTTTGTTAAGTTTCCATTTGGTCATGTTTTATACGCTTAGTAAATTGAGGGTCTCTCGATTTGTAGCTAGATCTTTTCGTTGCTTCGAGTTTGCTTACTACTAGTTATATGTATAAATCACTTACGGGGTGTTGTTTCGGAACCACATCGGTTTTATTCCGTTTTGTACTACCTATTTTTATAGCACCCGTCCGTTATAAATGGATGTTAGGGCAAATGGGGACCACTCCGACCCATAGCTAGCTATTTAGTAATAACTACTGATCTAACCCTAAGTGTAGTTAGTGACCTATACCATTCAAAAGGGCATGTAAAGCTACATTTGTTGTTTTATTTTCGTTAATTTCGCACATTACTAAATCTGATTTCATCGATCATGTTGAAGGAGTGTCTTTCCTTTGCTTGGGGACTTTGCTACTTGCGCGTGTATAGTATTCGCCGTCTGTTCTTCTTCTCTACAATTTTACATTTTTTTTACTAGCAAACTTTATTAATTAGGCCTTATATTGATAGTGTGCGATAAGGCTTCCCGCAATTCAGACATTTTTGTTATTCCCGTTTGTACACACTCTCCAGTTGTAACAAGGAGTTCCAAGGAAAGAAAGTACCCTAGAAGACCTTACGGTCCATTCAAAGAGGGTACCCTTGCACTAGCAGTCGAGCGGGCACATCTCTGCTCAAATGCTTTACGTCCTTAAACGGCAACTTTTCAAGACCCTGTCTAGTCTTGACTTAAACTGGTCAACAGATTCACTGCTGAAAACTTCCACTGGAAGTGCGTTCCGACTACCACAGATATGGACGTGAAATATTGTCCACACAGATCGCGGTTGTAACGCTTCAGTTCAAGTTTAAAGCCGTGATTTTTTGTTCTGCTCTCAACAAGTGTAAAAATATCCCTGTAGTCAACATTGTCGAACCCTCCAAGTATTTTGAAAATTTCGATAAGCTGACCACGCAGTCTACGGGTTTCCAACAACAACAGATCTAATTCCCTAAATCTATCTTCATAACTTTTAATGTCTGATAGAGGGAATCAGTTAGGTTGCCCTGGCTTGCACGCGTTCCAATCTCGCGATGTCCTTTCGAAATGAACGACTCCAAAATTGTACAGCATACTCCAGGTGCGGTCGGAAAAGTGAGTTGTACAAACACAGTACAATCTCCTTGTTCAGATATCTAAACTGGCGCTTTATGTAGCCTAGCATCCTTTGGAAATTTTTTCGAGAACTTGAAGTCACTAGTGAATGTTACACCTAAGTCCTTCTCAGTGTCGGTGGATTCAATAGCAGTTCTCTTAAGGATATACTGAGATTGGGAATTTCTGTGGCCGGTATGCATCACTTTGCATTTGTTCACGTTAAAAGGCATTTGCCACGTGTTCGACCACTCCCCAATCCTCCGAAGATCTTCCTGCAGGCGGGCAGTATTTCTATCATTTTCAACGTTCATACAAAGCTTGGTATCTTCGGCAAATTTGGAAATCTTGGCAACCATGTCACCGTCCATGTTGTTGACGTAGAGAATGAATAGTAGTGATCCCAGGACAGAACCTTGAGGCACCCCGCTAGTAACACGGGCACCCACTCAGAAGCCTGCCCATTCAGCACCACTCGTTGCCTTCTGCCACTTAGCCAGTTTTCTATCCAGCCGGCTACTTTTCCGTTTATGCCCAGCGCTCGCACTTTCCGGAGAAGGCGGCGGTGTGGTACCTTATCAAAGGCTTTCTGAAAGTCTAAGTACACCACATCCACCGCCTTGTCCCGATCGTGCTTAGTGAACACGAAGTGGAAGAATTTCACAAGGTTCGTCAGGCATGACCGTTGCCTTCAGAAGCAGTGCTGGGAACTCCTCAGTAGCAGCTTTGACTCTAAATGCGACATCATTTTGTCCACCATCATGCTTTCCATGAGTTTACCGACTATCGAAATCAGACTGGTAGGTCGGTAGTTAGACGGTTGGCTACGGTCTCCTTTCTTGAAGAGAGGAGTCACCTCCGCTCCACGCCAGTCTCTAGGAACACATTTGGTCCGGATTGACATGTTGAAGATTGCGCTCAGGTGTGGTGACACTTGATCGCGCACTTCTTTCAACACTTTAGGTAGAAACCCATCCGAAACAGGTGACTTATTCATCATTAGGTCAGTCATCTTCTTTTCTATTTCTCCTTCGGTGAAGTCCATATCCTCCAGCTTTTCCCCCTGAAGAGAAGTAGTCGTTGAGGAGGTTATCATTTTCTGCAGCTAAGTGCTTTAATGTCCTCTCCTCATTCCTCAAAGGGCCAATCGTTCGACGGATTGGTTTACGGCTGTTTACATATCCAAAAAACTCCTTGGGATTCTCTTTACCCGCCACTCCGAGTTCCTCTGATCGCTTAGCCGCCCTTATGCTGGACTTAACGCTCCTGGCACATCCATTGAACTGGGACATTCTAAACATATAAGGTGGTCTGAAACTCTTGTCACCCCCTACCGAAAAGTAATAAGAACAATAAAGGAACATTATAATAAGATGAAACACATTTACTGGTTTTAGTGTATTCACTTTCAGTAGAGGGACAATATAATAATATCAAACGCATCTGAAATATAAAATAGAACAATATTGATATGGGTTGGCAAGATTTTCGAACCCCCCGTACTTTTTTAAATTTGCAGTCTTTTGTTGCGTGTTGTTCTAAGGCACGGGCGGGCAACCTTTTCAGAGTGAGGGCCAGATGAGACTTTTGGGACTAGGCCACCGGCCTGCAGGCCGGAGTGACAAACGAATTTCCCAAAGTGGTCTTATATATATATATATATATATATATATATATATATATATATATATATATATATATATATATATATATATATATATATATATATATAATATATATAATATATATATACACTAGAATACAGTATACGAGAATTTTATTAAATTGCCTCCTCTACAACTTTGGTCTGTCTTTATGAAATCTTGCGTATCTGTGAGGGAAATGCATTTTTGTCTCATTTTGTACTCATTTTTGCTGCCAGACACAAGACTCATTCCCCTCTCCGTATACGAGTCTACTGAGACAAATGATGTTTGGTAGAATTGCAATCTTAATGCCGAGCAATGTGGCGGGCCAGATGCACCTTCTCGGGGCGGAGGTTACTTGCCCCAGTTCTAAAGCATATTATGAAAAACATAATTGTATCAACACGAACGTTTCCTTTTTAATACTCGGGTATGTTACCTTAGTACAAAACATAATAAGTCCTTATTCTGAAGTTTTGGTGGCCCTCTCTATTGTCTGAAATGTGGTTTTAAATAAATGAGGAGCATAATCACTACCCTCAATCTTTTTAAATTTCACCATTATTAAAGCAAAATTGATCAAACTTCTACCATTTAAAAATAAGTATTAAACAAAATAAAGTTTACATAATGCATAAAATATATATATTTTTAATTATATTAATATAAATTTCGGTTCCCTTTTTATGGGACATATTGTATATCTTTGAAACGATCAATCAAATTAACATTTGGTCTTAAAGGATTAACTCTCTTTTTTACTATTTCGGGTATCTACTATATAAAAACATAGATTTTGCATGGTATTTGTCTTCTAAGATTTGAAGAATGGAAATAAATGCCTTAAGTCGTGTAGTAGATCACTGCTACTCCCAGTCGGCCGTTTCTTCTATACGATATGAATAATTAGCTCTTTAATTTTCGGGGGCATAAGAAGATGGGTATAAAGGTTTTTTGAAGTGCATTGTATCCTGGGAAGATATTGAGATTAGTTAAGTGAGGTATGATATTCTTTCGATATACATTGGCTGGTAGCTCAGTGGCGAGGATCCCCAATCGGAAATTCCGAGAATGGTTCGACCTGCGGCCGGAGCATTTGTTCAAAAGCATTTTCAAGACATTAGTTTTTTTCTGAAACATTTTATTTCTGCTTCGTTTGTGAAATAATCGTACAAAATATATTATCTGGGTATTCTATATGATTATATTCAAATAATTTATTTTTATTCTAGTTGCCTGCCTTACAAGGCCTCCATCAAAGCTTATAGATCAATGACTGGCATTTCATCTTTAAAGAAACTGAAAACGGACAGGAACGTTCTTTCTACAGTTGAAGTTCAACCTTAGCAGTGTATAAAACAAATTAAATCTTCGTCCTTTGCTACTCTCTTGTTATTTTTCTTTTTTGTTCCTGTTTAAAAGGATTTAATTTTGTGTATTTAAAAAATTCAGCATTTATTTTAATTCGATGATTTTACCTACAGGTATTATCTTGCCTATTTTGCATAATTTTACTTCGTAATTTACAATTACGTGCATTATTTTGTATTTTAAGTAAGGTTTTCACTGTTTTAGAAACCAATCAAATGAATTTGCGACGTAACAAGGAATAGAGAAAATGATTAGTATCTAATGTTTTTCGTTTTAATTTTCATAAATACAGCTTTGAAGTATTGTAATCTATTGAGTTCTGTAATCTTCCTTAATTATTTATCCCAAATCTATAAGTAAATGAGATAATAAGATACTAATATTTACAAATTTACGATCGGAATCTTTATAATATTGATTTATCTCAATTCTGTATACCATTCGTGAGGTATTGAATTTTTGTTTTAGTCATCACGTAAATTACGACAATTTTTAGGTTTTCTCGAAAGCCATTTTGTATATTTTAAATATAAGTCCAGGGTGCCTATATTAGAGATTATTGTTTGCATTAAACTATATTTTAAGAGTTTACACTATAACTCAGTAAAAGACTTCCACGATCTATTTTTTTTAGTTATTAAAATGTAAATTAATAAATGGGCTGTTTACTATTCCAGAGATGAAAATCAATGCACATTTCATCAGACTTAAAATCTAGGATTTTAGCTTTAAATGACTATAATTTCCTATGATTTTTGCTGATTTTTTTAACTATTCCGACCTCGTCTGAAGTGAAATATTTTAACCTTCCACAAGGTCATTAAATTTAATACCTTTGACCAACGTCCAATGCTAATCTGTATATATTTCTTTTGAATTTGGTAATAGTCTTTTGGCTGGTCTGTAACTTCTTAGGGAAAAGAACTCTCTACACCATAGTCCTCTTCTCCCTCTCATAAATCTCATGTTATCCCCTTTCTTTAATATATCAGCTATCCTCTTTCACTCTTCTCTTCCTTTTTCTTTTATTCATTTATTATTCCTTCCGCAAAACGTGATTAAACTTTTTCTCCCTCAATTGGATCTGTCATCGTCAATTCCAAAAGATATCCTTTTTCTGGTCATTTAATTTTAAGTTTCTAAAATGAAAAAAAATATATATTTTCATTTTTGTTGTTTAATTTGAATGAAAGTATGTTTTTATTTTTTCTTATTTTGATAAACATGCATGGACATATTTAGATGTACGGAATGTTTTGTATTAAGTTTTAAGAATAAAATTTTAAAAAAGCGACAGATCTCTACCTTCGTACGAAACAGTATTCAAGGGATTCTGAAGTTAATCGTCCATTGGCTTTGATAGTAAACAGGAGTCGAATCTGAAGAAATAGGGTCCTCTTAATCCTCTAGTATGGGAAGCATTTTACTTAGGCCATATAGCTACAACGTATTTATAATTTTTAGACCTCCATCCTATTTCGAGCCTCTTTTAAAGAGACGGTGATGATGCCCTCGATAATTTTCGCTGTTCATACTTTTCCTATCATCAAATTAATAAAAGGTAACCCCATGTGAGGAGAAATATCTTGTAATAGTAGAGCTGCTAATTTGGTTAAGGTCTAACAAGGATTGCAATGACGGATTACAACGTCCTAGCACGCAACAGTGTACTCCTCTCTCCTATACTGGTATTACTGGGAAATCGTGGCAGAAGAGGAAGGACGATAAGTCAGCCAAACCTTTAATAATCTCTTTACTCACTCATTACACTTTAGTTGCGATAGAATTAACCTTAATCAATCGGTAACTTTGCCCTCGCTGGTAGCCGCCATAAGAAATCCTCTTAATGAAAAAAAATTTAAAAGTTTGGATCTCTTGAAAAGGAAATTGGTCGATTCAAAAGCTTCTGCTCCTTAAGGGAAATAAAAATATTTCCCTCTTAAATTGTAATTAATCAGGTTTTAACGAAGGATCATTACAAATGAGTATCTTTCCGAATGATCTGTTGACCACAGAATCTAAGCAATTATTTTGCTTTTGAAGTTCAAGGGGAAAAATGGCCGTGTGGTGGCAAGTAAAACATGTGAAGATTAAATTCTCCAAATATTATCCCCCGTAAGGGGCGCGGCGATTTGCCATCCTGGCCGCCGTGCTGACGGGATCCAGCGCTCCGTCCGGCCCCAGCTTAGCCTCTCTTCCTTCCTTCAAAATACTTGTTTCCTCTCTTTTCACACAACCTCTCCCACAACTTTCTCTGGTCAGCCTCTAATTTCACAGGGTAGATGCTGACCTTCCTTTCAGCAAACTGTCCCGCATCGGGGCTGAAGGGGTGGGGGACAATGTTCCCTAACCCCTGAGCTCCGGTCTGGGGTGGCTGGTTTTTAACAACCTGCTTTATCCCCACCCATACCTTCCTCACATCCCTTTTCCTCTCCTCTTCACAATCTATTATTTTTTACGCCGTGTCCAAGGTGGAGCCGATATGCCGATGGACTGCCAGGCCACCAGGCGGGAGGGGTGTTCCCAAATGGCGGCGCCTGGCTCTACCGGGCCTGCAAGCACCTCTTGCAGTGCGGGCAACTGCAAGAGGTGATGAGCTATTGCGTCCCGTGGAAAAAAATAGAGTCACCATGCCCATGGATGAATCAATAAAACCTAAAACCCCTTTAACTCCCCCTTGCTCATCGACAGAGCCGCCCTCGGGCAGCTCCAGCAAAAAAATAGAGGTCCCCCCCCCTGTGCTTGCACAGGGGACCCTCCATATTTCTCTAACGGGAGAGGAGGCTTACTCTTCTCCTTCGCCTACGGGTGCAGGGGACTTTCCCTCACCCCCTTCTCTGGAATTGCTTTCGGGCACCTCCCTTTTCCCAGCGGCAGTCCCCTCTTTTCTTTCCAAGGGGACTGCCAAGAAAGCCAGCAGGCAGCCCTTAGCCAGCTGCTCCCCATCAAAGCGGCTAGGTAGGGCAAACCTTCTTAGGGGGGAGAGGGAAGCCAGGCCCCTTCGGTCGCTTCCCTCAAAAGACCTGCTGGCAAGAATTTTAAACCTTGCTGGGGTCAAGGCCTGTGCCTCCCCACACAAGACTGGCAACACTGCCAAGGGGACCTGCGATGTCCTGGGAGGGGATGGCCAACTGGAGGCCCCTCCTGTGATAAACAGGGTCCTTGAGGAGACCCAGCCTCAGACGGTAGGGCCTTCCATGGGGGGGAATTCGGGCTCGGCGCCAAGCACCGAACCCGAATCCGCCCCTATGCAAGGTCCTTCTCAAATGGCTGAGGGCTCCGAGGCAGTAAAAGGAGGGAAGGGATCTCCTCCGACAGGTGCCCCTACGACAACCAGGACCTTCTCCATTTCGGAGAGGTGCCTGGCTGAGGCCGGTCCATCTGGCCTAGGGGCTTATGCCGGTGGAGGTGAAAAGCGGGTTCATTCCCCGCCCTCCTCTCCAAAAAAGAAAAAAACAAAGAAGACTAAAAAGACGAAAAAGACTCGGGGCTCCTCTCCATCCGCGGGGGCTGCGGGGACGGATGGGTCTGCTACCACTTTGGTATGCGACCAAGCCAAGATCGGCACATCCGGCCCCTCTACCCCCTCGTGTGCGGAGCCCCTGACCAAGACTAACACCAAGAGTGCACAGGGCGGAGCCTCGATGACATCGGGGCCCCTCATTCAGAGGTTACCTGGCGTTTTCGAGCCCGCTGGCTTCAAACGCTTCCTCGTTATTCGCTGCACTGATAGCAACATGTTGTCCAAGGGCAACATGATCCATCAGAGGAGAGGATTAGCTAGGGCAATTGGTAAAGAGCCGAAGGTGACCCGTTTCTCGGACGGCAGCCTTCTGGCGAATGCGGCGAATCCCGCCGAGGTGGCCAAGATAAGTGCTCTTCGGACACTTCATGGCACCCCGGTGAGTGTGACGCCGCACTCTACCATGAACTTTGTGAAAGGAGTAATTTATGTGAGGGAACTCGTTGACTACTCCATTGAGGACATCACCCTAGAGCTGACCGACCATGGGGCGGTCAAGGTCGAACGTGTGATGAGAAAACAGGGAGGGGCCTCGAGACCCACCCCTACACTCTTCGTCACGTTCGACTGTGACAAGCTCCCTGAGTCAGTGCGTGCCGGTTGGTACCGCTACCGCGTGAAGGCATTCGTGCCACTGCCGCGGCGGTGCTATTACTGTCACCGCTTCGGCCATACGAATCGCTCATGTAGACGTGCAAAGTCGGGGTCACCCGAAGTCTGTGTAAATTGCTCCAAGGTCGCACACGATAAGTCTAAATCGTGTGTGGCCAAGTGTGTCAATTGCGGAGAGCCGCACCCTGCTTCTTCGAAGCAATGTGGTGCATATCTCCTGGCCGTTCAGGCCCAGGATAGACTCTCATTCCGCGAGGCTAAGTACTTGGTCCTGGCGCGCCTAGCTCTGCCTGGGACGTCATATGCCTCAGTAGTTCGATAGGCACCCTCTGCTCCTGGCCCATCCCGGCCAACGAGCATGGTTGTTTCCGCGCTTATTCGGAGCCCTTCTGCGGGCTCTACCCAACCCGGGCGCTCCCTTGGTAAAGCTGGCGCAAAAAGGGTTCATACCCAGCCCCGGTTAAAACCCGGTTCTCCCCCTTCTTTCCCCAGCGTGCCTGTTTCCCGCAAGGCGAAACGGCCACGCGCCTCCACCGAGTCGTTAGACTCACAGGAGGCAACACCCCTGAAGTTGGTCGCTAGGCAATCTTCAGGGGTTCCTAAAGCTGTCCCCCGAAAGAAGGACAGCAACAAAGGAGCTTCGGCTCCTTCGCCCACGCCCCGAGGTGGAGCGAGTGGCTCGGAGACGGTAATTCCTCGAAAAGAGGCCCCCCCCCCGCCTCCAAAGCCGCAGCGCCCGCCTAAGGTTTCGAGGCGGAGGGAGGAAAAGACTCGCATGGCGAGCCCAACCTCCCCCAATAAGTCCTCGAAGGCGACAGCGCCTCTAGCGCTTTGTCCGGCCAACAGCGCCCGGGGTTCTGCCCCCGGGAAGCGTACGGCTATTCCCGTGAGGGTCTTCAATTCGAGGAGGGCCCCCGCGTCTCCTCCGAGCTAGGCCTGGAGGGCATATTACTTCAATGGAATTGCCGTGGACTCCGGGCCAACTGGGAGGAGCTGCGGAGGCTCGCCTCGTCCCGTTCCCCGTTAGCTATTTTTTTGCAGGAGTCCATGCTAGGCGCGTGCCCCCTGCCTGCCCTCCCGGGGTATAAGGGTCTTGCGACCCCACCACCGCGGGATGGCCGGGCTGGGGGATGCGCGGTTTACACCCGGCATGATGTCTCCGTTCTTCCTTTCTCTTTAGATACCTCCTTTCAGGCAGTGGCTGTGCAGCTGCAACTGGATAGGAGGTATACTATCATTTCTGCGTACATTCCACCGTCAGCTGACTTCGACGCGGGGGACTTCCGCCGCGTCGTGGCACGGTTGCCAAGGCCCTATCTCTTGCTTGGAGATCTGAACGGCAGGCATCCTCTCTGGTGACATTACTCCATAAATCCCAGGGGACAAGTCCTTGCCGATCTGATCGAAGAGCTTGAGATGGGTGTCCCAAACGTGGATGAGTTTACGCATCACTGTCCGAGAACCGCTTCATTTTCTTGCCTTGACCTATCTTTGTGCTCTTCGGATGCACAGCCTGATTTTGATTGGGGGGTGGTCGATGACCTCCATGGTAGTGATCACTTTCCCATTCAAATATCATTTTCAGGGCAACTGCCGCCTGAGAGACCACCTCGGTGGTGCTTGGCGCGGGCGCGGTGGCCTGCATTTCAGGAAATGACTGAATTCTCTATCTCAGTCGAGGAGTTTAGGTCGGTAGATGAGGCGTTGAGTTCTTCTCCGGCAACCTCATCGCCGTGGGCCTGACTACTATTCCTAGGACGTCTGGCCGTTTTGCACGCCGACCACTCCCATGGTGGTCGGCCGAGTGTGAGACGGCCCTCAAACAGAAGCGTTATGCCTACATGCGCTATAAGCGCCGCCCGAACGATTTCACTGTCGCTAAATTTCGTCGGGCTAGGGCTAGGTTCCGGTATATTTCAAAGCACGCCCGCCGCTCTTCTTGGCGGGCATACGTGTCTTCACTTAACGGGAAGACCCCTTTAGCTGAGGTGTGAAAGCGAGTCAAAAGGATTCGGGGCAAGTTCTCGCAGGACCCCCCTCCCGTTCTCCAGGAGAATGGGACCGCAATCTCGGACCCCGCGTCCGTTTCGGAATCCTTAGCGACCGCTTTCTCCGCATTCTCTAGCCGTGATGCTGTTCCGCCAGCATTCAATGCACGTCGTGATGTCGCGGAAGGCCGCCGGCTGGACTTTACCTCCAGAGGCGGAGAACCCTTCAACGACAAGTTTACTGTGAGTGAGTTGCGTTCCGGTCTCGCTTCGTGCGCGGACACCGCCCATGGTCCGGACGATGTCCCGTACGCCATGCTTCGACACCTGGGTGAGCAAGGCATGGCCTTTCTGTTAGATCTGTTCAACAGGATCTGGGTGGAAGGTCTTCTCCCAGACTCCTGGCGAATCGCTACTGTGCTCGCCTTTCGCAAGCCGGTGAGGGATCACTCTACTCCGACCGGTTTCCGCCCAATCTCTCTAACCTCTTGCGTGTGCAAGTTGATGGAGAAATTGGTAAATGTTAGATTAGCCTATTTCCTGGACAGCGGAGGCCATCTGTCTTCTGCACAGTGCGGCTTCCGTAAGTTTCACTCCACGTCGGATGCTCTGCTCCGACTGGAAAATGCCGTCTGCGAGGCTTTCCTTCGTAGACAGCACTACGCCATGCTCTTTTTCGATCTGGAGAAGGCCTATGATACCGCATGGCGATGCGGTATCATGGAGACTCTCCACACGATGTGGGCGAGGGGACGCCTCCCAATGTTTATATCTTAATTTTTGCGAGATCGTCGATTCCACGTACGGGTGGGGGGAGCCCTCTCTGCCCCAAAGGAGCAGAAAGAGGGTGTCCCGCAGGAAAGTGTCCTCAGTGGCACAATCTTTGCCCTGAGCATCAACGGCATCACCTCGGTGCTGCCAGAAGATGTTCTCGCTACGCTCTACGTGGACGACCTTTCGATCTCTTTTGGCGCGGCCCAGATGCCAACTCTGGAGCGTCGACTCCAACAGGCATTGAACCGCGTCTCTCGCTATGCCGAAGCGCACAGGTTTCGGTTTTCTTTGGCCAAGACTAAGGTGGTGCTTTTCTGCCGCCATCCACGGCTTCACCCCGACCCAGATTTGTTTCTTAATGGGGTGCGCCTGGATGTGGTTGTGTCGCACCGTTTCCTTGGTCTTGTATTCGACCGACGCTTCACTTGGGAGGCTCATATTCGCAGCCTTAGGGTCTATTGTACTCGCGCCATGGACATTCTCCGTTCCGTGACGTTCAGCGCTTGGGGCGCTAAAAGGGATACCGCCTTACCTGTTTATCGATCCTTTGTTCGCTCGAAGCTCGACTACGGATGCGAGTTTTATGCATCCGCAGCCGAGCGTTTATTGCGGAAGGTGGATTCAATCCACCACACCGGCCTTCGCCTTGCGACCGGTGCCTTCCGCACTTCCCCCATTGAGAGCCTGTTGGTCGATGCTGGGGAGATGCCACTCGCTCTGCGCCGCGTGCAGTGCATCACTCGCCTGTACGCGCGAGCCCGGCGCCTCCCTCAGTCGCCAACAGCTCTCACTGCATCCGCAGCTGATCTTGATGGTGCCTATGCCGCCGAGAGACGCCAGTCATACCCTAAGCCCTTTGGGTTTAGGGCCAGGAAACTCCTTCGAGAGGTAGATATAGCTCTCGGGCCGGTGTTGCCGCTGGTTCTGCCCAGGACGCCACCCTGGAGGGTGGCTATTTGGCTATTTGTCGCCACGCCTCTGCTCCCAAAGCTTGTACTGCGCCGGGAGTATTGCGTTCGATCTTTTTGGAGCACACATCGTGTCACGCTGGTACCGTGCCAGTGTATACGGATGGCTCCAAGTCCCAAGAGGGGGTCGGCTTCCACGCCGTATCCCCTCTGTTTGAAGTCAGCGGGGCTCTACCAGGCGCTGCGTCTGTCTTCACGGCCAAGCTGGTGGCAATACACCACTCGGTACGGGAGATTACTCGTCGTGCCCGGTTCGGAGACCGGATTGTGATCTATAGCGACTCACAAAGCGCCCTGAGTGCTCTCGGGGCATTGGAATCTCCGCATCCCCTGGTTCGCGATATCTGTGACGCCACGGTTTTGGCGAGCCGGGCAGATGTCGAGATTATCTTCTGCTGGGTTCCTGGACATGTAGGAATTGCGGGGAATGAGCGCGCCGATGAGGGCGCCAAAGAGTCCGCGAGGACTCTGCGACCGGACCAGCGTTTCGCGCTTCCTCACACCGACTACATGGCAAGAATACGCGCAGCTCTTCGGAATGCTTGGCAAAGAAGATGGGAGACGGTCGAAGGGAACTTAAGGTTGCGTGCCATTGCGCCGTGACTGTTCCCATGGACCTATCCCCCAATGCCACGGCGGCTTCAGGTTGCTTTCTGTAGTCTCCGAATCGGACACACTCGTGTGACGCATCGCTATCTGATGGAGCGCTCGCCTGCGCCCTATTGCAACGACTGCGTCGTCCCCCAGACTGTTCGGCACATTCTTGTCGAATGTCCCAGTCTGGGTGATCTTCGCGCACGATACCTGTCCCAGTACCGGGATGGGCGGGGTCGCTACCGCCTGTCCCTTGTGCTCGGGACAGATTCGTGCACATTGACTTGTGGACTTGTTGACTTCTTGGGGGAGGCCGGCCTTCTCCCTATTATTTAAGCAAGGTTTGTTTGTTTTTTTGTTTTGTTTTTTTGCATTTGTTTTTGGGGGGTTTTGTTTTTTGTTTGTTTTTTTCCTTTTGTTGCACGCTCCTGCGCCGGGGGGACCTCTCCCCGTCGCACCAGCTTGCTTCCTTTCCCTCGTTTGGGGTGTTGTTTTTTTTCTCTTCAATTTTATTTTAAAGTAGCCTAGAACTAGGCCAGTTTTAATACGGCGACTAATGCCCAAGTAGGCAGTCGCCAGATGAGCTCTTATAAAAAAAAAAAAAAAAAAATCGATCCACCACACCGGCCTTCGCCTTGCGACCCGTGCCTTCCGCACTTCCCCCATTCAGAGCCTGTTGGTCGATGCTGGGGAGATGCCACTCGCTCTGCGCCGCGTGCAGTGCATCACTCGCCTGTACGCGCGAGCCCGGCGCCTCCCTCAGTCGCTAACAGCTCTCACTGCATCCGCAGCTGATCACGATGGTGCCTATGCCGTCGAGAGACGCCAGTCATACCCTAAGCCTTTTGGGTTTAGGGCCAGGAAACTCCTTCGAGAGGTAGATATCGCTCTCGGGCCGGTGGCGCCCCTGGTTTTGCCCAGGACTCCACCCTGGAGGGTACCACATTTGGCTATTTGTCGCCCCGCCTCTGCTCCCAAAGCTTGTACTGCGCCGGGAGTATTGCGTTCGACCTTTTTGGAGCACACATCGTGTCACGCTGGAACCGTGCCTATGCCGCCGAGAGACGCCAGTCATACCCTAAGCCCTTTGGGTTTAGGGCCAGGAAACTCCTTCGAGAGGTAGATATAGCTCTCGGGCCGGTGTTGCCGCTGGTTCTGCCCAGGACGCCACCCTGGAGGGTACCACATTTGGCTATTTGTCGCCACGCCTCTGCTCCCAAAGCTTGTACTGCGCCGGGAGTATTGCGTTCGATCTTTTTGGAGCACACATCGTGTCACGCTGGTACCGTGCCAGTGTATACGGATGGCTCCAAGTCCCAAGAGGGGGTCGGCTTCCACGCCGTATCCCCTCTGTTTGAAGTCAGCGGGGCTCTACCAGGTGCTGCGTCTGTCTTTACGGCCGAGCTGGTGGCAATACACCACTCGGTACTTGAGATTACGCGACGTGCCCGGTTCGGAGACCGGATTGTGATCTATAGCGACTCACAAAGCGCCCTGAGTGCTCTCGGGGCATTGGAATCTCCGCATCCCCTGGTTCGCGAAATCCGTGACGCCACGGTTTTGGCGAGCCGGGCAGATGTCGAAATTATCTTCTGCTGGGTTCCTGGACATGTAGGAATTGCGGGGAATGAGCGCGCCGATGAGGGCGCCAAAGAGTCCGCGAGGACTCTGCGACCGGACCAGCGTTTCGCTCTTCCTCACACCGACTACATGGCAGGAATACGGGCAGCTCTTCAGACTGCTTGGCAAAGAAGATGGGAGACGGTCGAAGGGAACTTAAAGTTGCGTGCCATTGCGCCGCGACTGTTCCCATGGATCTATCCCCCAATGCCGCGGCGGCTTCAGGTTGCTTTCTGTCGTCTTCGAATCGGACAAACTCGTGTGACGCATCGCTACTTGATGGAGCGCTCGCATACGCCCTATTGCAACGACTGCGTCGTCCCCCAGACTGTTCGGCATATTCTTGTCGAATGTCCCAGTCTGGGTGATCTTCGCGCACGATACCTGTCTCGGTACCGGGATGGGCGGGGTAGCTACCGCCTGTCCCTTGTACTCGGGACGAGTGCGTGCACCATGACTGGTGGACTTATTGACTTTTGGGGGGAGGCCGGCCTTCTCCCTTTCATTTAACCCGGTTTTATTATTGTTGTTGTTGTTTTTGTTATCGTTTTTCTTATTGCTTTGTTATTGTTATTTCTTTTTATGTTGTTTCCTGTAGAATTATTTTGAAGTAGCCTAGAACTAGGCTGTTTGTTTACGGCAACTTATGCCTAAGTCGGCAGTCGCCAGATAGCCCCTTGATCAAAAAAAAAAAAAAAAATCGCCAACAGCTCTCACTGCATCCGCAGCTGATCTCGATGGTGCCTATGCGGTCGAGAGACGCCAGTCTTCCCCAAAGCCTTTTGGGTTTAGGGCCAGGAAACTCCTTCGAGAGGTAGATATCGCTCTCGGGCCGGTGGCGCCCCTGTTTTTGCCCAGGACGCCACCCTGGAGGGTACCACATTTGGCTATTTGTCGCCACGCCTCTGCTCCCAAAGCTTGTACTGCGCCGGGAGTATTGCGTTCGACCTTTTTGGAGCACACATCGTGTCACGCTGGAACCGTGCCAGTGTATACGGATGGCTCCAAGTCCCAAGAGGGGGTCAGCTTCCACGCCGTATCCCCTCTGTTTAAAGTCAGCGGGGCTCTACCAGGTGCTGCGTCTGTCTTCACGGCCGAGCTGGTGGCAATACACCACTCGGTACTGGAGATTACGCGACGTGCCCGGTTCGGAGACCGGATTGTGATCTATAGCGACTCACAAAGCGCCCTTAGTGCTCTCGGAGTATTGGAATCACCGCATCCCCTGGTTCGCGATATCCGTGACGCCACGGTTTTGGCGAGCCGGGCAGGTGTCGAGATTATCTTCTGCTGGGTTCCTGGACATGTAGGAATTGCGGGGAATGAGCGCGCTGATGAGGGCGCCAAAGAGTCCGCGAGGACTCTGCGACCGGACCAGCGTTTCGCTCTTCCTCACACCGACTACATGGCAGCTCTTCAGACTGCTTGGCAAAGAAGATGGGAGACGGTCGAGGGGAACTTAAAGTTGCGTGCCATTGCGCCGCGACTGTTCCCATGGATCTATCCCCCAATGCCGCGGCGGCTTCAGGTTGCTTTCTGTCGTCTTCGAATCGGACACACTCGTGTGACGCATTGCTACTTGATGGAGCGCTCGCATGCGCCCTATTGCAACGACTGCGACGTCCCCCAGACTGTTCGGCATATTCTTGTCGAATGTCCCAGTCTGGGTGATCTTCGCGCACGATACCTGTCTCGGTACCGGGATGGGCGGGGTAGCTACCGCCTATCCCTTGTACTCGGGACGAGTGCGTGCACCATGACTGGTGGACTTATTGACTTTTGGGGGGAGGCCGGCCTTTTCCCCTTTATTTAAGGTTCCTTTTTTGTTATTGTTTTGTTTGTAGGTTGCACTCTCCTGCACCGGGGTGAGGGGGACCTCCCCCCGCTGCCGAAGATTGCTTCGATTGTTAAGTTTTTTCAATTTATATCATTGTTAAATTTTCATATTTTTACTTTAAAGTAGCCTAGTTCTAGGCTGTCGTGTTTTTCGGCGACTTATGCCCAAGTGGGTAGTTGCCAGATGGGCTCCATAAAATTAAAAAAATAAAATCCAAATATTATCTCTCTTGAGGAGATCAATTGCTCATGTTTCTAATGTGATCAATTATAAAACTCCTTTTAAGCTTACACCTGCTATTCTACTCTATGATTTGAAAGATTCTATTTGCCATGCAAATCAGTGACAGCGGACAATAAGTTATTTCCATACCCGCGACTTCCTAATCCCTAAACACAAACTTACTTCGCAAAGTTTGAATTACGTCTTCGCTTCCCTTGAATTTACAATTCCCTTTAACCCTTATTTTGATAAACCAACTGCTTCTATTTCCTATTTTCACCTACTCTATACTGCTACACATCCTTTCATTGGTTCGAAAAATTAAATTCCAATACAATTCCGCCAATTCCCTTCTCGGTCGCATTCAAAAGATTAACCGAATGAGAAGAAATTCCAAGAAAATCATTAAATAAGAATTCAAAATTTTGATTAGCCCTATTTTAAATCAATTCGAATCCAAACTTAAGGTCATTTAAAATCGTCAATAAGCATGCATTTGCGCGTGTCTGGATAATAACCTTACTCTGTACAATATGTCTAATTCCAAATGGTAATTTAGTGTTGAAGATGAGAACAGAAGGAAATAAAAATAAGTATGCATGTCGGACATGAGAAATATAGGAAGATATTTTGTGCCGTGAAAGGAAGATAATTTATTTAACGAGGAAAGAAGTGAGGCAATATCCTTGTAAATAATTCGTGATCTATGAAAGAGAGCCGAAAATGGTAATACTTTGCGCCAGTAGATAAGCGAGTGTTTGAGGTAGAAATGGAGGAGGAGGTGATAGAGGAAAAGCGGTAAATTTTAGAAGAAGAGAAAATAAGGTCAGGTATATTTCCATGAGTATGGATGAGTGTGTGATGAAGCATTGAGAGAAAAAGTAAAATATTAACATACCGAGAATTTAAAATATGTAAGGCCAGGAAGATGGGCGATGTTAAAATCGACAAGAATAGGGACACCTCCCAAAAGGCTTAAGGGTCCCATGTTTATAAATCCACCTAATTCATCAAGGAATGTATCAGGAGGAGGCGCAGTGGGGCAATGGGTAATTGAAATTTTAATTGTATGGTTTAGAGGAATGAAGACATTAAAAACCTCCAAAGATGTTTGTGTAAGTTCAATTAGAGTAAAAGAAAGGAAGTGTTGGCGTCATTGCACTTTACAATAACTACATAACTGAGTTATGTACATTTTTAAGAGATGGCCATGAGGGCAAAGTTGGTCATGAAGTGGTAGTGTCAACCACACTAAAATGGATAGGCAAACAGTTGTTCAAACTAGTAAAGCAGTACGTATATTTTAATGAAACTTAGTAATGCTAAGAAAAAAAACATTAAAATCATTATAACACAGGAACACAAATAACCAACGCAATACGTAAAATAACTAAAATAAGGCTGATAACACAGAAAAACACGAAGCAATTAAATATTTTCTATAAACGAAGTTTAATTGTAAATTAAAATTTATAATGAATCATTTTATGGAGAGATAAGGAAAATAAAAGTATATGTGGAAATACTTTAATTTAATTAACTAAAACGATTTTATTAGAACATTAGTAGTCGTAGTAGTGTTATTAAAAGCGAGCGTCTCTTTATTAACAAAGGAAAGGCCTGAGTGAAGAGGTGGCTCTTCAAAGCACGCTTAAAAATACAAAGGGAGGGTGATGAGTGTAGCGCACCAGACATTATTCTACAATCTAGAGATGCAAATATGGAGATTTTTTTTTTTATTTTAGGGCCCATCGGGTGACCGCCTACTAGGGCCGTACTCATATCACAGCCTACTACTAAGCAATATTAAAAAAAAAAATAATTATTTAATTAACAAATAACAACGATAAAAATGCAAGGCTAAAAAACAACAACAAAAGGAAACAAAGAAAAAACTTAACAAGAAGGAAGCGTGCTCGGGCGTCGGGGGAAGGCCCGCCTCCCCTCGGCAAATATAAAGAAAGCACCAACACCCACGCAGCACAGATGATTACGGAGAAGATTCACTATGTTGCCAGAGCAAGAATCAGAGAGTTGAGCTCACATGAGCTGTGTTTTAAGACCGTATATATTAGGAGAAGAATCTTGTAAGCGATTTTGTATCTAATGGGAAAAACGGGCAGTGTGCAAGGCAAAGGAGTTGCATGAGAGAAATGTCTATGGTGGAGACAGACACAAGCTGTAAAGTTTTAAAAGAGTTGGATAGTCAGAGAAGCGAAGATTGTGACTCGGCAACAATGGAATTGCGATAGTTATAGATGTGGGTAACGAAATACCACTCCAAATCTCAAAGCTGATGTTGTCTTAGGGGCGACGGATGCAGATAAGATTTTGGAGAAGGCAAACAGTGCATATGTAGACGCTAGTAATCTGTGTTTAGAGATATCGACTATCAAATTTGAAGCCAAGTTTCCTTACATTATGAAACTTGGGGTTGAAACCTGCCAATTTAAGATAGGGAACCAAAGCTTTACAGTTAGCCACAACCATTAGAGCGCCCACCATTAATCTCAGTTTTATTATGGACGGATTTGAGAAAGTTGTTCGAGAGCCATTCAGTGATGATGCTATAAGCGAAATGTTCTAAGAAAACAACGCTCATCAAAGAGGAGAGATAAAAATAATTTGTGGTGTGAGAGTAGCAGAGATATTAGTAAGAAGCTCAAACAATGGGAGTGGCTCTGTTTTGTATTCTACAATGATTCGGTAGGATATGTGCTTCCCCAGGGGACTATTTGAGTAGGTAGCAAGTAAGTAGGCTACGGAGGATGTTGCTGTCTCTGCACTACAAGCACGGGCAGTCTGAATTCACCTCTGACATGCTCGTCTATGTATATTGCCATTTAAACTATATATTTGTTGAGAACCATTGGGCACGCGCTGAGGGATTTAAACTAGGGAAGGGGAGCGTTGAAATAGAATTAGAGGGTCCAAAGGATAATTAAAACTTTACTTGCTTAGAAACGCGTGTGGGTAGCGGAGGGGGTAGATATGAGAGAATCGTTTGAGGTCGAACAAGAAACAAAAAAAGAAGGCTTTGAACAAGTGGATAAAATATGTCAAGGAAGCCACATAGAACACATGGGATGGGAGGATGCTATTTAACTAAGAAAACGTAGGAACGAATACATAAAACTTAGCAATTAATAGTCAAACATCATAGCCCGAAAAGAGGACAGCTTTTCTTCATCCCCACCTCAGGCTAGACTGGATGGCTTGAATAGAGTGAATCCTCCAAGGATGGATTGCGCCACTGAAACCCCCCGCCCGCCTAAGGTTTTGAAGCGGAGCGAGGAAAAGACTTGCATAGCGAGCCTAACCTTCCCAGATAAGTCTTCAAAGGCGACTGAGTCTTCAGCGCCTTGTTAGGCCAACAGCACCCGGGGTTCTGCATCCGGGATCGTACGGCCATTTCAGAGACGTTCTTATTTTCGAAGAAGGTCCCCACATCTTCACCGTGTTAAGCCTGGAGAGCATATTACTTCAATGGATTTTCAGCGGACTTCGGGCCAAGTGGAAGGAGCTAAGGAGGCTCTCCTCATCCGATTCCCCGTTTGTTATCTTTTTGCAGGAAATCATGTTCAGCGCATATGCCCTAACCACCCTCCAGGGGTATAATGCTTTTGCAATCTCACCACAAGGAAATGGGGGCTGAGCAGGATAATGAGAGATTTACACCCAGCATGCATAATGTGTCTGCTCTTCTCTTCATTTTATATATGTACCCATTTTCAGGCAATAGCATTGCAGCTGCATCCCCTGAATAGTAGGTATAGTTATTTTTGCGTACATTCCACCGTTATCTGACTCCGACGTAAGGAATTCCTCCGCATCGAAGAAAGGTTGGCTAGGACCTTTCTACTACTTGAAAATTTGATCGGGAGACAATCCCTCTAAAGATACTACTCGATCAATCCTAGGGCTCAAGGCCTTGCCAACCTGATCAAGGAGGTTGAGATAGGTGTGCTAAATGTGCATATGTTTTTACGCATCACTGTCTATGAACCTCTTCATTTACCTGACTTGATCTATCTCAATTAGCTCTCAAGATGCAAAACCTGATTTTAAGGAGGAGGTGTTCGATGACCTCAATAGAAGTCATCACTGTCCCTTTAAATATTTTTTGGACTGCTGTCGCATGAGACCCCGTAAGGGGCGCGGCGATTTGCTATCCTGGACGCCGTGCTGACGGGATCCAGCGCTCCGTCCGGCCCCAGCTTAGCCTCTCTTCCTTCCTTCAGATAGCCTGTATTTCTCTCCTACCTCGTCGCTTTTTATACAACCTCTCCCACAACTTTCTTTGGTCAGCCTCTAATTTCACAGGGTAGAAGCTGAACTTCTTCTCAGCCAGTCGTCCAAAAAAGAATCGGGGCTGAGGGGGGAGGAGACAATGTCCCCTAACCCCTGAACTCCGGTTTGGGGTGGTTGGCTTTTAACAACCTGCTTCATCCCCACCCATACCTTCATTACATCCCTTTTCATCTCATCTTCAAAATCTATCTTTTTTTACGCCGTGTTCAAGGTGGAGCCACCATGCCGAAGGACTGCCAGGCCACCAGGCGGGAGGGGTGGTTCCAAATGGCTGCGCCTGGCTCTGCCAGTCCTGTAAGCACCTTTTGCAGTGCGGGCTACTGCAAGAGGTGGTGAGCGATTGCGTCCCGTAGAACAAAGAGGGTCACCATGCCCAATGAAGCAAAACAAAAACATCTCCCCTTAATTCCCCCTAACACAACGGAGCCGCCCTCGTGCAGCTCCACAGAAAAGATGGAGGTCCCCCCCACCTGTGCTTGCGCAGGCGACCCTCCATACCTCTTTAACTGGAGAGGAGGCTTACTCCTCTCCTACGCCTACGGGTGGAGGGGACTTCCCCTTACCCCCTTCTCTGGAGGTGCTTTCGGGCACCTCCCTATCTCCAGCGGCAGTCCCTCCTTTGCTTTCTAAGGGGACTGCCAAGAAAGCCAGCAGGCAGCTTATTGCCAACCGCCCCTCGTGCAAGCGGCTCGGTAGGGAAAACCCCCTTAGGGGAGAGAGGGAAGCCAGGCCACTTCGGTCGCGTCCCTCAAAAGACATGCTGGCCAGACTATTAAACCTTGCCGGGGTCAAGGCCTGTGTCTCCCCACTAAAGACTTATGACGCTGCCAAGGGGACCTGCGATGTCCTGGGAGGGAATGGCCAACTGGAGGCCCCTCCTGTGATAAACATGGTCCTTGAGGAAAACCAGCCTCAGACGGTAGAGCCTTCCATGGGGGGTAATCCGGGCTCGGCGCCAAGCGCCAAACCCGAATCCGCCCCTATGCAAGGTCCTCCTCAAACGGCTGGGGATTCTCAGGCAGTACAAGGAGGGGAGGGATCTCCCCTGGATGATGCCCTTGCGACCACCAGGACCTTCTCCATTTCAGGAAAGGACCTGGCTGAGGCAGGTCCTTCTGGCCTGGGGGGCTTCTACCGGCGGGGGTGAGAAGCGTGTTCATTTCCCGCCCTCCTCTCCAAAAAAGAAAAGGACCAAAAAGACCAAAAAGACGAATAAGACTCGAGGCTCATCTCCATCCGCAAGTGCTACGGGGACGGATGGGTCTGCTTCCACTTTGGCAAGCGACCAAGCCAAGATCGGCACATCCGGCCCCTCTGCCCCCCCAGGTACGGAGCTCCTAACCATAACAAAGACCAAAAGTGCACAGAAAGGAGCCTCGATGACATCAGAGCCCCTCATTCAGAGGTTACCTGGCGTTTTCGAGCCCGCTGGCTTCAAACGCTTCCTCGTTATTCGCTCCACTGATGGCACCATGTTGTCCAAGGGCAACATGATCCATCAGAGGAGAGGATTAGCTAGTGCAATTGGTAAAAAGCCGAAGGTAACCCGTTTCTCGGATAGGAGCTTTCTGGCATCACCCTAGAGCTGGCTGACCATGGGGCGGTCAAGGTCGAATGTGTGATGAGAAAACAGGGAGGGGCCTCGAGACCCACCCCTACACTCTTCGTCACGTTCGACTGTGACAAGCTCCCTGAGTCGGTGCGTGCCGGTTAGTACCGCTACCGCGTGAAAGCATTTGTGCCACTGCCGCGGCGGTGCTATTACTCTCACCGCTTCGGCCATACGAATCGCTCATGTATACGTGCAAAGTCGGGGTCACCCAAAGTCTGTGTAAATTGCTCCAAGGTCGCACACGATAAGTCCAAATCGTGTGTGTCCAAGTGTGTCAATTGCGGAGAGCCGCACCCTGCTTCTTCGAAGCAATGTGGTGCATATCTCCTTGAGAAAGAAATCCTGGCCGCTTAGGCCCAGGATCGACTCTCATTCCGCGAGGCAAAGGACTTGGTCCTGGCGCACCCGGCTCTGCCTGGGACGTCATATGCCTCAATAGTTAGAAAGGCCCCCTCTGCTCCTGGCCCATCCAAGTCAACAAGCACGGTTGTTTTCACGCATATTCGGAGCCCTTCTGCGGGCTCTACCCAACCCGGGTGCTCCCCTGGTAAAGCTGGTGGCAAAAATGGTTCATACCCTGCCCCGGCTAAAACCAGGGCTCCCCCCTCTTCCCCTAGCGTGACCGTTTTCCGTAAGGCGAAACGGCCCCAGCGTCTCCTCCAAGCTCGGCCTGGAGGGCATATTCTTTCAATGAAATTGCCATGGACTCCGGGCCAACTGGGAGGAGCTGCGGAGGCTCGTCTCATCCTGTTCCCCCTTAGCTATCGTTTTGAGGAAGACCATGCTAGGCGCGTGACCCCTGCCCGCCCTTCCGGGGTATAAGGGTCTTGCGACCCCACCACCGCGGGATGGCAGGGCTAGGGGAGGCGCGGTTTACACCCAGCATGATGTCTTTGTTCTTCCTTTCTCTTTAGATACCTCCTTTCAGGCAGTGGTGGGCAGCTGCAGTTGGATAGGAGGTATACTCTGATTTCTGCGTACATTCCACCGTCAGCTTACTTCGACGCGGGGGCATTCCACCGCTTCGTGGCACAGTTGCCGACGCCATATCTCTTGCTTAGAGATCTGAACGGCAGGCATCCTCTCTGGGAAGATTACTCCATAAATCTCCTCGTGAGAAGTCCTTGCCGATCTGATCCTAGAGCTTGAGATAGGTGTCCCAAACGTGGATGAGTTTACGCATCACTGTCCGAGAACCGCTTCATTTTCTTGCCTTGACCTATCTTTGTGCTCTTCGGATGCACAGCCTGGTTTTGATTGGGGGGGTGGTCGATGACCTCCATGGTAGTGATCACATTCCCATTCAAATATCATTTCCAGGGTAACTGCCGCCTGAGAGACCACTTCAGTGGTGCTTAACGCGGATGCAGTGGCCTGCATTTCAGGAAATGACTGAATTCTCTATCTCAGTCATGGAGTTTAGGTCGGTAGATGAGGCCGTTGAGTTCTTCTCACACAATCTCATCGCTGTAGGCCTGACTACTATTCCTAGAACGTCTGGCCGTTTTGCACGCCAACCACTCCCATGGTGGTCGGCCGAGTGTGAGACGGCCCTGACACAGAAGCGTTATGCCTACATGCGCTATAAGCGCTGCCCGAACGATTTCACTGTCGCTGAATTTCGTCGGGCTAGGGATAGGTTCCGGTATATTTCGAAGCACGACCGCTGCTCTTCTTGGCGGGCATACGTGTCTTCACTTAACGGGAAGACCCCTTTAGCCGAGGGGCGGAAGCGAGTCAAAAGGATTTAGGGCAAGTTCTCGCAGGACCCACCTCCGGTTCTCAAGGAGAATGGGACCGCAATCTCGGACCCCGCGTCCGTGGCGGAATCCTTCGCGACCGCTTTTTCTGCATTCTCTAGCCGTAATGCTGCTCCGCCTGCATTCAATGCACGTCGTGATGTCGCGGAAGGCCGCCAGGCAGACTACCTCCAGAGGCGGAGAACCCTTCAACGACAAGTTTACTGTGAGTGAGTTGCATTCCTCTCTCGCTTCGTGCGCGGACAACGCCCATGTTCCGGGCGATGTCCCGTACGCCATGCTTCAACACCTAGGTGATCGAGGCATGGCCTTTCTGTTAGATTTGTTCAACAGGATCTGGGTGGGAGGTCTTCTCCCAGACTTCTGGCGAATTGCTACTCTGCTCGCCTTTCGCAAGCCGGGGAAGATCACTCTACTCCGACCGGTTTCCGCCCAATCTCTCTAACCTCTTGCGTGTGCAAGTTGATTGGGAAATTGGTAAATGTTAGATTAGCCTATTTCCTGGACAGCGTAGGCCATCTATCTTCTGCACAGTGCCCTTTCGTAAGTCAAACTGCACGTCGGATGCTCTGCTCCGACTGGAAAATGCCGTCTGCGAGGCTTTCCTTCGTAGATAGCACTACGCCACGGTGTTTTTTGATCTGGAGAAGGCCTATGATACCGCATAGCGATACGTATCATGGAGAATCTCCACATGATGGGGGCGAAGGGACGCCTTACAATGTTTATATCTCAATTTTGGCGAGATCCTCGATTCCGCGTACGGGTGGGGAAAGCCCTCTCCAGCCCGAAAGAGCAGGAAGAGGGTGTCCCGCAGGGAAGTGTCCTCAGTGTCACACTCTTTGCTCTGAGCATCAACGTAATCACCTCGGTGCTGCCGGAAAATGTTCTCGCTACGCCCTATGTGGACGACCTTTCGATCTATTTTAGCGCGGCCCAGATGCCAACTCTGGAGCGTCGACTCCAACAGGCATTGAACCGCGTCTCTCCTATGCTGAAGCGCACAGGTTTCGGTTTTCTTTGGCCAAGACTGAGGTGGTGCACTTCTGCCACCATCCACGGTTTCACCCCGACATAGATTTGTTTCTTAATGGGGTGCACCTGGATGTGGTTGAGTCGCACCGTTTCCTTGGTCTTGTATTCGACCGACGCCTCACCTGGGAGGCTCATATTCGCAGCCTTAGGGTCTCTTGTACCCGTGCCATGGACATTCTCCGTTCCGTGACGTTCAGCGCATGGGGCTCTGATAGGGCTACCGCCTTACTTTTTTATCGATCCTTTGTTCGCTCGAAGCTCGACTACGGATGCGAGTTTTATGCATCCGCAGCCGAGCGTTTATTTCGGAAGGTGGATTCGATCCACCACGCCGGCCTTCGCCTTGTGAGCGGTGCCTTCCGCACTTCCCCCATTGAGAGCCTATTGGTCACTGCTGGGGAGATGCCACTCGCCTTGCACCACGTGCAGTGCATCACTTGCCTGTACGCGCGAGCCCGGCGCCTCATTCAGTCGCCAACCGCTCTCACTGCATCCGCAGCTGATCTCGATGGTGTCTATGCCGTCGGGAGACGCCAGTCATACCCTAAGCCCTTTGGGTTTAGGGCCAGGAAACTCCTTCGAGAGGTAGATATAGCTCTCTGGCCGGTGGCGCCCCTGATTCTGCCCAGGACGCCACCCTGGAGGGTACCACATTTGGCTATTTGTCGCCACGCCTCTGCTACCAAAGCTTGTACTGCGCCGGGAGTATTGCGTTCGACCTTTTTGGAGCACACAGCGTGTCACGCTGGTATCGTGCCAGTGTATACGGATGGCTTCAAGTCCCAAGAGGGAGTCGGCTTCCACGCCGTATCCCCTCTCTTTGAAGTCAGCGGGGCTCTACCAGGCGTTGCGTCTGTCTTCACGGCCGAGCTGGTGGCAATACACCACGGGGTACGGGAGATTACGCGACGTGCCCGGTTCGGAGACTGAATTGTGATCTATAGCGACTCACAAAGCGCCCTGAGTGCTCTCGGGGCATTGGAATCTCTGCATCCCCCGGTTCGCGAATTCCGTGACGCCACGGTTTTGGCGAGCCGTGCAGATGTTTAGATTATCTTCTGCTGGGTTCCTGGACATGTAGGGAATGCGGGGAATGAGTGCGCCGATAAGGGCGCCAAAAAGGCCGCGAGGACTCTGCGACCGGACCAGTGTTTTGCTGTTCCTCACACTGACTACATGGCAGGTATACAGGCAGCTCTTCGGACTGCTTGGTAAAGAAGATGGGAGACGGTCAAAGGGAACTTAAAGTTGCGTGCCATTGTGCCGCGACTGTTCCCATAGACCTATCCCCCAATGCCGCGTCGGCTTCAGGTTGCTTTCTGTCGTCTCCGAATCGGGCACACTCGTTTGACGAATCGTTATTTGATGGAGAGCTCTCATGCGCCCTATTGCAACGACTGCGTCGTCCTCCAGACTGTTCGGCACATTCTTGTCGAATTTCCCAGTCTGGGTGATCTTCGCGCACGACACCTGTCCCGGTACCGGGATGGGCGGGGTCGCTACCGCCTGTCCCTTGTACTCGGGACGAGTGCGTGCACTTTGACTGGTGGACTTGTTGACTTTTTGGGGGAGGCCGGCCTTCTCCCTTCCATTTATCTAGGTTTAATTGTTGTTGTTGTTTTTGTTATTGTTTTTGTTATTGCTTTGTTATTGTTATTGTTATTTCTTTTTATTGTTGTTTCCTATTCAATTTTTTAAAGTAGCCTAGAACTAGGCTGTTTGTTTACGGCGACTTATGCCTAAGTCGGCAGTCGCCAGATAGCCCCTTAAATAAAAAAAAAATAAAAAAAATGTCGCATGAGAGATCTCCCGGTGGGACTTGGCGCAGGCGCGGTGTCCACATTTCAGAAAATGACATTTCTCTCTCCCATTCGAGGAGTTTAGTTCGTCGGATGAGGCTCTTGTATTATCCTTCCCTAACCTCATCGCGTTGGCGTATTTACTATTCCTAGAAATTGAGGCAGTTTTGCACGCCTAGTGCTTTCGTTGTGGTTAACCAAGTGTGAGACGGCCCCTAAACAGAAACGTTATTCCTACATGCACTATAAACACCGCTCGAACGATTTCACAGCTCCGCTAGCATTCACTCCTCATCGTGATGTCGCTGAAGGCCGCCGACTGGACTTAACCTCCAGAGGCGAAGAGCACTTTGCCGAAAAGTTTACATTGAGTGTGCAGCGTTTCGCTCTCATTTCATGTGTAGACGCCGCCCCTCGTTCGAACGATGTCCAGTATGCTATGGTTAGATACCCAAGTGAGTGAGACCTGGATTTTATGTTAGATTTGCTCACCAGGATCTAGAGAGAGAGAGAATTCTCCCAAAGGCGTAACGAATGGTTACTCTGCCCGCCTTTCGCAAACCAGGGCGAGATTAATCTATCCCGATTGGTTTCTGCCCAAATTCTCACATCTTCTGCGTTTGGAAGTTGATGGAGAAATTGGTATGTGTTAGATTACCATTTTCTTTGATAGCGGAAGTCACCTATCTTTTGCCTAATGCGGCTTTCACAAGTTCCACTCCTGTCAGATATTCTGCTCCGAGTAGAAGATGCCGTCTCTGAGGCCTTCCTTCTTACACAGCTCTACGCCACAGTGTTTTTTAATCTCGTAAATGCCTCTGATAATGAAAAGGGATATGGTATCATAGAGACTCTCCACTTGATGGGGCAAAGGAATGAATCTCATTCTTTATTTCTGAGTTTGCGAGATCGTCAATTCCACCTACTGGAAGGAGTAGCCCTCTCCTGCCCTATATATTTGGAAGAGAACGTCCCGCATGGAAGTGTCCGCAGTTTTCACTCTCTTTCTCCTGAGAATCAACGGTATTTCCTCTGTGTTCGCACAAGATGATATCCTATGCTATTCGTAGACGACCTTTCCATTTCATTTGGTTCTGCCTAAATGCCCTCTATGGAGCGTTGACTTTAACAGGTTTTAACCGTTTCTCTTGCCCTGAAGAAGTACACAGCTTTTACACTTTTCGCTCCTTTATTTATTGTTGCTTTTGACCGAGGCATCACCTGGGAGGCTCAAATTCGAAACCTGAGGGTCTCTTGGAAAGGCTACGTATCCGCAGCCTACCGTGTATTGCGGAAATTGAACTCGATCTACCACATAGGTCTCCGCCGAACGACCGGTTCATTCCGCACCTCCACATTTAGACCTTACTTCTTGATGATAGGGATAGGCAACGCAATCTTGGCCGTATGCAGTGCATTATGAGTGTGTCGAGGTTCAGTTAGTGGGTGATCCCAGTCCCACTCCCTGGACATATATTTTATTACCGCACCGAGGTGAAGCGGAGGTGAAGCGTATCCAATACACCTACCTTAGCCACTTTCGGTGAATAAGAATAACCCCGGTGCGTACCTTTTGATCAAAACTAAGATGATGATCCCCTGAGTGTGTCCCCACTCAGTAAAAGCCAACCTTGGGTGGATCGGTGTAATATTTAAATTTAAGTCCTGTGGATTGCTTAATAATTGCCAAAGGATCGTCCAAAATAGTTAAACACACAGTACAAAAATAATCTTTAATGTACATTAATTTGCGTCTCAATGACACCTGACAGAACGAAAGGAATATTATTATTGAGTTAAACACTGAATTAAGCACTTCTAATACTCGAGGTTATGGGCTCTGGATGAGAATTCTAGTTCACAAATAAACTGGTGAAGTTATGGGAGGGGGTAATTTAATTGACGATAACTTTTGAGTTCGTAAGTATTTTTGAAGGGGATCGTGAAGATCTTCTGGTGACTATCATCACACCTAGTCCGGCAGTCCAAGGTTACCGAATGAGAGGGTAATCCTAGAACGGTAATATAATGATCATATACCGGATCACGAAGGTGAGCCAAAGGTTGACTCAAATCGGACTTCTTCCTCGAAGTACCTGTCCGATTATTCGGCTCCTGGAGTGGGTAGCCAAAACCGATTACCTACCTACGTCTAGGGTAATCCGCAGAGGGAGGTCCTGTGTAACCTCAGACTCTGAAGTGGGGGAGGGGGGCCTGCAAGAAGTTTGGCACCGAAAAGTACCGTGACGGCAACAACCAATTTCCCGAGAAGTTCCTCCTTGCAGCGGGCGGACGGTTCCCTTTTGTGGATCGGGCTCCACACAAACTCGACGTAAGTCCAAGATCTTCTTCCAGAATCCAGGGAGAAGTTTTCCTTTTATTTTCTCGCGAGCAGAAATCGAGAGAGAGAATCGAATTCTCGTAAAATCCGTATCGTCGCGCGAAAGACCTTTTTTCATCTTTGGGCAGACAGTATGTCTTTCACGCCTTCGAGCCATCTCGGAGTTTACGATGGCGCGAAAAAGGGCGACAGAGAATTCGAGGCGAGAGGTGCACTTAGAGATATGAGAGGGCACACAGCTTGTGTCGGAGTATTTCTGCGTACAATTATGTATGCGGTATTTAAACTTCTACATCGTGTGTACGCGTGAACTGGGCGCCTCTCTTAGTCATAAACATCTTTCACTGCATACGAGGCTGATTTCGATGCTTTTGTCGCCAAAAAATGCCACTCATACCCGAAAGCCTTAGGGTTTAGGCATAAAACTCCTTATAGAGCTCTCAGTAGCTCTCAGGACGGTGGACAGTGGACTCTCTGGCTCTACCCAGAAAGCCACCCATGAGGCTATCACTTTTGACTAATGATCGCTACGCCATTGCTCACAAAACTTTCCCATCGCGAGGAGTACTGCTTTCCCCCTTTTTTTAGCACACATCGCGTGAAGCTGGATCTATGCCAGTGTGTGCGGATAGATCCAAGTAACAGGATGCTTCGTTTTCACGCGTATAGCCTATGTTTTAACTCATTGGGTCTCTACCAGTGGATAGGTCTGGTTTCATGACCCAGCCTGTTGTATTGCAATGCGTCGAACCCGGTTCAGAGACCGGATTGACATCTTTAGCGACCCACAAAGTTTCCTGAGTGATTTCGGAGCAGTAGAATCTCCACACACCCTAGGTTGCGGTATCTGTGATGCCATGGTTGCCGCGAGCCAGTGGATGTCGAGATTATCTTTTATTGTGTTCCTGAACATAAGTAAATTGCAGGGAATAAGCGCGCCGATGAGGGTACCAAAGAGTCTGTGTGTACTTAATAACCAGAACAGCGTTTGGGTTTTCTTCACAAATGACCTCATGCTAAAAATCAGGGTAGCCCTACAGCTAGCCGGGCAAAAAAGAGGGAAGACGGCTGAGAGGAACATAAAATTGTATGCCACTGTGCCGTAACGGTTCCCATAGACCTATTCCAAAAATGCCACGACGGCTTCAGGTCGCTTTCTCTCCTCTTCGGATTGGATACACTCGCGGGATGCACCGTTAATTGATGGTGCGTTTCTTTGTCCCTTATTATGACGACTGCGTTGTCCCCCAGACTGTTCGGTACATTCTTGTTGAATTTCCCAGTCTTGGTGATTTTCGCGCATGTTACCTGTCTCGGTGCCGAAGCAAACGGGGTTACTACCTTTTCCCCTTTGAAATCAGGAGGAATTCTTGTACGCAGATTTGTGGACTATCTGACCTTTTGGAGGAGCTGACCTCCTCCACTTTATTTGACTGTTTTTCGTGTTGGTTACATTTTTAATGCGGTGGGGGGAGGCGGGCCTCTCCCAGATGCATGCCGGAAGGTACTTCCTTCTTGCTTTTTCTTTGTTTGTTTTTACCTTTGTTTGTCTTGGGTTTTTTGCTGTTGTTTCGTTTATGGTTTGGTGTTTGAAATTATTTTTAATTTAGTGTTGCCTAATATTAGGCTTGGAATTAATTATGCTGACTTATGTATTTGTAGGCAATTGAAAGATGAGCACATAAAAAAATCACTTCTTTTACGGGTTAAATTGTTTATATTATTTTATTCCATTTGGTATCTCTCTATTTCTGTTTTTTTTTAAATATATATGATATTTGTTTAGTCTTATAAATAACGGAAGCGCTAGCCTTTAATTTTTCCTTATTTCCTATGGGTTAAAAAGCATCTACAAGGTGGGGTAAAAGTCCTGTCACCCTTTACCGAGAAGTAATAATAGGAACCATAATAAACTAATGATATAATAATATCAAACACATATTCTGGTCATCATGCAATTCCCTATATGTGTTTATATATATATATATATATATATATATATATATATATATATATATATATATATATATATATAAAATGAAAATCACATGACACGTGATATAAAATGGATGTTGTTATCAGCCCAGAGAAAGAAAAACTGATATTACAAGCCAGAAAAAACAATGAGGAAGATATTACGTGAACCTTAAAAACTTAAAAAAGAAAATGGGAGATTTATAAATGGAAAAAATAGGGATAATTATTTTAACCTCTATATGAAGGTGAATAAAGGAGTTGGATTCAAACTTGCTATCAGAACTACGACGCTCATCGACTGAGCTAACCATCCTGAACCCCCTAAATGGTTGATTCAAGTAGCCTTTTTATCTAGTGAGAGACAAGAGAAGTGTCTTTCTTTTAGAAAGAGCACGGGCTTTTTTGTTTAAAATAAGTGAAAATCACATGACATTTGTTATACAACGGATGTCGTTAACGGACCAAATAAAGGAAAACTGGGATCACACCCCTGAAAAAATAGTTTTCGTTTTGGGTGACTGTAAACTACATATGCAAGATGCTGACCACCGCATCAGCTGAAGGGAGGAAAGAGCAGTCACATATACACCCGACAGAAGGAGGAGGAACGCATTGGATGCGGCATTCATAGCCACCTCAAAATGCTGGAACACCAACTACGGCTTCTTCAAAATAAGTCGGAACGTGCCCGAGCAAGTCGTTTTCCCCTCTCCTTTGCCTCCTCTACCGTTAAATGATGCAAAAGAATAACTTCGCGGCTATGGAAAGCTTCAACAAGGGCCCGGACTCTTCAGAAAACACATTGAATCACAGACGACCTCGGACTATAGTCAGAGTTAAGCTCAGTCCCATGCATATGTATATAAAACTGCAGTCCCGGTCATTTCTTTTCGACTGCTATGATTGCCTTAGCTCGTCTAATTCTCATTGCTTTCGTTAAGACTGTGCGACTGCCTAAATTTATATCGCACTGAGATTTGTGCGTTGTACCGCGCGTTTCGTGAATCCTTTTGGATAAGTTTTGGCAGTGCTGCTAAGAAGTTTCTCTACGATTTTTTGCATTAAATTTGTAAAATTTTTCATTGGCTTTCGTGCGCCTGTTGCAAGAGGTACATTCCCCCCCCCACCACCACTCCTTCTAGCTCTTCATCGAGTCTCCTTGGTCGGAGAACAACTTGTTGGCATTCAATAAGCGCCCTACACGGAAGGTAAAGGGCCATTTGTAAGTTATATTTTTGGGACTGGGATACCTTTTCTGAAACACTCTTTTTCTCTAAAAACCTGGTGATAAAGTCTTTCTCAAACTCCCACATGCACAATACAAACACACACAGTTACTGTGTGGAGAATTTTCCGTTTAAGTTTATTTTTGCCAATCCTTACATATGAGGATATGGAAGGATAAATGAGGGAGAACAGGCGGATATCGCTGAAGACCCTCTCCGATTGCCCCAAGCCTGATCGGGGGGAAGGGTTTTTGCTAAAATTTATGGGGATCTAAGAATTTCGCTAGTAAGACTGATTGATACTCATAATGGTTATGTGGCTATTTGCTCAAAGAAGAGTGACTGCAAAGCACTCACCTCTTCCAAAACAGCAGAATGCCTAAAGACACAACCTTAAATCACACACACCACCGCAAATAAAAACACACCGAAGTATCATCCTTCGCCGCCTCGATCCATGGGTTGGGGAGCACAGCATGGAAGAGATTCATGCTGAGGTGGAAAAAAACACACCTGGGCGAAGGTATCTGAGATCATAAAGTGTAAATAATACACACACGTATTCAAATTAGTATTTTGTGATACAGCAATGGCGGTTAAGGCCACGGAGGAAGGTATGCTCCTCTTTAACATCCGTGTCTGCCCTGAGCAGATCGAACGTGAGGAGTTTATGGACCTCCAGATGTGCTTCAAGTGCTACAAGTACGAGGAGCACATCACGGCCACCTGCCCCTGGGGGAACATTCTTTTTTACTCTATTACTCGTCAAATGAACATTCTTGGAGGAGCTGTAATAGCATCTCTATGAAGTGCCTGAATTGTGCAGAACATAAGCATTTTTCTTCAAAAGTTCTTTCTTGCCCGGTCAAGAAAGAACTTTTGAAGAAAAAAGCTAACCAAAAGAGCCATGAAGAAGAAAACAAAGTGAACAGTACCTACGCCAAGGTTGCTAAAGCTGCTGTTGCGGAGTCTAAGGGAAATCCTGCATATCTCCACGTCGAGAACAAGAAATCGAAAAAATTATGTGTTGCATCTATTATGCTCACATTGCAAATCTCTCCTCCCCGGGGTGCTTCGCAGATGAACTTAATAGAATGCTTACTCAAAATAGAATGGAGAAGATGTGGTTTCCCTCAGCTCTCGGTCAAAGGAGATTCTTAAGATTAGTCTCAAACCCCAGTGCGAGACTATCTGCCAGAAGTTGCCCACCCCCAGCAGTGTCCCAGCTCTCTCCAGGGATCCTAGGATCTAGGCTCAGACAGCAAAGGAGGCAGAAACACGCACCGAAAAGCAGAACAAACACGCAATTTCACAAAACTCTAACTCGATCACACACACACACAGGTGGATAATGAGGCTACGGTGACTGAGACACTGAGACCTTGAGGGAGGGGGGACACGTTGGCCCCGCTCACGGAAAACTTCACAGCCTCGGAGACGTCCGAGATCGTCCTCTCCTTGTAAAAGGGAATCTAGGCACGCTTACTATTCGAGAAAAAATAACTTTGGTAGTCGCTGCTGAAAGGTCCCCTTTCCCTAATGAGATGGATGTCCTTGATGTATTAGGAATAATATCCGTAAGATACAAATGTTAATTCACTTCAGACGACTACAACAAAAACAAAGTCGAGGAGGCTTTACTCCAAGGCTTGATCAAACTGGCACCCGAAAACTTTATTATTTAAACGGACGAAGAATTTAGAAAAAAATGTACAGAAAAAACAACCACGCCACCAAACACTCAAAAAGGTCCTAAGCTCGTAAGAGAATAAGCAAAAAACAACACGACCACACACAGGAATCTTTAGTGAACTAGACAATGGAGACATTAAAAATATTACATTTTAACTTTGACGGTTGGACGAACAAAAAAAAACTATACGGTAACGTAATACGACAATGTGACCCAGGCGTCATATTTATCTCAGAACATGGGACGAATGACTCTCAGAGGATAAAAACTTTCCCCTACGAAGTTTTAACCAAAGATCACATCGGAGAACGTTGCGATGGATGCGTGATAGTTCTGAAAAGAGGTCTTGACTTCAGATCAATAAGTAGACTCGATGAGTCATACCTCGCTGTTGAGGTGGGTACCGTAGTGAGTCTCCTGGTCCTAGCAACAGGGTACCAGCCCACAAGGAGAGGGTTCTTGCCTCTTCACAACTTCCTGCAACTTTGTGGTCACGACAGAACCGTTCTTTTTTCCGGCGACCTTAATGCGAGGAGTCCTGCCTCAGATTACACGTTGATCAACCCAGCAGGCAGGAATCTTGAGACACTTATTGAAATGCAAATTTTGACAAGAATTGGACCAAACTTCCCGATACATTACACACAGAGCAGCTACAAAACCAGACATAGTGCTGACTATCTCCAGCAACAACCAGGCTATCCTTATTAAAATCTAAACCTCCCCCATTCAGAATACCTATCCCAGAACGCAAGAGCTCCGCTCGAGCCAACTGGGATACATATAAACGACTCCTCTAAAATTACAACCCTGACCCCTTAATTAATGCCACTCTAGAAGAGATTGACTAGGAGTTTGATAAAATTAATGATAATTTATTAAAATCCGATAAGGAAGCCATTCCCCGAGTTAAATATAAAACACTTCCTGCCCCTTCTTGGACCCCTAGAATGAAATACCTCGCGAGGGAAGAAGGGAAATGGATCAATGAAGTAAACCTCACTGGCCGCAACATCACTACGCAGAGACGAACACGACAGATACGCGACGAATTAATGATTCTTATTGGGGAACAGTAGAATGTACTGTAGGACAATTTGATAGACGCACTAAATATAGAAAACGACTCACATACATTCTGGCACACAGTAAAAATAATAAGAGGCGGAACGCTACAAAAGACCATAAAACTTACACGTGACAATACCGAAATTACGGACTCGGAAGAAATCGAAGAGGAATTCAAACTATTCTGATCATCTATATTTAAGATATCCCCGGAAGAAAATAATAACTTTGATTTAGACATCGAAGACAGAATAATAAACGACTTAAACGACCAGATACACAGAACCTATCCTCACCATTATGTATTGCAGAAAAAGGACATGGAGGGACTCGGCTGTAGAATTACTGCCGAGGAACTCTCAAAAACTATAAAATACTTTCTTCAACGAGCAGCTGAGCGTATAGGGCTGACAATGGGAAATTTTATTCGAGGCCCACCTCACATCTTATTGGGGCTCATGAATATCATGAATGCGTAGGTTACTTCCCTGACCACTGGAAGGTAGCAAAAATTATATTCTTTCCCAAAGCCGGTAAGCCACCGGACAGTCCAGCTACTTCAAGCCTATATCTCTCTTAGAATTTGCAGGGAAAGTCTTGGAGAAGATATTTGCCAAAAGGGTGAATACGTTCCTTGGGGAAGATAATTTTCACAATAACGAACAACATGGCTTCCGAATGAAGCGAAGAACGGACACGGCGCTAGTCGTGATAACAGATAAGTTGGAAAAGGTAAAAGCTGCAAGACGCCACGCAAATCTGGTACTTGGCGACGTCAAAAAGGCCGAGGAACATTAAAAATTTCAATGGCCTCAAGTTCAAGCTCGAGGTGGGGGTGACACAAGGTGGGTGTATAAGCTCTCTGGTCTATAATATATATACACCATCGACCTTTCCCCAACCTCTGACTGAAGGCTCGTTGTACGTCCAATTTGCGTACGATATAATGATGATCTGTACGACAGCTTATCGGAATGTGAATTACATGGCACAGAGTATGGAGATGGAAATCGAAAACTTCAACTCTTTCGAGAGGAAGTGGAAGATATCTACCAATGCCCAAAAGTTTCGTGTAATTCCACTATTCCGACGGACCCTCGCAGATATCCGTGTGAGGGGTGTACGCATCCCATACCGCACGGATTGCACGGTTCTGGGACTCCGTATTACGACTCATGGATATGGGAGTCATGTAGCTAAAACTACATCAGATGCCCGGAAGGACTTGGGGGAACTAAACCTGAGTACCTCCAACAAACTAAAGATCTATAATGCATGCATTCGATCAAAACTCCTGTATCCGCCGGTCCCTATAAACACGATTCTCAAGACCCAAGTCCTTAAACAGCAAAAGTTCCAAAATATGGCTGTCTATATTATAACATGAACCCGAAGGAGGGGGCGGAGAAGGCAGAGTGAGCTCCATGGTGAACTGGGGATAAACCCTATAAACTTAGAGCTTTACCTAAGAGCAATTAAGATCTGGGACAAAGTACACCGGAACCTCCATCCCGAGTTTGTACTCGAGCACATGGACTTTGATGACATAGGACGCGCAATACCTTTTAAAAGCAGCAGACTATTCATTAACGACGACGTAGACCCAAAGTTCACTTAGATTTTCACAGTATCCAACCGACACAAAGCCATACAAAATCACTTTTCACTAAATTAGCTAAGTGCTAATTTTCAAAATTTTCCCCCAAAATTTTAGCGCGATTACTTCGCCAAAAATATCAAAAACAACAAAAAGTACAAAATAATAAACAATTCAAAATCAGGGTGTAAATAACCCAGGTAAGAAGTCTTCGCAAAAAGCAGTAGGGACCAAAAGGCTTGAATGCCTTCTATATATATATATATATATATATATATATATATATATATATATATATATATATATATAACATAAATTCTATTCCAAAACGCAAAGAAAGCCAGAGATGCACTATCACCAGGGACCAGTCTATCATTTTACTTTTCATTTTCGCTTTTCTATCAATTTCTCCATTTTCCCCCACTATTTCTCCTACTAAAACCCTCTACTACTATATTCCCCACTTTATATGTCCAATGTCATTTCTTGAATAGAGCTGCTCTACGCCTATCATGAGAATTCACTAGAGGTTTCTGACGTGTCTGAACCCCGGAAGGAACCCCTATAGCGGGCGCGAAGAAAGGGAGCACCAGTAAAGGATGGAGTGGTCAGGAGGGGCAGGTGGGCCCTGTTTGACACTTAATCTAGGTAGAACAAAGAAGGAAAAACGTGAAAAAAATGGGGACACTTAATAGGAAAGGAGCCTTGTAGGCCCCGGAAAAAGACAGCTCCCCTATCGGACCGTCATAAACGACCCCAGGGGAGAGAATAGAATCCCGCTTTGGGTCAGAAAGCGTTGTCCCAAGCCAACATGAGAGAAAGTTTTCGAAGCAGTTTTCTCTACTCTGAGGGTTGCATCGAGTTGACCGGTAGACCAGTTTCATGGCTACCTAGCGATATGCGATAGCAACCAGAATGTGGATAAGTTACTAATCGAGAAGTCAAGCGCAAAATTAAAAGAAATTAGCCTACTACTAAGGTACCACCGCATGTCTCCGCCCTGGGTTAGCTAAAAGCATGGACCTCTAGGTTAACTCACATAGTGCAGTTAAGAGAAAGAAAGAAATTAAGGCAAAACAAAGTGGGCTAAGGTAGATGAACTATACAAATTAAAAAACCGAGATAGAGGAGAGTACACACACCTATTTAAGGACATTTTCCAAACGACCAAGATGGTCACTAAAGAGTCAGAAGCTAGCCTCATAATGTTCTGCACAAAAAATTCGGCTGCGTGCATTGAGAGAGAGAGACTTCTCTCTTTGTATAGGTATGCTGTTCATGTTATGCTCTGAAACAACACATAACAAAGGGAATGCAAGTTCCAAGGCAAAGTATGCTCTGAATGCGCCGGATCCAGACACATCTGGAAAGAGGGCACGAACGGAGGACATTAGAAATGTCTTAACCTCGATGGGCCTCCCTGGACGCTCTCAATGTCGTGCCCGGTTAAGAAAAATTTGATAAACAAAAGGAAGAGAAACTTTCAGGAAGAAGAAACACGAAAGGCAAACACTATCTATGCACAAGCAGCAAGCACTGAAGAAAACGAAAAAAACAGTAAGTACTCCAATTGGACTCATCAATGAAGCTGGACCTAGTCATGTGCATGATCCATGCTCACTTTGTAAATATAGCCAAACCGGCTAGCTACGCGACCGAACTGAATAAAATATTAATACAAAATGGGATGAAACCTATGTGGTTTCCAGATAATCCCCCATCAGGAAACCTATAAAAGACACAGACACGGAGCAAGCCAACCCCAGAATCAAGGAACAGATCTAACTCGAGGGATCCCCATCTGAAAAGGCCCAATACGTCAAAGACACCCGGAAGAATGGAAACAGACCAACTGCCCCAGAAAGAAAATCCATTCCAAAAAGCGAGCTAGCAAAGCAAAAATTCAAGAGGAAGCAAGCCGACTACAGTTACACAAAAATCCACCGATCCTCAATATTCGAATATATGCCTCACCATCATCTCCACTACAGAGACTATCAAAAACGAAATAAATAATTGAAGGCATGATCAGAGGCAAGTACAAATGGGAATACGATTGTGATGCATATGAGAAAGATGTGCTCAAAGCATTAAAGAGCGGCCTCATCGAAATGTGCCCCGACTCGTGCTTTAATCTTTCCCATGACCAGTTTAAGAAAAAAAGATCTGGGAGAGTAAGGTCACCCGCGCGGGAAGAACAGGCTAAAGTAAAAATCTTACAAGAAGAATAATATGGGAAACAACATTAGACTCATTATCAAATTAAAGATATTTTCGCTTAATTTCAATAGATAGGAAGGCAAGAAGTACATTCACAAAAGCATCATTCGTAAAATAGATCCGGACGTCGTCATGATATCTGAACACAGCCTGAATGTAACTAATAATTGTATCAAGATATATAATTACAATACTCTAGTGACCAGCCATACTGACAACAGTTACGACGGCGGGACAATTGCCGTACGAAAAGGGATCAGTAAAAAAACAAAAATGCTCTGGGACGATATTATATATAGAATGGATACGGAAGGCGAGCCAAAATATTTTTGGAGCCAGATGAAAAGGATAAGTGGAATTCTCCACACCAAGACCGGCATTACCATCTCAATCGGTGGGAGAAAGATTACGGAAGACTGGGCAATAGAACAACCATTCAGAGAACATAGGGAAAGGAAATTTAACATCACAGAAGAAAAAAATGACGATTTCGAAACAGATTACGAAGAAGAAGTTTTGACAAGTCTTGAAGATCGAGGACCAGCATTGACGCCCTTCCACTACGTAAACGGCACTTGGCAGGCAAGGACATAAGGAAGGCCGTTTACTTACGAGGAGTTCTAGGTAGCCCTAAATCTTTAAACAGAAAGCCCCAAGTATCTCAGGCATTACCAAAGTGCACCTGATAAACGCCTCCTGTGAACATCAACGTAGCACCACTGAATCTCTTTAATGCCTACCTGAACGTCAGATACTTTCCAGACCTGCTAAAAATGGCAAGCATTATCTTCATACTAAAACTAGGAAAGCCCAAAGCAGAAATTAAGAACTATAGGCCGATATCTCTATTAGAATTTATAGAGAAGCTGTTTGAGAAACTACTCATTGATAGACTAAGAGACTTCCTGGACGCAAGAGACCAGTATAATGCACAGCAACATTTTTCCGTAGAAACGTAGGCATTGGTTAACGAATATATTGCTATCGTAAAGGCAAAAAAGAAAAGAGTAGATGTCGTACTCAGAGACGTTACGTCCGCGTTTAACAAGGTATAGACTCTTGGATTGAAGAAGAAAATATGCGATATAGGAATGGAGGTAAATATTACCAAACTCCTCTATGATTTTTCAGAAGATCGAGAGGCATTCATAGAGCTCAACGATCTCGATGGGCTACCCTTTTCCATGAAAGTAAGCGTACGGCAAGGGGGCTTCTAGGGCCCAACGTTGTATATTATATATACCAGTAACCTACCTACTCTAACCCACAACTCCGCCCACTACGTCTAGCGAGCAAAAGACATAACGCAGGTGATCACCATCAATTACCCCAACCCGGTAAATATAGGAAATAGGACGGCCTGTGAAATAAATAACCTCAACAGGTATGAAAAGAGGAATAAAATACGCACAAATGCGGAGAAGTTTAAAACACTTCCCATTGGGTGGAGAAAAATTCCTGACATATTGGTACAAGTAGAACACTACCCATACTCTCGAGACGGTCGTGCCCTCAGACTCAAAATCGCCGTGAGAGTGTATGGAGAACACATCAACGAAAAGGTAATGCAGGTCCCCCTTCATCTGGCAAGCAAGACCCGAATAAAAAAAGCACAAGTCATACAGAACCAGCCACTACGACTTATCTCTAACGTAACCCACTGGAACTCTATCGCATCCAGAATGCTGCCCAATCTGGCAGAAATTGAACCACTGAACCTGACTCTACATGTCAGGGCAAAAGAGAGATGGAGAAAAATCTGCTCGTACGTCCCTGATAGGATACTCCAAGATATAAGACTACCTGATCTTGAACCCGACGAGGATTTCATAGCACCCAACTGCGTACGCAGGAGGATGTCGCACCGATACATAGATAAACATACTCTGGAAAAAACGTAAATAAAAAAGGGACAATCAATAACAAATATACATAAATATACCTGCATGCATATGACCATATATACATATGTATAAATGAATAAATCTACACATAAAAAAGATCCGTAGTGGACAAAATAGAAAAAAGTAAAAATAAATTTAAACAAATTAAATAAATAAATAAACAAAAGATCCCAAGTGGACACAATAAAAGATAATTTCTGAAGTTGACAGGAATACACAACAAAACGTAAAAAACCCCACAGAAATAGCAAGAGATGTATATATGTATAATACCACCAAAAGAACAGAGTACGCTGTGCTACCACAAGTAGATAAACTACGAATACAAAGGCTTGAATGCTTTCTTTATAAATCAATACATAATACGAAAGACAAGATGCTTACGTGAAGATATTGCCAGACGTACTGGCACACAAACTCTTCTACTAAAATAACATTTTTTTCTACCTAAACCCTCTCCTACTATAATATACTATTTTTCCTATCTTTGGATTTCGTTGAACGTATCTTCTGATCGGATTAGGCAAGGTTTAAAGAAATGATCAAATTTGTGAGTAAGAATACTAATGCAGAATATACACACGTCTTCAAGGTTATATTTCGAGAAACGGCTATGACAAGAGGGGCAAATTAACCCAGGAATAGATCAAAGAGGACGAATTCGTGAGTATGCTAACGTGCTTTAATTGTTTCGCGCTAGATAAGCATACCTCGAAGGAATGCCCAAATAGCCAATATAAAACAAATGCTTAAATTGTTGGGGCAATCACCGCACAGTGGCAATGGCCTGACCGATCAAGAAGGAACTTATAAAATAGAAGCGTAGAGAAAACGAAGGCAGAAGAAGAAAGGCAAACGAGACATAAACAAAAGTAGCGAAGGCCACTGAAGACCATTACCAAGGCACAAAGAACTTAATTGAGCTAAAGCAGGCAAAATCATTGAACGTACTAGCGTGTATACTTCATGCACACCTGATCAACGTTGTTAACTCGGGATCTCATTCCAAAGAACTGAACAAGATGCTAAGCTACAATGGATTAGAATAGATGTGGTTCTCGGATAATCCCCCGTCGGCAGAAGTCTTAAATGTACAGAAAAAGCCAACAGTTACAGATAAAGTTACGTCAGTACCAGACCCGACAAGTGTATATCAGAAACAGCAGACAAACCCAGGCGCAGAAAGGGACCCAAGGCTTAAACCTAGAGCAACCTACATAGTATGTAGATAGCACCATGGAAATCCAAACCCTAATGATTAGCGGCGTCGGTATAGAACAACAGCAAACTATGCAAGTCGAAGAAAACGAAGAAACAGGAAATGAAAACGATAGCAATCAATCTCAAGAAGAAAACAAAGAGAGCCAAGATTTTAGTCTAAAGTTCTGTGCATCAGAAGATCGGCCAGTTCCAATAAAAACACAAGATAAATTATTCATGGAATGAAAAAGGTTACTATAAGTATGAGTTCTAGGGACCATACGCATATAAAGATGTGACCAAGATTATAATGAGCGGCAATCTAGACATAATCGAAGCACTTTGTTTCACAGTAACAAAAGAGGGGTTTAAGAAAAGGAGGAGTGGAAGAACTATATAACCTTTTGACCTAGAAATAAATAAAGTGAAAGGAAATGCCACAAGAGCACTTAACTGAATTTAATATGGACCAAAGGAGAAAATTAATGATAATTAGCCATAATGTAGCAGGGTGGGATATAAAAGGGCACTCCTTATGCAATGCATATCTGAAAGAAGATCCAGACGTGATATTATTAAATTAAATTAATGTCGACCCAGAGATCAATCCGATAAAAATATACAACTATAACATTATAATGAACACCACGAGAGATATTAACTTTGATGGGGTAGCTCTGGCAATCAAGAAGGATATGAAGTTTAGCAAACCACAACAACTTGAACAGGACTACTTAGCGGTCAAAGTATAAACGTCCACAAGTTCTATAACAATAATGACAGGGTACCAACCACCAAGAAGAGATTGTAGATAGCCCCAAAATGGGTGACCATCCATAGAATTTCCTTCCATTTCATAATTTTGTGAACGTTTTGGGCCAGAAAGATCAAGCTATTTTTATGGGCGATTTAAATGCCCGTTCCAGGTCGTCTGATTACACTACCAACTTCAACAACATTCGAAAAAACCTGGATACACTAATCGAAAGGAGCGTTGTGGAAAGATTAGGTCCTGATTTCCCAAAATTTTTCCTACGAAGAAGGGCAACCAAACCTGATATTGTTTTACTATCACCAAAGTTCAGATAGTCTCGTGGTGGTAGATGCTAATGGGTATCATGATGCAAAGATATTTAGGTATGTAGCGCGATTTATACTTAACATGGGAAATCCCGACCGAATGATAAAATGCACATAAATATTAAAATAACAATTGTTGATGAGCCCAAATGCACCAGGGGCCAGTGATTTTTTTCTGGGAGGAAGAGGGGCATGTTTCCAGGTCGTATTTTGTCTTTTGGATACCAACTATGGATGGTGGGACCCTTTGTAACCTTCGAAGTGGGTACTGGCGTGACAGCCGTTTCGCGTTCGTGGTATATTGATATGAATGCCCACATAGGGAACACAATTACTTGATCGACAGAGCTCCGGAACAGATGAAAGAGTTGGTATATTGTACTGAAGGCGGGAAGAAGAAAGATTGTCTTTATCAGCCGTCGACAAACCGGGTTAATTTACTCCAAACGGGGTAAAAATGAAAATCTAGATAAAATTGCACAAAAGTTTTCAAATTATTATCAATAAGCGATGCAAATTATGAAAGTTATATTTTTTCTTAAAAAATTCATTTTCTTGAAAAGAAAGAAAAGGATCTCATTTGTGTGGGACCATTTCTTAAGTTGACAATAATGTAGAACAGCAAAGGATTCCAGTGCTGGCAACATCCTCCACGACTGTCAGCCTTGACTTTAAAGTTATATAATATGCAAAAATGATATTTTCCATTATCTTTTTTTCAATAATTTTCACTTATACCCTTCAAATGGCATTATATAAGGAAAAAGACAGACTAGGAATATGTTCTCAATTCTACCTTCAGAGAAATAAAGGACGAAGGAAAAATGAAACCACAGTGGCTGTTTGAACGTACTTACCAGATTCTTATACAAGAAGTTAATTGAAGAAACACGGATAATTTGCACTAAGATTTCTCTTCCAGCCGCAGAAATGCTTTGTGAATTTTGAAAGCTCTGTCAAGAGGCAAAGAATGGATAATAACTTTAGAACTGCATTCGATCAACTTTTAGCATCAAGAACTAGCTTTGAAGTGGACTAGTTGATTGCCCGAAACAAGAAGCCTAAAACAATTTGTCAATAGTTGGTTAAAACTGGTTTTTCTAATAAAACAGTCCCACCATTTTGCTATTCAGCTTGATGAGACTAGAGTAGCAAATCGCAGCTGATGGTGTACACATATTCGTTACAAAGGTTCCATTGCAATTGATTTTTTTTTTTTTTTAATTAAGGGGCTATCTGGCGACTGCCGACTAAGGCATAAGTTGCCGTAAACAAACAGCCTAGTTTTAGGCTACTTTAAAAAATTAAACAGAAAACAATAAAAAGAAATAACAATAACAATAACAAAGCAATAACAAAACAATTACAAAAACAACAACAACAATTAAATCGGGTTAAATAAAAGGGAGAAGGCCGGCCTCCCCCAAAAAGTCAATAAGTCCACCAGTCAAAGTACACGCACTCGTCCCGAGCACAAGGGACAGGCGGTAGCGGCCCCGCCCATCCCGGTACCGGGACAGGTGTCGTGCGCGAAGATCACCCAGACTGGGACATTCGACAAGAATGTGCCGAACAGTCTGGTGGACGACGCAGTCGTTGCAATAGGGCGCAGGCGAGCGCTCCATCAGATAGCGATGCGTCACACGAGTGTGTCCGATTCGGAGACGACAGAAAGCAACCTGAAGCCGCCGCGGCATAGGGGGATAGGCCCATGGGAACAGTCGCGCCGCAATAGCACGCAACTTTAAGTTCCCTTCGACCGTCTCCCATCTTCTTTGCCAAGCAGTCCGAAGAGCTGCCCGTATTCCTGCCATGTAGTCGGTGTGAGGAAGAGCGAAACGCTGGTCTGGTCGCAGAGTCCTCGCGGACTCTTTGGCGCCCTCATCGGCACGCTCATTCCCCGCAATTCCTACATGTCCAGGAACCCAGCAGAAGATAATCTCGACATCTGCCCGGCTCGCCAAAACCGTGGCGTCACGGATATCGCGAACCAGAGGATGCGGAGATTCCAATGCCCCGAGAGCACTCAGGGCGCTTTGTGAATCGCTATAGATCACAATCCGGTCTTCGAACCGGGCACGTCGCGTAATCTCCCCTACCGAGTGGTGTATTGCCACCAGCTCGGCCGTGAAGACAGACGCAGCGCCTGGTAGAGCCCCGCTGACTTCAAACAGAGGGGATACGGCGTGGAAGCCGACCCCCTCTTGGGACTTGGAGCCATCCGTATACACTGGCACGGTACCAGCGTGACACGATGTGTGCTCCAAAAAGGTCAAACGCAATACTCCCGGTGCAGTACAAGCTTTGGGAGCAGAGGCGTGGCGACAAATAGCCAAATGTGGTACCCTCCAGGGTGGCGTCCTGGGCAGAACGAGGGGCGCCACCGGCCCGAGAGCTATATCTACCTCTCGAAGGAGTTTCCTGGCCCTAAACCCAAAGGGCTTAGGGTATGACTGGCGTCTCTCGGCGGCATAGGCACCATCGAAATCAGCTGCGGATGCAGTGAGAGCTGTTGGCGACTGAGGGAGGCGCCGGGCTCGCGCGTACAGGCGAGTGATGCACTGCACGCGGCGCAGAGCGAGTGGCATCTCCCCAGCATCGACCAACAGGCTCTCAATGGGGGAAGTGCGGAAGGCACCGGTCGCAAGGCGAAGGCCGGTGTGGTGGATTGAATCCACCTTCCGCAATAAACGCTCGGCTGCGGATGCATAAAACTCGCATCCGTAGTCGAGCTTCGAGCGAACAAAGGATCGATAAAAAAGTAAGGCGGTAGCCCTATCAGCGCCCCAAGCGCTGAACGTCACGGAACGGAGAATGTCCATGGCGCGGGTACAAGAGACCCTAAGGCTGCGAATATGAGCCTCCCAGGTGAGGCGTCGGTCGAATACAAGACCAAGGAAACGGTGCGACTCAACCACATCCAGGCGCACCCCATTAAGAAACAAATCTGGGTCGGGGTGAAGCCGTGGATGGCGGCAGAAGTGCACCACCTTAGTCTTGGCCAAAGAAAACCGAAACCTGTGAGCTTCGGCATAGCGAGAGACGCGGTTCAATGCCTGTTGGAGTCGACGCTCCAGAGTTGGCATCTGGGCCGCGCCAAAAGAGATCGAAAGGTCGTCCACGTAGAGCGTAGCGAGAACATCTTCTGGCAGAAGCGAGGTGATGCCGTTGATGCTCAGGGCAAAGAGTGTGACACTGAGGACACTTCCCTGCGGGACACCCTCTTCCTGCTCCTTTGGGGCAGAGAGGGCTCCCCCCACCCGTACGCCAAATCGAAGATCTCGCAAAAATTCAGATATAAACATTGGGAGGCGTCCCCTCGCCCCCATCGTGTGGAGAGTATCCATGATACCGTATCGCCATGCGGTATCATAGGCCTTCTCCAGGTCAAAAAACACCGTGGCGTAGTGCTGTCTACGAAGGAAAGCCTCGCAGACGGCATTTTCCAGTCGGAGCAGAGCATCCGACGTGGAGTAAAACTTACGAAAGCCACACTGTGCAGAAGACAGATGGCCTCCGGTGTCCAGGAAATAGGCTAATCTAACATTTACCAATTTCTCCATCAACTTGCACACGCAAGAGGTTAGAGAGATTGGATGGAAACCGGTCGGAGTAGACGGATCTCTCCCCGGTTTGCGAAAGGCGAGCACAGTAGCGATTCGCCAGGAGTCTGGGAGAAGACCCTCCACCCAGATCGTGTTGAACAAATCTAACAGAAAGGCCATGCCTCGCTCACCCAGGTGTCGAAGTATGGAGTACGGAACATCGTCCGGACCATGGGCGGTGTCCGCGCACGAAGCGAGACCGGAACGCAACTCACTCACAGTAAACTTGTCGTTGAAGGGTTCTCCGCCTCTGGAGGTAAAGTCCATCCGGAGGCCTTCCGCGACATCACGACGTGCATTGAATGCTGGCGGAGCAGCATCACGGCTAGAGAATGCAGAAAAAGCGGTCGCTAAGGATTCCGCCATGGACGCGGGGTCCGAGATTGCGGTCCCATTCTCCTGGAGAACAGGAGGGGGGGTCCTGCGAGAACTTGCCTAGAATCCTTTTGACTCGCTTCCACACCTCAGCTAAAGGGGTCTTCCCGTTAAGTGAAGACACGTATGCCCGCCAAGAAGAGCGGCGGGCGTGCTTCGAAACATACCGGAACCTAGCCCTAGCCCGACGAAATTCAGCGACAGTGAAATCGTTCGGGCGGCGCTTATAGCGCATGTAGGCATAACGCTTCTGTTTGAGGGCCGTCTCACACTCGGCCGACCACCATGAAGGTGGTCAGTGTGCAAAACGGCCAGACGTCCTAGGAATAGTAGTCAGGCCCACGGCGATGAGGTTGCCGGAGAAGAACTCAACGGCCTCATCTACCGACCTAAACTCCTCGACTGAGATAGAGAATTCAGTCATTTCCTGAAATGCAGGCCACCGCGCCCGCGCCAAGCACCACCGAGGTGGTCTCTCAGGCGGCAGTTGCCCTGAAAATGATATTTGAATGGGAAAGTGATCACTACCATGGAGGTCATCGACCACCCCCCAATCAAAATCAGGCTGTGCATCCGAAGAGCACAAAGATAGGTCAAGGCAAGAAAATGAAGCGGTTCTCGGACAGTGATGCGTAAACTCATCCACGTTTAGGACACCCATCTCAAGCTCTTCGATCAAATTGGCAAGGACTTGTCCCCTGGGATTTATGCAGTAATGTCCCCAGAGAGGATGCCTGCCGTTCAGATCTCCAAGCAAGAGATAGGGCCTCGGCAACCGTGCCACGACGCGGCGGAAGTCCCCCGCGTCGAAGTCAGCTGACGGTGGAATGTACGCAGAAATAATAGTATACCTACTATCCAGGTGCAGCTGCACAGCCACTGCCTGAAAGGAGGTATCTAAAGAGAAAGGAAGAACGGAGACATCATGCCGGGTGTAAACCGCGCATCCCCCAGCCCGGCCATCCCGCGGTGGTGGGGTCGCAAGACCCTTATACCCCGGGAGGGCAGGCAGCGGGCACGCGCCTAGCATGGTCTCCTGCAAAAAAATAGCTAACGGGGAACGGGACGAGACGAGCCTCCGCAGCTCCTCCCAGTTGGCCCGGAGTCCACGGCAATTCCATTGAAGGAATATGCCCTCCAGGCCTAGCTCGGAGGAGACGCGGGGGCCCTCCTCGAATTGAAGACCCTGACGGGAATGGCCGTACGCTTCCCGGGGGCAGAACCCCGGGCGCTGTTGGCCGGACAAAGCGCTGAAGGCGCTGTCGCCTTCGAGGACTTATTGGGGGAGGTTGGGCTCGCCATGCGAGTCTTTTCCTCCCTCCGCCTCGAAACCTTAGGCGGGCGTTGCGGCTTCGGAGGCGGGGGCCCTCTTTTCGAGGAATTACCGTCTCCGAGCCACTCGCTCCACCTCGGGGCGTGGGCGAAGGGGCCGAAGCTCTTTTTTTGCTGTCCTCCTTTCGGGGAACAGCTTTAGGAACCCCGGAAGATGGCCTAGCGACCATCTTCAGGGGTGTTGCCTCCTGTGAGTCTAACGACTTTGTGGAGGCGCGTGGCCGTTTCGCCTTACGGGAAACGGTCACGCTGGGGGAAGAGGGGGGAGCCCTGGTTTTAGCCGGGGCTGGGTGTGAACCCTTTTTGCCGCCAGCTCTACCAGGGAAGCGCCCGGGTGTAGTAGAGCCCGCAGAAGGGCTCCGAATGGGCGCGGAAACAGCCGTGCTCGTTGGCCTGGATGGGCCAGGAGCAGAGAATGCTTTTCTAACTATTGAGGCATATGACGTCCCAGGCAGAGCCGGGCGCGCCAGGACCAAGTCCTTAGCCTCGCGGAATGAGAGTCGATCCTGGGCCTGAACGGCCAGGATTTCTTTCTCAAGGAGATATGCACCACATTGCTTCGAAGAAGCAGGGTGCGGCTCTCCGCAATTGACACACTTGGCCACACACGATTTGGACTTATCGTGTGTGACCTTGGAGCAATTTACACAGACTTCGGATGACCCCGATTTTGCACGTCTACATGATCGATTCGTGTGGCCGAAGCAGTGACAGTAATAGCACCGCCGCGGCAGTGGCACGAATGCCTTTACGCGGTAGCGGTACCAACCGGCACGCACCGACTCAGGGAGCTTGTCACAGTCGAACGTGACGAAGAGTATAGGGGTGGGTCTCGAGGCCCCTCCATGTTTTCTCATCACACGTTCGACCTTGACCGCCCCATGGTCGGCCAGCTCTAGGGTGATGTCTTCTATGGAGTAGTCAACGAGTTCCCTCGCATAAACTACTTCTTTTACAAAGTTCATGGTAGAGTGCGGCGTCACACTCACCGGGGTGCCATGAAGTGTCCGAAGAGCACTTATCTTGGCCGCCTCGGCGGGATTCGCCGCATTCGCCAGAAGGCTCCCGTCCTAGAAACGGGTTACCTTCGGCTCTCTACCAATTGCACTAGCTAATCCTCTCCTCTTATGGATCATGTTGCCCTTGGACAACATGCTGCCATCAGTGGAGCGAATAACTAGGAAGCGTTTGAAGCCAGCGGGCTCGAAAACGCCAGGTAACCTCTGAATCAGGGGCCCCGATGTCATCGAGGCTCCGCCCTGTGCACTTTTGGTCTTTTTCATCGTCAGGAGCACCGTACCCGGGGAAGCACAGGGCCCGGATGTGCCGATCTTGGTTTGGTCGCTTGCCAAAGTGGCAGCAGACCCATCCGTCCCCGTAGCCCCCGCGGATTGAGAGGAGCCCCGAGTCTTCTTCGTCTTTTTGGTCCTTATCTTTTTTGGAGAGGAGGGCGGGGAATGAACCCGCTTCTCACCCCCGCCGGTAGAAGCCGCCAGGCCAGATGGACTGGCCTCAGCCAGGTCCTTCTCCGAAATGGAGAAGGTCCTGGTGGTCGCAGGGGCATCATCCGGAGGAGATCCCTCTCCTCCTTGTACTGCCTGAGAATCTACAGCCGTTTGATGAGGACCTTGCATAGGGGCGGATTCGGGTTTGGTGCTTGGTGCCGAGCCCGGATTCCCCCCCATGAAAGGCCCTACCTTCTGAGGCTGGTTTTCCTCAAGGACCATGTCTATCACAGGAGGGGCCTCCAGTTGGCCATCCCCTCCCAGGACATCGCAGGTCCCCTTGGCAGCGTCATAAGTCTTTATTTGGGAGGCACAGGCCTTGACCCCGGCAAGGTTTAATATTTTTGCCAGCAGGTCTTTTGAGGGAAGCGACCGAATGGGCCTGGCTTCCCTCTCCCCCCTAAGGGGGTTTGCCCTACCGAGCCGCTTGTACGAGGGGCGGTCGGCAATGGGCTGCCTGCTGGCTTTCTTGGCAGTCCCCTTAGAAAGCAAAGGAGGGACTGCCGCTTGAGATAGGGAGGTGCCCGAAAGCACCTCCAGAGAAGGGGGTGAGGGGGAGTCCCCTACACCCGTAGGCGTAGGAGAGGAGTAAGCCTCCTCTCCGGTTAAAGAGGTATGGAGGGTCCCCTGCGCAAGCACAGGGGAGGGGACCTCCATCTTTTCTGTGGAGCTGCACGAGGGCGGCTCCGTTGTTTTAGGGAGAATTTAGGGGAGATCGTTTTTTTTTTCATCATTGGGCATGGTGACCCTCTTTGTTTTACGGGACGCAATCGCTCACCACCTCTTGCAGTAGCCCGCACTGCAAGGGGTGCTTACAGGCCCGGCAGAGCCAGGCGCCGCCATTTGGGACCACCCCTCCCGCCTGGTGGCCTGGCAGTCCTTCGGCATGGCGGCTCCACCTTAGACACGGCGTAAAACAGATAGAATGTGAAGAGGAGAGGAAAAGGGATGTGAGGAAGGTATGGGTGGGGATGAAGCAGGTTGTTAAAAAAACCCCATCCCGAACCGGAGCTGAGGGGTTAGGGAACAATGTCCCCTCCCCCCTCAGCCCCCATCCGGGGTGGTTGGCTTGAGAAGAAGGTCAGCATTCTACCCTGTGAAATTAGAGGCTGACCAGAGAAAGTTGTGGGAGAGGTTGTATGAAAAGCGACGAGGTAGGGGAGAAATCGGGCTATCTGAAGGAAGAAAGAGAGGCTAAGCTGGGGCCGGACGGAGCGCTGGATCCCGTCAGCACGGCGGCCAGGATGGCAAATCGCCGCGCCCCTTACGGGGCCATTGCAATTGAAGATGAAATCTGATTTTGTTCTCATCTTGCGTTGAGAGTTAGTGGTTCTATCATATTCAATAGGTTTAATGAATACCTTCAAAATACCAAGCATCAACTTAAAATTTGAAGATTGCATTGTTCTGTTGATGTAGTTCCAGCTTTGTTGGTTGATATCAGTGGCTTTTCGGTTTTGGCCTTTGTCCAGAGAGGAGAATCCAAAAATTGAATTGACCGACTGTATGATCCATCGCCAGGCCCCTGTTGTGAAGCATTTGGAACCATCATGCATGGTGTTATCGAGATTGGCAAGGAAAGATGCGCACCCAAAAGTTTTGTTCCTGATAGCGCGATGTGCAATGGAGGTAATAGGATGGGATGTCTTGGACCCCGTGTATTCATGTTGGTACATGCGTTGATGCGCACAATCCCACTTTGTGGTAGATCGGTTTATCTGAGCAGGAAGTTGAGATTTGTAAGGGAGAAAATTGTACGTTGTAGTGTATGAACTCTGCAATTAAAGAAGTGAGGGTGAGAAAGAGGATTACTGAGTTAAATTCGGTCCAATAATAGGTGGAATTGGGAATTAAAACCATATGTCGTTTGTGATTGTAATGGTGGAAGAAAGGTAGGAGAGGGAGGGAGAGAGAGAGAGAGAGAGAGAGAAAGAGAGAGAGAGAGAGAGAGAGAGAGAGAGAGAGAGAGAGAGAGAGAGAGAGAGAGAGAGAGAGAGAGAGAGAGATGATAACTCGAGGGATATTGGAATGTATCAGTTTTGAGAGAAACGGGGACTTTGCCCTCTTAGGTAATCCTCAGATGGACGCTAAAAATGCACTGAAAGAAAGTAGTGTGAAAAACATGATCTTTCAGCATAAAGATGCCGTCATGCCTGTTTAAAATATATTTGATAAAGTACTGAGAGAAGTTTTTTGAATGGGAATAAGAGAAGCGGGAGTGTGGCGGGTGATTAGGGATGAAGGATGTTGTGATGAATGCTGATGACCTTGTTAGTAGCACCGAGGCATTCGGAAATGGCTGAAGGTGATTGTGTTTGAGGAAGTGGAGGGTGTGGGGAATGTGGAAGGGTCGGAGCTTGAAAGTAGACAGTGTGGGGTTCGGACTTAGACAATTGAGGTGTTTTAGGTATCATAAATGGTAGTTGTGCAGAAGAAGCAGGGAGCAACCGCAATTTTGAGTAGTAAGAAAGTCTCAGGGACGATTAGTGATTGCTAACGATTTGAGTGGCAAATTTTACAAATATTAAATGAGAGAATGATGGTACCAACGTTGCTACGTCGGAGTGAAATTATAATATGGAAGAATGAAAAGTTTCTGAAGGAGAACAGTGTAAATGGACAATTTGAGAAGATGTCTCGTGTGAGAAGGGGAGATGGATGAGGAGTTTAGGAGTAAGAGGTTGTTACGGTGTAAAGAAGGCTATGAATAAAGTCTTTTCTCTGTTCTGAGGTGGAATAAACACGTAAGAAGAATAGATGTACATAAATATAATGAGGAAAAAAATGGGGCACACTTAACATCAGGGTGAGCGAAGGGTTGAATATGTAAATGGTGAGAGTGAAAACTCAGATTAATAGTCCTGCTTAGAGGGGGCTTGCAAGGTGGTCTTTTTCCCGTGGGCGATTGCTACAGCACATAGCACCCCATATGTGTAAGGGGCACATATGCGAAAGGGGGGCGGGGGATCATAGATAGATTTTAATTAATCTCTTTTAAAGTGAATAGAGGGAATGTTTCGTCGCGTTGAAACACACCGACCACACTTTCAAAATTTCGGTTAATTATGCACAATTTTCGCCTGGATAAGAACAGGTTAGCGAACTACTACTCAAACCACTCTCATTGTTCTCGGTCATGGCAAAATCCGCGTGTTCAGCTTTAATTACCTATGGGCAATTGTTAATTTTGTATGTATCGGTTGCCTGGGTAACGCGGAATAAGATGATGTCCCGACCAGATTTTAACCATGGCAATCTGCCAGCTTAAAGGGATCGCTTTAACTCCAGGCTACAATTCAGCAATAAGATGCAAGCGGCAGTGATTTAATAGATGATTCTATCTCAATATTCGTGAGATACTTATTTGGGGCAATTGGACGATTGTGGTATCTTATCTGATAACATTTCTACGAACCAATTCTTTATAAGCTATGACAGAGAGTGAGGCAGGAGAGTGAGGAAGATGGTGTGAGGGAAAGTGTTTAATTACAATTTAGACCTGATCTATATGGGTTAGGGACGGACGATTTAGATATATCAAGAATGTTAGTCAAATTTAACTATTCAGATGATTAAAGTTGTGTGCAACACAATGTAGACAGGTGGCGTCATTCGTCCCTTGCAACATGGACGAGATCCACCGACCAGATAGTGCAATGCGCATAAAGATGAGAATGACAACCCCTGGTAAGCCCCCGTAGTGGGAGAAAGGTGCCCGGATTGTATGTGTGTGTTATTGACCACAACTAGGAAGGTGGAACCCTTCCTGACCCCAGTCGGTAGAGGACCCTCGTTCTGCACAGGGGATATGTGAATACGAGTACCCTCAAAGGGGTCTAAAGGATTCGACCGGCAGAGCTCCTGAGCAGTGAAGAGAGTGTGTATGTTGCCCTGTGAAGGCGGGAAGAGAAATGATAGCGGTGTTTGTGATTACCTATGAGCGTGATAATGCGTGTGAGCTATTTAGCCCCCTTGTGGGGGTATCAGCGTATCCGCCAATGGGCGGCTTGCTCGCGACCCCGCTGAAAGTTGCGTGTCAGCGCGCTCGCCCGGATTGAACCTGTGTTTCGACGCAAGAAGTCGACCGCGGGAACCAATTGGTCATTCGAGCCCCAGTTAAGGAGCGCCGCAAAATTACCTGCGCGGTCTTTCTTCTTTCCTTTGCTGCAAACAATGAGGATGGGGAGTAGGGGGGCGGTGCTCCCCTACTACCCCCTGCCTTCACAGCGGAACATACACACTCTCTTCACTGTTCAGGAGCTCTGCCGGTCGAGTCCTTTTGACCCCTTTGAGGGTACTCGTATTCCATACCCCCTGTACAGAACAAGGGTCCTCTACCCACCGGGGTCAGGAAGGGTTCCACCATCCCTGGTTGGACTAAAAACACACACCTTCGATCCGGGCACCTTTCTCCCAATACAGAGACTGTTGTTTTCGGGCTTACCAGGGGTTGTCATTCTCATCTTTATGCGCATTGCACTATCTGATAGGGGGATCTCGTCCACGATGTGATAGACGAATAGCGCAATTTATTTACCTACCCATCACATTTGTGTACGATGAAAACAGAACCTAACTAAACCCAACTTAACCTAGTCAAATTAAATCGCGAAAAAATGCCATAAAACTGTTTGAATTAAGAGAAAAATTCATATAGCCAATTTCGCGATTAAAAATTCTCAATTTTATAAGATTAAAATAGGAAAACGTGTTTAACTTTGATCGTTTTTAATTATGCTTTTCCTCAGAAAAATCTTGAGTTTCTCATAAGACAGTTTAAAAACTAACAATGGAGGTTGAAACCAAAAATCTTATCGTGTCCATTTTACAAACACTTTTAGCTCTTATGATGTCCTTATTTTATAGTTTGGTCAATTTTCTGTTATATTTCATACCTTCATCGTGGAAAAGATATAACGTCACCGACAAAGTGACTCTTATAACAGGCTCTGGGTCTGGGCTTGGTCGAGCTGTAGCTCTAAGAATGGCAAAAAGAGGTTCTAAAGTCGTCCTATGGGATGTAAACCAAGCAGGTAAGCCTTTTTATTCGTTAATCCTTATAATTTTCCCTATATATCTGCGTAGTTGTCTTTATTTTTGTAGATTTATCATTCTGAGCACGTTCTTGGTTATTGATTGCCTCTGCGTTTCACGAAGGAAATTTAATGTTGAAATGTGGAAGGCTGATTAGCTCGCTATGCTCGCCCACCAGCTAGGCTCCGCAGTCTCTAATAATTGGATATTATTGTTAACGGATAATTTTTTAGGTATCGAAGTGTATATGTTCTGAATAAATATCGAGTGACAAACTTTTACATGATGTTTGGAAGACGGAAAATAATGGCATTGCAGACCATGTTTCCGACGGCAATTTACAAATACTTCTCAATTTCATTATTAAATACTGCCCTAAATAAAATAAATAACATCATTACATTCATTTAAATAATTATGGTTATTATGTATTTATTTTAAAATTTAGAAGTTCAGACGCTTGTTTTGGTAAGAGGAATAAAGAAACAAACAAATTTCTTTATATAAGCTCACTGGACAAAAATTAGTTACCTGGCGTATTTAAACCTCGGAGACATCCTGGCCAAAGCTGACTTTGCTCGTCGCGCTCGCAGCAACAAAACGATATCATGCTGAAACGTCACGAAAAGAGGAGCTTTGGGATCCAGTTTTCGTCTATCCGAGCCAATCAATCAGAAACCATTGCTAACATTTAAAATACTCTAAATACTTGAGCCTCTATTTAGCATTGGACAACGAAAATCGGGCCGTTACTTCCTAAGAAATGTGCCACGGAATTTGTAGATTTCGCGAAGGTGGTACGCTGCAATAACTGTCTCGTACGTTGTGTGTAAAATGGGAAGCAAAGCAGATCTTACCGAGACGAAAAAAGGAGTCGTAGCATTCCGGTGCACCAGAGAAAATCTTGTGAAGGATGAGGCGGAATTTGCAAGTGCATCTAACTACGCGTAGGGTCATGCGGGTCTACCAGCAATGGCAAAAATCCCGGTCTAGAAGAAATTCGAGGTAGAATTGGGGCCTGAAGACGATATTGATGGCCTAGTAACACTAGAGCGTTTCAGGGCTTGTAGGGGAAAATCCCCCTCGCTTCAAGACAGGAATTGCTGCCTTCCATCTCTCTCTCTAAATGATAGATTAGCCAGTTTTCCGAAATACTAACACCTTCATGTAAAATGTTCCTTTTTAAATTCTTCTGAAAATTTCTTTATTTGTTTGCTTTTTTTTCCCTCTTCTACTTATCAAAACCTATCAATAAAATAAGGACGAAGGTCATCAATAAAAAGGGCGAACTTTTTCATTAACTAAAGAGTTTGAAATATTGTAAAGCGCCTAAGCAGCATGGGGTTGCAATCGTCAAAATAAGAACTAGGGAGTTTGTCTTGCTGACCTGCTGGCTAGTCTATTAAGAAAAGGTTTAAGAAAAAGTAAGATTCAAATACTATGATTCAACGCTTTCGTTGAGTTCAGTTGCCGCTTCCCAGTTGAAACAGGGTTCTGCATATCGTAGGTGGCCTTTGAGTGCCTTAATGAATCGTTCCATGCGAACATCCTATCTGTGATTCTTCACTCTTTTTTTCACTCCCTCAAGTCTAGCTGAAGTAAGCGATAAGATACTCACCAAATGATACCTTGAAAACTACTGCGTTATTTTTTTTATCCTTTGTGGTATGGAGCGGATGATGTCACAGATAATTACGCCTGCTTGAAGTGTGAATTCAAAGGGTTAGTGGGGACTAAGATGAAGTTCATGAGGTCTTAGTTCTTCCTTTGTGGTGCATTGGCACGCACTCTAATGCCTCGTTTACAACCCTGATATCATTATCATGCCAGCGGTTAAGGGCTGTGAAGTAGTTTTCATGAACAGAATAGACTATGACCCCAAGAATGCGAACTTCCTTGGGAACGAGAACAACATAACTGCGGGATGCTCCTGGTAGAGCAGTGCCGGAATCTACATATTTTAACAAGGAAGCAAGGAGGTCCCTTAATCAAATGGAGAGGAGAAAAAATTTGCTACACGTTTCGGGAAAGTGCGAGGATCGCCTAAAACGCCTAAGACAAACATCTCAATGAATCTTCTCACGTCCGTCTAACTTCAGCTATGCCCACATAAAAATTAACAGATCTCATGGAAATGTTATAAGGAGTGATCATCATGAAAATGAAGCTTTTGCGTTTATATGCAACCTTACTCAACAACGCCCTTGCCAAAGAAGCGAATAACGCAGTCAGGCACATCATCAGACACATATCCTAACAACTGTACCTTCCACTAAACGACGATTTAGAAGCTAGTAAAGATCTACATGAAGTTCAACACTTTCGCTTTCCGCGTTTAGGGGTACTAATTTGGATATAAAATTAATATATGATCTTATCTGTCTGATGACCCACCTTTCCTATTCATGGTGAAGCAGGAGGAGGTTCCGGTAAGGGATGTGGATTACACGCTAGTGATCGCTTTACGATGCCTTAATCATGGAAGATTTCTACGTAGGTTCATTAAAATTAAAACTACCATTAATTTCATTGCAGAGGAAGGGGACGACGACACTATGCTCGTATTTTTAGACATCGAGCTGCATAGAACCGAAACCGGGTTAATATTCTCAGTCTATAAGAAGTCAACTAACTAAAGGCAATTACTTGTCAGCCCATGCTTATCAGACAAAAATGGGCCACTTTGAGGGAGTTATTCTCCCGCACACAAAGAATATTAAGCCTGGACTTTCTGGCGCAAAGTAAATATAGATGAACTATTGTAAATAGTAGGTCACTATGTAACATTCATCAAGAAGACCAGGGGCAAAGCCGACAACATCGACAATCCGCAATAACTAACGAGGTGCAACGGAGCATGAACTTTATTTAAGTCCCCAGCAGCCCTCTTACTACCCAAATTGGGTATACAGACGGGTTTATCTGTCCAATAATGTTTCTTTATGCAGTCTTCAAATTAGGTATGGCACCTTGTGGGGACGGAGGTCGTTGATTCGGCTCTCATCCATCATTAAGTCCACCGTGTTTTTACACTTTCTTGGGGAGACCATCCAGGGCAATACTCATTCATTCAGCATTCATTGGATTCCTAGTTCATAGAGGCGGTCAGCGATTCATTGGGTCTTTTTTTCTCACTCATTTCCAAAGTATTAACTCTTCATACATACACACACAATCTTCTCCACGCTATGGGTGTTGAAATTACCATGCGTTTGCAACAAACACACGCAAAACAGTATACACTACTACGTGCTGAAACACTAAATCACTCAAACTCACTCAACACACCCACCACTAACATCATAAATACACATACTGGACATAAACTCATTTTCACATCGTCTACTGGCCAAGTACGTTTCATATATGTTCAAAAGATGATGTGACAGAGAAACACCACTACACCACGTTGCCAGCCGCCATCAACAAGCCTCACCAAGTACACATAAGATTTACTATATCCCTCTGGTTGTAAATCACGATACAAAAACTCCTCACCGAATTCACAAGTACATATGTACGGCGAAGAGGCCATTCAAAACTTATATTACAACTGAGCCAAAAACTGGGTGGTCATAACACTCCCTGAGCAGAAGCCCTTCAACCCGCTGCAGGACCAAGGCATTAAGGTCCTCGGCACCCTCACACGTGCAAAACAATTTGAGACACAATAAAATCTACGGCCACATCAGTGCCTAATTTTTTGGAAAAATGGAAAACAGATCAACTCATGTAAAGCAGACCTTGTCTGTTCAAAGTGCGTTGTAAAAGGTCTCATATACACCCAATGCACATTACTACCATCCTTTATGTTTACGGCAATCATACTCACATCTCTTTGAGCATGAGGCGGACGTACCTCCTAAAGAAGCACGAGGATGCTATCTTTGAACTAAGTAGGCATCAGAAGCCTCAACTTTACCCAACCTCACCCTCCCCCCCATTGCCCTTGCAAAAACATACATAACTGCTACCAAGGCGTTCGGGGCATCCGGGGACACCGAACCTACCATACTACCAAACGCTGGCCAACACCTCTGGCAACCCTAAAACAAAACCGGCCAGGCTGCTTTCCCTTGGGGCAAATCACTTGTCTGAGGGGGGCTCCTGCTTATATGCCAGCGTCCTAAACTTCCTCTATGCAGCAAATGGATTATGGTAAATTTTAATTTCCGAGACGGTTTTCGCCCTAATATAGAAAAAAAATAAACGTCCACCAATTCTCCCCACACTAGGGTGCACAAAACCACTTCTACATACTCCATCCTTTTCCAATCCTTCCTCTTCCACCATTAACCTTGTCTTTTATCCCTCTCTCCCCACTCCCTTGGTTTCAGCCTCTGATCTGGCACCACCACCCCTTCTGTCCATAGTACTAATTTCTCTTTCCCTCTTCTATCGTACCTTCCCATCTTTCTACTGTCCTCACCCCCCTTTCCACTGTCCCCATCCCCTCCTTCAATTATTCTCATCACTCCTTCCAAAAGCTCTCCCCCTTCTTCCACAGGCAACACTGGCCATTCTTTTGTTTCTACTCTCCCCAATATATTCTCTACCATTCCATACCCGCGTTCAAGCCACTCTGGCTACCACATCTCGACCAACTAAAGCACCCACAACAATACGCAAAAGGCTCATAAAGCTCACACTACCTACAACCTCCTCATCTTCCTCTGCACCTCTCCGTCCAACACGCGTGAAGGACACCGCATCACCCGCTACACTTTTGATGCAATTCCAGAGCATTAAGGAGCGTAAAGCTGCTCTGCTCAACACCGCAGCGAGCGCACTCTGTCCCAATCATAAGCAGGCTTAGTGCGATATAGTTAAACTTTCGCAGTTGGCACGGTGTTCGCCACACCATTTCTAACTTGCCCCTTAACACTGAAAGACCTGATGCCTTACTATTGAACTCTACCAGCCTATATCCTCCTACCACTAAACTTTGTATTGCATGTTACCAAACCTATCTTTCCCCAAAGACACTGCATCAAGGCTCAGCGATCCTGATTCAAACTTTGCATACAGCTCACTCTCAGAAACATACACAATGACTCCTTTCTAGCCTGCAAGGTACAGAGCTCAACGTCTGGTACCTGGACGACGCGACCCTGGGAGGCTCAGCCGAGGACGTGCTGGCTAACACAAGACGAATAATTCCGGAGCTAGCGCGGCGCGGACTCGAGGTCAACGACACGAAGTGTGAGCTGATCGTCATCAACAGCGAATCCGAAGTCGACACCATTCGGATCGCCGACCAGTTCCGCCATGTCCTGCCGCGAGTGCGAGTACTCAGGGAACAAGAGCAAACGCTGCTCGGCGCCCCGCTGTCACCGGTGGCCATCCCGGGGGCCATCCGTGCTAAAACCAACGCGCTCAAGAGGATGGCCGAACGCCTCGCCCACCTGGAGCCCCATACAGGCCTCTTCCTTCTCAAGAGCTGCTTTGCCATCCCGCGGCTCCAATATCTCCTGCGTACCTCCGCCTCGTATACCGACATCGAAAACCTAAGAGACTTCGATTTCACACTGCAGAAGGCACTCTCCAAGATCATCAACGTGCGCCTCGAGGGGGACCAGTGGACTCAAGCCACCCTCCCCGTCAGTCTCGGAGGCCTCGGGATAAGAAGGGCTGAGGATGTGGCCCTTCCATCGTACATCTCCTCACTCCTCGCTGCGGACCCTTTGGTCGCCTCCATCCTTATAAACGTACCTGGATTGGTGGAGTCCGCCCAGCCCGCCGCTGCAATCATGGAGTGGAAGACGAGAAGCCGCACTGGGAATGAACCAAAAGAAAGTGGAAGGACCAAGCAAAAGGAGTGGGACACCATCACCGCCGAGCGCACCCTGGAGGAGCTCACTGGGCGAGCCAATCAAGTAGAGCTTGCAAGATTCAAGGCCGCCACTCGTCCGGAGTCGGGCCTATGGCTCCATGCCATCCCCATCCCGTCCCTGGGGACCCACCTGGACGCGAACACTCTTCGCATCGCCGTCGCTCAGAGGATCGGAGCGCCAGTCTGCCAACGCCATCTTTGTCGCTGCGGAGCAGAAGTAGACACTTTGGCGCACCACCCCCTCTCCTGTCGTAAAAGCGCTGGTCGGTTTCCGCGACATGCAGGAATCAACGACGTTATCAGGCGTGCCTTGACCAGCGCAGGACTCCACTCCATCTTGGAGCCGCCTGGACTCGACAGAGGCGACGGAAAGCGCCCGGATGGGATGACTACCTTCCCCTACGCCCAAGGGCGAAGTCTGGTATGGGATGCCACCTGCGTGGATACCTTCGCCCCGTGCAACACCATCAAGTCGGCACAAGCACCATCATCGGCGGCCGGCGCGGCGGAGGAAACCAAACGACGGAAATACGCAGCCCTTTCGCAGACGTACCACTTCGAACCCCTCGCATTTGAAACATCATGCGTAGCCGGCCCCTCGACTCTCAAGACCATCGAGGAACTGGGTCGGCGTATCAGGGCGGAGACCGGCGAGCCACGCGAGACCTTGTGGCTGAAGCAAAGGATTGGCATGGCCATCCTTCGCGGCAATGCGCTGTGCGTGCTGTTGGCCGGGAGACACGAAGACAAGGACCACCTATCCCAATTAACCTGATCTGCTGATTTTTGAAGAACTACTTTATTACTTTGGTTTTTTTTTTGAGGGGGAGGGGGCAAATGATTTATACTATATTTTTTAAGGTTATAAAAAAAAAAAAAAAAAATGCTTTAACTACATCATGTCAGCGCCTTTAATTCCAGTGACCACACACTGATTTCCACCACGACAATACTTATACATAGACGGCTCTCTTTTATGTGGGAGACCTAAACGTACACCATCCCATACTTCTTTCAAACACCAAAAATGATGCGGGTAGCTGCTATCAGGCCGGTGCCTTAAGGATATTCCGCTGCGAGCACATCGGTCCGACCTTCCCCACATAATTCAGCAATCACAGGGTGAATAAGTTCCCGAACATTATCCTCATAAATGACACGGCCATAGTCTTCCGCACTCACATAGCCCCATATCAACACGTACTATGTGAGTACATCCCTGCATTCCTCCTACTATTATCTTCATTTATCCTACTTCCCACACCACCACTCTAAGAATACATTAACACAAACTGGGAGGATTTCAAGATACACATATCCACTAACACTTCACATAACCTGAATCTCCAGGACACCGACCCTTTACATTTACAAAACCACTGGAGTACAATCATAAACACCATAAACACGTACATAAAATCTGCATACCACGCAAGACAAACATGCATTAAACAATTGAAATTCGCCATTCACACACATAGACTCATTGCACTGTACAATGACCACTATGATAGAGGCCCACGACAACACAACACCACACTCTTACGTGTATGCATCCTACAATGCGCGCTGCTGGATCAGAGGCGCCAGTGGGCGAGGTTAGCCGCATCGCGGATGAAGCTTGCTGCACTGACCCATCCTTATTATGGCCTCGCGTAAGGAGTATTTTAGGCATAGAGCCAGCAAAACCGATTACCTTGCTACACAATAAACGCAATACACTCATACTAATGACAACATCGATGCATGCTGGTTCCACTGGGACAAAGTTCACGAAAAAAACGCACCTAAAATACACGAGCAAGAGCACTTTCAGGAAGGCCGGGAATGGTGGCGGCTCCACGCTGATGAGCTTGGGCCCACCCTAACGATAAAGATGTAGGTACTCGATAACTCTACCACATTAACCACTACTACCACCGTCAAGGAAACAAAACAATACATAATAGGTACACCAAACCAGTCCGCCGGCTATTCCGGCCTCCCAGCTACAGTATTACATCACCTTCCAGAAAACATTTTCCCTACACTTTCCCACATTTTCAACGCCTCCATCACCTAAGGAAACTTCCCACAACTATTTGAAACATCATGCATCATACTGCAGTAGTGAGCAAATTATTATGGATTTCTTGAAAAGTCCTAATTTTTCTGGTAAAAGGTAACTTAAAACTATTTAAGGAGTCAATAATGAGGTTATTTTATCATATTAGTTTGAAAAAAACTATTCTACATTTTTGAAGACTGAATATTAGAGTGATTTTCTTCATTTTCTGGCAAACTTGATGAAATAAATGAAGGCAATACAGATGCGATTTTGCCCGCTTTAGTAACTGTTAGTCTCGAGCCTTAGTTCCAATTCAGACTTCACAGGGTGAGGGTGAGCGAGCTATTCTCTTTTGCTACTACTGGCCCAGTAATTCAACTAATGTGTATTTTGTTTGCTTGGGGATAATAGATAAAAAGAAAGTGAACAGCTATGGGTGAAGTCAGTGACTGGAGTCCTCGGAAAATTAGACAGATCAAAGTTTATTAAGTGATAGTGCACTAAAACAGAAAGATATTGCAAAGAAATTGGGGGTTTCCTCTGAAACAGTAACAATATAAAGAAAAAAATGAAAACGGTCTAAATTTGGATTCAGCAGGAGCTGGGAAATGTGTTCGACAGAGGAAGACAACGCCAAGAACAGACAGGAAAACAAAACAAATGGCTATTAAGGACTAAAGCAAATCGTGTAGGAAGATTGCAAGCGAACTGTTAGCAGATGGCCTTAGTCTTTCTCAAAGGACAGTAAATACGAGGTTACTGGACAGTGAATTACGAGCCCCTTGTCCAAGAAAGAAGCCTGGTCTTACCAAAACCATGATGCAGGCACGCAAGTCTGGGCTAATATTCATTCTGAGATTGACTTCAGAGCAATGGGAACAGATAAGCGTGGTGCATTTACCAGTCATTTTCTTTATTAAACATAATAGAACATACTGTACCTACTGCCGCAAAAGCTTCAGGTTGCTTTTTGTCGTCTCCGAATTGGACACACTCGCGAGACGTACCACCATTTGATAGAGCGCTCGCCAGCGCCCTACTGTGAAGACTGCGTTGTCCCCAAGACTGTTCGGCACATTCTTGTTGAATGTCCCAGTCTGGTCGATATCCATGCACGTTACCGGTATGGGCGGGGTCGTTACCGCTGTTCCTTGTACTTGGCACGAGTTCGTGCACATTGACTGGTGGACTTATAGACTTTGGGGGGAGGTGCTCTCTCCCATTTATTTAACTAGTTGGGGTTTATTGTTGTTTTATTTTGTTATTTTAGTAGGTCGCACGTTCCTGCGCTGGGGTAAGGCGGACTTCCCCCCCGACGCCGGAGCTTGCTTCCTGCTTATTGCCTTTTTTCTTTATTTTATTTTTTTTATTTTGTTTTTTTGCATCCTCTTTTAACGATGCCTAATATTAGGCAGTGTTGATGCGACGACTAATGCCCAAGTAGGCAGTCCCCAGATGAGCTCTTAAATTATTTTAAAAATCTGTCTTTTCGTTCAGTATCATTTGTGAACGGCATGCGATTCTGTCTGGGCCTTGCCGGAAACGAGAATAGCCTCGTCACCATCGAAGGACAGGGGGTGCGTCTGTGTGTGCAGTTCTCGGGTGGGCGTGGAGTATCATCGGTGTATATTATGGATAGTGTAGGTGCCAATACGCCAGCCTGGAGTAAGCCTACGCGTGGTGTAACTGAGCGTGATATTTTGTTGTAACACCGTTCGGCAAGTTATTGTGACCGAAGCCTTTTGGTACACAGAGGGAACTTCGTTTGTTGGCTAGTTTCCAACGTAGTCCCTTAAGCTATGTCGAAGTTTTTCTCCACGTCTTTGCTGTTGAAGAGTATTTTCTGTCGTGATTTGTGATTTGTTTTTTGTATTAAGTTGTGAACGATAGTCACAACCGCTTGATTAGATCAGCCCCTCCTTAAACCATATTTGCAAAGGGAAAACCAGTAACTCTTCTCCAGTTGCTCTAGTATTGCAAGATACCTATAGCTATTTGCGAATTTGCGGTCTTTCATTCGTTTAGTAGTATAGTAGTGATCAAATTATTATGGATTTCTTGAAAATTCATAATTTTTCTGGGAAAAGGTTATATAAAGTTATTTTATTGAGCAGTAATCAATTTATTTTCATAAATATGGGAAAAACATCCTTCCTTACATTGTTTAATACTTAGTTTGACCTCTTTTAGCCGCTTTAAGTGCTTTAACACACTCTGGTATTCTAATAATGAAAGTTCTTTATAATTGTTCGATTTTGTCAGAGTGAAAACAAACGTAGACAAGACGTTCTATGAGCTTTTCTTTGGTTGTTATGGTAACTTCCTCTATTTGATTTTTTAGAATATATCATAAACTCTCAATATGGTTCACTTCTGGGAAATTTCCAGGCCAAGAGAGCAGTTCAATGCCATTTTGTGCACACCATGTCTTCACTGATCGCGTTGTGTGACAAGAAGCCGAGTCTTGCCACATGATCGGTCACCGAACCATTCCGTGCACAATGGCACGCAACTTTAAGTTCCCTTCGATCGTCTCCCATCTTCTTTGCCAAGCAGACCGTATTCCTGCCATGTAGTCGGTGTGAGGAAGAACGAAACGCTGATCCGGTTGCCGAGTCATCGCTGACTCTTTAGCGCCTTCATCCGCGCGCTCAATCCCTGCAATTCCTATATGTCCAGGAACCCAGGAAAAATTAATTTCGACATCCGCTCGGCTGGCCAAAACCGTAGCGTCACGGATATGGCGACCAGGGGATGCGGAGATTCCAATGCCCTGAGAGAACTCAAGGCGCTTTGTGAGACCGGATTGGGATCTATAGATCACAATCCGGTCTCCTAACCAGGTACGTCGCGTAATCTCCCATACCGAGTCGTATGTTGCCACCAGCTCGGCTATTAAGACAGACGCAGCGCCTGGCAGAGCCCTGTTGACTTCAAATAGAGGGGATACGGCGTGGAACCCGACCCCCTCTTGGGACTTGGAGCCATTCGTATACACTAGCACAATTCCAGCGTGAAACGAGATGTGCTCTAAAAAGGTCGAACGCAATACTCTAGGCGTTGTACAAGCTTTGGGAGCAGAGGCATGGCGACAAATAGCCAAATGTAGTACCCTCTAGGGTGGCGTGCGGGGCAGAACCAGGGGCGCCCCTGGCTCAAGAGCTATACCTAGCTCTCAAAGGAGTTTCCTATCCCTAAACTCAAAGGGCTTCGGGTATGATTGGCGTCTCTGGCAGCATAGGCACTGTCGAAATCAGCTGCTGATGCAGTGAGGGATGTAGAGACTGAGGGAGGCGCCTGGCTCGCGTCTACATACGAATAATGCACTATGCATGGCATAGAGCGAGTGGCATCTCACCAGCATCGACTAGTAGGCTCTCAATGGGGGAAGTGCGGAAGGCACCGGTCGCCAAGGAAATGCTATTGTGGTGGATCGAGTCCACCTTCCGCAATACACGCTCGGCTGCGGATGCATAAAACTTGCATCCGTAGTCGAGCTTCGAGCGAACAAAGGATCGATAAAAAAGTAAGGCAGTAGCCCTATCAGCGCCCCAAGCGCTGAACGTCACGGAACGGAGAATGTCCATGGCGCGGGTACAAGAGACCCTAAGGCTGCGAATATGAGCCTCCCAAGTGAATCGTCGGTCGAATACAAGACCAAGGAAACGGTGCGACTCAACCACATCCAGGCGCACCCCATTAAGAAACAAATCTGGGTCGGGGTGAAGCCGTGGATGGCGGCAGAAGTGCACCACCTTAGTCTTGGCCAAAGAAAACCGAAACCTGTGCGCTTCGGCATAGCGAGAGACGCGGTTCAATGCCTGTTGGAGTCGACGCTCCATAGTTGGCATCTGGGCCTCACCAAAAGAGATCGAAATGTCGTCCACGTAGAGCGTAGCGAGAACATCTTCTGGCAGCAGCAAGGTGATGCCGTTGATGCTCAGGGCAAAGAGTGTGATACTGAGGACACTATCCTGCGGAACACCTGCTCCATTGGGCCGGAGAGGGCTCCCCCCCACCCGTACGTGAAATCGACCATCTCGCAAAAATTCAGATATAAACATTGGGACGCGTACTTCGCCCCCATCGTGTGGAGAGTCTCCATGATACCGTATCGCCATGCGGTATCATAGGCTTTCTCCAGATCGAAAAACACCGTGGCGTAGTGCTGTCTACGAAGGAAAGCCTCACAGACGGCATTTTCCAATTGGAGCAGAGCATCCGACGTGGAGTGGAACTTACGGAAGCCGCACTTTGCGGAAGACAGATGGCCTCCGCTGTCCAGGAAAAAGGCTAATCTAACATTTACCAATTTCTCCATCAACTTGCACACGCAAGAGGTTAGAGAAAATGAGTGGAAACCGGCGGAGAAGAGTGATCTCTCCCCGGTTTGCGAAAGGCGAGCAGGGTAGCGATTCACCAGGAGTCTGGAAGAAGACCCTCTACCCAGATCCTACTGAACAAATCTAACAGAAAGGCCATGCATCGCTCACCTAGGTGTCGAAGCATGGCGTGCGGGACATAGTTAGGACCATCGGGGGTGTCCGCGCACGAAGCAAGAGCGAAACGCAATTCACAGTAAACCTGTCGTTGAAGGGTTCTCCGCCTCTGGAGGTAAAGTCCAGCCGGCGGCCGTCCGTGACATCACTGCGTGCATTGAATGCTGGCGTAGCAGCATTTCGGCTAGAAAATGTGGAGAAAGCGGTCGCAAAGGATTCCGCCACGGACGCGGGGTCCAAGATTGCGGTCCCATTCTCTTGGAGAACGGGAGGAGCGTCCTGCGAAAACTTGCCCGAATCCTTTTCACTCGCTCTCACACCTCTGAAGGCACGTATACTCGCCAAAAAGAGTAGCGGGGAGCTTCGATATATAACGGAACCTAGCCCAAGCCTAACGAACTTCACCGACAGTGAAATCGTTCACGCGGCGCTTATAGTGCATATAGGCATAGCGCTTCTGCTTGAGGGCCGTCCCACACTCGGCTGACCACCAGGGTATGGTCAGCGTGCAAAACGGCAAGGAATAGTATCTTTTCTAGGAATAGTAGCTAGGCCCGTGGCGATGAGGTTGCCGGAGAAGAACTCAACGCCATCATCTACCGACCTAAACTACTCGACTGAGATGAAGAATTCAGTCATTACCTGAGATGAAGACCGCCGCGACTGCGCCAAGCACCACTGGGGCAAGCTCAAGGGGTGGCAGCTCCCCTGAAAATGATATTTGAATGCGAAAGTGATCAATACCAGGGAGGTCATTGACCACTCCCCAATCAAAACCGGGCTGTGCATCCGGAGAGCACAAAAATAGATTAAGGCAGGAAAATGAAGAGGTTCTCGGGCAGTGATGCGTAAACTCATCCACATTTACGACACCCATCTCAAGCTCGTCGATCATGTCGACAAGAACTTAACCCCGGGAATGATAGAGTAGTCTCGACAAGAAGGGGTGTCTACCTTTAAGATCTCTGAGCAAGAGAAAGGGCCTCGGCAACCGTGCTACGACGCCGTGGAAGTCCCCGCGTCGAAGTTTGCTGACGGTGGAATGTACCCGAACATAACCCTATACCTCCTATCAAGGTGCATCTGCACAGCTACTGCCTGAAAGGAGGTATCTAAAGCGAAGAGAAGAACGGAGACATTTTGCCGGGTGTAAATTGCACATTCTCCCGCCCGGCCCTCATCCCGTGGTGGTGGGGTCGCAAAACCCTTATACCCCGGGAAAGTGGGTAGGGGGCATGCGCCCAGCATGGTCTCTTGCAATAAGATAGCTAATGGGACACGGGAGGCAACGAGCCTCCGCAGCTTCTCACAGTTGGCCCAGAGTGTGCGGCAATTCCATTGAAGGAATAAGCACTACAGGCCTAGCTTGTAGGATATGCGGGGGCCCTCTTCGAACAGAGGACCCTCACGGGAATGGCCGTACGCTTGCCAGGGGCAGAACCCCGGGCGCTGTTGGTCAGACAAACCGCTGAAGGCGCTGTCACCTTCGAGGACTTAATGGGGGGGCTTTGGTTCGCCTTGCAAGTGTTTTTCTCCCTCCGCCTCAAAACCTTAGGCGGGCGTTGCGGCTTCGGAGGCGGGGGGCCCTCTTTTCAAGGATCCACCGTCTCCAAGCCACCCAGCCCACCACTTGGTGTGGGCGAAGGAGCCGAAGCTCTTTTGTTGTTGTCCTTCTTTCGGGAGCGGCTTTAGGAACACAGGAAGATGGCCTGACGACCGACTTAAGGATATTGCCTCCTGTGAGTTTAACGACTCGGTGGAGGCGCGTAGCCGTTTTGCCTTACATGAAACGGTCACGCTGGGAGAACGGGGCGGGAAAGCCCTGGTTTTAGCTGGGCCTTAGTATGGACCCTTTGTGTCGCCAGCTTTACCAGGGGAGCGCCCAGTGTGGGTAGAACCCGCAGAAGGGTTTTTGAATGAACGCGGAAACGACCGTACTCGTAGGCCTGGCGGGGCCAGGAGCAGAGGGCGTCTTTTTCCATATTGAGGCATATGACGTCCAGGCTAGCGCCGGGCGTGCCAGGACCAAGGACTTAACCTCACGAAATGAGAGACGATCCTGACCCTGAACGACCAGAATTTCTTTTTCAAGGAGATACGCCCCACATTGCTTCGAACAAGCGTGGTGCGGCTCTCCGCAATTGACACACTTGGCCACACACGATTTGGACTTATCGTGTGTTGCCTTGGAACAACTTACACAGGTTTCGGGTAACCCTAACTTTACACGTCGACAGGATCGAATACTATTGCCGAAGCAGTGGCAGTGATAGTACCTCAGCGGCAGTGGCACGAATGCCTTCACGCGGTAGCGATACCAACCGGCACGCACCGACTCAGGGAGCTTGTTACAGTCGAACGTGACGAAGAGTGTAGGGGTGGGTCTCGAGGCCCCTCCCTGTTTTCTCATCACACGTTCGACCTTGACCGCTCCATGGTCCGCCAGCTCTAAGGTGATGTCCTCTATAGAGTAGTCCACGATATCCCTCGCATAAACTACTCCTTTCACGAAGTTCATGGTAGAGTGCGGCGTCATAACTCACAGGCGTGTCATCAAGTGTCCAAAGGGCACTGATCATGGCCGCCTTGGAAGGATTCGACGCATTCGCCAAAAGGCTCCCCTCCAAGAAACGGGTCACCTTCGGCTCTCTACCAATCACACAAGCTAAAGCTCTCCTCTGATGGATCATGTTGCCCCTAGCCAACATGCTGCCATCAGTGTAGCAAATAACTAGGAAGCGTTTGAAACCAGCGAGCTCGAAAACTCCGGGTAATCTCTGAATGAGGGGCCCTAATGTAATCGAGTCTCCGCTATGCGCGCTAGCACTTTTGGTCTTAGTCAGGGGCTCTGCACTCAGGAGAGCAGAGTGGCAGGATAAGCCGATCTTGGCTTGGTCACTAACAGAAGTGGCAGCATACCCATCCGTCCACGCAGCCCCCGCTCTTGGAGAGAAGCCACGAGTCCTCTTACTCTTTTTTTTTTGTTTTTTCTTCTTTTTAGAAGAGGAAGGCGGGAAATGAACCGGCTTCTCCCCCTCGCCGGAAGGAGTCCCTAGGCCAGATGGACTAGCCTCAAGAAGGTCCTTCTCCGAGATGGAGAAGGCCTTGGCGGTCGTAGGGTCACCAGCCGTCAGAGGAGGTCTCCCCACTCCTTGTCCTGCCTTGGAGACGCGGGCTATTTGAGGAGGACCTTGCATAGGGGCGGACTCGAGTTCGGTGCTTGGCACCGAGACCGGATTCGCCTAGCCCCTATGGAAGGCTCTTCCGTCTGAAGCTGGGTTGCCTCAAGGACCATGTCTATCTTCAGGGGGGCTCCAGTTGGCCATCCCCTCCTGCAGGACATCACAAGTCCTATTGGCAGCGGTGTCATGATTCGGGTCTTGGGAAGCACAGGACTTGACCCCACTAGGTTAATATTGTAGCCAGCAGGTCTTTTAAGGAAACCGACCGATGGAGCCTGGCTTCCCTCTCCCATCCTTAAGGGAGTTTGTCCTACCAACCCGGTTCAATAGGGAGAGGTCGGCTATGGGCTGCCTGCTGGCCTTCTTGGCAGTCCTCTTGGAAAGTAAATGGGTGACTGCCACTGGGAAGAGGGAGGTGCCCGAAGGCACCTCATGACAAGGGTGTGAGGGGGAGTTCCCTACACCCGAAGGTGAAGGAGAGGAGTAAGCATCCTCTTAGGTTAGAGAAATTTGGAGGGTCCCCTGCGAGAACACAGGGGGGAGGGAGAATCTCCATTTTTTCTGTGGAGCTGCCCGAAGGCGGCTCCGTTAATCATGAGTGGGAAAGGGAAAGAGTTTTGTTTTGTGGTTTTACATCGTTGGGCATGGTGACCCTAATTTTATACGGGATGCAGACGCTTATCACCCCTCGCAGTAGCCCGCCCTGCAAGTGGTCCGTATAGGGCTGGCAGAGCCAGGCGCCGCCATTCAAGGCCACCCCTCCCTCCTGGTGACCTGGCAATCCTTCGGACTGGCGGCTCCATCTTACGCATGGCGTAAAAAAAATAGATAATGAAGAGAGAAGAAAATGGATGTGAGGAAGGTATGGGTGGGGATGAAGCAGGTTGTTTAAAACCCACCACCCCAAAACCGGATCTAATGGATTAGGGAACATTGGCCCACTGAAGACTTTTTTTTATCTTGACCACAGATATTTAACTTCCTTTTCATCTTACATCCTTTTAACCCTTGATTTTTGCCTCCTTTAAACTCTTATAGGCGATATTTTTTAACTTGAAGATAACCTTAATTGAACTATTCTGCAAGTTCGGGAGAAGTTTGTTCTCTAGGTGTTGTAAGACATTTTCTGACATTTCTTTTCCTTGATACAAATCTCTTTTTCTGTTTAAATCATGAATATTTAATTTTTTTAGCAATTTTAACTTGTGATAACTTTTGGCTAGGGAGGATTTAGATTTCTGGTCTTTTTTCTTCTGTAAATTCTTTATTTTTAGTCATATTATTGAATCCACAATAGTTATAAATTTAAGCCATAAATAAAATCTCGGTTAAATTTTGACCATTTAGTAAAATGTAAAGTAACGCAAATATTTTCACAATATTTAAACTTTAGCAAAATACGCATTAATATCATACATTTTTATGAATAGTATGATTAATTCTAAAAGGTTTGATTAAATATGTTGAATATAACTATATGTATGAGGGATGCTTTATACCTTTTTACCAAAGGTGTATATATCTTTTAACTCACGCTAATGTTCTTTATCACCCCTATCTTTATATTAACAAATTTATATATCTCCTATACTAGTATTCCGAATTACTAAATAAATCCCCAAGATAAACCCCTCCATTGCCACTTATTTTTAAGACTCAATTATTATCCCCGTTCTCTTTGTAAATAAACAAATAATTTCTTTAATTGCAAAAGTTTTTAAGCCCCTAAGACGCACTTAGGCAAAGCCACTGAATATAAAAACAGCTCCGCTCTTTATGGATAACAAGACGTCCTTAGCGGGTATCTTATCATCTAAAATATGGTTGTTAATAATGTCTGTGAAATTCATAAAAATTAATTAGATTCAAGCAAGATACTCGACGTATTTTTTGAAATACTTTAATGAATAGTTGTTGAAACAAATATGCTTTTTACACTGACTTATGAATTCTCTGTTGTCATTTTTTCTTTCCCTTAATTTTTAGCATTTGTTTTTAGGCTTTTTTGGGGGGGGGCGGGGGGGGGGTGATTGTACTCTTTCGTTCAATGTGAATACGTTTGCATCCCAATGCCTTCCCAGTGGGCACAGCTTGCGTAATTCACATGTAAACCACGTGAAATTGATACGTGCAAAAGACGAGAATATCTGGTTCATTTTACAAGAAGATTTTGCGTGAATATAACAAGTGTTTTCGCCGTGGCAGAACTCGCATGAAACACGTGCTGATTTAGATGGGATTCTTTCAGTATTCAAAACCCGTTAATACTTAGCAGCATTTATTCATATGTATGATAATTACTACACTGTATTTCATGTATGTTTAAAACCATAATATAAAGTTTATACATATATATGGGTTGCCTAGAACAAAATATTTACATGCTCTGTAAATATAAACAAAACCAGGCAATGGCTTCGCCATTCCTCCCCAGGGGGGAGCTTGCGCTTCACTACTAAGATTAAAATTTAAAATCTGAAAAAAAGCAGCCTTGCTTAAATTTTAATAAATTTTCTGAACACCACCAATTGTATTTCATTTTCTTTTAAAACATAATAAAGCATTAGATAATCATATTTTTTCTGAACTTAACCATTTCGTATTTTCAAACTCTAAAGAAATTCATAGAAATTACCTTGATAAAAACTTTAAATATTCTTACATAAGTCATAACCAAACTAAGATGAAATTATTATTCAAATACTCCAAAAAATTCCCTTCTTAAATTATAGAGTTAGAGAAGAAGATAAGGAAGGGCATTTTACAAGAAAATAACTATATTTGTTAGCATAAAATTTCTAATTGCGCATAGGATAAAAAACCTACAAAATAAGTTCAAAGATCAATGATGAACTTTTTGGAAGTAGACAACTACTTTACCAGATATCAACAGTCCAACTTTGCCATATATCTAGTGGAAAATAAGGAATGTACTAATGAGAAAAGTAAATAAATTTTAATCCTAACTATGCAATGGCTTTGCGACTCACCCCGTAGGAGCTTGCGCTTCGCTACTAAAGTTGAAATTTAAAATCTGAAAAAAAGCAGCCATGGTAAAATTTTTAGAAATTTTCTGAACTTCGCCAATTGCAATAATTTTAAAAAGCAACTGTAAACTTAATTTCTCCCCTTTCAAAATATCAAATTGCTAAAATATAGTTATAGAAGAATATATATAAAAATATATTTTCTGAACTTCACCATTTGTAATTCTTTGGGTTTTAAAAAATTCACATAACTTCCATACTTATGTTTACAAACAAAGAAGGACTGACCTAAGCCATTTATCTATTCTAATTAGATGATTAATCACTAACATAAGAGTTTGCAAAGAAAATTGACGAATTATCATAATAATTAGGGCGAATACGAGTCTAAACATGAAAGGCCACAAAAGTCCCTTAGCACTAAAGTGACGACCTTGAAAGGCACTCGGGCGGCTAATGAGTTTCGACTGGCCATTCTACTACTACAAAACACCTACCAAACATTTACATAATCATATACAAAAATGTATAACACTACTGATCGCCTCTTATCTATAGAACCAGGAGCACAATCAATCAACTCTGCTAATCACAATAAGTCCACAACACTTCATCACAATCTGATGTTCCAGTCATTCACTATAATCAGAGACAAAAAAAATAACTTAGGGCAAAGAAAGGACTCTACCGGTAACTCGCGAACCGGCACACATATGAGAATACGCAGATACACCCACAAAGGAAAAGTGAAAAACGATTTCGAGCGCTCAAGTCTTTATTCTTAAAACCCTTTTCAAGGAATGATCATTGTGTTCGCCAAACCCTGAATAATTTGCCTTGGGGAATTTACGAGGTTGTTCTTCGTAATTCCATACCAGTCTAGTGCTCTTTGCTTGAAGGACCTTACGGTGTTCAAGGTCTCTTCGACAGTTATTGGGCATCCGTGGTCAACCATCACTCTTTCCTGAGATATTTGCGGGTGTAGGTGGGTTCTATGTATCATTGTGCTGAAGTCATCGAGTAATTGGTCTTCGAAGTCCTGGTCGAAGTCGTCGTTCTCCTCAGGGGATATAGCGAAAATCTCTTGCCAGTGAGTTTTAAATTGCCTCTCGAGAGACTCTGGTTCCTCAATGATGTCGTGTCTATCTTTAATTTGTGTTCTGGGTCTGGGAGGCAATCCCCTAATTCTTCGGATGTTGTTCCAAAACCTTACAGGATTACTCTTCCTGTCCAGCCTCCCAATGATGTTATTTCAGATTGTTCTTTGTTTTTCAATTATTGTGTTTTTTTGTTCCTCTCCTAGTTGTCTCATTCTGGCTGTCCTTTCCCGAGTGGTTCTTGTCCTGCCGATCTTTTCATAGATTGCTCTATGTTCCCCAGGGATTCCTCTCATCTAGTGCATTCACCTAGGTTTTGGGAGCAATTTATAGGAGATTCTGGGGACGCATCCCTCGTTGGCTTGTATGAGGAGATTGGTGATCTTGTTTATCTCCTCATCAATTTCTTCGAGATTAGCTACTCCCAGGACAGCTGGAGGGTATGTACTGAGTATCTCTCTGTATAGCTCTCAGTTAGCTTTGGAGTAACTTTTCCTAAGTGGAACGGGCTTGAGTAGTGGAGCAAGCGAGATCGTGGTGAGAATCGGGATATGATCGCTCGGTACCACTGGTCCGGGCTCATTAACTATGTTGAAGGTGAAGTTTTTGCTCGTTAGCACAATGTCGGGTTTAGTTGCCGAACGTTGTGTTATGACGGTCGGAAAATCTGGCCCGACCGTCTGGAATCTGTCTCTTTTGAGTAGCAGCTCCAGGTTTCTTCCCCTTTGGTCGGTGCTTCCATAGCGTGATGCACCGCATCTGGCATTTAGATCACCGTCAAGCAATGTAAGTTTCTTGCGCCCGAAGAGGGTCTAAGAGTTAGGGATCGGCAGGTACTTACGTCATGAAGGGTTAGTAGGAGGCACCACGGTCAGGTTTCCCACCAGAGTTGGTATTTCAACAGCCACAAATTACTCATCTAGGTTTGGAAGTGTTCTGTATGTAATGTTGTTTCGGATTGCGATGGCTGCGCTGTCGAAACGTTCCTCTGTGTGGTTTTTCTTCATAAATGTGTAGTTTGGTATCTGCCTTCTGTTTGTGTTTGTGTTAACGCCGTGTTCAGTGATGAGGATTAGGTGGGGAAATGAACAGGAGGTTGGATATACATTGCCTTAAATAATGGAAGGGGGGATTAGATTACCCACCTCAGAACCTTAATAAGGGGGTAAAAAATCCTGAAACAATTTTATTTAAGATTTTATGTGTGTAGTGATAATGGGGTGTAGCATGAACAAACCAGAGCTAAGGTTGAAATTTGGGAAGGCGTTAATGGAGAGACATACTAATATATTTCTCGAAATATAATTACTGCATTTTATGACTGGTTTGGCACTGTTCCAGTCAAAGCTATGATTAAGATTGTACATATGTAGAAAAAGCGCAAAGTGTTCACTGTGATTACGTAAATTGGCTTGATGTTGCTTAACCCGGACATCTGATTCGTCCCCGGCTTGTCTATAATAACACTTTTAGCAGTTGTTGCAGCCTATCGAATAAACAATGCCAGGTCGGGGCGGGGGGGGGGGTGAATTTTTGACAAGGATGCGATAATTTGTAGTTTCGTACTTAAAAATAATATTTATGTTCTGAGGCCTAAGTAAACGAGGTAATTTAATGAAAATATGGTTATAGGGTAAAATTAACATGTTTTGGGCCTGAAACTTAAGGATATTAACATTACTTTGATAATAGGAATGCTTGGCGGACTTATAACAATAGTCGAGAAAGTACAGAGGGTAGCATAAATTTATCCCTATTTTATATACGAGGGGCGTTCAAAGAGTTTTGCTAATCGGTAGGGCAAAACAGAGGAAGCGGCATAGCTGTTTGTAGGGGGTGTTAGGACAAGTTATAACAAGACAGGACCTGCAGTCGAACGCTCCTGCCTCCTCTACTTAAGAAGTAGTAGCTGATCGCAGATCGTCAGTAACAAACTTTTCAACAATGGAGAAGGTTGAGCACCACGCAGTGATCAAATTTTTGTTGACCAAGGAAGGCAAGAATGCAAAAGAGATCCATGAACGCATAAAAGCAGTATACACCGACACCGCCCCTTCCTATGCAACCATTGCTCGCTGGAATAGGGAGTTCCGCCATGGGTGTGAGTCCCTTGAAGATGACCCCCGTCCAGGACGCCCGTCAGACGTGACCAACGAGGACAATGTGGCCCGTGTGGAGAGGATAATCCTCAAAAATCGACGGGTGAAGGTCGAAGAAATCGAGCGAAAACTTGGAATATCACATGGAAGTGTTATCAACATCACCCACGACAATTTGGTCATGACCAAGGTCTCTGCCCGTTGGGTCCCTAGAAACTTCACGCCCCATGATCGACTTCAACGTCGCCAAAGTCCACAAGGCCAGAGTTGCATAAGCTGCCCTGCGCGAGTGCGGATTCGAGGACCTCAACCATCCCCCCTACAGTCCAGATCTGGCCCCTAGCGACTACATTTTATTCCGCCAGCTCAAGGCTACACTGCGTGTACGCCGGTTTGGGGAACATGAAGATATCCAGCTCGCCGTCCAGGAGTGGATTGAACAGCAGTCGGGAGATTTCTGGTTGTCGGGAATTTGAAGCCTCAGGGACAAGTGGCGCAAGTGCATTGAAGTCGAGGGTAGTTATATTGAAAAATAATAAAACACTTTTCCTCATATCTTGTTTCCTTATATCCGAATTGCAAAATTTATTGACCGTCCCTCGTATTCTATCGACTTCTTTTTTGAGGTATCCTGGTGAGTGAATTCTAAGGGCACGCAAAAACATAAAGGTGGTTAGAATAAAAGTGTATATAAGAGTCTATGGCTGTGGGTTTTCTATATATGTATTTCATATTTGTACGGTGGTTTCCTTCTATGAATTAGAATATCTAGGCAAAGGAGTGTGCAATCTTTTCCAATTTAAAGAGGAAATTTAACAGAGGGCACTAAGGTGTTAATTTTAGTAAAAAATGTATTAATATTTAAATTATTAGGCCCAAGGCAAAGGATGTACAGCTCCTGTTTATTCCTTGAAAAGGTTTTTAAGAGAATAAAGAAGAAAGCGCTCGAAATCGCTTTTCACTTTTCCTTTGTGGGTGCATCTGCATAACTTTGGCTCACGTGCACTTTGGGAGCTTTTTTCATATGAGAATACCAGGCAATGACTTCGCCACTTCCCCGTACGTGGGGAGCTTGCTCTTCGCTAATAAGATTAAAATTTAAAATCTAGAAAAAAATCAACCATGGTTAAATTTTTATAAATTTTCTGAACTTCGTCAATTATAATAATTTTAAAAAGCAACTGTAAACTAAATTTCTCCCTTTCAAAATATCATGTTGTTAAAATATAGTTATAGAAAAAAAAATATATATATAAATAAATTTTCTGAACTTCACCATTTTGTTTTTTGATATTATAAAAGAATTATTAGAAATAATTTTGATAACAAAACATAAGTAATAAAGGGGGAGAAATATATATATATATATATATATATATATATATATATATATATATATATATATATATATATATATATACATATATATATATATATATATATATATATATATATATATATATATATATATATATATATATATGGTGAGTTATGGTATATGATAATGAAACCACTGTATAGTTGCCAAAATGTTTAATTTACGAGACTAGTTTCAGTATGTAGTTTATCATACCCTCTTCAGTCGTATACTGAGAATGCCATTGTTACAAAAGTCTATAAATAGCGTGCAGATCAGAAAAAAAAACAAAAAGTAAAGACACAAAGAAACACCGAACGAGAGAAAAAAGGTCATTAATCAGGGGGTGCGAGTCTAAGATCGTTGACTAAGCTGTTTACGATGAAGTTACGGGAATCAGGCGCCGCATTTCAATTGCCTATCTGACAAATTAAAATTGGGAATTTCTCCTATTAATATAGATCCTACTATTTTTTTTTACGGAAATCTTTACAAATCAATATCATTTGTGCATTTGAATAGTCAAGTTGGTGGTTGAAATTGCTAATAAGATTAAAAATATTTGATGTGGTACTGCCTCATCTGATATCACTGTAAGGGAAAGGGACGCCAAGAAGAATACCCCCTTCATTTGTTTCATGAATTCCTTTCCTCTCTCTATATCCTAAGTATAACTCCTCGTGGAGTAATCTCTGAATCCAAAGAGGAAAAAAAGAAGAAAGAATTTGAATATCCGTCAGCCGCCTCACAGGTGAAGTTCCTGTCTCGTCCGCCTCCTCACTATGGTCTGTGCTACCCCGAATAACCACGTACTCTACTCAGTAATTGTGTTATCATGGCTTACTTCATACCGACTTGTTTTGTGAGACTGAGTTAGTTTCTGCAACAATTAGGTAATGATAAATAATAATACTAATCACAGAAAAAAATATAACTAATCTATATTGTTGTTGTTATAATAATAATAATTATAATTATTATAACATGGTTGTGGATGCAGGTTTATCGATGTCTTTTCTAGGACTGTTTTGGCTGGGTCAGTGTGCGGCTGGCCTTACTAATTCATTATAAACCTTTTTTATGGCTTTTTAGAATAAATACATTTATTTTTGGCCCAAAATTATGTCAAAAAAGTTAAAACGGACTTTGAAAGAGGAAAACAGGATCTTTAATGAAGAATGGGAACTGCAATATTTTTTGTGAATACTGGAGGCAAAATGTCTTGCTTGCTTTGAGATACTGCAATTGTAAAGGTTAAGAAATTCAATACACAGCAACACTATGCTCTTCGTAAAGACAATAAATATGCCAAACTAGAGGGTGAGCCTCGAAAGATAGCACTGCAGAAACAGAAAGATGGAAAACAGAAGCAAAGACAATTTTTCCAGTCTGTGTTGCATCAAGGGAATGCTACGACAGAAGCAAGCTATAAAGTTGCATATTTGCTTGGAAAAAAAGGTAAGCCATTCAATGATGCAGAACTCATAAATAAATGTATTTTAGAAGGGGTAGGATGTATAGATCCCGATAAAGTTAATAAGTATAATGAGGTGCTTCTTTCAAGGAGGACTAACAAAGATCTACAACAGGAATTGGCCTGCAATGTAACAGAACAATTGAAAAATATAATAAAAAAGAGAATATATATTACTCAGTGGCTCTGGATGAATCAACAGATTCCACTCATTCAGCACAATTATTGTATTTTATTCGTGCCATAACAGATGATTCTCAATTATATGAAGAATTGCTTGCTTAAAGGAAGGACACGGGTTTTAGATATTTTTAACAACTTCAAATAGCAATGTCATAATATAGGACTAAATTTTAATAATTTGGTAAGTGTGTGCACTGATGGCTAAAAATGAAGGATTTTTTGTACATCTTAGGAGAGAAACCCAAGAACCAAATGTACTGATTTATTTTCACTGTATTTTACATCAGCAAAATCTCTGTACAAAATCTGTAACTTTAAATGACACTTTGCAAAAGGTTATAAACATTGTTAACTATATTCGAATGAATGCCTCAAAGCATCGTCAATTTCGAAACATGCTGATGATGGATGATGAAGTAATTAGTGTAGATTTGCCATATCACTCAAAAGTACGCTAGCTGTCGCAAGGGAAAGTATTGGTCAAAATTTTGTCTTTACGACGGCAAATTATTGACTCTTTCAAAGAAAACAACAAGTATTGTGATTTATCACATCAAGATTTTTACAGAGATGTTGCCTTTTTATGTGATGTGATGTCAAAACAAAATGAGTTAAACATTTCATTGCAAAGCAGAGATAAATGTATTTATGATCTGTAGCAAAAAATTCAGGCATTTAGAAAGAAATTGTATTTCAAGTCCCTTTTGGCTCAATCAAAACTTTCAGAAGAACACTTTTCCCAGCTTACGAAGGTAATGAGTGAAAATGAAGATATCTATGGATATTTTGAAGAATATGAGTCGGTTTTAGACACATTGATAGAAGAATACAATAAAAGATTCAATGATTTTGAAAAGCATAACATCACTCTGAAACTTGCTTTTCAACCTCACTTAGTTGATGTATCAGAGTCTCCTGAAGAGTTACAAATAAAGCTTATTGAAATGTCTAAGGATAATATCCTGAAGTCTCTGTTTGACAAGAGAGAAAATCCCGTCAAAATTTGGAAAAACGCGATAGAATATCCTTGTCTTCGTGAACATGCACGACGACTGATTTCCTGTTTTTCTTCAACATACTGTTGTGAATCCACATTTTCGTACTTGGAGCAAATCAAGAATTCACTGAAAACATAGTTGACAGAAGAACATTTGGAAAACCTATGGAGACTAAGAACCACTATGTTAGATCCTGATATCAAAATGCTTTCTCGAAAGAAGCCAACTCAAAGAAGTTGGCTTCTTTATGCATGACCAATCTTAAAGGTGAGCATTGTATCAAGTATTTAAGCTTTCTGTATTATACTGGCTCCTGATGATGTCATTATTATGCACATACTTAGCATAAAATTAAAAACTAACATAGTTCACTTCAGCATAAACATATCTTTTACTAAACATTTATGTACTATCTGCAAATCCAAATCAATTCCTTTATGTAATATGCAATTATATTTACCACAGGTATAAATAAGAAGAATAAACATAGTGCGACATATCCGAATGTTCCTTCTGCCATCAAACCCCTACCCCATGGTCCAGGAATTCTTAAACCTTCTCCCCCTGAACATATAGAGATCCATAAAGAGATTAATATGAAAGTTGATCAAGATTATGGCACATCTGAGTCTTATCAGCTTTCCACACATTATATGGTCGCAAGACCATTCACTCAAGTTCAGTTAAATGACCTGACCAGGGATCTGGGGCTTTCAAAGAAGAATGCACAAATTCTTGGATCTTGACTTCGTGAAAGTAATCTTCTCACTAAAGAAACAACATTTTATGGGTACAGAAATAGAGATCAAGAGTTTCGGAGCTATTTTTTACAGCATTCTTCCAGCTCTTTAGTTTACTGCGCCAATATTAACGGACTTGTTGAGGCCCTTGGAATTCCCTACAACCCATTAGAATGTAGGCTTTTCATAGATTCCCGCAGTAGAAGTTTAAAAGCTGTCTTACTGAATATTGGTAATAAGATAGCTTCTGTTCCTATAGGCCATTCAATCCAACTTACTGAAAGTTATGAAAATATGAAAAAATTGCTAGATGCAATAAATTACTCTGCCCACAATTGGAGGATATGTGATACTTAAATGTAAGATCATTTTACACTTGGAATTTCTAAGCTCTTTGATATTGACATTTTTATTTTTGATTGTTAATACTTGTATACACCTTTTGTTCAACTTACATTTGACAAGAATGTAAATCTGGAAATCATGAGGCATTTTTGAGTTATACTTTTTGTTCAAGTGTGTCTCTATAAGTTAATACATCCTTTTGGGTTAATGGGGAACTTATGCTAATTGAGAAGGTATACAATATTACTCAATAAACTTAAAATAAGATGTACATATATACAATTAGTTCCAATACAATGATTTAATGTAGCATACAGGATTTTTCCGCACACATTCATATTCTTAATGTTTTAAGGAATATTACTTTGAATTTGTTTTTAGAAATATTACACTTTGAATTTACATATCCTGCTAAATTTCTTTTCAAGTAGTGTCTCTTATACTTGGGATACAAACAGGCTACACGAACATCCCTGTTTCCTATGTTTAGGGGACAGTCGTGCAGATACTTGTAGTATGGTCTATGAGAAGAAGGTATGGCCTCCACGAGAAGCATTTAGATTTGGATCAAACAATGTGATAGCTTAACCTTTATTGCCTTTTTACAAAATACTGCTTCCTCCACTGCATAGAAAGCTTGGTATAATGAAAAGTTATGTCAAAACCCTTAATAAAGAAGGCCAAGCTTTTAAATTTCCTTTTCAAAATTTCCACAAATCAGTGACGCTAAGCTCCATGCTGGGATTTTTGATGGATCTCAGATCAGGAACATGATGAGAGATCAGCAGTTTGAGGCATCAATGACGGACATATAAAAAGATGCCTGGAAAGCTTTTAAAGCTCTAGTTAACAATTTTCTAGGCAATCAAAGAAGCCCAGAATATGTTGCCTTGGTCAATCAGCTCCTAACAAGTCTCAAACATTTGGGAACTCGAATGTCTATAAACATACACTTTTTACAATCCCATCTTTATTATTTTCCAGTCAACTGCGGGGATTTCAGTGAGGAACAGGGGGCAAGATTCCACCAGGAAATAAAAACAGTGGAATCCACGTACCTAGGGTAAATGGGGCGTAAACATGCTTGCTGACTACTGTTGGTGTTTGAGAGAGATGCACCAGATGAAAAGCACAAATGAAAATCGTCAAGGGCGTCTTTTCTTGGAAATTAGAATTATTTTCTTTATATTGCTGCATTATTTATTTTTTGTTTTATTAAAAGGATTATAGTTTACATACATTTATCCCTGTTTTATGATATAACATTAATAATGCATTATTAGATAGAGAAAGGTTTTTAAATTTTTTTACAGGAAAAATGAGGTCATCTCAATGCAAGTGGTGTATGCTGTACTGAGAAAATCTAACCTGATTGAATAAAAATACATTATTTTTTTAGCTCCGGAGGTTTTATTCATTAAGAAACCACAAAGAAATCCTGAGAAACATAATTTTTTTTCAAACGCAGGCCTGTGTAATTATATATATATATATATATATATATATATATATATATATATATATATATATATATATGAGGAATTAAACCACATTCTCCGAAGACAATTTAATTCAGAACAGTTTCGGTGTATCTCACACGCTTTTTCAACTGACACTGGGCAGAAAATATATAAGAGAAAAGCATAACACAAGATCCCCTCTTTTTTCCTTCAATATGTTTAGGCCTAACCCCCCTCCCCCAGATTAGCCACAAGTAGGGGATTGGGGGAAAAAAGAGGGGATCTTGTGTTATGCTTTTCTCTTATATATTTTCTGCCCAGTGTCAGTTGAAAAAGGGTGTGAGATACACCGAAACTGTTCTGAATTAAATTGTCTTGGGAGAATGTGGTTTAATTCCTCATCTTTTCTTGCGATATTGCATTAATTTTCATCATATATATATATATATATATATATATATATATATATATATATATATATATATATATATATATATATATATATATATATATATATATATATATATACATATCCATAACCCTATATTTTAAGAACGAGATTTTTTGAAGGTTTGAATAAGATTTTTTCACTTAGTTCGGTTGTAACCTAAGTATATTTAATTTTTTTAGCAAAGTTATTTCTAATAATTCCTTTATAAGAAGAAGAACTACAGAACTACAGAATCTAGGACCAGCAAAGACCCTAAGGTCCGCTCGAGGCTAGTCCGCTACAATACATCCGAAACTACGATACACACTTATCTACGAGTGTATCTCTAACATGTAATATATTTTTTTTTTTATTATTATTTTTTTTTTAAATATATAATCTACTGTACACACTTATCTACATGTGTACAATGTCATGCATATTAACTACTTCAACCTAGGGGGGGTGATAGAAAGTTTTTCTTCTCAACTTCCGCAGCCCTCGACTGCTAGTGGTGAAAATCTAGTTATAGGATAGGCGGAAAAGAAAATGGATATCTAAACTACACATGCAAGAGAAATCGCTGGCATCATTTTTAGTCATCATTTTTACTCTCGTTGTTCCTCCGCTCCAAACTCCTTTTGCAAAGACGTTATTCTTTACTGTGCTCAGACTACGTTATATTTATACTATTTAAGTGCGCGTCGAGACGGTTTTTAAACATATTTACCGACCTACTATCCACTACGTGGGTGGGTAGCCTATTTCAAATTTGAGTAATTTTAAACGTAAAATAGTTTTGGGCTATACTAGTGTTAAATCGCTTGCTGACTAATTTTAATCCGTGTTGCCGAGTGTTTCCCCTATGATCCAATTCGAACAAATTCCTATAATCAACGTTTGAAAATCCTTTCAATATTTTAAATACTTCTATTAGCTGGCCACGTAATCTTCTGCCTTCGAGAGATGGCAAATCTCATGCCCTGAGTCTTTGCTCATAGGGCCTGTTTCTCAGCTCGGGAATTAATTTTGTAGCACTACGCTGCACTCTTTCTAATTGCGCGATATCTTTGTTTAAGTATGGAGCCCAAAATTGAACCGCATATTCGAGCAGTGGACGCACAAGTGATTTATACAATGGTAAAATTATCTCTTTGGATTTGAACGTGAAATTACGCGCGATATAACCCAGCACACGATTTGCTTTTTTACATGCATCCGCGCATTGTTTCGTGACTTTGAAGTCATCCGAGACTAAAACTCCCAGGTCTTTTTCCAATTTAACTACGTCGAGGACCTGGCCTTTCATGGTATACTCTACCCTCAAATTATGTCAACCCAAATGCATCACCTTACATTTACTTAAATTAAACTGCATTTGCCACTTATCCGCCCATCTGACAATCAAGTTTAGGTCCTTTTGTAATTTTTCTACATCCGATCTTACATAGGCACGGTTGCCCAGCTTCGTGTCGTCAGCAAATTTAGAAATCGTACTAAATACGCCATTATCCAAATCGTTTATATATATTAGAAACAATAATGGGCCAAGAACGGAGCCTTGTGGCACTCCACTACTGACGTTGACCCAATCAGAACATTCACCATTTATAACTACTCGCTGCGAACGATCCTTCAGCCAATTTCTAATCCAATTTAATATCTTACCCTTCACACCGATTGCTTTAACTTTCATTAATAATCTCTCGTGCGGAACGGTGTCAAACGCCTTTTTAAAGTCTAGATAGATTACATCTACAGCTTTGCTTTCGTCGTAAACGCAAATCATTTTATGGAAGAATTCGAGCAAATTTGTCAAGCACGATCTCGCCCGCCTAAACCCATGTTGGGAATCTTTAATCAGATTATTTAGCTCGAGGTGGCACACTATTCTATCTCTAATTACCGATTCTAAAAGCTTTCCAACTACCGAAGTTAGACTAATAGGACGAAAATTCGTTGCTTCGTATCTATTCCCATTCTTAAATATTGGTGTAACGTTCGCACGCTTGAAGTCTACAGGGACTACGCCATCTTCTAATGAGCGATTGAAAATTGCACGCAACGGCTTCGCAAGCTCATTCTTAAGTTCCTTTAAATGAGTGGGGTAAACGCCATCGGGCCCGGGTGATTTCGACTTTTTCATCAGGTTAATATATTTAAGAATTTCCACTTCATTAACCGTTATATCGGATATGCAAATATCACTATTATCTACTTCTTCAACTAACGATCCTAATTGGGACGAATCTTCAAGAAGAAGAAGAAGAAGAAGAAGAAGAAGAAGAAGAAGAAGAAGAAAAAGATGATGAAGAAGAGGATGATGAAGATGATGATGGAGATGAAGATGAAGATAAAGAGGAAGAAGATCATAAAGATGAATATGATGATGAAGAAGATAAGGATGATGAAGATTAAGATGAAGATGAAGAAGATGAAGAAGAAGATGAAGCAGAGGAAGAAGAAGAAGAAGAAGAAGAAGAAGAAGAAGAAGAAGAAGAAAAAGAAGAAAAGCGTGTTCAGGGTGTTAAAATAAAGAGTCTATAAAGGGGATTAAAAAAGCCGGTTAAGATTAGCAAATAAGGCCGTAGGCGACACCCCTGCAGGGGTGCCTGTGTAACCAATCTCTTCCTGTTAAGGAAGAGAACAGCGGCTTGTATATATATATATATATATATATATATATATATATATATATATATATATATATATATATATATATATATATATATATATATATATATATATAATATATAATATATAATATATATATATATATATATATATATATATATATATATATATATATATATATATATATATATATATATATATATATATATATATATATATATATATATATATATATATATATATATATATATATATATATATATATATATATATATATATATATATATATATATATATATATATATATATATATATATATATATATATATATATATATATATATATATATATATATATATATATACTTAACAAGTCGAACAACTCGTTGGGTCTACTCCACCTTGCAATTTGGGTGCCACAGTGGTATTAAAAATATTTTAATATGCACCTCACTTGAGGAAGAACTTAGACGATTCAAACAGATCGTAATAAACAATGGCTACTTTAACAGATGATCAAAGTTTGAGGTACGGGAGGAAAAAAGGGAGAAAAAATATTCCTCTACTCTATAAACCAAATGACGCTGATCTACAAACCCACAAAAGAATTCTATACGATATAAAAAGCAGTACTATCCAAGAAAAGGACAATCATTAAGTCTTACATTGTTACATAGTAGCATATTAGGAATTAATACAAATTCTTTAATATTAGGACGAAAGAATGACTTACACTTTAGTCCTTCAATTATTGTAAAATCTCACCATTTCTCTTATTTCAGCGCCCTAAAACAAATATTCTTTTTTAATCGTCAAGTAAAAGAGATTCATATTAAATATACGGAAGAAAAATGATTGTAGTTGTTACCTATGTATTTTTAAACTAATTTTATAATTATTAAGCCAAAATTACAATATTCCATTCTTTCGTTTCTTTTTTTAAATTCGTTTAAAGTTTTTTCAAATAAAAAATAAAAAATGATGAAACATCAGAACACATACGCTGTGTTTTTTGTCGTAAAACAGTACTAATGGCGTTTTTAGGCATTCTAGTCGTCATTTACGGCTTCGGCTAGGCGCGGAAATCACATTTTTAAGATACTAGTACTCTTTGTACGAGTCTATTTGCAGTGACAATATCTTAAAAATAACTGCCTCTATGATGACTAAAATGACTAAAAACACCATTAGTACTGTTTTTACGTACTTACTATGGAGGATGAGGCTTCGCTCGCGCCTCAGGAACAGGCTAGTAGTAAAACGAAACTTTATCTAAAACACCTAGTAGTATCAACAATTTGAAAGCCAAGCATTAGGTTAGAATTTAAAAACAAAAAACTTACTATTTAGTACTGGAGATATTATAATCAAGCATCACCTGTCGCAACGCTACGCTTTCAAAATGAGGCTATAATTTCATAAAGGTCTATTAAATCAAACGAGGAATTATGAAAAGTCCTATTAAAAATTAAAAATTTCAATACGCAAAAAACACATGACTCCATTATGAACGTTAAACACACGTTTTGGGGCGCGAAAATCGAAAGGTGCGCTCTTATAAAAACTTGTATCCAGGTTACCAATATATGAATTAAGTGCCAATTAAGTGTTGCCATTGTGTGAAAATCATAGTTGATTCTCACATTAAGAGAAATCAAAGCTGACGTATTTCAAATGTAAATTTTAATCCTATCAAGGTGTAGTATCTTAAAAATATGTACTTCCTGCACCAAACCGAAATTATATATGACTACTGAAATGCCTAAAAAGACCATTAGTACTTTTATAACACTAACAATACAGCGTAGGCCTTATGAAGTTTGACCTAAAAATTATTTACTTAGTGGTAAAAATAAACGGGTGATTGAGATTATGACAATAATTTGGAGAAATATGACTAAGTTGTTTAATCTCGATTATAATGGAAAGGAGAAGTATTTACGATTTGAAAACAGTGCTATTTTAAGAGCACTGATTATTCGAATTCCCTTCTCATTGAATGTTAATTTGGTTTAAAACTACCTCATTATAAGACTTCATAAAACTCCCAAGGGCTTATTTTTTCGCTATTTATAATTGTCTTATTCCATCTTACAATATATGCACTACAATCTTTACTAATATACTATAAAAACACATAAGTTAGCGACCTATTAATGAGGAACAACTGTGAAAAACAATTCATCCTAACGGCTACAAATCTAATGTACAAGTTCGAATTCCCCTATGAGGACTGCAAGCCTTATCCAAACAATCAATTTATTGGAATAACCACTGCTACCGTCAGCTGACGTATAACGATGCACTTGCAAGAATAAGTGTAGGAAGAAGGAATCAAAGCACACTACAACGTAAAGTAAAACTATCAAATTACAAGAGCAATTCTGGTTGAAAACACCATCATCCTCAGAAGAAACTCGATTCTTTACCGTTCGAAGAGTCAGAAGGCTCTTCCCCCCAAAAGATATGGGCCCAAACCTTTTGAATTGAGCAACATCTCGGAGTGATTACTCAAGTTTTTATGCTAAAAATGAACCCTACTCTGACGATGACCGATAAAAGCATAAAATAACGAAAACAAGCTTCTGTTGATCACCGTAGAAGGTGCTCCTATACCAGTACCCGTTACACCCAGTAAAGACTTCCCAAGGCCGACTGGGACACATATAGGAACACGTTCCCGTTGGACTTCCTTTATCTGGACGGCGCATCCGAGGAAGACCTCGACTATGAGTTCACTGCGTTGAACCTCTGCATTTCCGAAGCAGACGCATCAGCCATTCCGCTACTCACTCGCAAAACTTTATTGCCAACTACCCTTACACCAGAGAGAGTGGTGGTTCAACAGCGGTTCACCACAGTCTAAAACAAGTCAACTTAGGAGACAGCTGAACACAGCGGTGGCTCACGAAATGAGGGAGAAGTGGGACCATCTAATCGAAAAATTAGGCATAGACAGGAATCCGAAATCCTTTTGTTTGAAAGTCAACAGACTAAAAAGAACTTCCAGAATGCATGGCTCAACCGAAACCACGGCAAAAGACTATTCAGCAGTCTGGAAAAGCGTTTTCAAAATCTCCGATAAAGAGGAGGAAAACTTTGACCGAGGTTTCGAGGACTATGCTTTCGAATACATGTAGAGGAGGGAGGAGAGGTTCAATCCTTATGGAATCACGAACCTCCCCCGTCTCCATTGTAACTCACAGGAGGGAAACATCATCACCAGTGCAGAATTATGAGAGGCGATATCATTGTTCCGGCCAAAAGCTCCAGGCCCCATCAGGCACATGAAAGAGGCACCCGGAAGACTTCGGACTACACTGTTGAACCTGCTCAATGCGTCCTTGGTACTGATATTTTTCACTAACGGTCTGAAGACTTCTAAGATGATCTTCATCCCGAGGCCTAGAAAGCCAGCAAACCAGGTCATGAACTTCAGAGCTATCTCATTGCTCGAGATCATTTTGAACGTTTTTGAGAAAATTCATAACAGCAGACTAAATATTCTCTGTTGAACGAGTAGCAACATAAATTCAGAAGACACAGAAGCACGGAGAGAGACAGACCACATTGATTGACGTCATCTGCGGAGATGTAAATAAGGCGTTCGACAAAGTCTAGATCGACGGCCTGAAATACAAAATATTGAGACTGAGACTCTCATATCACTACGACAAAATACTTTGTAACTATTTGACTAACAGGCAAGTAGTCATCGACTTCGAGAAGCATACAGGGAAGGCCTTCGAGCTACTGTCCATTGTCCCTCAAAAAGCAGGCTTTAGATCCACTCTCCTTACCATCTTTATAAGAAATATCCCTAAACCTATAGACGGAATGACCCTAAATACGCAATACGCGGCCGATGTCACCCAGGTCGTGGTTTGAAGGACAATATCCGTAAGGATGATGGCCTGATCCATGGCCGCTAAGGCTGAAAGGACCGTCCCCCTTAACCTCGACGATACAAAAATTGAGTATTGCCAAATGTGTCCCTGCTGGTGTTGAAACTTGCCAGCACTGGCATGAGCGGAAACATTGGCTCAAGGATCGACTATGCAAGAACTGAGCTGGAAAGACTACCCTGTTATAGAAACCTAAACTTAGTTAACAAACAGAAACTACACACCAGATCTAAGCTGGTGTATCCTGCTATACTGCTTAATACGGCCACAAAAAGAAACTTATAGAGACTCCAGATGGTGCAAAATCAAGGCCTCCGATTTATGGCTAACTCTAGCTAGCAGAATACCTGTCCTCGAGAAGCCTCCATGAAAAAACTGGGTTAGATCCATTCAACGTCTTTCTACATAAAATAGGATGGGATATCTTGGCAAGGTTAGGGAAAATCCTTCCTAAAAAGACTCTAGATCCCTTGACCCAGAGGCAGAGAGATGTTGATGAAAAAAACTAATTCCTAAAACCAGAACAGTGGAACCCGTGCCCAATTACTACTAGCCGGACCAACTTAAAAGAATAAAAGATAACAATCAAAGAAAAAACAAAATAACAAGATCCCGTAGTGGGACAGAAAAACAAATAACAAAATGGTAAAAAAATCCCGTAGTGTGACATTTAAATACATTTAAAGAGACAATCAACGGATGACGGAGAAGGCCCGTTCACCGAGCACCATTAAAACTATCACTTCCTTCTTTTGCCCCCCCTATATTGCCCTTCTCCTCTCTTTCTTACAAAAAATGAAAGAAGACCAAATTCATTGAGAGCTAAGTCATCTGGAAGACAAACTACGCTGAGCAACCACACCACACTATCACTGGTAAAAGTAGCAAAGCTTAGCAAAAGATTTTTCGATATTTTTCTTCTTATGGAGAATTAAAAGAGATTTAATACTGGGTCGATAAGCGACTATATGTCCGCTTAAACAACCAACTACCCCCTCTTCGCCGTGATGCGGCACTAGGGAGCCGTGATCGCCTTTTCCATTGCCTCGTCCCAACTATGCAATTCGATATGAAAGGCATAATTGTGGGTGCCTGGGGAAGCAGGTTTGCAGATTAGTGCATTGTGGAACTCGTCATCAGTGGCTCCTGGACAAGAGGCAGAACTACAACCTCTACCCTACAAGTCTAGGCAGGACCACTGAGGCAAGTAATACCCGTCTATGTACATGCAAGAAGCAATTATGGTGCCAAAACCATTAATGAGAGGTACTCTCAGTTAGCGATGGTTGATTCCGCGCTAGGCAACAAAAAATCCGTCACATATCACACCAAGAGAGAGCTCTCCAGGTTCACCTCCCATTGCACCATCCCTCCCAAGGCAACTCGCAATCATAAAGGTGGTGTCACACCAGAGAGAGAGAGAGAGAGAGAGCCATTGACCAAGAACTAACTAAAACAAAAAGATCAACTTTGATCCAAGCGAGGAAATGCTCGTACATCTAAAAGGTGCTCATGGTCACAACTATGGAGGTCACCAGCACAACGCTTCCCGGACAAGAAAAACCCGAAAGAGGGAAGGTGTTTGATGTGCTATATGGAAATTTGAACAACACACTAGTGAGGCTACTCTTTGTCACGACGGGATAGTTTGCGATATGAGAAAAAGAACGAGATGTTGCGGCAATAATAAAGGAGGCCGCCGTCACTGCTCTGAACTATATTAACCTGCAACCAACAGTTCCAACCCAGATCCTCACCCACTAGAGCGTAATCTGCAAAAGACTGGACCCCTGGATTGGTCAACATGGCAGGGAAGAGATATCGGCCGAGATTACGAGGAATCACAACTTGGCCAAAGTCGCCGAAATATATAAGTTTCGAAATAGAAGGGACAACTCTGAGTACACTCATGGATTTAAAGTTATATTTATGGAGAAGGCTATGGTGCAAAAGGCAAAAGAGTGTGAGCTCTAACTTTTCAATGTAAGAATCAGCAGCTAGCGTAATAAAAGAGAAGATTTCATTTTCATTCAAATGTGCTTCTGCCGCTTCAAATGGAGCACCACACGACAAAGGAGTGCAAACAAGAAGAGGAGACTTGATCTAAGTGCGGCGAACTGGAACACAATTAGAGGGCATGCTAGAGCCCCAGAAAAAGTGCACGAATTGGAAAATGGGATATCTTGCAATGACGATCGTATGTCCATTGAAAAAAAAGAAATAATCAAGTAAAAGATCAAAGATAAAAGATAAGCGAAAGGGATGAAAATGAATAGCTCCTACGCTCAGGTTCCCAATGGGGCCTTCTCGGATTACAAGGTAAAGAAATTCTACCTGAACACCTTCAGTGATGTACCCACTAGGTTACTCGCGTGAATTATGTATGCACGCGCGAGGAACCTGATGAAGCCGGGAACATTCTCAGAAGAGTTCAATGCCATGCTCGCAATGAATGGGGTTGGCTAAATGGTCGTTTCCATGGATTCCTCTTCCAAGGATGTATTTCAAATGAAATACACCCTGTAAGTGCCTCATACTACCAAGTCAAAAGAAGAGAAGACCTCAAGGAAATAATCAATGAGAAACCAAAGAAGCAGCAGCCACTTAGGCGACCAGATCTCTACATCAAGGCACCAAAGCGAAGAGGCTATAAAAAAAGCAGACGAAAGAGGAAAATACCACAGATACCGAAAGCTTGGACAGCGACGCGGACAACAACAAAATACGAAAGCAAAACCCAAGCGTAAAATGGAAGGAGAGGATTTCACCTTCAAAGTCTATGCTTGTAAAGAAACTCCCTTTCCGAAGAAGATCACAACGACGGACATATTTGAGAGCATTAGATCGGGATATACAGGTGGCGATAAAGAGAAACCTAAAGTTTAAACTTCTGCCTCAACTTGATGAATCCTTCTTGGTGGTTGGTGGTCGGAATCCCGATTCTTGTAGAAAATCTTGTGGTAGAGGCAGCGTACCACTCTCGGTGAAGAAGGTACAAGCCCCTACACAATTTAAACGTGTTATTTCGCCACGGAAAGAAGGTTTTTCTCGGACGTCATCTAAATGCAAACCTGAGGGCAGCAAGATACTGCAGAAAAAAACAAAGAGAAAGAAACCTGGAACTTTTACTGGACCGTAACAGGCTCGTAAGAGTTCACCCGATTTCCGCACATATGCAACACAGCAAACAGTTACGAGGCCAGAGATAATACTGACTATCTGCGACTTCCCATTCAATCACCATAGCACACTGGGACCGCCTGTCCCTAGTGACCACATCCTTATACACACGACCATCTCCCTTGCGTCCATTCAGATCCCTATTCCACTACAGAAGTCCTACGCTCAAGCTAACTGAGATAGGTACCGTGAGCTGCTGAGCGACTATCAGCCAGCAGAACTGAGTGAAGCAAATCTCGAAGAAACTGATGCTGAGTTGGAGACTGTAACCAGCATGATTATCAAGGAAGATAATAAGAGGGTTCCATCCACAACATACAGAACGCTCCCCTAGCCCAGATGGACTAAAGAGATGATAGAGATCGCAAAAGAACATAAGGAACTATACAACTGGACTAATGCGAATGAGAACCAACAGAGAAATATTCACCAGGATACCTCACCTCGTGCAGAGCTACCCAAATAGTTAGGGAAAAAGAGATTGAGATATAAGAACAACTTATAGACAAGAAACAAGACGAAGACAATCCAAGTAAATTTCGGTGACAAATAAAGAAACTCAGAGGAACAAAGACACGGTAAAAATACGCTTGAGGAGGACGAATTATACAGCAAAGATTCAAAAGATCTTGAAATACGAATAAGGGAGCAAAGGGAGAAGTCTTCTCAAAAACACCACCTTCTGAACTACATGCCTATATCTCTCCTGAATTTAGTTGGCAAGATCTTTGAAAAGATCATTGCTGATAGGGTGCAAAGGCAGCTATTGGAGAGCAAAGTGCAGAGCTACCAGCACCACAGTTTTCAGAAAGGAAGAAAACCCGACACTGCACTCGCCCTTTTCACCTAATAGTTAGCTAAATCCAGGGCAGAAGGGAAGTACGTCGATGTTATAATCAGAAACCTAAAAACGGCCTTTGAGAAGTCTTGGTTGAGGGGACTACAATACAAGATTGTTCAACTGTAGCTTAAATATGTCATAGAAAAGATCCTTTGTGACTAGGTGATAGATATGAAAGCCTAGATACAGATAGACGGATACGAGGGACAGGAATTCAACCTTGAGACTGTAGTTCCGCAAGGAAGTTGCCTCAGCCCTCTACTGTACAGTTTCTTTACAATAGAGATGCCATCACCAGTCACGGGTGTCTTGATGTATTTACAGTTTGCAGACGACAACACGTAGATTGTCCCGAATAGCTGCAATAACGACAGAATGTAGGCCGGAGAGAAGACGGCGGTTATCAGGAACATCAACTAGTCCGAGTGGAAATGGAAAGTAAACACGAACGCTCAAAGGTTTACCATCATCCCCATGAACAGAAACCAGCTGGCTGTTATTTATGCTAGCTATCAACGATCCTGCTACTGTTTGGAGGTCAGAGTACTCGGGTTCAAGCTGACCACCGATGGATATAAGCAGCACATCACGAACCTGATCCGCTAAGCAAAGATGGAGCTTGACAAACTGTTCCGCTTCAACAGGCTGGGCAGCCGCACCCTAAGGAAGCTCTACTTTTGCTGTGTAAGGTCCAAGCTGATATACCCTGAGGTTTTCTCCCAGACGGCACGGCAGGGCTCACGGTCATGAGAGAAATGCAGAGGGTCCAAAACAAATGCCTTTATGATGATAAATCATGAGAGAAGACGGTAACGTATCACATAAAGAACACAACACAACAGAGCAAATTTACAACCAACAAGAAGCACATTACTACAATCACACGCAAAATATACTGTAGACAGGGTAGAAGCGGAGATTAGCATGACTAGACCATTACTTAGACAAAGACCAACGAGACTAAGACATAGGCTATACTAAAAAAAGTTCAGCCAAGAATTAAAATAACCGCATGGATATATATATATATATATATATATATATATATATATATATATATATATATATATATATATATATATATATATATATATATATATGCACATATCTCTCATGAGCGCGAGAGAATGATGAAATAAATCCAACTTCACCGCAGGAAAGAGAAAACACAGAATCATTTTTCTTCGGAAATATTTATTTCTTACTTCGAAAAAGTCCGAGTTGGAGGGGGATTCGAACCATGCACATTGAGGCAGCGAGCACTTCCACGTAGCGAGTGATCTAAAGGGCGGTTTAATTGAGATCAAAGCGGTTGCTCGCTGCCTCAATGTTCACGGTTCGAATCCCACCCCAACTCGGATTTTTTCGAAGTAAGAAATAAATATATCCGAAGAAAAATTATTCTGTTTTCTCCTTCCTGCGGTGAAGTTAGATATATATATATATATATATATATATATATATATATATATATATATATATATATATATATTTATAGTCCCAAAGACAATGAAAATTGTTATCACAACACTAAGGAAGGTAACCATTGAAAGCTTAAGAAAGAAAATTGGAGATATAGAGACGGAGAAAATCATGAAAACTATTTTTAACCGTTATATGAAAATAAATTAAGGAGTTGGATTCGAACCTGTGTCCTCAAGCGCTCATCGCTATTATGACCACGACGCTCATCGACTAAGCCACCATCCTCAACCCTCGAAAAGGTTAATTCAAGAAGCCTTTTGAATATTCGAATTGTAGGTTTTTTTATCTAGTGAAAGCCAAGACAAGTGTTTTCTAGTAATAAAATAAATTACACTTCTTTATATATAAAACATAAGAATAACTAGAAAAGAATATAAACGCGCATATATGACAAATGAAGAACATAGGGAGAAATAAGCCTGCCGAAACAAATGATAACTATAAAAAAATAAAAATAAGCAATAACAATTTATAAGAAGTGAAAATTATCATGAATAAAACAGAAAATATATTAACCATAGGAATAACTAGAAAAGCTAATTATTAATTAGGTCAGTTATTTTATCTTTAAGGTCATTCTTGAACATTTTTGTAATACAAGTGTCCAAAAAATACATGCCGGGGCTGAGGTTAAAATTACAATTAGAAGTAAGCTGTATAATCGCAGATTCTAAAAGATTTCGTGAAAAGAAATCTTTCGATCTGGCGATCACAGAACTCTCGGTCCAATTTATCCGATGAGAGTTTTCACTCAAATGAATAAATATTGCATTTGATGTTTGCCAAGTAATTACAGAATATTTATGCTATTTAATACATACGTCCAAATCTTTGCTAGATTAGCCGATATAAAAAGAGGAACAATCCACACATGGAATTTTATATATTATGCTGCTGCTTTCATTAGGACTATTTTTTATTAACATTATTTTTAGTGTATTATTATAGGAAAAGACAAGGTTTACATTCAGAGATTTCAACAATGATTTTATGGTTTCAAAACCACGAAAATAAGGCAAACTGAGGATGTTTCCTTTACTTGGAACTTTTCACTCTTCCTGAACTAAATTCTTTAATATCTGCAATATTGCCTACAAATTAAGCTCTGTATCCACTCTATTAAAGCGTTCATAGAGATTAATATGTTTCAATTTCACTTTGATGCACGGAGAATTCGAATTTTTATTAAAAAAAGTGTCAATAACATCTTATGATTCATTTTAACTTTTTAAAGAAGAATTTCACCTTTAAATTCGGACATCACTCGGAAACCTTGACAATAATACCACTATTTATACCACAGCTCTAACTGATCATATTAACTTCTCAGCTAATAATTCTAAAGATCTATTTCGATTTATATCATAGTTTGGATTATATATATTAACTTCGGATTTAATGGTTTATTTCTTGTTTCTGATAAAGCAAGTTAATGGGAAATGGAAGCTATTTTATTCCAGAAACAAAATGAAAGAATAATATACTATTAAGATCTTTTGTATTGTTATTTTTGTAGGGAATCTTGAAACCGCAAAAATGATCCGTGAAGAAGGCGGAAAATGTTATGCTTGCACTGTCGACCTTTGCAACAGAGACGCCATCTACAGAGCAGCTCAGAGAACCAAGGAAGATGTAGGAAAAGTGAGTTCTATACATTTTGTTTGGAGGGGTTTTTTTTCTAGTCATGTTAGAATTTAACTAATATTTCCCAATTTTAGGACAGAAGACAGATAACGTCAGAAGCTAAGAACACGATATCCTGGGCGAGTAATTTAGACGATAGGAACTTGTTCCAATTTTCATTTAGTTCAATGAAATTTAATCAAAAAATGGAAGTTAGTTCAGTGACATCACTATAAGAACATATCGTTAAAGATCAATTTTAAAATAGTAACTGATATAATAATCGTCATTGATAAATATCGCCAGTAGTCTGTGCAAATAACATGATTGCTAAAATAAATTAGCAGAATCATTAAATAGATAAATAATACTGATACTAATAATGGTTTGCGCCTATATTTCAACTTTTATTTATTTCAATTACTGCAATAAAAATCATTTTAAAATAATAAACATACTATTATGAACAGATATTAAATTTGATAATAATAATATTAAATTTGCCAAGGAATAAGATTTTAAATTAATTCTCAGACTTCCCTACGAAGGTAATGGTATATCACAGCAAACGACTTCAACTCTTATAATTTAGTCATCATTTACTACAATACTGTTATCAAAAGAGCGAGGGTGACTTAAATATTCCCCATTAATTCTCCTTCTTTTTTCTAACTGGACAGGCCAGAAAATCTCATCACAAACTTCCCTAAAAAGTTTGGGAAGATGGGATCCACTACACTGTAAAATATTTTAGCTACTGGCTAATGAGCTGCCAGTAAATTGTTCTAAAATTACAGTATATGTTCATTATGGAGTACATACGAGGGGCAGTCAATAAGTTTTGCAATTCGGATATAAGGAAACGAGATATGAGGTAAAGTGTTTTATTATTTTTCAATATAACTACTCTCGACTTCAATGCACTTGCGCCACTTCAATGCACTTGCCGACAACCAGAAATCTCCCGACTGCTGTTTAATCGACCTTTGGACGGCGAGCTGGACATCTTCATCGTCCCCAAACTGGCGTCCACGCAGTGCAGCCTCGAGCTGGTGGAATAAAATTAGTTGCTAGGGGCCAGATCTGGACTGTAGGGGAGAAGGTTGAGCTTCTCGAATCCGCACTCGCGCAGGGCAGCTTGTGCAACTCTGGCCTTGTGGACTTTGACGACGTTGAAGTCGATCATGGGGCGTGAGGTTTCTAGGGACCCAACGGGCAGAGACCTTGGTCATGGCCAAATTATCGTGTATGATGTTGATAACACTTCCATGTGATATTCCAAGTTGTCGCTCGATTTCTTCGACATTTACCCGTCGATTTTCGAGGATCATCCTCTCCACACGGGTCACATTGTCCTCGTTGGTCACGTCTGACGGGCGTCCTGGATGGGGGTCATCTTCAAGGGACTCACGACCATGGCGGAACTCCCTATTCCAGCGAGCAATGGTAGCATAGGAAGGGGCGGTGTCGGTGTACACTACAACCATACGTTCATGGATCTCTTTTGCATTCTTGCCTTCCTTGGTCAAACATTTGATCACTACGCGGTGCTCAACCTTCTCCATTGTTGAAAAATTTATGACTGACGATCTGCTATCAGCTATTGCTTCTTAAATAGACGGAGTAGGAGCGTGCGGCTGCAGGTCGTGACTTGTCATAACTTGTCCTAACACCCCCACAAACAGCCATCCCCCTTCATCTGTTTTTCCCTACCGATTCGCAAAACTTATTGACCGCCCCTCGTATACACCGGAATTTTCTTTAATATGTAATTCATATATATTCTTTCTCTAGAACTTATTCATACCCCGAACCAGAACCAAAACCAAAATTAATCGATATATAGTTCATTATTCGTTTACTGCAGTAGGCGTGGTTCAAAGGCGGGGAGAGGATTGTATTAATAGACACACCTACAAAAGTTAATCAAGTTTGATAGAAAACTAAATGAATAATTACGCTTTTTACAAAAGTTTGCAATAAAAAATTGTCATATAGGATATATACTTTGATGATAATTGTCAATAAAATAAAGACTTTTCTGAACGATGCTCCTCAAACGATTATTAAAGTTTTTGACGATGTTTTAACCAAAGTAAGGATTACATCCTTACCTATAATCAAACTCCAACTGTAATATATGATAATAATTATAATTGGTAATAATAATAATTATGATGGTAATAATAATGATTGTAATAATAATCATGATAATAATAATTATTATAATAATAATAATGATGATAATAACGGTAATAATGATAATGATAATAATAATATAAATAATAATTTAAAAGATTATCAGATAGGCATGAACTAAGAGGTGAGAAATTCACCCAAATGTACATTACCTTCCAAAGATACAACTGTAGTATGTGACGCAGGGATTTCATTTTCCCAACGCCCTTCTTGCTGACTCAGCCTCCCTGCTTCAGCTAACTCTTATGGCATCAATCAGCAAACAATCTTCCCTCTTTATTGGCAAATATTCTTTAATACCGCCGACCAATTTCGTGTGGTTTCACTGTTTTTTCTTTGCAGAAGACAGATTCTTAGGTAAACCCTGTCTGGTTTCACCTATAACCACCATGAATTATATACTATTGTATTCACATTGGTTGAGTTGTAAGAAATTTCTGCCCCGTTAACCTTATGATAAAAATAACAGGATAGTTATTGTAAAAACAATGCCACTGTGTTCCATGCTCTATATAACCATTCGATCAATTGTAAAAATCTAAATCAAATATAATTGGACCATTATTATAAAACCCCTCCTACTATGTTTAATGTTTTATGTAACCACACCCACTTGAAATGAGCATATAACATAATAAAAGTTCTTGTGAGAGAGAATAGTGTCTCAGACATAAATGCACCACCTTGAAGATGTCTTATTACGTCCTATATCCTGTGTAACAAGACACAACCAATTCACACGTTTAAGCGACTGGTTTTCTCCTCATCCGTCAAGCACCGTGCCTTCTCCAGTCGTAACAGACGACGTTACCAGCCTTAAAGTGGGGTAATCTTCCTGACCAGTCGTATCAGACGACCTTCAAAGCATTATGTCTTCTCCAGTTGTATAAGACGGCGTTACTAGCCGTAAGTTGGCGTAATCTACCTCACCAGTCATATCAGACGACGTACTTAACATTGTGCTTCTCCAATCGTAACAGACGACGTTACGAGCCGTATACTGGCTTGACCTTCCATACCGGTCGTATCAGACGACGTTACGAGCATCGTGCCTTCTCTAATCATAACAGACAACGTTACCAGCCGGAAATGGCGTAATCTTCCTCACCATTCATATCAAACCACATTCAAAGCATTGTGCCTTTTCCAGTTGTATAAGACGACGTTACAAGCCGTAAACTGGCGTAATCTTCCTCACCAGTCGTATCAGACGACGTTCCGAGCATCATGGTTTCTCCCATAGTAATATACGACGTTCCGAGCATCATGCCTTCTCCCATCCTAACAGACGACGTTACAAGCCGTAAACTGGCGTGACTTTCCATACTGGTCGTAACACAAACATTGGATGAGATTTTGTTCCTCTCTTCTTTGTAAATATTCCCAAGTTCATTCCCTGATTTCAGAGTGTCTTGCATGGACGCGGACCTTAAGTTCATTCCATGAACTTTCTATCGGATAAGATCTGACGTATGTGATGGCCATTCCAACACGCTTACCTTTATTCAATTAAGAAAACAATACGGATGTGTTTGGAGTTGTTTTCATGTTTATGACCCATATTCTTTCTCGGTAAAACTTGAGAGCATCATTGTTCAGATAATCTTCAAGAATCTTTATCTAGAACTCTTTATTCATTTTTCAGTTTATCGATGAATTGAACAATTGCCTGTGTGCAGGAATTGAACAATAATATAATATTCCCAACTCTATATTTTTGTGGGGAAACGGTGTTTTTTGGAAGACCAGCCTTACCACTTTTACGAATGCGTCTTCTTCCTCGGAAATTGATCTCCTCAATCAACAAGAAATTTCTCAACTAACATTTGATTGGATTTTGCAATAGATACAACTCATTATATCTGTTTCTGAAAATATCTGTTGGAAAAAATTATTTGGTACAAATTTGGGGCGAATCTTTTCTTTACCATCTGCAACAATAATTCACTGGTCTGCGCTGTTTTCAAGGTCTAAAAAATAATATCTGATTTTTGGTTATTTTTTTCGCGTTAAATCCGAAAATCATGCTCATTTTTTTAATTCTGGTCAAGGTTTTGAGATATAAGCACATGCCAGAAATTCCTATATTCCGATCTACTGTAAGCGAATGTACACACAATAGTAAATTTTTAACTTATTTATGCACAAAAGGTTCACAGAATTTTCTAATTGATACTAGGAAGAGTAAAACATACAAAAAAGCTAATAATGGATAAATGGTTTCTTCTGGGACTTCCGATTGTGCCTAACAGAGACCAAATCCCTTTTCAGGCAACATAAGTAGTCAGCCAGAAAGTCGACATCTCAACGCCCTTGGTAGCATTGCTCCAATATACAAATATCTTGATGAAAGCGTTCACCCTGTTCTTTACTGAATTTGTGACAATTTGGGTGAAAATAGTCCAGGTGCAACCGAAGAATGTGCATTTTCACTGACATGCGCGCACCAAGTTTGCGGAAATTCTCCATTAACTCATCAACCGCTTTCTCATACTGAAAACTTCTGAGGTTGCCAAGGAAGTTGCAATGGCTGACTTTAGGGACAACTAGACTGACGCGTGGAAACTTATGACGGGTAGAAGCAAATCCTATACCCTCCCTGTCCATTGCCTTGACAAAGTTCTTCATCAAACAGAGTTTGATGTGCAGGGGTGGAAGCAATATCTTCTCACTCAGAAGGTGGGACAGAACCTTGTGCGAACCTGGTTCTAATCCTTATCTTGACAACCAGTCCTGTTTGAAATAAATCTGGTGGTCAGCCAGACTATTCCACAAGTACAGCATGCATGGATACTTTTTGTACCACCCACGTAGAAGTCCTAAGATGAGTCCAGAAACCTAAAGATCTCCCCTCAGATCAGCCATTTGTGTTCCTGGCAGTGTAGTTGAGAGCAGACAATAGAGGCTTCATGCTGTTGCAAGATTCATTTCATTGCAGATGAGTGTCCAACAGGGATAGATGAAAACTTTTTGCCGTTATTAAGAAGTACCGTGAGACTTCTGTTAGATGAGTCAATGAAAAGTCTCCATTCAATAGCTTTTTACTTCAGGCACATTAAGTTGAGCATGTCAGCAATGTTTTTACAGTAGACCATAAAACAGGCTTTATCAAATGTGAAAATTTTCCTAAATTCTTTCTCGCGGCTCCGATACCAATAGAACGTTGTGCCTGGTACCAGCATACACTCCTCTCGAAGAACTGAACTCAATAGATGAACTGATTCTTTTAAGAAATGTACGTCTCGTGTCAGGTCGTTGAGTTCAGCTTGCGTACTTGGCACCAGATGGTCGCTCTTTTCTGGCTTGTAAGCATCAAATTCAGCTATATCGGTAGTGACACTAGCCTCGGAATCAGAGCTAGGCCCCATGGTGAAATCAGGCTCAGGAACAAGAAGATCGTGGCATATGCGACAGGTTTATAGCAGAAGGAACATTAAGGGATTGAAAAGGGTGCTTGTTCTTGAGATTTATGCCTTTCAAATTTGTCATGAAGAAGCAGCAGTCGGTGACGTGATCTTTGCCTTCCCTTCACACCATAAAGATACCAAATGGCACATTTATTTTCTTATTACTTCAATCCCTTAAATTTTCCACACATGTTTTGCAGCAAATATGACGAGAAAATTGCTTATCCTTGTCCGCTAGTTTTACTCCAGAGTAGCAATGGTTTTTTATGCGTACGATTCATTTTACTGCAAATCTACACCTGAAAAGATGAATAAAATAGGTAATGTATGGTTACTCATCACTAGATGTGACAAAAAAAATTAACAAATGGTTGGATGATAGCGCTATTTTGGTATAAACGCTCTAATATAAATTGAGCATATCTCAGAAACTAGACTTGACAAAGAAAACTAATTATACTCTTAAATTCAGCATGCAAAAATGATTCTAAATCAGTTGGAAAACTATTGACATTTGAAAAAGTTTTGAAATGCAGGCCAGTGTAATTGATGAAAGTTTCGCAAACATTGGGAAATTTTTTATACCTAAATGCCTTTAATTCATGGTTCGTCTTGTGCACAAATGTGTCCTTGCCTTTCGAATTTCATTTTAAAGAAATATTCAATCTCGTCTCGTAGTTCCCAAACGCTTCTCATGACATTGCCTAAACTTACCATCTTACATCTGCATGAGGCATAACATCTGTGTATTTTTGAAGCTAGTTTTTCTCAAAGGGATTACATTCTCTCTTTTCAAAACATTTTCAAACAGTTGTAGGTGAATATATAGTTAAAAGAAATGTTCGCCCTGGATTTATTTCATCGAATTTATTTTGGATTTTAGGTAATAATCCTTTATTTTTACCCCCCATACCTGGGCACCCATCAGTAGTCACACTTATTAGTTTAGTCTACAAGTACGAAGCATATGTAAACACACAAAATAAATATCCTTAAAAAATTAGCCTAAAATACACATTACCGGAAAATACACTACACCACTACTTCATTCGACAGTGAAGTAACACTAAAAGTAATTTTGATGACTCGAGTATACGTCCTACGCACGCGCATATACCGTAAATTTTCGTACTGACACAATACCGTTTCTTTGTAAAGTAGAACTAATCAGCAAGTTTAAACATAGATTTCCTTTATCAAACATAAATAAATGATCAAATTTTTATTGCTTTCTTTCGCATTTAGCACGAGTTAAAAATTTAGGTTATTACTCGCAAATTATCAGTTTTAAAATTATTTAGTAGTTAATCTTCATCATTAAGTCGGTTCCTTGGTTTCAGGTCGATATTTTGGTTAACAACGCTGGAATTGTTAATGGGCATCATCTCCTAGAAACACCAGACGAACTTATCATAAAAACTTTTGAAGTAAACATCCTAAGTCACTTCTGGGTAAGTTGTAAGTTTGGTTAGTTCTTCTACATGGTTTACTTAAACTAAAAAATTTTAACATGAAACTGCGTTGGTGAAACTGATGACAAGGGCTGAGATGGAGCATGATTTTTATATTACAGTATCTTATCTAAACATACAACTCTTAATAACTGTTAAATTTAAGTATGAATGCAAGAGTGAATCTGTCAATAAAAATATGCAAACAACCAGATGGTTTAATAAACCTTTTTAAAGTGGCAAGGTTTTTATGGCTTGATGGCTACATAGTATTTCAGAGAAATTAAAGCTGGTTAACTCAATCACGTTCCCGTCTCTCTTTCTATGCATTTTAAGGTATATCCTTCACAAGAGAGACAAAGAGGTGTAAGATATTGACGAAACATCGCATATAAATGCCCGAGAATAAATGATGATATATAATACTTGAAGGAACAACCTTAACGTTAGAAGCTGGAGTGTCACTAAAAACACACAAGAACAATTATATTTTACCTCAGCTTATACACAGAAATACGAACCTTACATTTCTTTGGCTTAGTAAGAAAAAAAAATAAACTGAGACTTTTAAGTCTAGTAGGTATATAGCAAAACTTTAATTATCCTAGGGTCTAGTAAGCCACATAGAGTTTGATGCCCATGCATATCAATAGGGACGGCTAAAACAAAAAGAAATAAGAAATTTTAAGCGTGTATCAATTGCAGCACTAAATAAAATTTAATTGTTGTAAAAATTCCCTCGATTTTTCGCTTCCATTTGGCAACATTCTCATAAATTTCCCCAATAACAGACAGTAAAAGCCTTTCTACCTGACATGATGGAATGCAACAGCGGTCAGATTATTACAGTCGCCTCGTTGGCTGGAATATTCGGCGTAAATAAACTCGTTGATTATTGCTCCTCAAAGTTTGCTGCCGTCGGCTTTGACGAATCCCTCAGAGTCGAACTATCTGTAAGTACCTTTATAACTATTTGTAACATTCATATCTGTTTTAACAAATGAAATGCAGTAACAAGTTTTACGAGTGAAATAGTTTTCATTTTTTATGTTTGGTCGTTACAAGATGAGTTAACAAGAATAAGGAAAATGAGTTAAGGCACGTGGGGAAAAACTGTCTTAGGATAGGTATTGCCCATTTGTCCTCTTTCCCAAGAAGTACCTAGTGTGCATTTAGAGGACATCGAATTATGTAACATCCAAGCGATCATAACGTGACGAAGACCAATTTTAGGACATTTGATCGATCCGAAAGAAACTCTATCCCACTTCCTAAATGGAATTTTGTTCGTTTATGATTTTAAATAATAATAAAAACATTTATAAATTAATATTTATGGAAATATGCTGATAAGGGTAAATAAAATGTGTTATAAGTTTTAAAAAAATGATACCGGGAAGTTTAATTGATTCATATATTTGTTAGCACAAGGAAGAAAGCAGCGTTGCATAAGATGGAATGTTATGTTTCAATTCATACACCTATTTATAGCGGCAATCAACGAAAACATTGCCGCCGTAACACACAAGGATAGTAAAATAATAATGTGAAACTTGATTGGGAGAAAGAGAGAGAGAGAGAGAGAGAGAGAGAGCAACACGAAGATAAGCATATCATAGATGCCTATGAATGAATGTGAGAAAACAGAAAAGGTAGTGAATAATACGAGTGGTTAACGAGTGTATGAATGTAGCAAATAACACACTGGCAAAGAGGAGGATTGAGGATCCTGGTTTGTTTTCATTATTTTATATTTCCCACATCACATTCACCGACGAGGATATGGTCACTCAAACTCCCCCACCCCTCCAAACTCTTTATGCCCAATTAAGCAAAAGGACACCGATTATTTTATCCATACTGATGGGCCTTCATATTATCGCTTCCTCCTTAATCGCCCATTACTCCTCCGATTGAAGAGGTACCTCAAGTTGCCATGTCCTTTATGGCGCTTAGGGGAACGATTCCGCGCTTGGAGGCCGCTCTGTTTTCCCTTTCGAAAGTTCTATTATTTTCCCTTCACTTTTCGCCATGCTAACAGATTTAAAGCAAGAAATATATGCATGGAAATAAGGTAGGGTCACAAACATCTAGAATATGATCATTCACACATACTGGGCCTACCAATTCAAATTAAGGGGTGTCTTGAAAACTCGAGTCTCCTTAATGGCGAATGGTCCTGTGGCTTTAGACTATAAAAGATGTTCCGGCATAGCTACCATACATGTACACTCAAAGCGGTGAACAGAATTGACATCTCATCACACCCTTACCTAAAAGCTTCCCTTGCCGGCGATCTTTTGCTCCTAACAGCAGTAGGTAACAGTACAACCTCTTTTGATAGTAAGAGCAAAAATTGGCAGAGGGTTGTCAAGGATATGCGATAAACAGAAATAAAAATAGGTGGGTCTAATAATAAGTAGAATAGATCGAGACTGGAGGACGTAAACTTCCTGCAAGTACCATGTGTATCAAATAACACAAGGTAAGAGCTACCCATTCTACTCTCTCTTAAAGAAAGTAGAGGGAGAGGTGACGCCCCCTTGTCGCGGGAAGAGAGCTTGTGTGTACCTTTGACTTTTCGAGCTATGTCAGCGGGGGTACCTCTCCTTGGTACCCCTGGTAGGGCTTCCCTTGTCGATTTGGTCGGAAACCAGGTTCTAGACTAAGTGCGTCATTCATTCCTTTTTCTACTCTATCCTTCTCCTTTTTAATTTTTATCCTATCTTTCCCACTTATACAAAAAGAAAAAAAACAAAAAAAGATTACTCCTATCATGTCACTCTCCCTTTTTTCCCTCTATCTACATATAAGGACCTGGCCGCTACCTCACGCGTCAGAAGAGAGGCTTTGGAACCTCTATAAACAACGCCAATCGACGTTCACTGGTTGCGAGAGACTAGGACTAGAGGTGTCCTAGGCGTTGGGGCACGATGAATGGGATGAGGGTAGTGCCCCATTAACCCCTTTCCTGGCGCGTAATTATTGACCGTTCCCAGTGCCTGTTGACGGGTGCCTCTAGGAGCATCGGTCCGAGGTGACGGCCCTTTGTTCCCAGGCTGGTTGCCAGGCCAATAAAAAGCCTTGGGTCGAGTCTCTTGGTGGGGCGGGATATCCTCCGAACGCTGCTCCGAGATCCTGGCCGTTGTGAAGGGAACTAGTAGGAGTTTAGTAAGGGGCGTGCTTCGTTGTTGTTCACCTAGGGAAAATCGATAGCCCCTTCGGGGACCGTCTGTGCTGCTTGGTTGGGAGCCACGGCACGCCGAGGCTTGACGACTCGGTCGGACGAACAGCAGCACATGGAGCGTGTCTTCTGAAAGATCCGTAACGTCTCCGATCGATAGGCGAGAGCGACTCACGCGGGGAGAACTCACCAACCCCCTTTTTTCTATTGATTGGTCACAAAGTTTTGAAAGAGAGATATGCCAGAAGGATAAGTGGTGCGTGGACTTCCCGGAAGGATGTTTTTCGAAATGCCACCCGGGAAGTATATGCACCGACTGCATCCTTAAAGGAGAGGTCCGAGAGGCAGTGGCATACTGCAATGAACTCAAGGGTCTCTTCACAACCTCTGAAGAAAAATCTATGCCGCTGGAAAGTAGAGTACAGACCCTAGAAACGCATCACGCGCTTCAGATTCGGCGTCTCGAAGAAAAAATCCTAGAGCTAGCCTCTAAACTAGAGGCCCAGTCAACTCAAGCTCGAGACGAAAGTCCCACTGACTTGGGTGGTTCCGCCGATGTGACTCCAGCCCAAGGAGGTGAAACTGCATTGGCAGCCCCCCTTTTGCCATGCGGAGCAAATGAGAAGAAGAAAAAGAAAAATAAGAAAAAGGACCTTAATGCTGCTCACCCCAGTGTAGAGGATTCGAGCGTTACTGGTGCGCAAGGGAAAGTGGAAAGAGAAGAAGAGAAAAGAGAAACGGAAAAAGAGAAAACAAATGAAGACAAGAAAAATAAGACGAAGAAGAAAAAAAAGAAAAATGTAGAGATACAAGAGGAAAGCGGCAAGTCGCTTCCGAGGGGAAAGAAGAATAAGTCGCCTGCTGACAAATGTGCAAGATTCACCCTTATTGGTGATTCTCAAGCACGGCGCCTGCAGTCCCTGCTAGCGGCCTGCCTTCGCCCTAGTGTGAAGGTAAGCTGCTTGCCAGGATGTGGTAACTACCACATCAGAGTATAGGCTGATAAATCACAGATTTCTGAGACTCAGTCGTTGCTCTGATGGTCAGTGGAAACGACCTCTACCTGAGAGGAGGTAGGGTAGGCCCTACAGACAAAATCCTCCACACGGTCATGGGTTGCCGTGGACGACTGTGGGATTGAAACCCGCAAGCATGTGGTAGTCGGGATGCTCCCGACGAGAGGTCCAACACGGACCGCTCACTCGATGAATGTGTCTTTAAACCGGCGCCTGGCAGATTTGTGTACGGCAGAGGGGGTCTTTTGTGTGTACCCGTACCGCACCTTTTATGGTAGAAATGATCTCTACCAAAGGAATGGGGTACATCTTTCCTTTAAAGGAAAGGCCTTTCTGTCGAACATGATCCAGGATGTCGTAAAGAGGACCGAAAGGAGTATCCGGTCCAGAGTCAGGGCGGACGTACGCTAGTACGCCCGTGTCACTCCAGGAACGACCTTCTCAGAGGTCGCAAAAAGGGGGGACTCGCCAACAAACAAGCCGTGAAACGGAAGAGCGTAGGGCGTCCTACTGTCGGGGTCTCCCTGAAAGTTCTTCTGTTTAATTCGAGGTCAATCAGGAACAAGTTTCCTGAGCTCCGTGGCCTCGTAGCGACGGAAGAACCTGAAATGGTAGCCATAACAGAATCGTGGATTAAAACCTCAAACCGAGACTTTGAAGGCGAATTCACGGTTCCTGGCTACCAACTCTTCCACAAAGAGAGGCCAGACAGAGAGGGTGGCGGTGTAATGTTGTATGTCAAGGATACAATCAAATTTACGATCTCCAACGTTATATCCGACCACGAGCTCCTAGGCGTTGACCTAGAAATAGATCCTGTCAGATACAGGACCCTGCTGCTTTACAGACCCCCTTACCATCCCGTTGAGAAGGACAGGAAACTGTACCAGCTGCTGTGTGAGCTTGTTCAAGGCAGAGTGTGCATCGTTATGGGTGACTTCAACAGACAAGTTGACTGAGAAACCAGAGCAGCCTGTGGCGAGAGCGCGCTACTCCTGGAGTTCGCCAACAACGAGTTCCTCACTCAATGGGTCAGAGAACCGACGAGAGGAGACAATATCCTCGACTTGGTCTTTACCTCTGAGGATGATATCGTTGAGGATATCTCTGTAGGCAAAGAGCTCGGTGGCAGTGATCACCAACTAGTTAGATTTAGCGTCAAGATCCCAAAGGTAAGGTCTGTTGCCAGTCAATCAAGGAAACTTCAATTGCGAAGAGCAGACTTTGCAAGCCTTCGTGCTGGGTTGACTGATGTAAGGCTAGCGGTATGCGAAGAGGTTGAGGATTCGTGGAACAATTTCAAAAATAAATTCATGAGTCTTCAATCAAGTTGCATCCCTCTAAAATGCCTTCGACGGTCTTCTGTTCAACCAAGGTGGTTTAATCGAGAAATCGGCCAACTGCTTAGGGAGAAGAGAACTGTGTACCAGCAATCAAAGATCTCGGGTGACTTTGATGAATCCCGGAGGCTAGCCAGGAGAGTGAAGTCCAGCATAAGGGCGGCTAAGTGTACTGCGGAACTCCGAGTGGCGAGACTCTGCAAGGAGAATCCCAAGGAGTTCTTCGGCTATGTAAGTAGCCGTAAACCAATCCATCGTAGGATTGGGCTCTTAGTGGATTAGGAGGGTGCATTAACTCAGTCAGATGCAGAAAATGTTAACCTTCTCAATGACTACTTCTCCTCAGTGTTTACTAAAGAGTGTGGTCCCATCCCCCAGCCCATGGATTCCTACTCAGGGGAAAAGCTGGAGGCAATGGACTTCATCAAAGGAGAAATAAAGAAAAAGATCGCTGACCTAAAGACGAATAAGTCCCCTGGACCGGACGGGTTTCTACCCAAGGCGTTGAAGGAAGTGTGCGATGAAGTATCACGACATCTGTGCGCTATCTTTAACATGTCATTCCAGACCGGATGCGTTCCTAGAGACTGGCGTTAGGCAGAGGTGACTCCGATCTTCAAGAAAGGAGACCCCAGCCATCCGTCAAACTACCGACCTATCAGTCTGACTTCGATAGTCGGTAAACTCATGGAAAGCATGATGGTGGACAAAATAACGTCGTATTTAGAGTCAAACCTGCTACTGAGGAGTTTCCCCACACGGCTTCCGAAGGCAATGGTCATGCCTGACGAACCTTATGGAATTCTTCCACTTTGTGTTCAGTGAGCACGATCGGGACAAGGCGGTGGATGTGGTTTACTAAGACTTTCTGAAAGCCTTTGATAAGGTACCTTACCGCCGCCTTCTCCGGAAAGTGCAAGCGCTGGGCATAGAAGGAAAAGTAGCCGGCTGGATCGAAAACTGGCTAAGTGGCAGACGGCAACGGGTGGTGGTGAATGGACAGGCTTCTGAGTGGGTGCCCGTTACTAGCGGGGTGCCTTAAGGTTCTTTCCTGGGACCACTACTATTTATTATCTACGTTAACGACATGGACGGTGACATGGTTGCCAAGATTTTTAAATTTGCCGACGATACCAAGCTTGGTATGAACGTTGCAAAGAATGGAAATACTACCCGCCTGCAGGAAGATCTTGGGAAGATTGTGGAGTGGTCGAACACGTTGCAAATGCCTTTTAACGTGAACAAATGCAAAGTATTGCATATCGGCCACAGAAACCCCCAATCTCATTATATCCTTAAGACACTGCTCATGAATCGAGTGACACTGAGAAGGACTTGGGTGTTACTATCACTAGCGACCTCAAGTTCTCAAAACAGTGCATCGAGGCAGAGAAGAAAGCCCAAAGGTTGTTAAGCTACATAAAGAGCCAGTTCAAGGAGATAGTACTTTGTCTGTACAACTCCCTCGTTCGGCTGCACCTGGAGTATGCCGTACAATTTTGGAGTCCTTCGTTTTGAAAGGACATCGCAAGGTTGGAACGCGTACAAGCTAGGGCAACCAAACTGATTCCCTCTATCCGACATAAAAGTTATGAGGATAGACTAAGGGAATTAGATCTGTTCTCGCTGGAAACCCGTAGACTGCGTGGTCAGCTCATCGAAGTTTTCAAAATACTTCGAGGGTTCGACAATGTTGACTATCGGGATATTTTCACACTGAGTGAGAACAGAACGCGCAATCACGGCTTCAAACTTAAACTGAAGCGTTACAACCGCAATATGTGTGGAAACTTTTTCACCTACAGTATCTGCGGTAAGTGGAACGCACTTTCATTGGAAGTTGTCAACAGTGAATCTGTTGACCAGTTCAAGTCAAGACTAGACAAAGTCTTGAAAAGTGGCCGTTTAGGGACGCAAAACAATTGAGCAGCTATGTGCCTGCTCGATTGCTAGTCCAAAGGTACCCTCTTTGAATGGACCGTAAGGTCTCCTAGGGTACTTACTTTCCTTGTTACACATGGTACCTCAAGGGATTGCAATCCTACAAATATTGCCTCTTAACGTTTTCTAATTTCGGCAGCTATTCCCTCACTATCAGTCACCAGTTGAAAAAATCCACATAGACTTAAAGCCCAGGAGGGAAAGGGGCTCCGAAGCTTTAATTCTAGGTAAATATTTTTTAAATTGCCGCTGAAATTAATAAAAGTTAAGTGGCAATAATAGGTGATAAAATTAAGTGCCAGGAGGGAAAGAAGTAACGCATTAGCTACCTCAGGAGTCATTAAAGAGCTTAAATCAACCTACTGAGCCACGCTTTCCCTAATTACAATCAGATCCAAAGGATGGACTGCTCTCCAGGTTCTCAAAAGGAAGCTAAGTTGATTATGATTAACTTCGATGTTATATCAGAGAAGCAAGTGTTTTTTTTGTCTAACATTGAGATGTCAAAAAATTCGAAACAGAAGATTAAGTGGGAAATTGTGCATATTGTGTTATGCATTCGATCTGATGAGTCTGTTATAAGGCCTTTTTTGAATGTTGTAGGAAATATGTGTAACAAATTTAGGATTGGTTATGTAAGAAGAATGACAGCGGAAATGGTAGGAAATATTCAAGGGCAGTGTAAAGAGGGTAAGAAGGAGGGGCTCAGGAACAGTTGGTAGAGAAAGAGAGGGGTATGTAAGCTTAAGCCTGGTTAATTGATATTGAGAATGTGTTTGATTCTCTTTATAGATAAGGTACTATAAGAGGTTCTAAAATACATAGAGAAGGTGGTAAGTTATTAACTGATGGGCCTCCAGGGAAAAAATGGCCGGAATGTTAGCTTAGATTTTCTTCCTTGAATTGAAAGAAAAAAAAATGAAGAGGGCGTATCCAGCAGTAGTTTATATTTAAGAAGAGATTTGTAAAGAAAGTGTTGAGACTAGAGTTATTTAAATTGTTTAGGAGAAAAATCCCGATGCAGATCTTTTGCAGTCATTCAGGTCATGAAAACAAACTGCTGGCCTTTGGGCTTGAGGCGCACAAAATCCGAAGCAATGTTGCCCATAACTTCTCGTTTGGTGTTCAAACTATGAGTGTGAGCCTAAGAGCTAAAGAGGTATTATGGTTTCTCATATCATTATGTTTACTGCTGGTAGAACAACGAGTGAGAATGATGGACAGTTGCTTGAGCTTGCTTAGAATTAGTGGCAATTGGTGCTTGTGTTTATTAGTCTATGATGTTGACCTGCTATTTATTGCCGATAAGGAAATTAAATAACTAATTTTGATTGAGGAATTCGCTAGGAAATTTGTGAGAGAAACCTGAAAGTAAATGATTAACATAACATAACATAATTTCACGGAAGATCAAAGCCACGAGGGCCTATCAAAGTGATAATTTCTTGGTGGAGATGTGATAAGGAAGATATTAGATTTTTCTGGTGTTAACCTGAAACAAATAAGATATTCTGAGTTTTAAGGTGCATCGAGTATGATGGTTATTGAGAAAAGTCAGATTGCGATAACTTGGTTTTTGAATAGTAGGAAAGGTTTTTGGATGACCACTGTACTAGTGAACGCCAAAGGTTTGAGTCTAGTGTACCGGGAAGCTGTATGAGAGCATGTGGTCTTAATTTTGGTGCATGCGAGTGAAACTATAGTATGGAATAAAAGTAAATAAAAATAATGAACACTGGATATTGACAATTTTTAAAATGTGTATTTGATGTAAAATCTAAGGAGATTTTGTAAGGAAAGATGTAAATAAATTGTAACGGAAAATGTTCTGAATTGGTAACGGCATGTGAGGAGAATGTATGAAAATAAGAGTATATGATAGTAATAGCCCTCTTGTGCAAAGAGTTGTGAGATTGCTCAAAAAGTGAATTGTTTTGGTCATTGATTAAGGGAAACAAGACTGAAAGAAGTTATGCTATAAATGATTTTATATATGAAAGATATGCATGAGTGGGATTGTGAAGGAGCTGGCTTTGGGTCATATATATGCCATGCATAAACCTTGTTTGGACGATATGCTATACCAGATATCATTTAATTGTAATGTAAGGCGAAGGTAGCCTTGGGGTTAATGTGAATTAATCATCAAAAGGATAGGGAAGATTTTCTCCTGGGTTCAATGTTCTGCAACCCCGAAAGGTGAGGAAGCAAATGATGCTTGTTTATGGAGTAGTTACCTCTGTAACAAATACCATATGCTTTGATGTATGCGATAATATGATAACTCTTCCTCTACATAAAAGGGAAGAAGAATCATTTTATCTTCTTTATCTTGTGGCATTCGGAAAACTACAAACTCGTAAGATTAAACCATGAGTTTCTCCAGATGACAGCATAAGCACAGTAAATTCCTAATCCAATAAAATTAAGCACTTAAAAAGTAGTTGAAAAAAGTTTGTGAAAAGTCTATTTACAATCATAAGATCTTATGTTTCTTTTTCTTTCAGGCAAGTGGATATCGTGGTATTAGGACTACTGTCGTTTGTCCTTATTACGTAAATACAGGCATGTTTGAAGGAGTTGAAAGTAGGTAAGGCTTAATTATTATTTTCTCGAAAGATTGATGATTGAACAGAAAAGGTTTACCAGAGATAATATTGTCTGGTATCAGTCAATATAAAAGACTTGTTGGAAAACGGCAGCTGCAGGTTACAACTAAGAAGTAAATGATATGTTTGTTTAACCTTAAATAATTTCCTAAAATTAAATTATTGGTAGCAAATACGATCACGATCCATGTCCATGCAATTACCATTATTTATTTGGCTAAATAATACACACTATGGTTTCTTTAGGTGTTTATTGACATATAACGTAAAAAAAAATAAACAAAGATGCACTCTTAATTATTTCTCTGAAAGATGTTATTTATAAAAATATTTAGAGAAAAATAAATAATGACAGATATGAACTTTTATGTAAGGTAGATAAGAAAATAGCTGATATATGATAATTGAAAAGTGGAGGAGATGGTTGCTGAAGATCACAGTTACTTCGCAGGTCGTTACTTAGGAGAGGATTTTGATCCTCAAGGCGAGTTGTGCTGAATAGGAATAACGTGAAACTCGGAGTTAAATCGCCGTATACTTTATCGGTTTAGGTGGTGAATTTGGAGTCTTTTGAAATTTTTTAAAACCCTGTGCGTTCGCGGCAATGCGCGCGTTGTTTGGTAAGTGAAATAAGCATCAGTACTGTTTTTTATTGCAGTAGTGAGTGAGGAACCCAGATACTAAAACAAACTGCCTCTCCCTTCCATTTTCTCCATTACTGAAAGGTTTAAATAGTATCCTTTCCCCTAACCGCACCACTTTTAAATACCTTTTAACCATTAAAAAATCATTCCATAGCACCAAACCTATAAAAGAAACTAACGAAGCAGGAGTCTATTCAACCCTGTGTAAAGAAATTAACTGCCCTTTTTTTTACATAGTTAAAACAGGAAGAAATCTGGATAAGAGAATGTACGAACACAGAGGAGACATTAGACGGGGAAACACAGCCTCTAGTCTTTCCACACGCACTAATAACTTTAACCACCCGATAGACTTCCCACAGGCCAAACGAATCTACCCGTGTAAGGACTTCCACAAAAGAAAGGTCATTGAATTCACCCTTATAGATGAAATCCCCAACTTTAACCTTTCGGATGGGCAATTCAAATGCAGCCCCTATGTCAAAGATCTAATCTTTAAAGATATCTTTAATGAACTTAAATTCACACCCCCTGATTAGGAACTCTATTTGGATCTCTGTAAACTATATATATATTGTATGCTTGGTGGAACTGCATGTATTCTTAGTGTTCGACTGAGGCTGGCATGACAAACTCCATTGCGAAACTGGTCTCGAGATAATAAATACTACGCTCCTCTACGGTGGTTTTATTAATATATATATATATATATATATATATATATATATATACATATATATATGCGTGAAAATTACGAGAGATAACACGTGAGTAAGTATAAATATTTAGTTGTATCACTCACAATGGTTTATGAAATAGAGAGACACTGCATTTATAAAAAGCAATGTTTTCCCTATAAAATCACATGGTCAGATTTTTTTAGGCCCTCTGATAAGTTTGATTTGAAGAAGAAAGATAGGACTGGAGCTATCTTTCTTCCTCAAATCAAACATATCAGAAGCTCTAAAAAAATCTGACCATATAATTTTATAGGGAAAACAATGTTTTGTATAAATACAGTGTCTCTCTATTTCATAAACCATTGTGAGTTTGAAAATGTTATTAAGATAATGAAAGTGCTAGCTCCAATCAATCTTTCTTTTTCACTACGTGGTACAACCATTTATATATATATATATATATATATATATATATATATATATATATATATATATATATATATATTCATATGTGTGTTTGTGTGTGTGTGCATGCGTGCTTACAAAGGGTGCCTGAGCATTTTGAGGTCATTTGTAAGAATTTTAAAAGGACGCATATCACATCAGAGAAAAGTTATATTTAAATGAAAATCGGTACAAATAATCTTAAGAATCCTTATAACACGCTTATTCAATGAAGTTAATATTAATCTCAATGACTGGTTCAAATCAGGGTTTGAATCGTTGAAATGGCCAATTCAGATGAACATCAATTTCGGAAATAGCTTTCTTATAGTGCACTTGAGAATTTTGAGAATGTTATAGTGGTGTTGAATGACGCCCCATACGTAATAATCCAGTAGATTGATGTCGGCATAGCTAGAAGGCCATGTGTCTGCGAGAACATGTTCGAAGAAATTGGCGTGGATTGAAGTTTGAGTGTTGTAACTTTATGTGATGATGCAGAATGTTATTGGAAGATTTAAGGTCTTTCGTCGCATAATCTGTTTATCCAGTGCCTTACAACCTTCCCAAAATCTATATGTAGACAGTAGCATTGACTCTTAAACCATGTGAAAAAGTAGAGGAGCTTAACTTCTCCCCTACTTTTAACGACTCACAGAACCATCACAGTTGCTAGAAACTTAGTATGCATTACAGTTAGGACATCACTTGGCACTATGCATAACCATTTCTTTTGGTGAGCCTTTTGGTCCTGGTCAAAGTTTTTCTCATAAGAAAAAAACCGTACGTACCATTCCACTTCTTGATGTTTCAAAACGAAGAGCAAGAACTTTGCACGGATTATCAAACTATTCTCTTTCGTCTTAGTTGATATGAATTGACCTCTCACAATCACATATGACTTGTAATGGATATCTTCATGCACAACTATCCTGATTGTGCATTTTGAACGGTCGAAGTTTTTTGCAAGTTTTCTGATCGACTCTCTGGGGTTTTCTGCAATTTTTCCTGTACTTTCTGCACAAAATCTTAGGTTATAATGGTATTAGAAGCATTTTCATGTGTTTTGCGTTTTACTGCTAATGTTGGATCCCTATCATCAGCTTCCAGATTCTTTCTAATGTTGGCAATGAAGGAAGGGAAAACTTTCAGAAAGCGAGCAATCCCTGTATCAATATGCTGAGCTTATATGGAAACGAATGCATCGTGCCTTTTCATTTGCTTGGTCACTATAATATATTTCATTATAAGGTATGGTTGAGGAAACTAGTTAATTAGTTCTTTCATTTCGCTATATGTTTGGAGATAGATACACAGAAAAAAAAATGCGAGTAGTTTTTCCAGCTGGATTTGTACTGGAATTGCATTTAGTAGTCTCTAAATTTGGTCGAGGCAAAAAGGGTATTTTGATTAGCAAATATCGCATTCACACATTTTCATTGTCATTTTCGAATTGGCAGTGAAATTTATTTTTGAGCAAATACTCAGAACTAGTGTTATTGATCTTATTGAGACAGATACGAGTATGTAAGTTTGCTTTCTTTGTGAAAGGTCCTGCATAGATTCATAATTTGTTCAAGTGGATAAGTCCTTTATTGATTATAATTGACCGAACTTGACAAGTTTGTCTTAAGGGGTTGGGCTGTGTTATTATTTATTGGTATTCATTTTGGTATCTCAATTTAGATTTACTTAGTTTTGTGATTGGTGATATCAGGTACAGGCTTTTTGAGGTTTCGTTATCTGTAGCCAAATATTTATTGACATTTTGGGGCAATGTATCATTGTTCTTGTTATCTGGGATGTTTCGGCCTGGATTTTATGTCTATAAGAAACCTATGGTTCCTTTAGATCACATGTAGTTGGTCTAATTAACAAATATGAAGGTTCTGGTAGGAATATTGTTGGATAGGAAGAGTGCTGGTTATTCCTGGTTATTTGGAATTCTGCGATCTTAGGATTTGCGAATGAGTTATGGCTTTCAACATCTATTATTTGAGATCGGTGTTTGGTGTGTTTGCCTTCTGCGTGAGGAATCTAATTGATTTATCCTCAAATGGCATGATATCTTCATTGAAGGCACTATATTTACGAGTCAATTTAATGTCTGGGCTTTTTAGTAGTAAATGAGTCAATCGGGATTGGAGAGAGTATGGGTGGGGGGCCTCTTTCATTATAACTTTACTTTAATTATTCTTGATCATCTTGCTTTTTTAATTGATTTTCTCTTTATTGAATCTATTTACTTCTTTCTTGAAAGAAATTCCTTTTTTTTTTAAGTTGCCCCTTCAAACATTTGTCTTCCATTTATCTTGACTCAGATATTCTTGTTGGTTGGGTAAGTTCTTAATCTTCGTTTTTCTTTCTTGATGTATCTTCGTTTTTCGTCTAATTATCTTGAGTTGATTTCTTGGTCCTTCTAGATGAGTTAGTCCTTCGAACGTTTTCCTTGACTTTCGTTTTCTTCTTGGGATTTCTTCGTAAAGGTTTTGGACTCTAACCTCACGCCATGGCTTAGTCCGTTTTGAGTTGGTAATTTAATCAGCTATTTATATTATCGAGTTGGAAGGAATTTTTCTCGGATACATTTTTACACCCCTACACAGGTCCCTTTCTAGAAAGCGGAGTGAATTTGAGGATTGGGAGGAGACTACTCTTGGATTTCTTAATCGAGGAGAAGTAGCTCTCTGTGATAGAACGGTTTGAGGCCGCTTAATTTCAACCGTTATCACATGTTGTTTAGAAACACGATGCTACCCACGTGCATCTTCGCCTTGAAGCCGGGCGCGATTATCGCGCCACCTGAGTCAATATTGAACCAAGGAGGTTTATCATCCCCCCCCCCCTGTTCGCCTCATGCACCAATCACGCCTAGATTGAGTTAGGCTTATGGGCAGATAAGGTATTGTTCTCAGGCTCGGCTGTGCATTCCCTCGAGACCCCACTCCATTGTCCCCTACGCCAAGAGGATGTCTCGACTATTTATATGGAAACTATACCACTAAAAGGAGATTCGAGATCCAGATTTTCTTCACGAGACATCACTACGATCCAGTCTCACCTTGTGCACTAAAGAGCCCTCTACCTCGAGATCCACCATCATTGTCCAGAAGAGGACAATATCCCTTGAGTGCCAAGGTTCGAGCCTTCAAGACGCCAAGTCCACAAGGCTTCCCCTGTTGTTCAGAAAGAGATCAACATTAGAACAGCCATTGTTCTTTGAGCACGTTGACAAGAAACGGTTCTCACACTTCCCCCCTGTTGTTCAGAAAGAGAACAACATTAGAACAGCCATTGTTCTTTGAGCCCGTAGACAAGAGACGGTCCTCACCCCCCCTGTTGTTCAGAAGAGAACAACGTAGAACAGCCATTGCTCTTCAAGCCCGTTCGCCAAGAAACGGTTCTCATTCCTAAGACGCCACGTCCAGATCATTTAATTTCCCCCCCTCCCCTTTGGCTGGAACTCGCCAGCGGACCGAAGATTCCTTCACGTCGCCTTCCTTTGCACAACACGTGTAATTACGTAAGCTGAACGTTACCTTTGAGTATTTAACCCTTTTGTCAACCCTATCCTGTGCTTTAGATGGTTTAGCGAACCATCCCATCCCTTTAATTTTTATTTGTTTTACCTTTTTAAATCTCTTCCAAATCTTAATCCTCGGATTAGCTAGATTTCCCACGACCCTTTCCATTCTCTGTTTATGTCAATATTTTCCGTTTTGTGTGTTGTTGATTGTTTTTATTAATAAAACTCTATTTTATTAATGATAGCCATATTATTATCCTTGAGCTCAGTTCCACTTCTTAAGCATATTGAAGATAAATAATATCGGTCAACCCAGACACCACGCACTCTAAATATAAATGAATAATTCCCTCAACGAATAGTCATATATGGTATATCGTCAAGAGTCCATTCTACGACACTCTCCCTCCTACGACCTCCGAGTCTGCGGGATGAGTGGAGCTAATTCAGTGTGATTGAGGAGAGCGAACGAAGTCTTGTCTCTAATCAATGAGTAATGGCTTCTCCTTCCCGGGTCTCCGAAGTTCCCAGCAGTAACTTTTCTTAATCTCTAGTAGGAGAGCAGGTGCAGTTGTAACGAAGATCAGAAGATTGTTCGGCCTTTGAGGGTCACCAGTTATGAGGAAGGGGGGGGGGGGTCCTTATTATAACTTTTACTTAATTTATCCATATTATTCTTGCTTTTGCTCTTTATCAAATCTATTTACTTCTTCTGGACTAAAATTTCTTTTTTCTCAAGTTGCCCCTTCGAACATTTTCTTCCATTTATCCCGACCTAGGTTTTCTTGTTGGCTGGGTTGGTTCTTAATCTTCGTTTTTCTTTCTTGATGCTTATTCATATTTCTTCCATTTATCTTAAGTTGATTTCTTGGTCCTTCATGATTCTTGATGAGTTAGTCCTTCAAGCCGTTTTCCTTGACTTCCGTTTTCTTCTTGAGATTTCTTCGTAAAAGTTTTGGACTGTTGAGTTTCAAACGTGGTACCATTGCATTTAAACGCCACCACTCTAGCCACACGACAAGGCTGTAGTCCGTTTTTGAGTTGGTAATTTAATCAGCTATTTATATTATCGAGTTGGAAGGATTTTTTCTCTGATACATTTTCGCACCCCTACAAGAGGCTTATCTCATTCTGTTCACTGTATGGATGTTGTTTGTTTTATGCTGAAAATGAGTTGCCCAGGTCTTCTGGATTTTTTCATTTATTTCGAGAGATGTGTTTCAATCGATCCCTATATTTGCCTTATTGATAGATCATGCAATTGTTTCATTCTCAGAAATGATAGCATCCTCATAACAGACAGTATATCTGCGAGTATCTGACCTCTAGGTTAGGGGTCTTTGTTGTTTAATACTTGGGCCATGATGTGGTTCCTTATGAGTGTGTGCTTGACAGAACTTCCTTATTTTATGTGTCAAGGCTCTTATGTTTATAATCTTTATTATCGGATGTGGAAGCAATATCTATAGCCTTTAAGTATCTTTTCCTCTTTAGTCTTCTGCCCTCTTTAGTCTTCTGCCCTCTTCCGCCATATCTCTCATGTATTAAAGACATTAGATTCTGGAGTGCACCATTCTTATTCTAATATGTTGGGGAAATAGCAAGTGAGAGCAGGCGTTGTGAAAGGCATGATAGCCACCACCGCAATGGATGTATTTTTATGAGATTGTCCCCATACGCTTTTGTTTTTCTTTGCGAATTGGAAACAGAGCAGGTGTCTCTGATGCAAAATTTGTCGATGTTTCTGCTGCTATTTAACAAGGATTTTCATTAAATGGTTATTGGCTTTCTTCTTGAATGATGTTGTCTGCAAATCTGATTGTACTGGGAATGGTATTTTGCTTGAAAGTTACTTTGACTAATTTCAATTTGATTTGGCGAATGAACTCTTTTTTTAGTAAAATTGAGAGGGATTCAATTTGTATGTTATCGTTCTCAAATAGTTTTTTTTGAAGGACTTGCATATCAAGGCTTCGGAAAATTTGGGCAGGACATGAAGCGTTCGGCAGAAAGATCATCACTGTAATATTGTGTTACACTTGATACTTGGAGTAGCTGAACGTCGTCTCGTCCTGAATGAAAATTATGGAAGCCTTGTTACTGGGTTGACATGAACTCTTTGATTGGGACTGGGAAAGTTATTGGTTCCCCGCTCCTGCTCTTTCTCAGCACAATTTTATGAATATTTTATCTACAACTATCCTCAACCTTTTATCTACCTGCACTTGTACCAAGAGTAACTGTTCTCATCCTGACATAGTGCAAATTATTGACGCTTAACCACTGGGTTAAATTGAACTCTTTGACGGAGCCTGGGGTAAATTGTTGGTGCGCTTTCTACTCACCATCTCAGCATTTTTTCATCTCTACGACTATCCCTTCAAATGGAAGGATGTGCACTCTATCAGAGTTCCATGTTAGATCGTTAGACATAGTGCCTGGGTGGATTGAACGCCATTCTGGGTTCACTTATAGGTTCTTAGTTGACTGTCAGTGTATACTGTGAGGTCCCTTCCTGATGCGAGAGCAAAAAAGCTCCGCTTGTTTCAAGTAATAGGCCTGGAGTATAATAGGCCCTAGACTTTACTAACCTTCTTCAAGTACACATATAAACGAGCTACGTGGGCATCACTCTTTATGTTCAAAGCTCTAAGACAAATTTGACTGAGTGGCGAGCCGGATTATCAGTCAAGGAGGACGATAGTAGAGTCCAGGGCCCAGCACCCCACCGGCCTAATACTTGAAACAAGCGGCTTTCCTTTATCCCTCTCACCAGAAAGGCCCTTATGGTATACACTGACACTCAACTAAGGACCTATAAGTGATCCAAGAATGGCGTTCAATCCACCCATGCACTATGTTTAACGATCTAACACTGCATTCTGATAGACTGCACATCCCTCTGTTTTAAGGGATAGTCGTAGAGATGAAAGGATTTGAACGGTAGACATTCCCCTCTAGAGAGAATACTCCATCCATCTAAGGGGTCAGTTCTATGCTAACCTAATCGACGAGTTGAAGATAGGCGCCCTAAATGTGGATCAGCTTGTGCATCACTGTTCGAGAGCCGCTTCATTTTCCTTCATTGAGCTATCCCTGTGCTTTCTGGATTAACAGCCTAAATTTGGATGAGAGGTGATCGATAGTAGTGATCACTTCGCATCCAAATATAACTTTCTGGGCCTCTATAACCTAAAGCACCATCCTAGAGGGCGTGATGGTCCGCATTTGAGAAAATGACTGATTTCTCTGTCCCAGTCGGCGAGTCTAGGTCAGGGGATGAGGACGTTGAGTGTTTCTCTGGCATTCTCATCGCAGTAGGCCTAACTAATATTCCGAGAAAGTCTGGCTGCTTTGCACGCCCACCACTTCAGTGGTGGCCAGCCTCAAACAGAAGCGTTATACCAATATGCGCTATAAGCGTCGCCCTATCGATTTCACTTTCGGTGAATTTCGTCAAGCTAGGGCAAGCTCCCGATATGTTTCGAAACACGCCCACCGCGATTCCTAGCAAGCATATCTGTCTTCACTTAACGGGAGGACCTCTATAGTACAAGTGTGAAAGCCAGTCAAGTTTTTTTTCAATTTAAAGAAGGTTTATGAGACCGCATGGCGTATATTATCATGGAAAGTCTTCACACGATGGCTATGAGGAGACGCCTCTCAATCTTTAATTTTAAATTTCTGCGAAGTCGTAGATTCCGCATATAAGCCGGAGTATCCTTGTTTGGCCCAATTGATCAGGAAGTGGCCATTTCGGAATGAAGTTTCCTCAGTGTCACACCTTTTGCTCTGAGTATCAACGCTATCACGCAAATGCTGCCTGAATATGTTCTCGCTACGCTCTACGTAGAGCACCTTTCGATCTCTCTTAGTGCGGCCTAGATTTCAACTTGGGATCGTTGACTCCAACAGCGCACAGACTTTAGTTTTCCTTGTCAAGTACTAATGTGGTACACTTCTGCCACAATCCACGGCTCCATCCCGACCATGACTCCTTCCTTACGGGGTGCTCTCAAATTAGTAGATACACACCGTTTCTTTGGTCTTGTTTTCTACTGCCGCCTCATCTGGGAGGCTCATATTCGCAACCTTAGGGTCTCTTCTACTGGTGCTATGGACATTCTTTGTTCCTTTACATTCATCATCTTGGGTTCTAATAGGGAAACTGCCTTACTTTTATACCGATCCATTTTTCGTGCGAATCTTTTCAATGGATGCGTGTTTTATGCATTTGCATACGACCGTGTATTGCGGAAGGTGCCTCCCGCAGGTCCTATATTGAGGGCCTACTTGTTGATCTAGGAATGATGCTACTCGCTCTGCTCTGTAACGTACACAGTACATTATCCTTTATTACGCACTAGGCCGGCGTCTCTCTCACTTGTCAAAGGCTCTCACTGCATCAGCAGCGGTTCTCGACGGCGCCTACTCCGACAAAGACGCTAGTCATACACTAGGTGCTTTGGGTTTAGGGCTAAGAAACACTCTCTGTAGTTCTGGGGCTGGTGCCTTCTCTGGTTTTCTCCAGGGTACCGTTCTTCAGGGCACCACCTTGGACTATTTGTCGCCATGCCTCTCCTCCCACAGCTTTTATAGCGCATGGAGTATTCCTTTTGACATTATAAATCACACTTCGAGTCACGCTGATTTATACTAGAGTACACGTATGGCTCTAAGTCACGGAAGTACTCTGCTATTACGCCGTATCACTTCTGTTTGAAGTCACCGTTGCTCTACCAGGCGTTGCGCCTGTCCGCACGGCCAAGTTGATCGCAATTAACCGCTCAGTACTGACAACAATGCGTCCTGCCCCGCTCGGAGACCGGAGTGGGATCTTTAGCTACTTAAACATCGCCATGAGTACACTCTGGACATTGTAATCACCACACCCTTTTGTTTTCATCATCTGCGAGGCCACGTTTGCCGCGATTTTTTTGAATATCGAGAATATCTTTCAGTAGGATGCCGAACATGTGAGAACTTTGAGCGTTCTTGCAAGGGTGCCAAAAATTACGCGAGGAGTGGGCGACCAAACCACTGTTTCGCTCTCCTCAAACCGAGTTTATGACAAGTATCAGAGCAGCCCCAAGAGCTACTTGGCAAAAAAGATAGAAAACTGTCAAGGTGAACCTAAATTTTCCTACTTAATCTACCCTATCATTAGGTTGTAGGATGTTTTGCATCCACTTGTGCCCGTGGGCAGTCGCTGCTTGGGCGCTGATTTTTTTTTAATTCTCTGATAGATTTTGAAGATAATCACCAAAGGTTGTGAGGGCCAATAAGTTTTTGGACGCTTGTTCATTTTAGGATTCTGGTTTGTATGCGTTGATGGAATATTCGGGTTTGCCTCCCCGATTATGGTTTGTAACCGCTCTCGAATCTCTAGGGCACAAAATGGGTTATTTTCTCAGTGAGTGGTCGAGTTTTCAATGAGTTTATTCATGGAGAAAAATAAGTATTCTGCACGTCTTCACGTGCCGGCCAAAATTGACCCCAACAAGAGATCGGCACTTTGGGGGATCTGGCCGATGCAACTGGACGGGTGTTGTGTTATAATTCTATCACCGTAACATTATTGGTATCCAAGACTAGCACCACACATGGTACGGTGAGTTGTCCATGGTGACAGATCTGGTCTAGCGACTGGCTTCGAAGAGGTCGAGGTCACAGCGCCCGACATTCAGACGGTAGAGGTCTTCAAACCGTTATCCAAGAAGAACGCAGCGTGGCCACCTTAAGGGCCTTAAGTAGTTGACAGATAAGACCAATGAAAGGATAAAGTAAAACATAATCGGAGTGAAATTAAGATAAAAAAGAGACCTGGAAACGCATTAGCTAGTCTAGGCCTAGACCAATAGTGGAAGTTTACTGTGACCCGGGCCTTCGTCGCGGGCTCTCGTGGCTGGAGGATGCGCAGTTCCTCCAGGTAAAATGCGTAGCGGAGTACACATGGACTCTCCTGCGGGGATCATCATGTCAGATTTTAATGCAAAAGTTGGCAAAGTTGCGAAAGTTCTCAATAGGAGAACGAAATGAAAGTGGACAAGATCTGATTGAATTTACACCTATCCAAGAATTTAAAATTAGCACCACTATGCTGAAATGAAGGAACAGCAAAGATAGGGTTGGGAAATCCCAAATTATGAGATATACCATGAAATTTATTGCATGGTCATCGACCTAAGAAACTCAGTCGAAGATTTCCAAGTTATCAATAAAATTAAAAAAAGTTGTCATAAAATCACCAAATGTAGGATAAAACTTAACATTCAGAACGTTATAAGAAAGCTTTTACATTATAAAATAAGCCCATTAAAATCCATTATAAAAACATTTCAGATTTCAAGCTCCATTACCCTTCACGCCAGCAACACTAGCAATATAAGAAGGATGAACAATAACTTGATGAGAGACATGAAAGACAATGCCTGAAATAGGAGAAAACACAATATAAGAATAACACAAACTCTCAAAAGAAACCCTAAACCAAATGAAGAAATGCAAAGACTTTAAAGCAACAAACATCAACCAACAAATTGAATTAGGAGAATTAAAAAAGCAAATTAAAAAAATCAAGAGCTAATATCAGAATATATAATAAAACTATTGGTGAAAACGCCACCTAAAAGCATATGGGTATAAAGTGGCTAAAACGAGACTTCTTGAAGAAAAGAAAACCTCACATACTCGCTATAAAAATGGAAGTAAGAACAAGCCTCAAAGATCGGAAGAGAATAGTTAAAAGAATAAAGAATTACTATGAAAAGTTTTAATCAAGCAACAACTTCATCTAGAACAATCACCAACCAACAACACCAAGATTGTTCCAACAGTTCTCAAATCAAAAATTGAAATTGCACTCAAACGAATGAAGACAACTTCACTTCGGACTTGCTGAAAGATTCTGAAGATCTAATTGTGGACAAACTAGCATTCCTCTTCACGGAATCTCAAAAACAAAGCAAAATTTCCTATGAATAGCACAATGCTATAATAATCCTTTTACACAAAAAAGGCAATCAAACAGCCCTTAAAAGCTATAGACCAATTAGCCTTCTCTCTTGTAAATATATTCATATAAGAGCGATTAGTAACGGCTGTATAACCAGCCATGTGACAAACGACCAAGAAAATAAGCTGGCTTTAGTAAACGTTTCTCAACAATTGATGACCATATACATACTTTCAAACAGCTCATTGAGAAAACCTCTGGGTAAAATATCCCACTATACTTGATATTTTTAGATTAACATAAAACATTTGATTCAATAGTGAGACAGACGATCATAACAGCTTTGAAAAGTCAAGTTATAGATCCGGTCTATATAACTATCATAGAAATAAAATTAGTGCTATATATTTACAAAAGGAGCGAACTCACTTTAACCATGCAAAGATAGCGAACCCAATGTACTGTAAATGTCATTAAAAGAAATATTATAATAAATAATGAATGTCTTTTTGATTGCTGAAAGAAAAGGATAGCATAGATTGATCTTTTTAGCATCCTACATCTTATTGTAGATATTTAAAAATCCCCCACCCACTCCAACGTTTGGGCAACTAAACATCCTCCAACAAATCTTTGGATGAGGCTATTTATCTAAACCTAGCCGAAACTAACAGAACATCCACTCTGTCAACTTGTTTTTCTTATTCCACTTTTCTCACTCTAGCAATGCATAGCGGGTATTGAAAAAGTCCTGTTATATTAATTAAGAAGCTCTCAACAAAAACTCATAATGATAAATTTGATGCAGTTAGACACGTTTTTATTGTATAAACATATATGTGTTTAAATTGTAATATTAATCAATGTGGTTACCCTCGGTGGCCTTCAGGTTAGACCTGAAGTCCGCACCCGCGTTGCGGACGAATTATTTTCTCATTCTGGCCAACACACGGTTGACAGAAGTCTTCAGCTCGTCAGTGTTGCTGTGGCGGATCTTTCAGACCTTTCCCTCGAGATGCGATCACAGGCTATATTCGAGAAGATAGAAATCGGTTGACTGCAGTGGCTTAAATTCCTTAGACCAGAAGCTCATCTTCGATCACAACCACTCTTGCACGATCTTGGCCATGTAGATCGGACCACCGTCCTGCTGAAAGACATACTCCGTATTCTTTGTGATCTTGCTCACCCAGGGTAGGACTTTTGAGGCGAAGATATCCCAGTAATCGGCTGTGCTGAACCTGTACCTTGCCGAAAACCAGACCGGCGGGATCTTCTCACCAGTCGAAGCCACGACGAGGTGCATCGTTACGGAAGCCAGGTTTTTTTTCGTAGAGACGTAGTGGACCTCGGAGACGTCCTGTCTAAAGCATAACATGCTGTCCTTCTGCTTGTTTATAACCGGAACGACCGTAAACTGGTTTTCATCATAAAAAATGAAAATTTGATTGTCATGACACTTCAAGTCTTTGAGAGGTCGATCATAGCATTCCTGACGTTGTTCTGGCATAAAGTCGGTGAGCAGAGGACATTCTACGCATCTTATTCTCTTGCCACCCTCCTCCTGGACGGCCTTGGCCAGTGTGGCGCCGAAATGCTTTTCTTCTTCACGAGCGCTCCCATTTTGAGTTTTGGAGTACTTTCGAAAGATGTCAATCTTTGTGATGTTTCCCGTTATTGAGCCTCTCCGCGACTTTGTGGACGGTCACCCGACTGACGTTCATCCACTTGGCCATGTGGGACTTGTCGTGGTCTGCACGCAAGAAAACAGAGATTTTGAATCTTCTGACTTCAATCTTGAAACATCTGCACACAATAGAAATTTCGTTTAAATGACAAGTACTTGAAAAGTAGAACTTTAAATTTGTTGAGCTATACTTTTTCTATCACACACGTAAATTCTCGACAGATAAAAAACACCGGTAATATGAGGCCACTTCCTTAATTGAGTTCTTGATTTGACAAACAATAAGATCCAGTTATGATTGAGATTGTGTTCTTTGTGTTCCTAGAACTTTTAAAATTTTATTTTGCCATCTCCCAGCAAAGCCATCTATATCTTGGCTTATTTTTATCAACTCATTCCGCGAGCCCAAGTGGCTTCTACAAGGAAAGAGAACAAGAGGGAATGTCCCTTCAATGACCTTCGGCGTTTTGTGATAAGATGATAAATGGTTATTGCTTGATGGTTTCCCATGGTTCAAATCACTTACAAGTGCCTTTAAATGGTTAAATGAGGCTTCTGCTACTAGATGACGCCACCCAGCGCAAAATCTGATCGCAGATTTGAAATCTACAGGGTGAATAACCATATTTTCCATAGTCATATGGGTCATTATATGGCTTTAAATGGGTACAATTGAACTTTACTCCTTTTGAGCGAAAAAAACGACGCCTAGACCTGGCGATTCGCCGCAGGTATAAAACGACAGTCTGGAGCGTCTAATCACCCAATTAACCATGTCATGAATAGCGAACCTAAAAGTATTGGTTTCGCTATTTTGAACAAGGTTCTATACTTACCCCTCAAGATAAATAATTTGAACTATTAATTTACCCCCATTCACTTGAGGTTTGAAAAGCCTCCCTCTCCTGCAAAATTGCGATCTGGGACCAACGCTTCTTAACCCGTTTCCCTGCAGTCAATTTCCTTAACTCAAACAAGAATCCTACAAACCTTCTATTTATTACCTTCCCCTGAACATGTTTATTGGTGGTCTCAAGACTTCAAATTGAATCAGTTCACCATCAGCCCCTTTTCTTTTCCTTCGCTGCTTGCAATTCAATCGCTTTCGTAACATTCGTTTGACTGCAACCGATCTGCGACGTATAATATAACCCCATCGCCCACCACTATTTAAAGTAGGCTTAACCCTACTATCCAAAATGTTCGTACTAGTTAAAGCGTTGGATTCGTTTCACTAGGTTGCATTCCCAGCGCTAGGGCTCACGTCAATTTGTGCACTCCGATGGAGCCGCCACCAATTACCGGGGAAGCCTACTTTATCATTTATGCTCAGGCAGCTTCAGCCTCAAACTTGATCACACAAAAAAATCACTCCAACAGGGCTGTATCTTATGTGCCTACCTTCGCATACACAACACATCACACTGAGGTATACAGAACCTTTCGTCAGGGTGAATACATCAACACTATCCTGAATTGGAATGGGTGGATATCCCTTGAACCGCGAAGGGTTCCATACTCGCCAAGGTTTATGGTAAAAACCACTGTTATTGCTTTTCTTTGTTCCCTACTCCCCCAATTAGAACCACCCGCTGGTTTCCTGAGGCTTTCAAGGGAAATTAGAAGTGTTGGGTGGCGCAAATTAATTCGTTTGAACATCCTGAGGAGAGGTTGGTCATTTTGTCTAATCACATTTATTTATTTGTGCTCTCCTACTAAATAAGTGAAAGTTTACATATACATATGTATATTATTTAGGAAAATATCGCTTGATTAGATGTAAAACATATTCTTAAAAGTTAAGGGTAATCCAAAGAATATATTCTCAAAACACTCAGAGAAGGACAAATAAATAATAAAACTACAAACAAATAACCTCATAACGACGACGATTCTCAAACAAATTCCTTATTAATTTTGTACATTGTTACGTTTGATTTTTTCGGGTTAATAATTTTGTGTTTTTCGCTAATTAATCAAAGTTTTCCTAGTAATCTCTCAGGATTTGAGTCTAGTCCCTGTTTTACAATGGATAGACCCAATAAACGTGGGCGAATACAAATCTCTTTTACAGAAAACTGGCTTTGTAAGAAATAAAAGATACGATCGTGTTTATGTAAATGAAGAGAGCGAGTAAAAGGAAGTAGAGTAACACACCTGAGCGATATAAATCGCGTTGTGACACCAACCCATGTTTTAAAATTCATCTTATATGGAACTTTTCCAGTAAAATGGAAAGGTTATGTATGCATAGTGAATTCCATTCCTGATCCAGATTCTGCAGTATTGTCTTTCTTTAGATTATTTTGTCCATGTTCCTTTCACACATTTCCTCCTTTCCTTACCTTACTATATTTTTTATAAAAAAATACTTTCCCAAAGATGCCTTTTATTTATTAAACAAATGTATAGCATTGTAAATAATAGCCAATATAAAGGTAAGAGGAGAAAGGGGATTTATATCCTCTAACTCTTGTGTCTAATTTACCGCCCACAGAGAAAGGATAACTAAATTTTAGCTTCTTCCATAAATTAGTTACCACATCTTTCAAAAAAAGACCAATCTTTGTTTTTCGCAGTTCAATCCCAGTTATGGATCCAGGCATTGTTGCTGATGAAATTACGGACGGAATTCTGATGAAGAAGAAAATGGTAGTAGTCCCGAGCTCTTGCAACCTTCTCGTGTCATTGAAAGGGTAAGTAAGCCCAAAACATCTATATTTGTTCTGTCCTATTCATATATATTCTTTGTTGTATTCTATTCGATCATGTTATTTTAATTGTTTTGACACTTATATAGTTTCTTTTATACTCAGTTGCCGTGTTTTCCAGTACGATTTTTTCTTCATTAAATTTTTTATTCCATGTTAAGTTGTATATTTGGTATGCTGTTTACTTATGGTCGTCTATTGCATGCGACTTTTAAAAATACAATGCATACGGATCAAGAGTACTTCCTCTTTTAATTATAAAACACAAGCCCACTGATATTTGCTCATTTAGTTTACTTTGAGGGCAAATCCTTTTGGCTTTTTATTCTATCGCTTGACTCAAGGTTTAACGAAATATTTCTCCGTTCTTCGAAATCTCGCGCACCCAAATATTATGATAATTCAAGGTATGGCAGAAAAACGTAAGTTTGGTTTAATATTTAAATCGCTTATTGCCTTACCGTGGGTTTATATTCTGCGATTAATTACAATCAAACTAATGTAAATTATCAAAAAATAAATTACCTTTACTATTTATAAGGTACTATCTTTTTCAGGATTGTTAAACAAATCATTGTGCAAAAGAAATTGAAAGAGAATGTAAGGAGGAACACAAAGAGAAACGTTTCGCTCGAATTTTACATGTATATATTTTTGTAGGAATTTGAATAAAAAATAGATTGGATACAAAGATCAATACCTTCGAGGAGACCTATGGTACACTTGAAATTAACCCAACCCAAATTTTTCACCTGAAGACAAAGCACCCTAACTGTTCTCAACAATCATCCATTCAGTGTACCCCAGTGATAAAAATCCATGGGTGTGAGGTCGGGTGACCTATCAAGCCAGATTACCCGAAAGATTGTGTGATAAGAAAAGAAGTCTTTCAAAATCTGTAGTGATGCACGGGCCTTGTATCCTCTTGCTCCTACTTGTTAAAACCAGACTTCTTCAAGCTCACGTTCATTGAGTTGGTCTATGAAGGGTTCCAGAATGTTAGTGCAGTAACGTTCTGCGTTTTGGTATCGAAGAAAAATGGGCCAAAATTAACGCTTACGATTTAAAGCACACCATTCTTCGACCTTCTAGTCGTGTAGAGGGTTTTCTTTGAGTTCATAAGGGTATTCAGTGATCCATAGACGAATGATTTTTGTTGTTCATATATCCGGAAAGATGAAACTATACCTCAACGTTGAAGAAGAATACATAAAGGATGTTCTCACCTTTCTCACAAAAAAAGTTTTGAAACCAATTGCAGTAATCAAAGCTGTACTGGTGATCGCACTCTTGAAACTCACTCATCATGGATACCATATAAAGAAAGAACTTAAAACTTCCCCCGCAGAATGTTCTGCAACGTGTGAAGACTAGTCTTCCAGCTTTCGGTGAACATTTCCAGCATTTAATATAGGAAAAACTGCAATATTGTAAATAAATCTTCACTTTTATTAAAACTTTACTTAAGCCTTTTTCCAATAAACAGTAACTTTTTGAACCCCAATATATCCGTTATATATAAAATAAGAATAGTGGGCATAGATCAGGTCCTAGTGAAGTATAACTTATTACACATCGCTAGTCGCCGTCATGTTGCAGATAATTTAATGACTTTTTTTGTTACCTATGCTTCCAAAACGCTTCCCTAAGTTTCTTTTCATATAATGAAAATACTTTGTCTAGTAATCGTTTAGCGGCAGTGTGTGTAATATTTTCTCAAAAATAGACTTGAGTTCATCTACTTCTCTGCTCTGAAATACAATTTGCTTCTACTCCTCCCAACTCGAACTTCCTCCTCTTGCCGCTGTGTCCCCTGAGGAAGAGACTTCCATCCTTCCTTCATCCAAAAGGAACTCCTCTTCCCTCGACTCCTGTCCGGCAAGTCTTTACACCTTGTTCCTCGCTGCTCATTCGCTGTCATCTGATATTTCCAATGCCTCATTCTCGTCTGTAATTGTTCTAATTGAATTCAAACAGACAGCTGTTCGTCCCATCCTAAGGAAGCCAAACCTAAACTCAAATGACCCTACAAACTATTTCCGAGTATGCTTTGTAAGCTTAATAAATTATCATAGATATTCTCTCATCGAATGTTTTTGCTTTTGTTCTGATAAAATGTCCGCAGATATACCAGAATACCTGGGGAATGATTGCAGCCATTTGAGGCCATTTATCTTTGTATCTGTTTACAGTTGTAGCTTTAGCTGAAATAAGAGCATTGTCTCTATAAATATTTTTGAACTAATTTTCCATTATATTTCACAAGGTTCTAAACAATTATAGAAATTCCTCATCAAATCTGAAATGTATTTGAACGTTTTCTTAAAACAAATTATTCTACAACCTTCTAAAGCTTTATTAAAAATATGGTTTACAATTTTCGAGGATGATTTGTAAAAAAATTAAATCGTACAATCTTTTATATATTCTCATGTTTTTCCGAAATTAGTAATACCCTAGCATTATTTTCCAAATGAGCCAATTTAGAAATTCAATACCATACCTACAAAAGCAAAGTTTGGAGTTTAAAATAAACTCGTTTCATTTTCTTTAGTTACGAACAACTGGGAAATAACACTTTTAACCTAAGAACAAGAAAAAAGTGAAATTTTGTTATATATAGTTATTTTACCCCCTTCATCTTTACACTTTTCAAAAGGTTTGTGCTAGTTGGGATTATCAGTCACCTGTCTTTTTCAAAACACAAGAAAATCTTTCAGTCCAGGTTCAAGGTAGGAAACAGCACTGAATCATCTTTCCTACATGTAACGGCCCTCCGTTGCAATGTAGATAAAGATAGTGAGCCCTCTATTTTGCTACTTCTGGACTTCTATGCATAGTTTTAAGCTATTGACCACATTGTTCTTCTTCATGATCTCCGTGAAGTCTTGGGTGTCTCTGAACCTGCTCTCAACTTACACCTCTTTTATCTTTTATCCCTTATTCATTCTATTCATATTGGTAATGATGTATCTCGGTCGGTGCAGACGCGTTTTAGTGTTTTGCAAGACTGGGTTCTTTGTCCACTTCTGTTTTGCATCCAAATTCTCCCTCTTGGTATTCTTATGCACCATCTTAGTGTATCATTTCATTTCTATAGTGATGAGTTGCAAATCGCTCTCTCATGTTTTTCAGCCTCGTTTGCTGAACTACATAGAAATCTTTTATCCATATATACAAAATCATCACTAGAAACTATTGCTCTCTATCTAAATTGTGGTGCTCTTAATGCTTCCTTCTCTGATACAGTTAAAATTCTCATCACATTTGATAGTCAGTTAAATCCCAAAACCAATGTTGCAACCGTTTCTAAATCTTTTTCTGTTTTCTCCCTTTTCTCTGTCACATCCGTTCTCACTATAACCACAAAATAACTGTGATATTGCCATTAAAGCCTTCGTCCCCTCCTGCCTTGGCTACTGCAATCACTGTTTGCTGGATCACACGATTCCACTTTTCAATTTCTCCAACTGGCGCAAACCTTTGCATCCAGTGCTTTTTCTTCTCTGTCATGGATGTTTCCTTTAACTCACTTGCTTCGAGATCTGCATTGCCTCTTCATTCAATACAGAATCACCTTTAATTTTTTTTGCTTACATATAAGTCCTTATATACCAGTGATCCTAACCTACCTCCTACCTTCTCCCGCCTCCCCGTTCTAACACTGCGCTTGGGCTCTGCTTCCCTACTGAATGTTCCTCTTATTTGTCTGCGCTGTATAAGCGATTGTACTATCTCTGTATTTATCCCTAAAATGTGGAATGAACATCCTGCTGGGATGCGGTCATCCCTCCCTCCATTGGAGCCTTCAAGTGTGTCTTGTAAACTCGCTTCATTTCTCTACCTTCTCCTTAGTCGATAGACGAGCGCTCTTAGGAAGCCTATGGCAGTCAAGATCGCAAAAAACCTCATTACTTTTATTTCTCAAACGTATTCATTAATAATTACTTAATGAGAGAATGCGAGTATACCCTACCAACATTACTTGTGGGTTTGTTTTTTTTTAATTTATGATGTCTTCAAATAATTTGTCATTGATTAATTATCAGTTGGGTCCAAGTGCCGTTTTTAATAATTGATGTACGTTTTAAGGGATTGAGTGATTAATGCGATTAATGACCCTTTCTTCACCCTATTAAGTTATATTTAGCCTTAAGTATCATTTAGCCTTAATAAAGCTATGTAGAACAATCGTATATACATATATACTCGTGATAGTGTATTGCACCAGAAGGTGCTGGAAAGTTATCGATATTACTTATATCAACATTGATGCAGGATGATAATTTTAAATATCCGCTATTTTTTGTAATTCTCAAGTTTGTGTCGCACTTTTACTGTTACACCAAATATTTTAAGGAGCGTTACTCCCTGCCGCCCCCAGTGAGCGAGAGTTTTAAACTTGATTGAAAACACATGTGCTCTTGCTGTTAGATATGTTACCACTTTTTTACAATTTCTCTTTAAAAGTCTCTTCTCGCATATCTTTAATTGGATGCTGACTGAAGTTGATCGTTAATCACAAGAGTAGCTTTCATCCATTCACCAAGGGTCAGCGCATTGAAAGGTCAGGAGGGTAGGGGGGGGAGGGTTAGACCCCTCGAATTTTGATGCCCGTTGTGGACAGTTGTTTGTACAGCTCATTCTTCCATACTTTTATTTCCTGTATTGCCATATCTTTCTTTTCCTATATGCATCTCTACACACCCAAAATCTAGTCACATGCTACGTCATGGAATTTTTGGCAACAAAGCTGAAACAGGTGAGCCCTAGTAGTGCCAGGACAATTCAACCAGAATGCCTCCTTTGGCGGTCTTTTAGCATATGCGGTCAAACTAATTAAAAAACTAAGTTTCCATGGAAAAAAAATAAGAACACAATAAACAAAAAAGGATCGGCCTAAATGGTAACAAAATTGGAACTGATGATGGAAGGACGGCTCGGGATGAAAGAGTTTCAACTTCATTTGAACCTTTTTATAAACAAGTTTTCCACTTATTGCCCCTTTCTCTTTAGTAGACACCCTCAAGCATGTCATTTTCCAGTGCGGGTAAGCTCCTAAAAGCCTTTTCAGGAGCATATACATAAAACCCAAAATAGTAGTAGAAGGCTTAGAAGGTCAATCACTGGCAAATCCGTCTGCAACCCGTTCCACTCCTAGAACTCTTGCTGTGAGCTTCATTGGGTCGGTGTACCACATCCGCCGTTTTTTCCCTTAAGTAACGGAGTGCCGGTGTCTTTAATGCACTCTTGCAATAACAGTGGTGTACCAGCAAGGTTATCCCTAGGTGGGAACTTAGCAGTCACGGGTAGCGCCGAAGGTAACCAACGATACCACAAAGGAGAATTAGCTGATAGAAGAACAATCTGCGGAGAATATGAACCGTACCATTGGAACCAAACGGCCTAGCCTCATAATGCTGGAACGTGCGTTTTATAGCACATACTATTCAAATCATTTTTTATCATTTCGAGATAACTTCTTTGCCATATGAGGTAAATTAAGGGACTAAACACATTTTGGGGGGCCCCAATTTTGTATTTAAGAGAAATTTATTGAGTTTACCGACTGAATTTAAATGGTATAACGCTAAAGCAAATTTAAAATTGTGAGTACATGCACCGTTCATGGTTATTATCAGTGAAATTTTTGCCTGAGAATGTTTTAGAGGGGGTATTGGAAATTTTCGCTCTTGGTCTTCTTTTGTTAAAATCTATTGCATCCATGGTTAATTGCCAGATTAATTAATATGTTGCAAATAATTCTGCTTGAATTTTTAAGTCTACCCAATGCAGTTACCAGATAATTATTTATTTCTTTTAGTTTGGTCGAAATGTGTAAGAGAAATTCAGACTGTTCAAAAGTGTTCCTCAAACGTTAGTTAGAGTATGAAAGGCGAACCAAGAAAAATGGCGAAACAGCGGTATAAAGTTTGTTTATCAACGATTTGCCTAGTGCTTCTCACATTACGCTACCTTGTTTGATGAATTAGAGTCGGAATCAAAACGAGAAGATAAGTGATTCCATAAATACCTTAATAATTGTCGTAGAAAAGGCTCCCGACGATATAATATATATCTATTCTTTGTGGGGATTATTCTATATTCGAGTGCGGAGATTTAATCAGATGGCCGAGTATTATTCTACGTTAATAAATAGGCCTGGAGAGGGCTTATTTATCTTCAATATACTTAAGAAGTGGAACGGAGCCCAAGGATAAATAATATTGCCAGCATTAAAAAAAATAGAATTTTATTAATTAAACTAACAAAAATAACACATGGAAAATATTTACATGACCGGGGATTAAAATGGGAGATGCACATGAAATGAAAAGGTCATAGGATAAATTTGACAGTGCGGTGGATTAAGATTTGGAGGGATTTGAATGACAAAACAAACAAGAAGGGAAAGGGTCGACTAAATCCGTGTTAAAGCACGGAGTTACGTTGTAAACAAAGTTAAATAATTAAATGCAATTCGTAGCTTACGTATTTATAAGGTCGGCGTGCAGGTGAAGGCGATTTGAAGGAATGGTTTCGGTCCGACTGGCAATTTCCTTCCCTGGAGGAGGGGTTTTTAGGGGGTTTTTCCTTAACGAGGGGTGAAGGACAGACTTTGAGGAGTGGGAGTGAAGTTGGGCTCGGAAGTACGAGCGATCTTTGAGACAGGATACCAGAGATGTTCTGGATGAACAATTGAGGTTATTAGGGTAACCAAGCGTTCTTTTGAAGAACATTAAAAGGGTAAATTAAATTACCGATGACGTGATATCACGGGAGCGAGGACCGTTTCTTGTCAAACGGGCTCGAAGAACAATGACTGTTCTAAGTTTGTTCTGTTCTGAACAATTAAACAACAGTGGGGGAGGGCTTGTTGACTTTGCGTCTCGAGGGGCACAAACCTTGGCACTCAAGCATATAGTCCTCTTCTGGACAATAAGTGGGTTCTCGAGGTAGAGAGTTCCTAGGTGCACAAGGGAAACCGGATCGGCGTGATGCCTGACGAAGATAATCGGGATCTGATTCAAATGCGAAATTTTATCGCATAAATAGCCTGAGCCAGCCTCTCGGGCTATGGGGCAATGGGGGACTTCCATGGAATGTACCGCTAGCGATTCGAACACTCTTATCTTCCAATAAGCCTAAGTTAATCTGGCCAGATCGAAATTTGCAGGCAAACGGGGGATTGAACCTCCTTGATTAAACTTGGGGCGGGGGAAGATAAGACTCGGGAATTTTTCAAGGCGATGAGAACGCCATGCTCCTCTCTTCTTGCGGGATATCCATGGGGAGCATCAGTACAAATATGTGATAGAAGCGAGGCGCGGCAGCCTCAGGCAATTCTATCACAATAATCTTAAACCAATTAGTAATTGTAATGGGACCCTGCAGGATTTTGTGAAATGTACCAAAATTATCCCGAAAATTTTTGGCAGATTTTATTAATTTCGGTTATTAAAAAATTCTTAATTAATAGTTCATTATTAAGGGGGCGAATCTGGAGAATTTGCTGTTCAAAAACTTGATTAGTTATATCCATCAGGAATTTTAACGTCATCTTGCGTATTTTAGTAATTTAGAAATTTTTCACGAAGTGAAATCTATCTTTGACACTATAGGTCTGTTGATATAGTTAATTTGATTTTTAGAAAGTGTTTTATAGTGTTTGAGCAATAAAGGTCAATAAATTAGATTAGGACATCAAAATATTCGGAAAATGTATAAGAAAATGAATGATCATATTCCAACGCGGTTACGGTGAGAAAATATTTTGGTGTATTTATTGAGAGCGACCAAAACTTTCCAAAACAATGTTGTATGACCACAAAAAGTAAACAGACGTCTGGTTCACATAGACACTAGTTTTCTATTTATATCTGTCCGGTCTCTGTTTTCCAAAGTGCAGATAACATTGCACGAAGACTAGACTATCCTGCACATAACCTTGTACACAGCTTACAGCAAACTTCGCCTGGGGTATTTACGTTTAGTTGATTTTTTGCCTTAAGAAGAGCGCTTGAACTATCCGCTCATAAAAGGCTGTGAAAGGATAAAAATAGTGCGTGGAAAGTAAGCTGAGAGCAGATATCTCATCTCTTATCTGTTTCTGCCCGAATTTTTCATTCTCAATGTAACTTTTATCCAAATTGGAGAAAAGGAATAATTACTCTAACTAGCGGAAAAATAAATCTGGAACTGCAATGCAAGGTTGCCTGTGAGGGACTAGTTTGCGCATATTACCAGCGTGGGGATTCGCTCTGGCAAAAGTTCGAATTTTACAAAGGCCACATTTCACTTAATCATTTTCACCACATGCTCTGCTCTTACTACGCGGCACTTGGCTCAGCAAATAAGTACTGTCTGGCTACTATTCTGCATCCTCTTTTACTCTTCAAAGTATACATGTAACTCTCCCTCAAGCCGAACTCATTCTGCCGCTATTGCAGTACTAACATACTTTAAATTATGTGTGTCGAAGTATAGCCAAGTGTACGGGAATATACGCACACAGGCTCTAAGGTAGGCCAAGCAAGGCGACAACTGTTATTGTTCTAAAAGTGCGATTTGAATAGATAGCGGCAGAGGCGTGACCAAGGAATATACCAAACACAATGACAAAAATATATTTTAATACAAACTAAATAAAAGGCACAACAATAAATATGGATATATATGGGTTCATGAATAAGACAGAATTAGGTTCCGAATACTAATTAGATAAACTGGGTTATTGAATGGTTATAATTGGAGATTTAGGGTAGTGAGTGATTTAGTTCCTTTGAACCTTGAGAGTAAAGCGGGGCAAACTTGGGGGAGGTCTTGATGACCTTGATTACTTACGGGGGTAGCTACAAACCAGTAGTGGGTGGGGCTAGTTTCTCGAACTTGTGTTTTGCGAGATGAAGGCCTCTTGTCCTAAAAAGGTCACCGGACGAACTTCGAAGGACGGGGGAAGATGACTTCTCTAACTTCGAGTTAAGCGAGCTATCGGGCCTCTTCTCCTCAAGAGGTCACCGGTCAAACTTCGAAAGGGGGATAGATGACTTCTCTAACCTCAAGGAGTTGAGCGAGCTATCGGGTCTTTTCTCCTCAAGTGGTCACCGGTCGAACTTCGAAGGAGGGGGGGGGGGGTGACTTCTCCACACTCGGCTTGAGCGAGCTAACGGGCCTCCTTTCCTCAAGAGGTCACCAGAAGAACTTCGGAAGACGGCTTCTTCAATCCTTGGTCCGAAGGCGGTTGAGAAAGGCTGACGTTGCCTCACAAGACTCTTCTCTCGGTCCTGAAGATACGGGTGTGATGTCCAGCTCTTCCGTGGCTTGCGACTTTCACTCACACTTCTCAGGAGAGAGCTTCGTTGAGTTGAACTCCTTTCGGCGCAGTGTCGTCTAACCAAATTTGTCTGTAATCCTGGAAAGGATGGATATATACCCGGAGTTCTATAAAACAGGAAGGGAGAGAGGCATTCTCGAAGCCTTGTTATCAGCCGTAACAAACCGAGCATCTCCTCACGAGGAAATGTCAACGGTAGGTATCAGTGGGCCAGACGGACGACCAGTGGCTGGAGCCATAAAATCTGTTTGCGTCGAACTTACAAAAATAGATTGAAAATCTCTCGACCTAAGGGAAGGGGGGGGGGTTGAGACGGTGGGGAGGTAGCCTCAATTTTACCGTCATGCCTTGTGTGAATTTTGCGGAGACCTGGCGGCAAGTCTAAAAGGGTAAAGTCGGAGGGGTAACGGCTCGCTTTCTCTCCCGAATTAATATCTTAGGAGATGGGGAAATAATATTATTCTAGGGCATACCTCTACAATGTGTCTCTCTTTAAATTGCCAATAATAATAAGAGAGTAATACGATCAAAATTAAGGTTCAATACAATACCAGTCATACCCCCTATTTTTCTATATATTCGAAACAATAACACTGTGTAACACGATTTTAGTCTTTGGGTAGCAAATGTTATTTTCTATTTGTTTGTGTCTGGAATACATGAAAAAACTGTTATTTATTTCAAAATTTGCTTTTGTGTCCAGGATAATATTTATATGAAATTTGCCTATTCCCTCTGGAAGGAAGTTGCGAATTTGAACTTTCATTTGCATAAAGTAGAAACAAAACGACATGATACAAAAATAGCATTTATTTATTCTAGAATTACCTAAGTGAGACAATTAAAATATTTTAAATGAGTAGTTTTCCGTGATTTACGCTTATACTGTAAATTACTTTCCCCTATCAGCCCCCAAATATATTCTCCCATCAGATTTTCATTATACGATCCTTGATAGCGGCGTTCAAAGTCCAGGAGATCCTGGTGAAAGCGCTCTCAATGCACCTCAGAGTACGCTCCCATGTTCTCTTTAAATTTATCAAAATGAGCGTCAAGAATATGGACTTTCAGAGACATCCGACAACCCGTCTCGCTGTAGATATTCACCAAGTTCTCAACAAGCTTAACATAATTTTTGCTTTGTGATTACATAGGAAGCTCAGAACCCCTGCGATAAAGCTATCCCACGCTGCTTTTTCCGTCCTAGTGAGCTTCTCAGGAAACTCCTTCCACTCCATGATCTATTTTATTTGTGAACTGACGAAGACCCGGCTTCCAACTTTTCCGCAGATAGCTTAGGAAAGAAATCTTAGAGAAACTTGAAAGCTGCAGAATCCTTATTTAGAGCTCTGACGAATTGTGTCATAAGGCCCAATTTTAAGTGCAGATGAGCAAATAGTACTTTTCGAGGGTCCAACAAAGGCTCCCATTTGACGTTGTTTCCCCCCACACTAAACTCGGTCCGTTGTGTCCAATCCCGCTGATGGTAGTGTGCCACGGTATCCCTGCTCTCTCAAAGGCAATGATAACAAGAAAACTTGGTAAAGCCACCTTGGAGATCCATAAAAAGGCCACCATTTTGAAGTCTCCTATAACCTTCCAACCATACTCTTCATATTTTAATGCATATAGCAAGATCTTGACACTGCCGTACCCCTCTTTGAGCTGGACCGAGTGAGCAAAGGGAAGAGATGGATACATGTACCCGTTATGAAGCAGCACTAATTTGAGGGTCCTGGAAGAGCTGTCAATGAAGAGGCGCCACGCGTTGTGATTACAGGCGATTCCGATTGCTGCAAACAGACCGGTCACATTGTGACAAAAGCAAAGCTAATCTTAACGTATAAAAAAGCTTGAAAAACACTGCCAACGCTTTTTCTGACCTGATATTTTCACACTGCCATCTAACAAATCCCACTGCTTGAGTCTCAACGTTAACAGCTCGGCATTTGACTTTATGAGACCAAGATCTCTGACAAGGTCGTTGACATCTTTTTGGTTGGGGTAGTATAGGTTTCTTTCCTCAGTTGCACCTATGTAATCTGGCTCAATGACTTCATCCTCATCTGATCTGCTTTTTATTTCTAAAAAGTGCTCCGCTCTTTTTGAAAGAGTGGATACGGGGAGCTCTTTAATTTGTAGCATTGGTGCAATAGATGACTGAAGGTCTGGATACATGAAAACAGGCGGACCTTTGCCTGCTTGACGTTTGGAAGGGTTCACCATGCAGAAGAAACAATCGCTTCAATGGTCAGTTTTTTCCCTCCAAATTCGTGAGATTACGAAATTCATAGTTCTCTTTTTTCATCTGTACCACCCTGTAAAAAAAAAAAAATTAAAGCAAGTATAAATATACAAATACTTTTCACTTAGTGTTATTAAAAATGTAAAAAAAAATTCAGAGTTCTTTTGCAGAGCTGGAAGGTGAAATAAGGTGCCCGAGGTTTGTCTTGATCTCTGACCGGCAGGCCGAAATTTGCCTTGTTGGCCTCACACTTTTAGTAGATATCTTAACAGAGTACTTTTTCGCTCTTGCCTTAATAAATTCGCCGTAGACATAGCAAAATGCGTCTGTCGGATGCGTACAACCTCTTGATGGCATGTGTAACGAATGCTTCTATCAATGACGAGTGATGATGTCTGCGCTGTAACGGCTAGAGTTAAACTGGTCTGTGGAGCAGAAATTCTTTATATTTATACAGTCATCTACGTTGCTAGAATGTCCTAGAAATTCTTCAAACATATAAAAAAACTCTCGAAAGTTCTAGAAACCTCTACAGTTTATTTTTTACCAGATTATTGCTGAATCTATGTGGAATGTAAGAAAACTGCAATTGCTGTCCAGGTCACAAAAAAAACAAATTATAAGGGAAATAATAACTATTACTGCTGTATTACTCTATATATAAATTTTTAAGTACAGTATATCATGTTTATACCATAACTAAAAATAACATTTCCCTTGAAACTTTTGATATATTTTTACTATTTGCATCAAAATATTGTTATTTACCATAAATAGGCTAATTTAAAAATTCAATGTCCTAGCCACAAAAGCAAAGTTTGGGAATTAAAATTGACTTTTTTATTTAAAAGAACCACAAACAATTGGGAAATAACACTTTTAACCCAAGGACAAGACAAAAGTGAAATTTTGTTACACATTGTAATTATTCGTAAGAAAGTGATCACTTTTGTAATTCGAGAAATTTCAATTAATTCATTTCATTCTTTTGAAGTTAAATAAACCTAGAAAGTAATATTTTACTTTTATCCAGAGAATATAATCTCTTTATTTAATGCCTCCTTTAAAAATTTGACATAGCCACCATAAATGGTATGAGAAATTTTAAGTATTACGGTTTGATTCCTGTTTACAAGAAATATTCAAAGAAAGCAAAAGTTATTTTCATGTAAAAATACTATCACTGCCAGGTTTCTTATAGATAATATTCTGATTGCATAACGATCGAATCGAACGTTAATTCCACTATTGCTGCTGTCCAAAATATAAAATTCCTTTGCCCGGGTATCCGGAGAGTGAGTCGGAAATATGACTTAAGGGTAAAGCATTTTAAAATTCCACGTGGGAATTAGTAACAAAGTTAAATTTGCGAGCAGGATCTAGTCTTGACCTTCGTCGGCTACACTTACCCAACATGATCTAACTATATCCCGGCTTTCATCCGAGAAAGACAAAGCCTTAAGCGAGTACCATTGAATAATACCTCATCTCCAACAGGCAGCACCAACGGCAATTACAGACTTCAGATGAGGATTCTCTCACACAGACAGTTGCGAACTTCTTCGTGAACTATATTTGCAGGTCCTCCCGAAAGGCGCTTATCCTAGTTATCCTACTCCTAGTACCTATTTTCATTATATTATAAAGAGACAGATACCCTGCTCAAATTGTGTGGGTTTGATTAATACCGGTTACCTCCAACACTGACCCTTAGGTGGGGTTAACCCTTTGAGGTGTGAATTGGCGGAAAGGTCTTAAATGTTAACTTGGGCGTGGATTTTTTTCACTCATTTTGACAGGATGTTCGATATCAAATGACAGGTCAATTGATATGCAAACCAAATTTTATTTTAGGGGAAGAAAGCTTTCCTCCATCTGTGTCCTACCTCACATTAGTATCATAGCCACATTTCACACTGCATAGCTACAATCCAGAATGCGCAACTATACATTTGAATGAGCTGCTATACATCAAAGTGGGCAGCCCTTTGGCGGTTTTCTTGACTTTGCTACTTTCTTTAAGGAAAAGAATCTTTTAAGCTTGGGGTTATTTCCCGCATCATTATTGATTGTCCTCTATCCAAATTCTCTTCCCGGAGAATTCCCCTAAAAAAACGCAACTAAAAAGAATAGTTCAATTAAATGAGGCAAAATGGCTTCATTTGGTGTGCAAGAATAAATGGGCGGAGTCTATCATATGGTCTTTAAATCTTCGACGGAATAGAGGCCCTCTGGTGCTTTCCGAAGAATAATTGCCTGAACTATGTACATTCCATATCCTGTACTAATGTCCTTAAATTTAGCTAAGTTGTATGGGCTTACAATTTTCGCAAAGATCGATTCAGTATAAAGCCTACCAACAAATTCCCTTCAATTCAAGTTCACTGATGAAAACACCCATAATTACCAATTTTAGCCTATTAGAATATCAGCACGCTGGAAGTTTCGTGAGATGCAGGCAAGACCTTTCAAAGATTTATTGGGCTGTCGTAAAAAGTTTCGACTTCGTGTTCGTATTTTTGGTGGCGAGTTCGAACCCCGGTAAAACTCACCCATTTATGGACAGTTCCTACAAGAGATCATGGTGGAGATTACCCCTGCAGGACCTACGATAATAAAATTGAATCCATTTTAAACTTACAGCTGCTACTTACTTCACCTAATTAGGTGAGTATTTTGGAATGATATAAGCATTTATAACCCTCTTTCAATCCTACATAACTGCTTCCATTGATTCAATTTCTTAAATGTTCTACTTAGGAATCACAGTTAAGAACCGCCATCTTCTCATCTTCCGACGAAGCAACTAAGGATTTTATTGACGACAAAGACGCCTAAGCTTCATCCAAACGATTTATCAATAGAAATTCATCATCCTAAACTATCCTTCACGGTAGATGCCTTTGATATCAACATTGCTGTTGTTCTACAGAAAAAAAAACAAGAGAGTATGAAGACCTATCATTTTTTTCAACTTCTAAAGCCTGTTGAGAGTGTTATAGTACTTCTAGAGAAGAACATTTATCACTTTTTCCTCTCAATCAAACATTTTCGACATGAGTTTGAAAGGCGGAATTCACACTTTCCTAGGAATCTAGGTCAGTTATATTCACGATCCAAGCCTCCTCCTTTCGCAATTCATTCATTTGTAAGTCACGAAATGGATTATTTTTCACAATACACCACCGACATTCGTTCTGTTAAGAGCCAAAATAACATTGTCACTGACAACTCATTTCACGTAGTGATTTTTTAATCTCCAATAGCTACAGATATGAATTACTCTGTTGTCGACACTCTGTCGTGTGCGGCAGAGTGTGTATACTTTGATTTATCTTTCATGTTATTTAATTTTTTATTTATCTTTCATGTCCAGTATTTTATTTTTGTTTGTACAGTCGTAAAGTTTATTTTGTTTCGCTCAGTTTGATATACAGAACCTTCTAGATAGTTAAATTAATTCTGTCAGGTATAATTATTAGTCACTCTTATAGATTTATTGGAACTCAAAGTTCAATTGCATTATTTGAGGCAAGGCTCAACTGCAGAGTTGCCTTGCGTGATATCCGCCAACCTTTCCGAGACACGGAAAGCAAACGGAGCTCAGAACATACAACCTGGCCTACGACAATCTGCAACTAAATAAAACTACAATAACCTAGAGTTAGAGTGTTTACTTGAGCACATCGAAAGATTCAAATTATAGAGATCGCATTTGACTCAGATGATATGCAGGATTATTGCAATGTTTCCATACCAAAATCTGCTCCCATTATCGCACACAGATTAAAGCATCCCAAAATGCCCTCACATCAATTTTCATCTGGATGTGGATAATAAACACACGTCAGCCGTTAACCACGTTAAAGTGTACAGTAGCAGCGATTAAATAGGTGAATCGTGTCTCCTTTATATAGAGTAAAACAACTCCCTTGCTCCCAAGGCAAAGACTAATGGATGACCATGATTGACCTCTTTATGCATTGGTAGAAAGCCATTTCCATCGCACTTATGGAAGCAAAGGCGTCACGGGAGCTTTAACACTCGTAGATTAGAGCATCCCTAAATGCTCTAACATCAGGGTTAATCTGGATGTGGATAAAGAGACGTCACTTGTGTCCATTTTAAAGTACTACGCTTGTTTATAAGAGATAATAGAAATTCAATTTGGATATATGCAGTAAATCAATTCCCTTGCTCTCAAGGCAAAATAATTGATGGCCATGATCGACCGCCTTATGCGATGCCGAATTCAGTTTTCATTCCATTTATGAACGTTAAAAGCATCACAGGAGATTTCATAAGTTTTGGGGTAGTAGGTAGTGAAATTCGGAGTTCTTTGAATAACACTGTACGACAAATTTCAGTGTGAAGAAAAACACATAGATATCATGTACATTTTATTAGGAAGTTGAGTGTGTTGAATTCGAATTTGATAAAAATTTCACATCACGTAACATTTTCCTGTAAATTGGCGATTTAAAAATTATGAAATTGATATCGATTTCCACGACACCATGAATGTATTTCACTTCCAAAGTTAGATTAAATGTGTCCATTGTAATTAATTCAAGCATATATAATGAATCAGCATATTTTTTAGCACTATATAATGTATTAACCTACATTTTATTATTTACTTCTTCGTTTGTAAGACGTCTCAGGTGTGTCACGCTTCAGGTTCCAGCAGAAGTCAGCCAGAAGTAGGGCTTCATTTTCCATTAACGCTACATTTTGTTAGAATATCTCTCCATGTTCATCACTCATATCTCCTGCATTCTCTAGTAATAAGGACATATGAGAATAAAGAAAGTGTATCTATAGTGGCATGTTGCATCTGACATCTTGGTAGCATTTGATTAGGCTCTCCACTATACGTTCTCGCTGAGCCCTTAGTGCTTTCCCAGAAGTCCTTTGCATACATCTTTGAATGCATGCCAGGCCGCTAGTTCAGTTTCATCTATTGTAGCCTTGAAGTCCTTAGCAGGTATAAGCTGACGAATCTGCGGGCCTAGGAATATGCTTTCTTCAATCTTGGCATCACTTATTTTAGGAAGATCGCTTTGAGGTAGTGGAAACTTGGCTTGTTATGTTTCAGTGCTTTTTCAAATTGCTTTCTTAGGCCTAGTTTTATATTCAGTAATGGCAAAATAATTTTCTCCCTCTTAGCTAGTAGCCCATGAATTACATTATGGCATCCAGGCGTCATAGTTTCCCAAGGTGACCATTCTGAGCGTACATAATCTTCTTATCTGGCCCTACTGCCCCACTTACAAAGGAAGCACATAAACCTGGTGTATCCAATTTGCAGCCCATTAAGTAAGGCTACTATTTTCAAGTCCGCAAAAATTAACCACTCATGTTTCTTGTAAATTATGGGGTCTAGAATAAAAGAAAGGTTCTTACGAGGGGTGGTCAATAAGTTTTGCGAATCGGTAAGGCAAAACAGAGGAAGGGGGTTGGCTGTTTGTGGGGGTGTTAGGACAAGTTATGACAAGCCAGAACCTGCAGCCGCACGCTCCTGCCTCGTCTATTTATGAAGCAGTAGCTTATCGCAGATCGTCAGTCACAAATTTCTCAACAATGAAGGAGGTTGAGCACCGCACAGTGATGAAACTTTTGACCAAGGAAGGCAGGAATGCAAAAGAGATCCATGAGCGCATGGTTGCAGTGTACACCGACACCGCCCCTTCCTGTGCAACTATTGCTTGCTGGAATAGGGAGTTCCGCCATGGTTGTGAGTCCCTTGAAGATGATCCCCATCCAGGACGCCCGTCAGACGTGACCAACGAGGACAATGTGGCCCGTGTGGAGAGGATGATCCTCGAAAATCAACGGGTGAAGGAAATCGAGCGAGAACTTGGAATATCACATGGAAGTGTTATCAACATCATTCACCACAATTTGGCCATGATCAAGGTCTCTGCCCGTTGGATCCCTAGAAACCTCACGTCCCATTATCGACTTCAATGTCGTCAAAGTCCACAAGGCCAGAGTTGCACAAGCTGCCGTGCGCGAATGCAGATTCGAGGAGCTCAACCATCCTCCCTACAGTCAAGATCTGGCCCCTATGCTGCACTGCGTGGAGTGGACGCCGGTTTGGGGACGATGAAGATATCCAGCTCGCCGTCCAAGAGTGAATTAAACAGCAGTCGGGAGATTTCTGGTTGTCGGGAATTCGAAGCCTCAGGGACAAGTGGCGCAAGTGCATTGAAGTCGAGGGTAGTTATATTGAAAAATAATAAAACACTTTTCCTCATAACTCGTTTCCTTATATCTGAATTGCAAAACTTATTGACCGAACCTCGTATATGTCTCTCTTAAAATGACTGAGTGAGCAACTGGGACAAAAGGCATGGTGTTCTAAATGTGCACCCAACCGTTTTTATGCTGTAAAGGGATGCATCTATGAATAACCTCCACTCATTTGATTCATAGGTCAGCTCAAGGGCATTGAATAGGCCTCTGACATCATTACAATAATTCGAGTTGTTTCAAAAGTGTAGAGTTGCTGTAGATCTGCAGAACGCTTCCTAATTACTGTAATTCGAGCATATTCATTCGACAGGTTCCATTGTTGCATACGTGAGTCCAGGAGTTCACTGCGTTGCTTAGTAAGTGTTAGATCACGAACTAGATCATTGAGTTCCGGTTGGGTGATGACGTGTGGTTTTTGTGTCAGATTCAAGCTGTGCCACATGGAGTATCTTGAGATTTTGAATGTTTTGAGTTGATCGTCTCATCGCTTGGTAGTTTAGAGGGCGGCTCTGGTACAAGAATAGCACTTGAATGTTGAATTTGGTGAATAGCAGGCTAAAGATCTGGATACATGATACATTTCTTGCCTTTTCTGTTGCCGCCTGCAGTGAATTAAAATAAAATCAGAATAAAAATGGATATTACTAGCTGTGATCGCTTACAGAAATAGTGGAAGTACAGCATAGTATGTATTTTGATCCTTTTAATTGATATATCTCTTGAAAATATATTAAAGACCAAGAAAGAAAACACATTGAATACCCAGCTTTAATATCTGTTAGGAAGAAGTAGCAATCCGTTGAATGGTCCTTTGGCTTCCTCCAGACCATTGGTACGCCAAACATGAGGCCAGGCCCTTTGCCTTTCACACAGACAGAAAAAGATCTTTTACACCTGACAACATATGTGAGATGTCCAGCGTTTGTTCTGCTCACCCACTTTACATCCACAGTACAGCTCATAAAGTTATTCACAGGTTTAGTCAACTGTCTCTTGTATTATCTTAATATAACTGATCCACATATATAACAGAAGCTGCCTAGGGAATTTTTGCATTTTCTAGGAATTTCAGCTTTGTCTTCTGTAAAGAAAAAACACTGTAGTATGGGAAAATAATATAAATAGTAACATAAACAAATTTTAAATAAAAAGTAAAAACAGGAAGCTTTTATAGTAAGTTACAAAATTATCAGGCGTTACGTCTGGTACCACGGATTTGGACCACTATAACTAAAAGAGGTATTGAGTATACTTGCATAGGTTTCATAGGTTAGGTGTACAATACTTTAGGAACAGCCTATTAAATTTATATAAAAATGCCTTTATAACCTTTATGTAGAGTTGTCAGTTTCGGCCCAATCCTGTTTGCATTCAATCCCTACGAAGCCATCAGTGTATTTAACGTAAGTAAGATGGTAGTTTACGAAAAACTGGAGTGTCGCAGAAAGAGACAGATGATAGATTCGTGATATACGCAAAGAATACCACTAGGAAAGGTTATTCTCATTTCCGTTTTTTCTTTCATTATTGTACCACTGATAGTGGCCTGCAGTTTGAGTAATTTGTATGGAGTAAGCCTACATTGCTCTTGGTAAAAGGCATATTTAAACGAACTCTGTGCATCCAGATGTTAACGACCTCTTAGCTCCGATCATCTTAATACATCTCCTTCCTTGACACTCATTCTAATCTATAATTCGTGGCAGTAAAACATTGACTCATACCGGTCGATCTGGTTTATGGCTCTGGGCTGTGAATACCCAGCAAATTCATTGACATTGCCGCACACGTCACTTAAGACTTCACAACATTACCCTTGTTTAGTGGCTAATTCAATCCACTGGAGTTGGCTAATGTACCATCTTTATGTGAACACGTGCATAACCGAAAATTCACCATAAACATCAAAACCGATCTTTTTGACAATATTTGGTGACACCCATCAACGTGATAAAAATGCTCCACAACCATCATTCAATTATACCAGATTCTGTACAAAGCTACCAGTTGTTTCTTTCATTCACATTTCATAGCGTTGGGATGTAATGTGTTGTAGCATCACCTGTACTCAGGCTTAATTCACGAAATAGTACCAGAGTACGGCCCATCACAAATCACCCTAACCCGCACATCTTATGCACAATATCATGCATTTATCCACCGGCCAGCAGTTTCTCCCCCAATTACTCATCTATCTATATATAATTACCAACTCTCTGTTCAACTCTACTATAACTCTGGCCTTTTCTGCTAACTCTTTTCGTTTAAAGTAATAATAAAGAATTAAAATGATTTCATCGCAAAGCAAATAAAGATAAAAATAAAGGCATGCTAACCAGAAATTTTAATGTCTACTGTTGTTTAGCGCATCATATACTATGAAAATCCTCCAGAATTCTTATATTTAGGGAGAAAATAAATTAAGATTACCACCATTTGAAGTCCTCTTTAAAATTTGTTCGATGCTGGTAATAATTCATAAACAAAAGGTAAAAGAAAACAATTAGGCTATGGTAAAAATCTAAACTTCATTTTTGCTGTGTTTGAACTTACCAAAAATTATTTCTTAAGTGCGAATAAATTTTGCTTGATCATCAAGACAGATAAACTAAAAATTATGATACACATTTATATATCTGGGAGTTGCTGACTGAGCACAAATAGTAAATTTCCTTCAAAGAATTTTCACAGATATCATTGAAAATCTTTTTCCTCACCAGAGACTGCTAAGGATTTATTTACGTGTTTATTGGAACATAACACTAGCTCTGTTCAGTAACAAAGAAAGTGAATGATATAATTATATTAGCATCTTTCATGTTCCGCAAAGCGATATTAGCTACTTAACCTAAACAGTAGTAGTCCAAAGAAGCGAAGTTCTGAGACGCGAGTAGGCTCTTGACTAGCAAGTTTCCATTGAATTACGTCTATTCGCCGCGAGATGAGTTTTCATATTTTAGCTACGTATTTTGCTACTATATATGATGGCACGGTGCTTAATAGTATTATAGGACACTCAAAACTTTGGAATAACACGACCATTTTGATGAAGATATGAAAGACGCGTAAATTTTACTTATATTTTACGAGTATAACTTCAACTACGCTCGTATATGAAATATTAATAATGACTCCTCAATTTTAGGGCATTTTATATAAATTTTTGAAATCTGAAACCATTAGACAGGGTTTATTTTTTATTCTTACTAAATTCATTTTCCTTTATTGCAGAATGTTATCACCCAAGGGTTATGAATTTGCTGCCATGTCTCTTGGGATGACTCACGCCATGGATAATTTTGTTGGCAGGAAGAAAGTGAAAGCTTATTAAGCCTTGATACTTATTATTTTATCCAGTGTATTCATGACTGATATTTCGCAAAAGGGTATTTATTTTAGGACTCGAATCAATACCATATGTCCTAAATTTAAGAATGCCACTTTTTATAATACAAGGGAAATATTTGTTGAGAGAAACGAAGACTTAGTCAAACAAACATTTATTCCTCCTTTTATTATTAGAAAATTCTATTAATAGAATAAATCAATAGTTAAAGACATCAAGCTTAACAATAAATGCTGCTTAGAAAGGCAAGATTTTGTAAAAAGGTTGGGTATTTTACCTGTTAAGAATTTATCAAAATATGTCCTAAATTATATCCTTACGAAAGCTCTTTAATGGTCAGCTACAATCTGAAAAACTTTACTTTTTCAAGAAAGTCTTAGGATCCTTTTCTCTTTCTCGGCGAGTAAAATAATACTTTTGAAATTTTTGTTCTTGTATTGCACTATTCCTTAACCCATCCACCAATAGTTCGAGAGGACGACGTGGAGAGAGTAGAAAAGATGGATGCGGTGTGTCTCGAGCAGGACAGTAATCCTAGACTGCCTTTCCAATGAGACGGTTGAAGGAGCCAGCCTCAAGAACGTAAATATTTTCTTCACTTTCTCCACGGGGAAATTTGAGAAGACACAATTATAAGCTGCTCCTAGGTGACTCTATGTCGACCTAAACCCCCTCCTCACTCCCTCGACGGAGTTACGAATCTGAAATGAACTGGACTGCCTGTCATCTTACCTCGTCCCAACTATGATGTTCTTGGTGATAGTCATAATTTGGGGCGCGAAGGAAAGCTGGTTTGAGGAGTAGCCCACAGTGGTACTCGGCGTCAGAGACACCCGAACTAGGGGCAGAACTGCAACTTCCGGGAAGGGACGTGGGGGCCCGCCGCCACTTCTCCATGCCGAGAGACCTGCTAAGACCATGGTATGCCGGATGCAGTTTTGATACCCAAACCTGCGAGGGGCGGCACCCCCGCTTAGCGATGGTTGATTCTGTGCTGACCAACAAAAAGTCCTCTGTACAATCTCACCTCGTGGGGGCCCTCCCGGGTTCACCCATCATCATTCATCCCCCCATTTGGCAGTTCACGTTCATGGAAGCTGAGTTACGAAGAAGAGGGAGTCACCCCAAACGAGCACAGAGTACCATCACAAGAAGAAAGGGAGCACGAACCATTTGCTCTCGAATCAAGTTACCACCACCAAAAGATTGGAGATCATAAGAAGGTTATAGCCCAGAGGTGCCACTCTTTCTAAGAGATGGCCCAAGATAACACGACCAGAATACCTCTGCGGGCAATCGACGGACGACCCAAGCCCAACAGAGAAAAGGTATTCGAGGTTATATATGGCAAATTGACCATTGCTATGGTAAGACTGCTGGAGGTGGCCTCGGGGTATGTTGCTATCTGCGAGAAAGAGAAGGACATCAAGGCCATCACCAAAGAAAGGGCAGTTGAGGTCTTTAGGGTAATTGGGCTGCAGCCCGCCGTACCACCACATATCCTGGACCACAGGAGCGTAGTATGCTGGCGAATCGACCGATGGATCGGGCAACACTTAAAAGAGGAGATCAAGGAGGAAATCCAGCTTCGAAAAATTACCCAAGGTAGCCGTGGTGATTAAATTCAAGAACAGGAGGGACAACAGTGACCTCACTCACGTGTTTAAGGTAGTCTTTGCAGAAACCACTATGGCCCAAAAGGCAAAAGAATATGGTCTACTGATGTTTAATGCCAAAGTAAGTGGAGAAAAAATTTAGAAAGGAGAGTTCACTCCAGTTCAATCCTACTTTAGATTCTACAGAATGGAGGAACACGCGAGAAAGGACTGCAAGGAGCCACTTGAAACATCTTTCAAATGCAGTGAAAAGGGCCAAAACTGGAGGACGTGTAATAACAACTACGAAAAGTGCGTCAACTGTAGGCAGGGACCCAGGTCAATGGCGATGGCCTTCCCTGTCAAAAAAGAAGAAATAAGAAAAGAAACACGAATTGAAAAAACAAGAGGAAACGAGTAGAGCCAATACAACCTACGCTCAAGCAGCAAAAGTGTCCCACTCAGAAGCTGCAGAACGAAAATTAAACCAAAATTATGACGTGCATTCTTTACGTGCACATCATGAATCTCACGCGCCCTGGAACGTTCGCTAAAGCGCTAAATCAAATGCTATCCAAAAATGGTATGGACTAAATCTAGTTCCCCAACAACCCCCCTCCGGGGATGTCTTGCAATTGCAGATGGTCCCAAACCAAAAAACAAATGTACAAGACCACAACCAAAAAGACAACCCCAAAAGGGGAAATAAAAATAAGAAAGTGAAAAAAGAAGCAGTCGAAGTGAAAACTTCTACCCCTAAACAGAAACAAGAAGATAACGAAGAGAGTGAAAATGCTGAGTCTGCTATTAGTGGTTCCTCGGAGTCCTCAGACTCATCGGACTCAAAAGCCCCACAAACAAAAAAGGTTGCGTGCAGATAACATCAATCTCAAAATATACGCATGCGATCAGTTTCCCTTTCCCGAATAGATGTAACCCAGGGAAATATTCCATGGAATTAAAACAAAAGTTTTTAAATGGGGATAAGACTTTGAAATCGATGCTGAAACGGTAGAACAAGCTCTGCTCTGCCAAAATATGGCCCTACATCACAACACTTGCGAACAAATTTCTAATGCTGAGTTCAGGAAGAAGAGAAACGAGAGGAAGAAGAACATAACCCATAAACACTAAAGAGACAATATGGAAAGAGTAGGCAACAGAATGAGGATTCTGACGCTCAACGTAGACGGATGGGAGGAGAAAGCAACAGCATATGAAAACATATTCCGGGTGCTTGACCCCGTCATCAATCTTATAACAGAGCACGGTATTGACGCTACACCTATTCAAATTAAAATACCGGACTACAGAGTGGTTATGAAGAATCCTTCTCACTAAAGGTTTGATGGTGCTGCAATAGCTATCAAGGGGAGCATCTCGTTCAAACATCTACCAGAATTGGACGAATCCTTTGTGGCGGTCGAATTCCACACATTGGTAGGAGATCTCGTGATATCTGCAGCCTATCAACCACCTCGTCAAGCCTATCTCCCGATAAATAACTTCTACACACTGTTTGGCCACCGCAGAATGGCAATCTTAGGGGGTAACCTCAATGCCAGATACCGTGCGGTGGGGTATGGTAAAACCAACGAAAGAGGCCGAAACTTGAAATTGGTTATGGGAAGAAAAAACATTCAAAGAATAGGGCCGGATTTTGCGATCTATATCACTTCCACAGCAGGCAGCATACCTGACATAATCTTAAGAAGTCAGGGCTTCCCCTTCAACTACCATTGTGAGCAGGGCTTAACAGTCCCAACGGATCACATAGCGATCCCCACCACAATATATCTCGCTCCAATACAGCTTCCAGTCTTTTTCCGCAAAAACTACGCCTTAGTCAACTGGGAACGTTACAATATACGACTAATTCAATACTCCCCAGCTGACTTAAGCGATGCAACCTTCGAGGAGATAGATGAAGAACTGAAGAGGATAACTGCGTCCATACTAGAAGCGGACCGCGAGTCCATGCCCAAGACTGGGTACAAAACACCTCCTCAGCCCAGATGGACAGAGGATATGAGGGAGATCGCTCGTGATCACAGGGATGTATACGAAGAGATAAGATGGGAAAGTACTAACCAGAAAAGAAGCTCGCTTCTTTGGCGCCTAAGCACTGAGCTAAAATAGGCTATCAACCTCCAACAAAAGGAAAACGGAATAGCCTGATAGGCAATATCAATAGCGAGCTGAACCCGGCTAAATTCTGGCGTCAAGTCAAGAATCTAAAAGGACTAACTGGAAGAACTAAGGCTCGAATAAAAGAGAACAGATATTATATAGAGGACCCAGCGGTTCTAGAAGACAGATTTAGAAATTATTGGAAAAACGTTTTCAGAATCACCCCAGAAGACAATGAAGAGTTTGACCAGGAATTCAAAGGCCAACTGATCGAAGATTTGAATCAGATAATACACCGCACGCACCAACAACATCAAGTAAACGAAGGCAGGGAGATGGTGGGACATAGCAGTGATCTAGCACAAGAGGATGTCATGGTCACTGTGAGAACGTTTGAAAAATGGGCACCAGGCTGGACGGGCATTACCAAAACCAACTTGGTAAATGCCCCAAAGCCGATCATTCAGGAAATCACAAACGTTTACAACGCTTTCCTGAATACGGGTTACTTCCTTGATGGTTTTAAGATTGCTGAAATAATCTTCATACCTAAGGGATGTAAACTCCCTGATCTTTGGTCAATTACAGGCCAATCACCCTGCTGGAATTCGTTGCGAAAGTCTATGAGAAGCTGCTGGCTTACAGGCTTGAAAAACAACTAGCCGATCTAGGAGCTCACAATCCTCAGCAGCACGGGTTCTGCAGTAGACGAGGAACGAAAACCGCCTTCGCCTTCCTAACGGAAAAACTCGCATGCTGCAAAGCTGAGAGAAAATACGTAGACGTGGTGCTGCGGGATGTAAAGAAGGCCTTCTACAAGGTCTTGCTGAGAGGGCTACAACTTAAGTTCCTCAACCTCCAGCTAAACCCAATCCTGGAAAGGGTCCTTTGAGACTATATCATGGAGATAAGAGCCCAAATCACGATTGAGGGCTAGAAAGGACCCGAATTCGAACTCGAGGCGGGAGTTCACAAGGCAGCTGTTTGAGTGCGTTTTGTACCTCGTGTACACAATTGACCTCCCTTCTCCAGTGAGAGACGATTCAAAGTATCTGCAATACGCAGATGACATCACACAAATTGTTCCGAATCCAATCAGGAACGCTAGATTTCAAGCAAGGGCGCCAGCTGCCGAGATTGATAACATCAATCGTTATGAAAAAAGGTGGAAAATAAAGACTAACCGCCAGAAGTTCCTGATAATTCCGATGAACTGCCTGAAATTAGACGACGTCCTCGTTGAGAATGAAATTTATCTGCACTGTAACGAGGGAAAGGTCCTGGGCTTACTTCTTTGCAACTGAGGATACAAGGCCCACCTAAACAACAGTCTCCCTAGCCAAAAGAGAGCTGAAGAAACTGTACCGTTTCTGAAGCCTCAACGTGCCAAACTCTACATAACCTTAGTACGCTCCGTCCTGGTGTACCCAGCCGGGATCACACATATGGCAAGTTGTATCTTTCATAGAACGATAAAGAGGGTACAGAATTAAGTCACACTGCTTATAACTGGCACGAAAAGGATCAACCGTATTCGACAATCGGTTTTACATGATAGAATCGGAGTAAAACCGATTAATATGGAGATCTAAAGGCTAGAGAGTAACAAGGAGTAACAAGGAAAGGAAGTACCCTAGGAGACCTTACAGTCCATTCAAAGAGGGTCCCTTTGGACTAGCAATCGAGCAGGCACATGGCTGTTTAATTGTTTTGCGTCCCTGAACGGCCACTTTTCAAGACTTTGTCTAGTCTTGACTTGAACTGGTCAACAGATTCACTGTTGACAACTTCCACTGGAAGTGCTTTGTACTTACCGCAGATACTGTAGGTGAAAAGATTTCCACACAGATTGCGGTTGTAACGCTTCAGTTCAAGTTTGAAGCCGTAATTGCGCGTTCTGTTCTCACTCAGTGTAAAAATATCTCGATAGTCAACATTGTCGAACCCTCGAAGTATTTTGAAAACTTCGATGAGCTGACCACGCAGTCTACGGGTTTCCAGCGAGAACAGATCTAATTCTCTTAGTCTATCCTCATAACTTTTATGTCGGATAGAGGGAATCAGCTTGGTTGCCTTGGCTTGTACGCGTTTGAACCTTGTGATATCCTTTCGAAACGAAGGACTCCAAAATTGTACGGCATACTCCAGGTGCAGCCGAACTAGGGGGTTGTACAGACAAACTGGCGCTTTATGTGGCCTAACATCCTTTGGGCTTTCTTCTCTGCCTCGATGCACTGTTTCGAGAACTTGAGGTCACTAGTGATTGTTACACCCAAGTCCTTCTCAGTGTCACTCGATTCAAGAGCAGTGCCCTTAAGGATATACTGAGATTGGGGGTTACTGTGGCCGATATGCATCACTTTGCATTTGTTCACGTTAAAAGGCATTTGCTACGTGTCCGACCACTCTCCAATCTTCCCAAGATCTTCCTGCAGGTGGGCAGTATTTCCATCCTTTGCAACGTTCATACCAAGCTTGGTATCGTCGGCAAATTTGGAAATCTTGGCAACCATTTCACCGTCCATGTCGTTGACGTAGATGATGAATAGTAGGGGTCCCAGGACAGAAACTTGAGGCACTCCGCTAGTAACGGGCACCCACTCAGAAGCCTGTCCACTCACCACCACCCGTTGCCGTCTGCCACTCTAGCCAGTTCTCGATCCAGCCGGCTACTTTTCCGTCTATGCCCAGCGCTCGCACTTTCCGGAGAAGGCGGCGGTGTGGTACCTTATCAAAGGCTTTCTGAAAGTCTAAGTACACCACATCCACCGCCTTGTCCCGATCGTGCTCACTGAAGACGAAGTGGAAGAATTCCACAAGGTTCGTCAGGCATGACCGTTGCCTTCGGAAGCCGTGCTGGGAACTCCTCATTAGCAGGTTTAACTCTAAATACGACGTCATTTTGTCCACCATCATGCTCTCCATGAGTTTACCGACTATCGAAGTCAGACTGATAGGTCCGTAGTTTGACGGATGGCTGGGGTCTCCTTTCTTGAAGATAGGAGTCACCTCTGCCTCACGCCAGTCTCTAGGAACGCATTCGGTCCGGATTGATATGTTGAAGATTGTGCTCAGGTGTCATGACACTTGATCGCGCACTTGTTTTAACACCTTAGGTAGAACAAGAAATACTCCCACCAATCAACAACAATCTAGATATACCGCAATTAGATAACGCACAGTAGGAAGGACATCTCTATTCTCCAGCGGAAGAAACTTTGCAAGAGAAAATTTAAGACCCCTCTACACCTAACATAAATAAAAAAAAAGAAGAGAAAGAATAATAAAAAGTATAAAGAAAAAGAGGCAAAGTGCCCACGCTAAAATCAAATTAAAATAAAAAGATGAGAAGAAGAATAAATACTCAACAAAATTAACCAAAATAATAAGAAGAAAGGAAGATAGATTCAACCGAAAGAACATAAATGTAAACGAAAAGAGGCGAAGTGCCCAAACTAAGATTGAAATTGAAAATAAGAAATGAATAATTAAATACAATAACAACAAACATAGCTAATATTTAAGTAGAAAGAAACAACGAATTAATAAATAATAAAGTACAAATAAGGAAGGCAAAAATGTCCATATGAAACTAGAGAATAGTTACCAAAATAAAAACTACTTGAAAGGCTTGAAAGCCACGACGGAGGAACCTATTAATAGAATGGAGAAAATATAAAATATAACACAATGGAAGAACCTGACCGTCATCGACGGTCAGTAACATTATTGACGGAGGAAAAATAATTTTTAAACAAACAAGAAGAAGAAAGTATGCTCTTGATGCCCTCAACACTAGGGCAAACTAGTAAACAATTCCACACCTATGAAAACCTTCCACACATTTCATTACTTTCATTAACTTCAACTTGAACTTCTCAATGACGAAAAGTGACTTCTCATATGACACACGTGATGTCAGCCGGACGGAAGTATCAAATGTCATTGCTCAATGGCGCTGATATGGTTATTTTCCACATTAGAGCCTAAAGACCAATTGAATTCTTTTAAAGCAAGAAATATTAGGTAATTTAGGTAAATCAGAAATAAAAGTGATACACCCAATTAGAGAAACTTTACTCCAAGAAGCAAAAAATATTTTAGGATGAAAACGGAAATGATGATAATAAGGTATTATTAATATTATAGGATGAGCTATTCTTTTATCCGACAATTAAATTTATTAGTTGTTTTCAGTGGTTGCATTCAAGAGAACTTGAACAATTATTCTTCATGCACTGAGACTACGTCTCTCAAAAGCATTGAGGATATACGAAATTTTTCTATTTTGGTTGCGGTTGATGCCATTCTCACCGTTTCCATGCCTGACTTGTAATTATTCTTATCATGGTCTTTCCTTCTGTAAATGTCATTTCTTCTTTTTTTGTGGAGGAGATGCTATAGTCTCAATAAGATGCGCATATTTTCTCATTAAATCAAGCCATTAATTCAATAATAATTTAACAAAGATGGTGATGGTGAGTTTAAGACCAGTGTGTTTGCAAGCAACTCCTTTGCACTCCACACCCACACGTCTCCAAATTTATGAAAGCCTTTAAAGATTTCCAACCATTTGGCACCCCTTATCCCACTTTGCCTTATCCATACAAATATTAAAGGCACTGCCTAAAAATTATATCCTATCTCATTTTTACCAGAAATGCCATCACCTGCATTTACTCTAGTGCCCACCTTCAGACATAGCCAATTAAGACCTTTTACTAACCACTTGCAAACTCAACCTCTAACAAAGTAATCAATAAATAACGATCTAGACAGTACCTTATTCCTCATCATTAATCCTCACTCTCACACCCCTGACATTTACTTTCACCTGCACTTCGCGCAGCACACATTATTTGGCTAGATTCTGACACAAAATATTCCTAAATAAGGAATCGACATTAAAAATCTTATAAAGAAATGAGCAGATGGAAGACAATGGGCCAAATCAGCCAATTCTCACTCATGTTTAATCGTATATTCGTTTCCAGTGAGTCGACCCTAGAAAAAGAAGCAAATAATAGGCTAACTTTTAAGTTTAGGGTGTTGTTAACAGCCGATATATGGTTAATGGTGTATAGTAACTGTAGATGTTTTGAAACCCGTACAAAATTCCAGGAATAGATCCAAATAAATCGCAAGATTTTGGAAAATATTATATAATTTAAGCGAATTAATTTATTTGGCTACGATTTTAATAATGTTGGAAAGTATCAGTTGAAATTAACAAACATGTAAAGTCTTGGATGGCATTATATTCAATATATACAGTTATTCATTCTTATTTATTGACATTGATATGTTCAAGTAAATAGAACTGTAAGACTCACGACCAGCTAGGATTTTATTATAGTAATACGCTGTATTATCTTGAATTAGTTCTGATTTCTCTACCAATTTTTGCCTTTTGTGGGCTCGGACAAATATCGTAAGATAGGGCCCCATACGTCAGCTTGGTAGAGACTTGCCTTCAAATGAATTTCTTGAAATAACAAAGACCTCTCATGTGGAATAATGTTGATAGTAATGGACAAAAGATGAGGGATGAAAGAAATAGCCGGCCGGAGCACGATTTCACATTCATACTCGTGTATAAGATTTCATTTTCAGATATCCAGACTTGCAAATTATATCATTTTAACTTTCAATTTGACACTTTTCTTTGGGGTGGTAGTAAGTTGTTATACTAGTATCAAGTGCCCCGCTCGCAAGGTAATCTCAAACCTCTTGTTATAAGATCGAAAGTCCTCTCTCTGAAAAAAAATATAGTTTTTTGCTCTATATTATTACCCTAAGTCCCGGTTGCGCACCATGCCACGTAAAGTTTAGTTACTAGTGGAGCATTTCTGTCAACCCAGCCCTCTTTCGATTACTCCTGATACGGCTCCTAGGATGGAACTTTAGCGTAGTTTTTCATCACTCTTCATGGTTACAAAATTGTTCCAATGTGGGCGAGAGGAACTTACCCATGAAGTAATGGTGTAATGGTGGTAAAATTTTACCTTTGAGGGAACCAGTCAAGAACAATCGAGGATCTTTTGAAATGATTTCCTCTCAGAATCCAACAGTGTTTTCGCCTTCTATACTGAAGCTAGGTGCGTCTTATACTAAAGCTCTATGCTTCCTCTATTGAATCAAGATGTTTTCCCTAATGAAGGTAAATGCTTCCTATACTCAAGCTAGATGCTTCCTCTACTGAAACTAAATATTTACTCCACTAAAGCAAGATGATTCCACCACTTAAGCTAGATATTTGCTCTAATGAAGTTAAAGGCTTCTTCACTTTAACTTATAAGCTTCTTGAACTGAAGCAGGAAGGTTAAGTTTCGGGTGCAGGGTAGCTTGCGAGGCCTCTCGTGAATTAATATTCTGTAATCAAGAAAAACCTTAAAGCTTATTAACGTAAATTACAAAACATAATGGGCGAAGCACGTGAGATGATTCACGGAAAGGTTTGAAACAAATTAAACTCGTAACTCCAACACAAGGCTATCAATAAATGCATATCAGCACAACCTAAGGCAGAAAATTGAATTAAATACAGCTATCAAAAAACGGTTTCACGATTGAACCCTATGTTAAAGAATCCTAAATCACCTTGACGAAATCCTGACTGGGTCTCGGAAGACCTCTAACAGCCATATCAGCTTTGGCATTACACTTGGAAAAAAAAATCTAGCAAAAAATAGAATTTTTGTCAAAATGTGCAGTGAAAAAAGGGAATAATAAAGTTGACTCTCGGTGAGTCAAATTCTCAGTTACCGGTGAAAAAAGTGGATTTAGTTGGGCGGATTTGTATCTCGCTTTAGGAGCAACCATAGCTCTACTGCTAGTATTTTCTTTAAAAGGTACTTGACGAGGTAACAAAAAATTCCGATAACAGGAGTGTGTACCCACTCATTAAACATCAAAGAACAAAACTCTCTACTAAACCGGCTACTGACATGACTCTCCCATGAAGTATGAAAATGAATTACTTAATCCCTACTACCACTTTTCAAGGTGTTCGGTTAAGTACTGGTTTGGATGCTGGACATAAACGAAAAGGTCCTGAGTTCGATTCCACACGCAGAATAAATTCCAGTGTTAACTACTTTCGCTGACAGACTTTAACTACTAGATTACACTGGGTTAGTATGTTAGTTTAAAGCTCCAAATTTTCCATAATTAAGAAAATCATTCAAGTTGGATAACTTGGCTAGACAGGAGTGCAATGAGCTAGATTGCAACTGACTAGAACAATCACAGTGTTTGTGCAGGAAGGGGTACTTACTGTAAGTCAAAATGTGACTGTTTACAATTTCAACCAAACACGACAGTAAAACCTAAATAAATTCTTTTACATTGTAACTTACTACTACAGAGCATTATATGAGGAGGTACATCACACATAACTCCTCACTGAGGTAAGAGATATTAAATGGGATATAATTGGTCTGTGTGAAATAAGTGAACATCACCCAGTCTACCACAAGGTCAAAGAAAACCAAAGGTACCACGGAGATGGATTCCTCATACATAGAGAGTTCAAAGAAATGATAAGAGAGTTTCACGGTTTATCGAAAAGAGTAAGTTACGTAAACCTAAGAATCTTTAGGAATTTAACCTCAAAATTGGTTGCAGGAATAATTTGCTAGATTTATTATAACATCAGAAGAAGCCTAAAAAAACAAAGATTATTTCAATATAGTGATAGGAGACTGTAATTCAAAAGTTGGGAAAAGTAATAAATCATGCATGGGAAAGTTTTTAAAAAGGGCAAGATATGCCAAAGTGTTGTTAAAAAGAAGCAGCAGTAAAAATGACTTGGTGAAGCCAAAATTATGATAGAAACTTACGATGCCCAACGATAACCCCAAGTATCATTTGAACACAGCCGTAATTCCCATGGCATGTTTCACTGACGGTGGAAGTTTAGCGCTTCCCTTTCGGACATAGAAGTTATTCTAGTCACTTTCAAGGCGCCCTTAATAACCGTGATGAAGGTATTAGGCCTCCCATTTAGCCAACAAGTGCTTCCGTTTGCCCCAAAAACCATTTCCTTTAGCAGTTGCCTCTCACTGCTCTCACTCCCCCATCTACACTAAAACTTACTCTCCTATCCCCTAATACCTGATTTTGACAAATTTTGTTAGTCTTTTTTTATCTTTCTAGATGTTTACGTGTCCGATAGAAAAAGTTCCGTCAAACACACTTTTCCAGCCTGTGTCATCAAAACATATTTTGCATTATTTGCAGATGCGTCGAGATGGGACTGAAAAGAATCAAGATCTCTACTCTCTCTCTCCTGCGCGCGGGCCGCAACGAGTCTGACAACGCCAAACGGTTAAACATCAGTCCATAGAGTTGCAGAGAGTCTCAAGAACGTGGAAGACCTCAAAGATCGACCTCGTTCAGGCAGAGCTCAAATTGTCAACTGGTTGGCCCTGACAAAAGCCTTCGAAAGAGCTCCGAATGTGAAAATAAGAATGCTCGTGAAGAAAAAGAAGAGTTCAGTGCCCACGGTGTTTAAGTTTGTCAAGAAGAATCCTAGCAAGAGCTTGAGCAAACGCTTTCTTCGCCTTTTCAGTGACTTGAAGAGTCATGGCAATCAAACTTTCATTTTTCTGATGAAAAGAGCTTCAAGGTGAAACCGGTCATCAACAGCCAGAACTACCTTATCCTAAGCTTTAGCCATGACATGTCAGAACTCTGCTATGTTTTCACGACCAAGCACTCGGCCTCCGTGATGATGTTCGGTGCCATGGCTTAAAACGGCAAGAAGATGCCAACGATGTGGTTCGCGGCTAGTTACACACTCAATTTGGCCAATTACAGGCACATCTTGGCCACGAAAGTGGCGAATGATTACAAATAAGGCGGAATACTTCTTTCACCTAGATGGTGCCCTTGCCCAAGCGAGCAAGAGTGTGAACGCGTGGTAAAAAATGGACTTCTATGCAGTCGAAGGACTTTTGACCTCTGCAGTCGCTCGGCTTCAATCACCTCGAAGGCAGAAGGTGGGCACATGGTGAAGCTAACGCATACAAGGTGAGCCACATCAACGTCAACGAGATGAAGTTCTCAGTCAACCGAGTGTGGGCCAGCATGAGAAAGGACTTTTGCAACGTATGCGTAACCTTCATGGGTGGCTTGGAACGCATACTTGCCACCGAGGATGGCTACATTGATTAAAATTACCATTTAAACATATTTTTATATGTTATAAGCATAAAACATGTACATATAACTGTATCAAAACTATCATTGTATCCTTGTTGAGAGCGTCGTAACGAGTGAAACAGAACCTTTGCAATACTCGGTACATCTCTGAATAAAGTTTACTGGCCCCAACTTCTAACATTAACAGACTCTTCTCGCCGTATTCTGGACTATCTAAGGCCTAGTTATCTTTGTCTCTAATAACTTATCCTGTATTCCATTCAGCCTCTATTATCTTCAGTTACGTACCTTTCATCTCCTTCTCTCGGGGAAGACCTTGCAGTGAGAGAGCTGCCATCTTCATCCAGGGATCAGTCCAATGTCATCCTTTTTTTCTATATACTGATCTTCATTTGTTGACTCTCTCGGGTTCCTTGAATGAGAGTAAACTGTATTATCAGTCTATATTTCTCCTGCTGACCGTCCATCCTCTAATTCGAACCGCCAATTTAATCCTTCATCTACACCTACCCATTCTTCTTTAGGCAGAGTTTGACAGCATTGAACTCGTCTAGGGTGATTGTTGCTCGACTTTTCTGGCGCTCACTCTCTTACCCATCAGGCCTTATCATGTATAAACCATCTCCCCCGACCTTTCTTCAACCGAGACACTTTTGATTTATATTTTATTCGCCTATGACGAAAAGTTTGAACACTTCCCTTGGGCTGTTTTCCAAAAGCTTTTGGTAGCCACCGCTTCCCAGCTGCTTTATTACCACCCAAACCAAGCTCAACTCTTGTGTGGTAAAGATGACAATACTGCAAAGCAGATTGGACCCGTTATGTTAGGGGTAGGGGCTGCTAGCATATGCTTTACAATTTTCACCCGGTTGAAGAAGCCCCATCTCCATCAACTCTCTTTTTATTCACATGTGTCTACTCATCTATCTATCAGACCTAAGGTCTTCTACAACTTAGCCCTCAACCCTAGTGTTCCCAAAAATGTACAAGGTCATGGCCTGTAACTTGTAGACTCTTATTCCTGGCAGTTCTAAGATTGGCCCTTTACCCTGGTGTTCCTAAGAATGTACAAGGCCATGACCTGGCCTCCGTACACTTTTATACCTAGTAACTCTAAGATTGCCCCTTTACCCTGGTGTTCCTAAGAATGTACAAGTCTATGACCTGGCCTCCGTACACTTTTATACCTAACAGCTCTAAGATTGGCCCTCTACCCTAGGGGACCCAAGAATGTATAAAGTCATGGCCTGGCCCTCGTAGACAAACCGGGAAAGAACTAGATGTCCGGGTTAAGCAACATCAAGCCACGTACGTAATCACAGTGAAAAATCTGCGCTTTTTCTACATATGTACAATCTTAACCATAGCATGAACTGTAACAGTGCCAAACCAATCATAAAATGCTGTAATTATATTTCGAGAAATATATTAGAATTTATCTCCATTAACGCGTTCCCAAATTCCAACCTTAGTTCTGGTTTGTTCATGCTAGAATCGATTATCACTACATACATAAAATCTCAAATAAAATTGTTTCAGGATTTTGTACCCCACTATTAAGGTTCAAAGGGGGGTAGTCTATCCACCTTCAACTATTTAAGGCACTGTATGCCGAGCCTCCTCTTCATCCCTTGGAAAGGGCTTTAAGAATAAAGACGAAAGCGCTAGGAATCATTTCTCACTTTTCTTTGTGGGTGTATCTGCATAACTTTGACTCACGTGCACTTTGTGAGCTCTCTCTCTCTCTCTCTCTCTCTCTCTCTCTATATATATATATATATATATATATATATATATATATATATATATATGGAGAGGGAGAATAAGAGAAACCAAGAGAGGCACGAAGTTCTTTACGAATGACGTTTTGCTCCTCAGGAGCTTCCTCAGAGTGACACGAACAATGTTTCTTGTCTCTTGTCACTCTGAGGAAGATCCTGCAAAGCGAAACGTCAGTAGTAAAGAACCTCGTACCTCTCTTGGTTTCTTTTATTCTCCCTCTCCAATTTTTGCCATAGACTCCTATCAATATATATATATATATATATATATATATCTATATATATATATATATATATATATATATATATATCATCACTAACTCTATAATTTAAGAACGGGATTTTTTTGAGTATTTGAATAATAATTTCATCTTCGTTTGGTAATCACTTAAGTATCTTTTAAATTTTTATCAAGGTAATTTCTAAGAATTTCTTTAGAGTTTGAGAAAACAAAATAGTTTAGTTCAGAAAAATAAATAGGATTATCCGATGCTTTATAATGTTTTAAAAGAAAATGAATTACAATTGGTGAAGTTCAGAAAATTTATAAATTTAACCATGGTTGCTTTTTAAAATTTTAATCTTAGTAGCAATGCGCAAGCTCCCACCATATGGGGGAAGTGGCGAAACCATTGCCTGGTATATATATACAAAAGACTTGTTAAAATCAACAGTGATGGCTGCTCTGCTTGGTTAAGATTGCCTGAAACTTTTTAATGTTTTCAAAGACTTACTTTTCAGAAAGCGAATAGTGGGAACAAATGCTGGCAAGTGGCATATTGTTATTACCCAAAACATCTTTCAACCTTTTCAAAGGTTAAAAAAAATACAAAAATGGGTTTTACATATACATTATATTCTTAACATGAGAATATGTTTTGAGACCAATCAAAAGGGACATAATTATAAAGCTAGAATAATGTTTAGATCGTAAAAGAAAAAGACTGATCTTGAGATAAGAATATTTGTTTTGACCAATCAAATTTGAGAAATTTTATAAAGATTAAACAACGTTTATATCGGCGAACTACAAGCGAATACAAAAATGAAATGATCAGTGACATATAGTTTCTGACTGCTCTTTTTGGAAGACCTTACTTGCTCTTGGAAAATCAAAGCCCTACTATATCCCCCTCGGGATTCTCCACTGAGATTTGTAGGTGAAGAGGATACCCATAATTCGAAGAGCACCGCTTTTGGCTCTTTTATACGGCCATCCGCGCCCCCGCGCGCGCACGCGTACAAACACCTGCGAGAACATTCGTAGTCTCCTGAAAGTCCATCTCAGCAGCATATTTCTGGTTCTGATAACCATTCTGCCACTTAAAGTCTGTAGAAGCCGCCTGTCTCTGACGTGTTCGAACCTCGGAAGGAAGCTCTGCAGAGTCGCGAAGAAGGAGGCCCCATTCTGGGGCCCCCTTTTCATGGACACGCCCCCTGCTAGGTTCGAAATAGGAACCACCGCAGTTAGGGCCGTCAGGGACCACCCCAACGGGGAGAAATAGGTCCCGCTTCGGGTCAAGGAGAAATGTCAGAAGCTCACGCGCGTAAAAGTGTTTCAAGTTGTTTACTTCAAGATTGGAATCGCGCTTTGCAGGCTTAACGATCAGGCCTATGGAGACATGTCCTTCTGTGATACGAACCAAGATATGGACAACTTAATCATCGAAAAATCATAAGAAAAATTGAAAGAAATCGGTCTCATATCAAAGGTTCCCCCGCGCCTCTCAGCAAAGAGATCGATTATATGTCGGCGTATCAACACCTACGTTGGTACTCACTCTGCAGAAGAGATGAAAAAATAAATTGAAGACAAACAGGATTGGGCAAAGATCGATGAGGTATGCAAATTTTAAATTCTCGAGGGTAAAGAACACACAAATGTGTTTAAGGTGATATCCAGCCATAGAAATGCCTGCGAAGGCAGCTGAAAACAAGTTAGTTATGTGAACTCAAAAGTCTCCCCCAGCTGTATCAAAAGAGAAGTATTTGTCTCGCTTGAGATTTTTTTTCATATTATGCCATGGAGAAGCATGTCGCCAAAGAGTGAAAAGTCGAGGTGAAGATATGCTCCACGTGCACGAAATCTGGCCACACTTAGAGGGATGGCAGGAATCCGAACAAGAAGTGCATGAACTCTAGCAACTCCAACCGCACCTTATCGATGTCTTGCCCAATTAAAAGGCATTGATAACGGGCAAGAAGAAGGCAATGATATACGAAAGAAATAAAAATGCTATCACTAGGTATGCACAGGCAATGAAGAGGACGAACAGGAAAAGACCATTCTGCAAATCGATCCAAACATGGGACCAGACCTAATAATGTGGATTTTGTATGCCCATTTAACCAATATTATGAAACCTGGAAGTTATGCAACAGAGCTTGATAACATGTTGGTCTACAATGGTCTCAAACTGACGTGGTTTCCTGACAACCCACCTTCAGGCGACCTTTTCTACGCCCAAATAAAAAGCATGACGCAAACTGTGCCGAGGTCTCGCTCGGCTTCTCGTGACCCACGCCTATGCAAATGGAGACGACTGACCTTCCAGGAGAAACTGCGGTGATCGGTTTATGTAATAGGTAGGCTACTGGCACCAATTTGCTTGATTCATTAGGCCCAGCAAGAAACTGCACAAAATGGACGCACGGGGGTCTCATTAAATCCTAACGCGCGGGAAATACAAAAAGGGATATCACGAGAAAAGGGATAAAAGGTCAAGATCCCTAAGTCAACAAGAGGAAACGAGTAAATAAATATTTCACGTCTCAAAATAGATTTCTCTAAAGAGGGAAGTCTACGGAACACCTGAGTAAACGCAAAGTCCAACCAAAGGAAATTGTAACACAGATATGTAAAATCGGGTCATAGAATAGAGATAAAGTTAGCATTAGCTCTAAGTAAATTATAATATACAGCCATTCAAAACTCCGCCCAGGGGTGGAACTAATGACCCCCGATGAGAAAGATTTGTCCCGCATGAAAATCTAGTCCACACACCCCCAGAAATGAAACCGTATATATGGGCGAGCAATGAGAAGAGTAGATTTAACAATTAAACATTATAATTGTTATTAAGTATTCTCATACCGTATTACCATTTACGGAACGGAATCCCTTTTAAATTTACCAAGTCTCGTGGCTCCAGAATATAATACTTCGCTATGAATACACATAGACTGCTAGTCGCCCGCAGAGTAACTTCGTGACGTGCCGCTTGTCCCGTTATAGGCCAATATTAGAATAAAATATATATTTTTGCAACATCCTTCTCTAACTCGATTACCCTAAACCTTCGGTAAGCCCAGTCCCAAATAAGAACACAGTGAAGAAATCATCTTTAGAGTCAGATACTTAATTCACCTTCATATAAGTTGGTTACCACTAAATAGGTAATTCTCCTCCTGTACCCCATAATTTGGTAACATACACCTCTATTAAGCCATTACGCCCAACGAGATCGAATTTAAAGCAGAGGACACGGAAATTGCCACGCCAACTAAACCATTCGAAAGTACTCTGGATCTATACATGAAGATTTATGGCTCCTCATCTGCACTAATAACGAGAAAATCCAAGGTCGGTGATTTGATGGAAGGAGTCATAAAAGGTAAATATAAGTGAGATTTCGACGCTGACATCGCAGAAGAAGATTTATTGCAATCATTCAGACGAGGCCTGATCCAAATCTGTGCCGAATCCTGTTTCAATCTAAACCAGGAACAATTTAACTAGAAAAGATCGGGAAGGGTAAATACGCTGGCCACGGAAAAATGAACTATAGTTACGGTTAATAATCTCCTTGATGGTTTTTTTTCATCTATTTTATAGGCCGTGGACATCTGGTTCTGTAATACACTTTGATTTTGTTGACTTCTTCCTGATTATTGTCAATTTTATCCGTATCTTTGCAATGATTATTTAAAAATGATTGGAGTGGTTTGTCAATCATGCTACTTGAGAAACCGTTATTCACGAGTGTTTGTTTTACTCGTGCTATCTCAGGGGAAAGGTTCTCACGTAGAGCAGCATTTATATGCTCCGCGGATGTATGAGCCGATTACGTGTATTTTATACCTTTCTGGACATTCATTCTCCGCATTGAGGCATCTTCCCATGTCCGTACTTTTCTATGTACTTTAGATATGTAGCTGCCATTGATGTTTTGAACCTCAACGTCCAACAAAGGGAGTTTATTGCCCGTGCTCAATTCACAAGTGAATTTTAACACGGAATTCTCCTCAAATTTCTGCTTGATTTTTATCAGATGTTCTTCCTTTTGAACGTTGATGTAGATATCGTCTACGTATGGGCAATATGTGTGAGGCTTATTTACCCTGATGTCCAATAATCTCTCTACAAGTTGACCCATATAATAGTTGGCGAAAGTCGGCCTTAAAGGTGACCCCATAGGCACTCCATCCACTTGCGTGTATAGATTACCGTCTGGTGTCATGAACGGTGCCTCTGATTTGCATGAACGTAAAGACTGTAAGCTTTATAACAACTCAAAATATATTGGCATGACAAACACTACACTTTCGAGACGTTTAACTATGCATCTACAAAGCGGAGGGCCAAAAAATCATATGGAGAGTGCTCATAAAATTAACCTAACGAGAGATATGCTTTTTGAAAACACCGTTATTAAAAGAAAGGAAGTTAATAAAGCTAGGCTGAACATCTTAGAAGCCATATTAATAAACCAAGATAAGCCGGCCATCAACAGTCAAGCGACAAGCTGGAATCGCACATTAAAATTATTTTAAAATTTCACTCACCGGACTGGCCCATTTCCTTTAACGTTATGTTCAACCGTGGCGGAATAAATACCCCTTAAAATTCGTTTTCCTTCATCCTCTGATGTACTCAATAGTGAAAGATTTTGATAGTGGTAGAAGATAGATGGTAAAAGATAGATAGGCTTTGCCCTCTTTTGAGGGGTATCGCAGCCATTTGTATACTTTAACTACTGATTTTTCCTTTTTTGTTTATTATTGTTGACTTGTGTTTGTTTATGTGTGCGTTCTTCTTTACGTTCTTCTGTATATTTGTCTCGTTGTTTTGTTCACTTAGTCTTCGTGTTTTTTTAAGCTTTCGAGCCTTTATTAGTGATCAAAATTAGTGTATTACCTCGTGTTTTGTTCGGTTGTATTCGTTTGCTCTTCATTAATTGTGAGTTTAATTTTTGTCTCATAGTTTTGTGTCGTAATCTATGTTGTTTATGTGTAGATTGGTATTGTGTTTTCCTCGGCAGAGATTCTAGTGCTTGGGAAAAGTCGATTTCGAGCGACCTTTTCACGCAATCTGGCAGGGATGTTTATGCCGCCACCACTTCTTCTTAGCTCTGGGATGATATCACTGGCCATTGTTGACCGGACCTTTTTTGAAAGTTTCTGCGTTGCGACATTAATGGGCTCCAGACGCTGTCTGCGGCACAGGTACCTGTTCCGAAGATACTCTCTTCGTCTAGTTTTGTTTATGCAAAGGAGATGCAGAATTCTGCACTCGCTTGAGCCTTTTCATAGCAGTCTTGCTGGCCGTTGGAGTCACTACTGCAGGGTAGATGAGCTTAGCCTGGATAAACATCAGGTATATTTTCCTGATATTCGCCGAACTAGGATTTCCGAAACTATATATCTTAGAAATTTTTCTCTTCGCCATATTCTGCCTCTCCTGATAGTGGTTCCAGTATCGGTGGTCGGAGATTTTTAGGCCCAGGATAGTGCCTTCGGCGGAGTAGCCATTTCTCCCATCTATTACAATGGGCCACGTCGACTTGCGGCACAGCGGGAGGATCTTCAATTTGTTCCTGCTTCTCCGGATTCTCCACCTTCTCTCGTATCGGTTGATGTTAGAGATCTCTGCAATAGTGTTGATCGCTTGATCCTTTGCTTTTTCACCCTACTGGGGACGATATGCGTGATGTCGTCTGCGTACTGCAGATACATCGTGTCCCTGTGTATTGGAGTAGGGAGGCCGATGGTGAAGACCAGGTAAAGAAGAGGGCTTAGGCAGCTCCCCTGGGGATCGCCCGCTTTGAGCTCGAATTCTGGTCCTTTGTGCTCTTCGATCATGATCATGATCTGCGCCCTTCTGTCCATAACGAAGTCACAAAGGATTCTTTCTAGGACTGAGTCTAGCTGGAGGCCTAGGATTTTGTATTGTAGTCCTCTCAGCCAAACCTTGTCGAAGGTTTTCTGCACGTCCCTCATCACCATGTCTACATAGTGACTCTTCGCTTGGCAATGTGCGATCTTTTCTGTTAGGAGTGCCAGAGCCGTTTTTGTGCCCCTTTTAGGTCGGAACCCATGTTGCTGCGGGTTATGAGCTCCTAATTCGTCGAGTTGATTTTGTAGCCTGTTGGCTATAATTTTCTCGAAGATCTTGCCTGGTTTTTCTAGGAGAGAGTTTAGGCGATTATTAGCCAGTTGGTCTGGGGGCTCATTCTCTCTCAGGATGAAGATGATTTTAGCCATCTTATACCCGACTGGGAAGTAGCCTGTATTCAGGGATGCGTTCATGGTGTTCACCATGCCCTGAATAATTTGCCGTGGGACATACACTAGGTTGTTCTTAGGGAGTCCAGACCAACCGAAAGCCCTTTGTCTGAAGGACCTTATGGTGTTAATGGTCTCTTCAATGGTGATAGGGTCCCCATGATTAACCATCTCTCTTTTCCTAGATACTTACGGGTGTTCGTGGGTCCTATGTATCATCGTTCCGAGATCCTCGAGCAGTTGATCTTCGAAGTCCTGGTCGAAATCGTCGTTTTTCTCAAGTAATATTGCAAAGATTTCTTTCCAATACCTCCTGAATCTCCTTTCGAGAGAATCCGGATCCTCTATGATGCTGTCGCTTTCTTTTATTTATCTCCAAGGCATGGAAGGCAATCCCCCAAGTTTTCAGATGCTATTCCAAAAACTTACAGGATCTCTCTCCCTGTCTAGTTTGCCTATGATATCTTCCCAGATTTCTTTTTGTTTCTCGAGGATTATGTTCTTTAGCTCCTCGCTTAGCAGTCTCATTCGGGCTGCCCTTTCCTGGTTTGGGCCTGTCCTACCGACTTCTTCGTAGATGTCCCTGTGTTTCCTGGTGACTTCCCTCATTTCATCCGTCCACCTAGGTTGTGGGAGCATTTTATACGAGATTCTGGGGACGCATCTTTCGTCAGGTTTAATGAGGAGATTAGAGATCTTGTCAATCTTCTCGTCAATTTCTTCAAGATTTGCGTCATGCATGTCAGCTGGCTGGTAGGTGCTAAGCATTTCTCTGTACTTCTCCCAGTTAGCTTTTGCGTAACTTTTCCTAAGTGTGACGGGCTTGAGCATTGGCGTAAGCGAAATGGTGGTGATAATCGGGATATGATCGCTCACTCGGGACCATTTGGCCTGGTGCATTGACGATGTTGAAGGGAAATTCTGGACTTGCTAAAACAATGTCCGTTTTTTTCGCCTAACAATGTCTTAGATAAGTTGGGAAGACTGGTCCAACTCTCCGGAGCCTATTTCTTTCAAAGAGTAGCTCCAGATTTCTTTCCCTTTGATTGACGCGCCCGTAGCCAGATGCACGGCATCTGGCGCTTAGGTCTCCGCCTAGAAACGCTAGCCTTATGTGTCCGAAGAGGGTGAAGAAGTTGTTAATTGGTAAATATTGTCGCATGGGCGGTTGGTAGGCTGCCGTAGTATCTGAAGCACCCGACACCTGACACCAACTATTTATGTCGTGGTATAGAAAGGACCGAGTGATGGAAAGAGTTCGTACGTATGGTTGTTTACATACTACACCCCAAAACCCCTCCGTGATTAATGTTATATCTCTCTAAGAGTGATTATTATTATGTGATTATTATTATCTTGATTATTGATTTCTTTAAACTTTAAGGGTTCCTTGTGCAATACTTAGCGTTTTGAGGATCGAATAAAAATTTGTTAAAAACAAACTAAAACTTTAAGTAAAACACAAAACTATAAATGAACCAAAGAAATATTACGCACTAAATACACAGTATGACTTCAAATTATTTTAAGTAAGGCTTTCTAAATTGACGTACTTGATATTATAGTGATGGTTGACCCACGGCTCACTTCAATATAAAAAAATGCTAACGGCCTTCACCGAACGGATACCGGAGTTCAAATACCTTTTCGGATCCCTCTTGAAACGGGTTTGAGTCTAACCTTGAACTCAATGAGTTACGTTACCTCAGGAATGTTATTGTTTGGAAGACGCGTGCCGCTCGTCCAGATGGTTGGTGGCGGACGAAATAGTGTTAAAGCCACAGAGACCTTTGGCCAGCGTGGCAAATAGGGGGAGCCACACACCTTCGGCAGGAAATGATATCATCCCTGGATAGTGAAAGAATGTTCCTTTCTCCTCTTCGGATTATTCTGGGGAATAATTCGCACTGGCTAGCGATGAGCCAATACTTGAATACTTTGACTCAGGGGAGTGCTGGAGGGAGTGCACTCGAGGGTCTTCCTCAAGGGCGACGAGTATTTCTGTGCTATAAGATGCACCAGGATAGGAGGGGTTTCTCTGACGATAATATTTCTACTTGGTTCTTAAACCAAGTTAACTTAAAGTTCGGTGTGACCACCAGGGAACGGGCTCGGGGAGGAGCTTCTTCTTCTTAGTTCCGGTATTCATCAAGGGTGAGGACTATCTCGGTGCTTTGGGCTAAACCAGGATAGGGGGGGGGGAGGTCTGTGAAGAGAGTAAGTTGAACTTGATTCTAAAATAAGTTAACTTAAAGTTCGGTGTGACCACCAGGGAACGGGCACGAGGAGGAGCTTCTTCTTAGTTCTGGTATTTCTCAAGGACGAGGACTATTTCCGTACTTTGGGGAGCCACCGGGATAGGGCAGGTTTCTCTGATGAGAGTAAGTTGAACTTGATCAAGTTAACTTAAAGTTCGGTGTGACCACCGGGAACTGGCTCGAGGATGAGCTTCTTCTTAGTTCTGGTATTCCTCAAGGACGAGGACTATCTCGGTTCTTTCGGGAGCCACCAGGATAGGGTACGGGGTTCTCTGACGAGAGTATGTTGAACTTGAACAAGTTAAATTAAAGTTCGGTGTGACCACCGCGAACTAGCTCGAGGATGAGATTCTTCTTAGTTCCTTCTGTTGGTAGCCCGGCCTCTTGCCGGGGACTTCGTAGCCTGGCTGACTCACGTATTCTACCCTGTTTTTCCCAAGTTTTTGGTATATATACGTCGTCCTCCAACGGGTTTTCTCAGGGCGTCGTACAAATGGCCCGGTGGGACCTTCTGGATTTCAGGCGACGCTCCTCTAATTTCGCCCCTGAGGTTAAATTGAATACCCACTCTAAGGAAAAATCTTGCAGTTTTAAACCGATGTTATGGTCTTCAGTCCGACCTGAGCTGATTATTGCCTTCTGTGGTCTCGGAAGTTCGTTCGGCTTCTAACTGGGAGGAGGGGCGAGAGCGACGTAGTTAAGTGTTTAAACCATGGCGTCTACACGGCCAGCATATTGTGGTCAACGTCCCGTGGCTCGCCTGTGAAATGGGGGAGGGGGGGAGTATTGATTCCCTCACAATATATATATATATATATATATATATATATATATACAGGAAGACATGTGCTGTGATTAAAATTCATTTTATGAAGACCCCATTAAAAAGTAAATTGTCAACAAAAAGTAGGAATTGTTAAAATTAATTACAGCAGCTTCAAAGTTTCTGCCTATCCTGAATTTACTCACGGCACGTACCTCTATCATATATTGGCCAACGTTTGGGCTCTAGACCTACCTTCTGGGCTAAAACAATAATATATATATATATATATATATATATATATATATATATATATATATATATATATATATATATATATATATAATTGTTTCTGCAATAAAGATAACAATAACACGAACTCAAGGCTAAAAGTATAAATATGGGGAATAATGTACACAAAAATGCAAAAATAACCCGAAAATTATCAATATGAAGGGCAAATTTCTGTATTTTGAATCAATTTTAATAATACTAAATAATTCAAATGTCATTAATAGAGTAGAATCGAAAGTAGATATCGCTCCCTATGGAAGTTTTGATTTAGTGTTAATTGGTTTTTATTCTATCTAATTGGGTGGTAGAAAAAACACCACCCACGCGACAAAGGGCGCGTGCTCTCACGGTATAGAATATTATTGCATATCATAGTATAGCACAGCACAGCATAGTATAACATAACATATTATAACATAGTATATTATTGCATAGTATAGCATAGCACAGAATAGTATAGCATAGTATATCCTAAAATAGAATAGTATAGCCACATACTTTAGCATAGCATAGTAGAGAATAGCCTAGCATAGAGTACTATTGTCTAGCTTCGCAAAGCCTAGTAGAGCCTAGAATAGCGTAGCCTAATCTTGCCTAGTATAGCATAGCATATCTTAGCCAAGCATAGCATAACATAACCTACCATATCTTAGCCTAATATAACCAAGCAGAGTCGAACATAGGATAGCCTAGCCTAAAATAGAATAGCCTAGCTGTGCTGGGCCCAACCTTGCCTAGCTTAGTATAATCTATTTGCCTAGTATAACCTAGCATAGTATAGTCTACCTTACCCTACCTTAGCTTAGTATAGCCTAGCCTATCGTATACTAGCATAGCATAGCCTAGCTTAGTAGACCCTAGTCTAACCTAGAATATACTATAGCCTAGCCTATTATAGCCGTGCCTAACATAGCATTGCCTAGTTTAGCCTAGCTTTCTATAGCCTAGCCTCTCCTACCAGGTTGGTTTACCATTGCACGCCAGAGCCTAGCCTAGCCTAGTATAGCCAAACTTAGAATAGGCTCATATAGCCTAGCCAATATATCGTTGCATACGATAGCCTAGCCTAGCATACTATAGGCTAGCTTGGTATAGATTATCCTACCATAACCACACCTAACATAATATAGCCAAGCGTATCATATTATAGCCTAGCCTAGTATAACCTATACTAGTATAGCATACCATACCCTATACTAGAATAACCTTGTATAGCTTAGCCTATTATAGACTTGGTTAGCTAGCCTATCGTAGCCTAACAAAGTATTTTCTAGCGTAGCATAACATACCTAGCATAGCGAAGAATAGCTCTTCTTAGCCTATTATATTAGGTTGAGGAATAAGTTCTTGCGTTTTTTTGTGTTGTGTTGATTTAAGTTTTTTTGACGTGATTTGTGCACATATTAAGAAACAATAATCAATAATGAGAGCAAAATTTGCAAATGTATAGGCTACTTCATTTAACAGCGTAGTCTATTAGGCCTTTGCTTAGGCTACGTCTTGAAGTTGAGTAATAAGTTATTGCGGTTCATTTAAAAGTTGTGTTAATTTAATTTTTGTTCTGTACCCTCAAAATGGAATGTCAAGTTGAAGGAAAGGCGCATTTTCGACACTTGTTATTCATTTTCAATCGAGACGGAAACAATGCAAACGCAGCCAAAGCTCGTCGCGATATTTGTGCTGTGTACGGAGAAAGTGCTTCATCAGAAAGGACAGCTCACTGGTGGTTTTCACGTTTCAAAAACAGTCATTTTAATCTTAATGACGAAGAACGTTCTGGTCGCCCCATTAAGTTGGATGAAGATCGATTGAGAGACCTTCTTCATGAAAATCCTCGTCAATCGACTAGGAGCATTGGCTGTAGAATTGGCGTGTGATCAGAAAACTGTAGTGAATCACCTTCATTCGATGGAGAAAGTTCAAAAACTCGGTGCATGGGTTCCGCACGCTTTGAGCGAAAGCAACAAACTTCAACGCTCCACGATTGCCGCAAGTTTGCTTGATCGTCACAAGGCTACTCGTGGATATAAGGACAGATTTCTTCATCGCATCATCACTGGCGACGAAAAGTGGTGTGTTTATATCAACATGAACCATCGAAAACAATGGCCTTTCCCCAATAAAAAAAACCACTTCCGCGATTAAAGAAAGGACTTCATCCACGAAAGACGATGCTGTGTGTGTGGTGGGCTTGTGAAGGCATCATTCTTTATGAGCTCCTTGCGAACAACGAGATTGTCAATGCAAAACTCTACGCTCAACAAATTTATCGACTCGCCCAAGCAACCTCATCGACGTTATGGAGTCATTTTGCAACACAACAATGCTTGTCCTCACTTTGCCAATATGACGAAAGACGCCATCCAAACGCTTAATTGGGAAATCCGGCCGCATCCTCCATATTCGCCAGTCTTGGCTCCATCGGATTTCCATTTGTCCGATCGCTCTCCCACAATTTGCGCGGCGTTTCATTCTGGTTTCACTTTCATTCCGGAATAGAATATCTTAGGAGCTTTTTTCATTTTCATTTTTTCCCAGACCATCTTTTTGACAGACTTACCTCCAATTTCTTATTTAAAATGTCCTCTCGCAAAACCCCTCTAATAACTGTCCCCAAACAAAAACTATTCTTAAAACTGCCTTATCTTCCACTTGACACCAAATTCAACAAAGCTTTACTCTCGACTCTTAATAAATACTTTCCCCAATGCAAGTTTCTCTTAATTAATTCTAATCCTCTTTCTGTCTATACTTTCCTTCGGCACAAAGAATCACTCCCATTATGCCTGCGTTCCTCCATCATTTATCAATTTACTTGTGCGACCTGCCAAATTCGCTATGTAGGCCAAACAAGTCTACAATTAAGATGTAGGATCGCTAAGCATATCGGAGTATGATACAGAACCAACATTCCCATCTCCAAACCCGAACACTCCTCTATACGAGAACATTCAATACAACTTAACCACCCGCTTGACCCTGATTCCTTTAGTATACTCTCTTCTGCCTCCTTTTCTCTGGATTTAAAAATTCTTGAATCACTTTACATCAAACAAATAAACCCGGAACTGAATGATTATTCATCATCCCTTAAATTATTCACTATATAGACAAATGTACAACCAACCACATCCCCCTTAATAGTTTTCTTTTTGCCTAATTCTGTCCGTAATGTCAGTTGTTACTCCCAGCTTCACCGTTATAAGGATAGTACTCGTGCAGAGAAATTTTTATTTTTATTTTAGTTTGTCCCATTAATATCTAAACGATCTGGTTTATTATTGACTTTTCCTTAATTTAATGTTTTAGTCGTCCTTTTGACCCCTCCATTATTGATTATTTACTATTTTTACTTTCGTGCATTAGTCTACTCGTATTATTTAATGTTCAATCACTTAAAATTTAACTTAATTGAATTACTTGCTTCGCTCCAATTATTAATATCCGCTTCGATTACATACCCCCTGATCTAACTTATTTTCGATTATTCGCCCTGCCCTTATAATTCTCTCTTGCTGTGGTTTATAGTGATTTTTTTGTATTCCGCTTGATTCATGTTTATTATTCATATTTGCTGCTCATGGGATTATTTAATCTTTTTTTCTCAGTCTTATTAATCGATTTGTTCATGCCTTGCTTTCGACTTTATTGCTATAGTTTACAATTTTTGTATTTCGATAGTCATTTAATTCATGTTTATTATGCTTTTTTTTTAATTCATGGGATTATTATTTAATTTAGTTATTTTTTAAGATATTACATCAATTTCTTATTAATAGATTTTCACCAATTTGCTTTCAACGGTTTAGGAATATATATTTCATTTTAACTTCTTGCTTTCGGTTATCATTTTTGACTCCTGTAATGTTTTTATTGCTGTGTTTAGATATTCTTATAAAAATAATTCTTTGTATTTAGAATTCGCTGATGATGGTCATCGTTAATGACCGAAACGTCCGGAAAATTAAATGTTCAAAACCATCGCATATGTCTTCATATTCCTGATATATATATATATATATATATATATATATATATATATATATATATATATATATATATATATATATATATATATGCAGAAGGTTCCGTCCAGCATTGGGTTAAAAAAAATCTGGGCAGCCTAAGTATACATGGCAATTGTTGGATATATCAAAGTAGGCTTTATCATGGCCTGGTAGATCTTTTTCTTATTTTTCATGTTTAGATTTCTTAATCTGTAGAGTAGTTAGCATGCCTCCTGCTTTGTTTATTCTTTCGGTCACGTGTTTCTTGTAACCATTTTAAGTAATAGTTAGGCCTAAAATCTTGCCTTCACCGTTATATCTGTATGGCTCTCTATCTACGTAAACGTCGGATATTTTTTTGCGATACATAGTATTGATTTTGAATACATCTTTATTCGTTCCAATTTTCCATTTGCTTTCATACTCGTTTACATTTTCTATTTTTGTTGCCGTTACTCTGGTCTGCATCTGAGGGTTCCGATAAACACAGGAAATTAATTGAGTGAAATAATTTGCGTATTGTATGTTCACACAGCCCTCGCTCCTGGGTGGTGGAATGTCCAAGGTATACACAAAGTAAGTTTGTGTTACGAGTCGGAACAGCCTGATTTCACGGAATGTTTAATCGGTGACGAAACTCACACTCAAATGTTGTGACAAACTCTTATTCTTCACGAACTTGCCGTAGAGAACACACGGTCCTCTATCATCCACAGCGCCATAACTTCACGTGAAAAGAAAAAAATGCTTAGACATCATGGACCGAGTGGTTCCTGGTGGACATATGCCCCCTCACCCTTCCCACACACCACACTCACACACACTCCCACCCCTGGTGCTGAGTAATAGCCATTTTAAAAAGTCTGGTCTCTGCCTCGCCCTGTAGTATGCTGTATCGAGAGTGTTAATATATAGTGAATACGATGAGAAGGATTTCAATAGTGAAAAGATTTTTTCATAACAGCATAAATTGGGATTAGGCAAGAGGAAATGTTAAAATTATCGGAATGGCTTATTAAAGAACATTCACCAATGTTTATTTTAGAACGATATTGAAGAGATAAATAAATTTAGCTTAATTCCTATTAATTAAATGCTTATTCTTAGCCAGAGGAACAAAAAACGCACTATTATTTTCACCTCTCTGTATCCTATATTTATACTGATTGATACGGACCGACACTTGTTGCCTATTTGTCCAAAATATTTACGCAGACAGCCAGAACATTCCACTAATATATATATATATATATATATATATATATATATATATATATATATATATATATATATATATATATATATATAGGTTTATTATTATTATCATTACTAGGAGAACTTATTGATATCTTATCTTTACTATAGGTTGGCAAACCGAAAAGGAATGAAACTAGAGTTTAAGTGAGATGGATCCTTTGTATTTCATCACTTTCTTTTATTCTTCTTATAATATTTGTCATACTTTCTTGTGCTTCGGAAAATTAGGTTAGTTAGGTAAAACTAAGACGCAGATACGCTTTCGCTAACATGCCGACCAAAGATTTACGTTTGAAATAGAAAAATAAAAACCCCAATTTGTGATTGTTTTTTTCTAATTCATACTTAAATCTCTACTCGGGAAGTAGATGCTTATTAAGTTTCGAATTAGTTTCTCTTTACTAGCGGAAATTATAGACGACTTGTTTTTACTTGATCTAAAATTTTTAATGTCTTCATGTCTAAGCTATTTCCTTCACCTCCTTATATAATAGCCTTTATTCTCAATTCAGTTTCTGTATATATTCCGATACTTCCCTTACCAAAGAAAGTAAAAATTGGATTCATTCCTTTATGACTTCAGCACTCAAAATACTTTCTACTTTACCATCGTCTTATTAAGAAAATCTCTCAACGATCTACTAGATCCTTTGAAATACATCAAGATGTTATACGAAGAAGTAGAAATTCCTGGATATTTGTTCATTGATGTCCAGTCGCAAAGAAGCGGCATTATTCTCTATGGAAACACAGTTCACCATGTTCTAATTGCTCCTTATATAATATAATGAAAACAAAACAACGTCACAAAATTAATTATGTTATGCTCTTGTAAGTACCTAAAACTTGTTATATATATATGAAAAATATCACGAAAGTTAACACGTGATAACTATAAATATGAATATGTACCACGGAAGGAAACTGAATAAAAAGCAGATTGGAGTTAGTACTTTCGTCTATTCGACATTTTCAAACTCAATGGTAACAAAAATAAGACACCCAGTATTTATACAAGGCACGTTTGCCTATGAGGGCAACATTTTAAGGCTATCAGATGAGTCGGATTTTAGAAAAAGTGATAAAATTGGATCTAGCGAAAACAGCCCTGGGTAATGTTGAGAACTATATTCCCTACACATATAAAAATTCCCTTGACCTTTGCAATAAATTAAACAATATGAGAGTAACATCAGATCTGAGACTAGTCAGTTTTGATGTTACCTGATTATTCACCAAAGTGCCCATTGATGACTTATTGGACTTCCTAGCCTCTATTCTAAATGCTTATGACCTCCCTTTACCAACCAATACGATCACTGAGCTTATTTGTTTTTGTATTAAAAAATGTAAATTTAGTTTCAACGGCAAATTCTATGAACAAGTGTTTGGTATGGCTATGGGTAATCCCTTATCTCCCTTATTGTCAAATTTATATATAGAATTTTTCGAAACTAGGTTGATCCCCCCTCCTTGGTCTACTTAAATTGTTTGGTTCCGGTATGTTGATGACATCCTGGAAATTTTAAACAACCGTTTTGACATCGATAGTTTTCTTTTAATTATCAACACCGACAAATAATTTATGTTATGTCCATTTTTTATTCAAGTCATGCCAAAAATATGTAATCTGCTGTTTTTATATCCATGTATCTAAGGGCTCTTTGAATATGTAGTCCCGACTATATGGATACAGAATACACAAAATTTGAAGATATTGCTACCAATTTATGCTACCCAAAGTACTTTCTAGAAAAATGTATGAATATAACCTGTGATAGAACGGGTTGAGGCTTGCGTTAATTTCAACCACTATCACATGTTATTTAAAACCACGATGCTACCCACGTGCATCTTCGCTTTGAAGCCTGGGGCCTTATCGCAGCCCCCTGAGTCAATGTTTAAACAAGGAGGTTTACCTTCCCCCGTTCGCCCTATGCGCCGACCTCGCCAGATTGAGTTAGGCTTATGGGCAGATAAGGCATTGTTTCCAGGCTCGGCTGTGCATTCCCTCGAAGCTCCCACTTCATTGTCCCCCACGCCAAGGGGATGTCCTGACTATTTATTTGGAAACTTTACCACTAAGATCAGATTGGAGATCCAGATTTTCGTCGCGAAACATTACTACGACCCACTCTCATCTTGTGCGCCAAGGGACCTCGACCTCGAGATTCACCATCACTTGAACAGAAGAAGGACAATATCCCTTGAGTGCCAAGGTTCGAGCCTTCGTGACGCCAAGTTTACAAGGCTTCCCCTGTTGTTCAGAAAGAGAACAACTTTAGAACAGCCATTATTCTTTTGAGCCCGTTGACAAGAAATGGTTCTCACCCCCCCCCCTCCCGTGTTGTTCAGAAGAGAACAACGTAGAACAGCCATTGTTCGTTTGAGCCCGTTCGCCAAGAAATGGTTCTCACCCTTTCCCCTGTTGTTCAGAAAGATAACAACGTTAGAACAGCCATTGTTCGTTCGAGCCTGTTTACAAGAAACGGTTCTCACCCCCCTCCCCTGTTGTTCAGAAGAGAACAACGTAGAACAGCCATTGTTCATTTGAGCCCGTTCGCCAAGAAACGGTTCTCACCCTTCCCCCTTGTTGTTGAGAAGAGAACAACATTAGAACAGCCATTGTTATCGATCCCGTAGACAAGAGACGGTTCTCACTCCCCTCCGTGTTGTTCAGGAGAGAACAACGTAGAACAGCCATTGTTCTTCAAGCCGTTCGTCAAGAAACGGTTCTCATTCCCAAGACGCCACGTCAGGATCATTTAATCCCCCCCCTTCAGCTGGAACTCGCTAGCGGAACGAAAATTCCTTCACGTCGCCTTCCTCTGCACAACAAGTATAATTACGTAAGCCGAACGTTACCTTTGAGTATTTAACCCTTATGTCAACTTTATCCTGTGCTTCAAATGGTTTATCGAACCATCCCCTCCCTTTAACCTTATATTTGTTTTACCTTTTTAAATCTTTTAATCCTCGGATTAGCTCGATTCCCCACGACCCTTTCCATTCTCTGTTTATGTCAATATTTTCAGGTTTGTGTGTTGTTGATAGTTATTATTAATAAAACTCTATTTTATTAATGATAGCAATATTATTATCCTTGAGCTCAGTTCCACTTCTTAAGCATATCGAAGATACATAATACCAGCCAGCCAGACATCCACGCACTCTAAAGATAATTAAGGAAGTTCCCTCAATGAATAGTTATATATGGTATATCGTCGAGAGTCCATTCTACGACATAACCAAAAAAACATTTTATAATTGTAAATTAGAGACAATAGAACCTCGTAAAAACCTGTTAATTTTAGCCTATCATGATAATTTTATGTCTGTAGTCCCCATTCTAAAACAACTAAATATTAAGGTAGTCTTTAAATACAATCATACATTAACAAAACTCTTAATAAAGCATAGCCCCAATAATGATAATAATGTAATTTACCGAATTTCATGTTTAGATTGTAATTTATTCTATATAGACCAAACTTCCAAAAATGTTTCCATAAGGACCCAACAACACAAAAATGCAGTAATTAAGGGTTATCTGAATAATGCCTTAGCTGTCCACAATTCCAAGATGGGACACGGAATGAACTGATCAAAAACTGATACTATAATCGATAGTAATTTTTTTATAAAGAGAAATATCCTGGAATCATTTTTAATCTCCCACACAATGAGAGTAATCTTAACATTAGCCCAGGGCTGTTTTTAGTAGATCCAATTTTATCACTTTTTCTAAAATCCGACTTATCTGATAGCATTAAAATGTTGACCTCATTGGGAACGTTCTTTGTATAAATACTGGGTGTCTTATTTTACTTACCATTGAGTTTGAAAATTTCGAATAGACCAAAGTACTAACTCCAATCTGCTTTTTATTTAATTTCCGTCCGTGGTACATATTCATATATATATATATATTTTAGGATGAGGATGGTCCAAAAATATATGCAAAAAGTTGAAATTAGTTGGAAATGTTCTTCACATGGCTAAAATTATGCTATAAGATGTTAAAAGAGCTGATGAAAAATATTAAATAAATTGGTGAATATTTAGAGATCGCTATGTGTCTCCATATTTTTAAATTTAAGTCAAAATATTAGAATTTTTTAATAGTCGTCATTTATTGGTTGTTACTTATATAATATCATATATTTGTCAATGATAACTCATTCCTTATGAATTAAAATAATTCGCAAAAAAATCAAGATATTACATTATCTGAAGAGTGGAATGACAATCACATACTCGGCGTATGATGCAATAATAATTGTTGTTTCAGCTTGTTGATTTCTGAGCCCATTTGTAAAGTCATGACGCAATAACGCCCCCTCGTTTCAAATGGTGATGCAATCGCACCATTTCCTATATAATTCAGCGAGGATTGATTAATTGTTCAATTGTAGTTTGAAATTTAACAGTTGACGTAATACAAGTGAATAAAAGTGCTGCTTTATGCAAGTATGTATATACAATTATTTGGTAAATAATATACTTTGTTTATGCAGTGCATAGATAATTTGCAGATTTTATCAATATCAGACTTACCTAAAAAATATTAGAATTATATGTTAACACACTTTATGTTCCTATTTTAATTCACAATATATATATATATATATATATATATATATATATATATATATATATATATATATATATATATATATATATATATATATTTTAATTAAGCGTGACTGCCGTAATTTTTTACGAACACAGGAGCCTATTTATTTATGTCAAATTAAAGCTTATTCTTTCAGGAATATTGAATATTTAGATATTTTAGAGTACAAAAACAATATCTTCTAAGTATAATTAAATGGAGGAAAACCGTGAGCTCACTCAGTTACAATAAGTTTTTATTTCTGTTGTTTCAGATTATGGCTGGAAGTACTCGTTCATCTGCGGCAGTCTGGCCTTTAGGACATCCTACTAGTGAGTTTTCATATGCAAGACTACCAGCATGTGGTGATGTGCTTCGTGTTGTTCAGTACCACCATCAAGTGGACTCAATGACTTTGACACAAGGTTAAAACCTCGCTTGCAAAAAAGTCATAAAATTATGCAAAAGAGCCCGAATTCCCACACAACGAATAGACTCTAGCGTTAGGAAACTCTCAAGGTTGTATGAAGAATACCTTTCTTTGAAGAAGGACCGTAAAACCGAACTGTAGTCATGTAGAATGAATGAGCATAGTTTTAAATCTACTGTTTCAAAACTTTTAGACATAGCCTCAAAAAAATGCTTTAAATGTGGCAATAAATGAAGAAGACGGCCAAATTCTGTTGATGCAGAGAGAGAACATTTTCTTCTACAGTATGTTGTGCCGTGATAAAATTACTTCAGTCAAGGAATCCCGCAAAAGATATCGACATGAAAAGGCTTTACAATACAAAGAAAAAGTATATACGAAATTCAAGGCTTTGTATTTGACACAACTGAATCAAATACAGGCCTACAAAAAGGAGCCTGTACCATAATTGAGAAAGTATTAGGAAGGGAGCTTGTTGGATTGCGTGCCGTCATCATATTTTTGAAATTATGTTGCCATGTGCTTGCAATATTTTACTTGGGCCTACCAGTGGTCCAAAGAGGAGTCTCTTTGAACATTTAAAAGAACAATTGTCGTCACTTAAAAAGGATTCTTTTCTAGAGGCGGATAGCAGTTTATTCGCCAATCTAGTAATGCATAATCTTCGAGGAGAAATGGTCCCATATTTTAAGGAAGCTTTGAAATCTCGTCAGTTGCGTGACAATTATGAAGAATTGCTGCGACTCAGTCTTATCTTTCTTTGGAGCATTGATAAGACAGAAGTTACATTAAGAGCTCCAGAAGCGACTCATCATGCACGCTAGATGGCTTAGGCTATATATGTCCTAAAAATATACTTGTTTAAGCATCAATTGAAACTAACAGAACGTGAAAAGGCCTATATTACAGAGTACTCTCTTTTTATTTCTTTGGTCTATCGCGTTTTGGGAATGAAGCCCATTTTGGAATTAATGCTCCTTTAAATGACATTCTGCTTCTTAAAACTTTACAAAAGTACCCAAATCTGACAATATCTAAAGAAGCAACCACATCCCTTCACAGACATCTTTGGTATCTTAGAGAACATCTTGTTGGTCTTGCATCTTTGATCATAGAATTAATGCTTAGACCAAACAGAAGATGATCTCCAATCTCCAGCGTAATGAAAACACCAAAGTTGTTCGCCGATTGAATTTTACAAAATACATTGAGAATTTTGATTTGCATGAACTGGTAACTCAAAAAATGAACTTATCTTCAGTCTCCTAATAAAAGATGGATACAAGTTTGCAAAGGATACATTCCTGAAGACTAACCCAAGTTGTTCGGAATATAATACGTGCTTTCAAGAATATCAACGTCGAGCGATTAACTTAACGGTTGTTAACGATCAAATCGTATAATGCATCTCTAACAAAAGATGAAGAACAGAAACAGTTGCTTCTCAGACTTGTGGCAAAACATCACAAAAATTTTCCCTAATGCTCAAAAGGATCAATGTTTAATCAGTAATTTTAGTTAGAATTTGTGTCAAAAAGAAAACATTTGCCATTTAACTATTTTCTTTTCACTTTAATATAAATATTTTTTAAAAAAATGTCTTTCAACACCAAGATTTGTTTCAAATAAACTAGTATTTGCTAAGACTGTTCATTTCTATCCTAAAAATTAATTTACCAGCAGACTAATAAGTTAAGATCCATATAGCCACCAGTAAATATTGTTCGATTTTGATGAAATTGAGTATGTGACCTACTGTACAATGTGGTAATACAATCAGGCATTTGGAGATAAAAAAATAAATATATTTGTTGGGGGACCACCCTAATATATATATATATATATATATATATATATATATATATATATATATATATATATATATATATATATATATATATATATATTGGGTTGTACCACGTAGGGAAAAAGAAAGATTGATTGGAGCTAGCACTTTCTTATCTTAATAACATTTTCAAACTCACAATGGTTTATGAAATAGAGAAACACTGTATTCATACAAAGCAATGTTTTCCCTATAGGGTCAGATTTTTTTTTATAATGACCTCTGATAAGTTTGATTTGAGGAAGAAAGATAGTACTAGATTTAAACAAAACAAACCGGGGCTGATATTTACATTTCTCTCCTCTGTGCTTATGATTAGGAATGATTCAATGTTAATTCTGCTAAGAAAATCATTTATATGGATTATGGTATCTGCTTTTGACTATTAAATCTGGTGACCCATCTTATGCCTGTGGACGGCCAAAGCATTATTTGTATATCCCTTAGATACTGCATTTTGATGTTGCTTAATTCTTGCAGAGATATTTTTAGAAGTTTGACCTACATAGAATAAATTACAATCTAAATAATTTCTACTATATATTACATTATTATCGTTCCTTGGGCTGTTTTATTAACATATCTTTTAATATAATTGTATTTAAAAGTTACATTTATATCAAGTTGTTTTAAAATTGGTAATATGTTGTGCAAAGCTTCTCTTTTCCCTAACTTGCGGTTATAGAATGTTTTTTTAGCTTTATAAATACAGTTTTCCGAAAAAAAATTCGGGGAACACAGATTGAAGGCAATCTCTTAATTTTTTTTAGAAATTCTTGGTGTAAAATGGTCAGGACTACATATTCTGGGTGCCCTAAGTTACATGGAAAAAATACTGATCATCATCATCACTAACTCTATAATTTAAGAAGGGGATTTTTTTTAGCATTTGAATAATAATTTCATCTTAGTTTAGTTATTATGACTTTATGTTTTTTATCAAAGTTATTTCCAATAATTCTTAAATAATATCAAAAAACAAATGGTGAAGTTCAGAAATAAATATAGGTATCAAAATTCTGTGAATTCATTAAAACCCAAAGAAATACAAATGGTGAAGTTTCAGAAAATTTATTTTTATATATCTTAGAATAACTATATTTTAGCAACGTGATATTTTGAAAGGGGGAAAATTTAGTTTTGACTTTCTTTTTAAAATTAGTATAATTGGCGAAGTTCAGAAAATTTATACAAATTCAACCATGGCGGCTTTTTTAGATTTTAAATTTTAATCTTAGTAGCGAAGCGCAAGCTCCCCCGTAGGCGGCAGTGCCATTGCCTAATAGTTTAATATTTTTAGAATGACCTAAATATAAATGGACATAGGATAAATTATTTAGCAGTTTTCTGAAAATAGAAAACTTAAACATGTCTGGTTGTCAAATTATTAGAACATCTAGGAAAGGAAGGCTATTATTTTCTTCTTTTTCTAAAGTAAATTTAATTGAGTGAACTAATACATTAATAAATAAAAGAAAACTATCGAGGTAAAATTCTTCCTTTAGAATTCCCAGGAGATTGTCTACATAGCGGTACCAAACAATTTGAGGTGACCAAACTGGTGGAATCAGCCTCATTTCAAAATTATATATATATATATATATATATATATATATATATATATATATATATATATATATATATATATATGATGAAAATTAATGCAATATCGCAAGAAAAGATGAGGAATTAAACCACATTCTCCGAAGACAATTTAATTCAGAACAGTTTCGGTGTATCTCACACCCTTTTTCAACTGACACTGGATAGAAAATATAAGAAAAGGGCTTACATACATAACACAGGGTCAGGTCTCGAAAGATCCCCTCTTTTTTCCCCCTAATCCCCTACTTGAGGCTAATCAAGGAGGGCGGCTAAACATATTGAAGGGCTGACATTTCACTATTTTGTTTATTTGCTTTCGTATTACAGGATTAAAAAAAAAATTGACCCTAAGATAGATTTAAATTAGGAACTGACAATATCAAGCTCAATTCTACGATTCTTCTCTTAACATAGTTAACCGATTTAAATACCATTTTACTTCCATTGAAATTGATCGAATGATTCAAGTCTCTAACATGGCAAAATATTCCACTGCTTTGGCTGCCCACTCTAATATCTCTTTTGTGTCCGTACAATCTCTTGTCTAGATTTCTCCCCGTTTTCCCTATATAAACTTTATGGCAATCGTTGCATGGTATTGCATATACTCCTATGTTATGATGTTCTTTGGGTTTCCTGGCAATCATCAATTGGTTTGAGGAATTATTATATTTAAAGGCTAGATTAATACCCGCTTTTCCAAATATGTCCTTTAAACTATTTAATTTATTATAAATGGCAATGTTATACATTTGTAGAAGTCAGTAGTGCGGGAAGGCTTATTACCATAGAATGTTTTCCTAGCTGCAAAATGGGCAGACGATATGAACCAATCGGGGTAATACAAATTAGAAAAAATGGTCCTGATAATGACAATTTCCTCATCTAAATAGGAAGGATGACATATTTTATATGCTCTAAGGAAAAGGTTAGAAATTACCGAGTTTACAAAGTATTATCGTGAAACGAAAAATAACGTATATAGGCATTCGAGTGGGTTGGTTTCCTATAAACGTCAAGTTTTAATTCATGGTGATCTTTATTAATGAGGACATCTAAAAAGGGTAATCTATTATCATATTCACACTCATATTTAAATTTGATGGAGACATGCAAATTATTGAAAAAGTTATCAAAATCATGGCCATTAGGCCATACAGAAAATACATCGTCAATGTACCTTAACCATATTAAGTTAGAGGGAGAAATTTCAATATAACTACCCTCGACTTCAATGCACTTGCCCCAATTGTCCCTGAGGCTTTGAATTCCCGACAACCCGAAATCTCCCGACTGCTGTTCAATCCACTCCTGGACGGCGAGCTGGACATCTTCATCGCCCCCAAACTGGCGTCCACGCAGTGCAGCCTTGAGCTGGCGGAATAAAAAGTAGTTGCTAGGGGCCAGATCTGGACTGTAGGGGAGAAGGTTGAGCTCCTCGAATCCGCACTCGCGCAGGGCAGCTTGTGCAACTCTGGCCTTGTGGACATTGACGACGTTGAAGTCGATCATGGGGCGTGAGGTTCTAAGGACCCCAACGGGCAGAGACCTTGGTCATGGCCAAATTGTCGTGGATGATGTTGATAACACTTTCATGTGATATTCCAAGTTTTTGCTCGATTTCTTCGACCTTCACTCGTCGATTTTTGAGGATCATCCTCTTCACCTGGGCCGCACTGTCCTCGTTCGTCACGTCTGACGGGCGTCCTGGACGAGGGTCATCTTTAAGGGACTCACGACCATGGCGAAACTCCCTATTCAAGCAAACAATGGTTGCATAGGAAGGGGCAGTGTCTCTGTACACTGCAACCATGCATTCATGGATCTCTTTCTTATTTTTGACTTCCTTGGTCGAAAATTCGATCACTGCGCGGTGCTCAACCTTCTCCATTGTTCAAAAATTTGTGACTGACGATCTGCGATCAGCTACTGCTTCTTAAATATACGAGGCAGGAGTTTGCGACTGCAGGTCCTGACTTGTCATAACTTGTCCTAACACCCCCTAAAACAGCCATCCCCTTCCTTTGTTTTGCCCTACCGATTCACAAAACTTATTGACCGCCCCTCGTATATATATATATATATATATATATATATGAAAATAAGGGAGATAAGGGATTACCCATAGCCATGCCAAACACTTGTTCTTAGAACTTGACATTGAAACTAAATTTACATTTTTTAATGCATAAACAAATGAGTTGAATGATTGAGTTGGGCGGTAAAGGTAAATCATAAAGATTAGGAATACAGCCAAGGAAATCCAATAAGGCATCAACGGGCACTTTAGGGAATAATTAGGTAACATCAAAACTGACTAATCTCAGGTCTGATGTTACATTGATAAGCTGTAACCTATTCCATTACCTCGTTTGTATGGCCTAATAAAAACCTATAAGCCAGGCAATCCAATAAGACCAATCATCAGTGCAACTGTGTCAATGTGATATAAACTCTCAAAATATTTAGTAAATTCCCTTTCTCCGATCTTAGGATCCCTATCACCCTCACATACATGAAAAAATTCAGTTGAAACTTCTCGCAATAAATCCAAGCATTCGGTTCACCTTCTTACACTCTTCGTTACACTAACTTTTAAACTTAAGATCCCTTGAAACCCGCACCCCTAAATCTTTTTCCTCTTCCACGGAGATAAGATTTTTACCACCTATTTCATAGTTTAGACTTTGACTACGGGTGGCGGTCAATAAGTTTTGCGAATGGGTAGGGCAAAGCAGAGGAAAGGGGATAGCTGTTTGTGGGGGTGTTAGGACAAGTTATGACAAGTCACGACCTGCAGCTGCACGCTCCTGCCTCGTCTATTTTTAAGAAGCAGTAGCTGATCGCACATCCTCAGTCACAAACTTTTCAACAATGGACGAGGTTGAGCACCGTGCAGTGATCAAATTCTTGACCAAGGAAGGCAAAAATGTAAAAGAGATTCATGAACGCATGGTTGCAGTATACACCGAAACCGCCCTTTCCTATGCAAACCATTGCTCGCTGGAATAGGGGGTTCCCCCATGATCGTGAGTCCCTTAAAGATGACTTCCGTCCAGGAAGCCCATCAGACGTGACCAACGAGGACAATGTGGCCCGTGTGGAGAGGATGATCCTCGAAAATCGACGGGTGAAGGTCGAAGAAATCGAGTGAGAATTTGGAATATCACATGGAAGTGTTATCAACATCATCCACGAAAATTTGGCCATGACCAAGGTCTCTGCCCGTTGGGTCCTTAGAAAAACTCTCGCCCCATGATCGACTTCAACGTCATCAAAGTCCACAAGGCCAGAGTTGCACAAGCTCCCTTGCCCGAGGGCGGATTCGAGGAGCTCAACCCTTAGCGACTACATTTTATACCGCCAGCTCAAGGCTGCACTACGTGAACGCCGGTTTGGGGACGAAGAAGATGTCCAGCTTGCCGTCCAGGAGTGGATTGAACAGCAGTCGGGAGATTTGGGGTTGTCGGGAAATCGAAGCCTCAGGGACAAGTGGCGTAAGTGCATTGAATTCGAGGGTAGTCATAATGAAAAATAATAAAACACTATTCCTCATATCTCGTTTCCTTATATCCGAAGTGCAAAACTTATTGATCGCCCCTTGTATTTCGACCTACTTGTTTAAATTGAATTTCATTTTCCATTTATTAGACCATTCGAAGATTTTATCTAGATCCAGCTGAATTTATTTGCTATCGTTCTCATTTAAAATTTTAACCCCAATTTTTGTGTCGTCCGCAAATTTGGATAATCTATTAAGTAGGACAGTGTCCATATCGCTTACATAAATAGGGAACAACAATGGTCCCAACACAGACTGTTGGGGCATGCCACTAGTTACATTTTCCCAATCCGAAAATTTACTGTTTAAAACTACTCTCTGCTTACGATTACTTAGCCGCGACTCTATCCATTGTAGGAGGTTTTCCCTAATTCCATGATCAAAGTGTTTAGTTAGTAAACACCTATGAGGAACGTCTCTGCTTACGATTACTTAGCCGCGACTCTATCCATTGTAGGGGGTTTCCCCTATTTCCATGATCAAAATGTTTGGTTAGTAAACACCTATGAGGAACGCTATCGAATGCTTTAGTGAAGTCTTAATTAAATTATGTCCAAGGATCTACTTTGGTCATAGATTTTTTATCATGCTGCTATAAAATTCTAAAAGATTAATTGAACATAAAAGTTTCTGTTTAAAGCTGTGTTGACTATCATTTATAAGATTATGTGTTTCCAAATGATCGATTACCTTATCGTGAATGAGGGATTCCATTAATTTACCTACTATGGATGTTAAACTTATAAATCGATAATTGGTCTGAATTTTCCTTTTTCCCCTCTTAATATTAGGAGCTATATTTGCTAGCTTAAAATCTAATAGCAGAGCACCTTTTTCTAAACTTTAGTTAAAAGAAATCGTGAGCTGTCCCGCTAACACGTCTCGATTTTCTTTTAAATGCGCCGGGTATATTAAATAAGGACCCGGAGATTTAATGGATTTTAACTTACTGATAGAAAAATCTATTTGTGTTCCGAATTATTTGATATCGGTGAAAAGGCTACGCTCGGTAAATTTGTTTTTGTTTATAAAGTTTATAAAGTCATTTTTTTTATATGTCCTATTGTTTCCTTTATTCGGTTTCTATTGGATACATAATCGAAAAATTTCTTAAGATTTTGTTAACTCTCTTTGATAAGTTGAATTTCTTATTTTCTTTTAGCACTTCCTATTTCTTTTTTTACATTTATTTCGTCGGGTTACGTATATTTGTTTATTTTCTTTGGATTTGTTACGCTTGTCTGCACAGTTTCCATACTTCAATTTAACTTCGATATCATGATTCCAAAATTTTGGTTTATTTGAGGCGCTACGCTTGTTTTTTCGCGGAATGAATTGTTCATCTAATTCTCTAAAATTCTCGGTGAAAAGTGAGTAGCAGACATTCCCTAACGATGGATCCCACTTGATCTCTCTAAACATGTGGTTGAAGCCATTAAAGTCAACACATTTAAAAGTTGGCACTTTAATATCATTATTTTCCTTGTTACAATTTATATTAATATCGAAATCCATTGATTTGTGACGCTGAGACCTATACCTTCCCCAATACTAATACCCGAGATAAGATTAACGTTGTTAGTTAGAATTACGTCAAGGAAATTTTCGCCTTGGGATGGTTCATTGACTAATTGTGTTAAGTATTTTTCTTCCATGAACTCCAATAGCCTCTGCCCCTACCCGTCTGTATTTAACATTACATAGTTAAGATTTCTACACTTTAATTCCGCAATTAATCAAGTGCAATTATTTTTAATGTTACATCCAATAATGTTATATAGTTCCGTGTCTTATCTTTATGCCTCCTCCCTCGGAGCCTGAAGGCACCGAAGGAAAAGAACCCCGGAGAGGGAGATAGAGGGAGGGGGAAGAAGAAAGAAGTAAGGATAGGACAAACTGAAATAAAGTCAAAGGATTGAAAGTTGACGAAGTTGGCCTGGGGACCTGCTTAACGTGGAACCCGGACCACGGTGTTTTTATGTTTTCCTATCTTTTTAATTGTTACTCTTTGCTGTACCTCTCCCTGGTGTTAGTGTCTGGCCCATCTTTGGTTAGCGGTAAAGGAGGAAGATGATTGAAGCGGAAGGAAGTTGGAGGTTTACAGAGGTGCAAGTTGTGTGGAGGTCACGCTAATCTCCGTACTATAAACTAATTTTAGAGTTAAGTTCGAAATAAGTTAGAGTGAAAGTGTGTATGTTTGTGTATATTTATGTGATTGTTTTGTTATTATGTTATGTGTGTATGATATAGGCATTCAAACCGTTGTTAGCGTTATTTGTTTTCCTGATATGTTAATAACTCGAGTTTCTATGATTTCTGTAGCATAATTCTCGTATCTGTATCTGTTATTCCACTCATGTACCTTGGTAATTCCCTGTGTCTATGTATGCATATCTTTCCATGACGTAGTTGCATAAAGTTCTTTCCAGATAGTCGTTCATTTCCAGATTTAGAATTTTATGTTCTATGTCTCTTTGCCCTACTTTATCAAATGCTTTCGATACGTGCCGGCATACAATGACCATACTGCATTTTTTTCCTTTCACTTTGCTTACTTTTTCTGCAATCACACTGAGGGCCATCTCCGTATTCCTGTTTTTTCTTAAGCTGAATTATTGCTTATTCCAGAGATTGTATTCTATGAGATATTCCTTTAATCTTATGTTTAGGATTTTTTCAAACACCTTCCTGATGAAGTTGAAAAGAGATATAGGTCAGAAGTTTTCTACCTCCGAAGGTATTTTTCCCGGCTTCGGTATGAATATCACTTTGACTATCTTTAACTCATCGGGGAAGTAACCCGTGTTTATGCAGGCTTTAAACACATTCCTTATCCCCTCGAGTATATTATCCGGTGCTTCTATATAATTTTTCTGGTAAGCCCCGATTTTCCAGGGGTCTTTTATTTAAAATTGAAGATAGTGTTCTTTAATTCCTCGATTTTGATATTGGTGTTAACTCCTTCGTTCACTTACCGTTCCTCTTCTACGTAGTGATGTGGAAAAGTCCTCTCACTCCGTTCATTTAGTTCGTCAATCATCTGGTTTTCGAAGTCTATGTCATATTTTTCGTTTTCCTCTTCGCTTACGTGGAACACCCCTTTCCAGTGTTCCCTGAAAAGTCTTTTAATCTCGCCGCGTTTATCTTCGATTAATTTCCCGTCTCTTTCCTTAATCTTTATTTTCTCTCTTCCTTTAGTATGTCCTAATCTTATTATCTTTTTCTAAAATTCTCGGGGCAATAGCTCGTTGTCAATATTTTGAACGGCTATGTCCCAATATTCTGTTTGTTTTTCCGATAATGAGCTAAGTAGTTTGTCGAAGTATGGCCAAGTGTACTGGAATATACGCACACATGCTCTAAGGTCGGCTAAGCAAGGCAGCAAAGGTTATTGTTCTAAGAAGGCGATTTGAATAGTTAGCTGCATCTGTGTGACCAAGGAATATTCCAAAAACAACAACAAAAATATATTTTAATATACACTGGATAAAGGGTACACAATAAATATATATATACATATGTGTATGCATGAATAAGACGGAATTAGGTTCCGAATACTGATTGGATAATCAAGGTTATTAAATGATTATAATGGGAGATTTGGGGTGGTGAGAGATTTAGTTCCTTTGAAACTCAAGAGTAAAGCGGGGAGAGCTTGGAGGGAGGGGAGGCCTTGGTCACCTTGATTACTCACGGGTATAGACGGGACTCTGATTTAGTGAGACGCGGGCCTCTTGTCCTCAAGAGGTCACTAGAAGAACTTCGCAGGACGGCTTCTCGAATCCTTGATCCGAAGAGGGATGAGAAAGGCTGACGTTGCCTCAAGAGACTCTTTTCCTTGACCTGAATTTACGAGTATGATATCCAGCTCTTCCCTGACCTGCGACTGTCACTAAACACTACTCGGGCGAGAGCGTCGTTCAAGCGAACCTCCGTTCAGGGAAGTGTCGTCTAACCGAATCTGCGGGTAATCGTTGAGAGGGCGCATATATACTTGGATTTCTCCAAAACAGTGGGAGGGAGAAGGACCTCCTCGAACCTTCATTATCGGCCGGGGCAACAGAACGTGTCCTTACAAGAAAGTGTAAGAGGCCGGGATCAGCGGGTCTGAAGGAACGACCAGCGACTGGAGCCATAAAAGTTGTCTCGAGGCAAACCTACAAAGAGACGAATAATCTCCAGACTCGGGGGAGGTAAGATTAAGACGGCGGGGATATGGCCTTCAATCACATCGTCATGCCTCGGTATGAATTTCTCAGTGACCGGTCTGAAAGTGCAAAAAAGGTGAAGTCGGAGGAGGGGGGGGGGGGGCAGTAACGGCTCGCTTTCTCTCCCGAAGTAATATCTTAGGATGGGGGGAAATATTACAATTTTAGTGGGTCCCTCTACCTAGTTTCCTCCTTTTCGTTCTCAGATTACAGTATTTTTCTCTTGATATTCCATTTTTTATGATGTCCTCATTTATCGTTTAAATTTCTTCATTCTCAGGCTTCATTTCCTCTGTCCATATAAAATATTTAATAGTTTTGTAGGTGTTTCTTGGTATAGCGATTTCGTCGGCTCTTTGTATCTGCGTCCTTATTTTCTCTAACTCATCGTCGATTTCCTCTAAAGTAGCTTCATTTTATCTATTTGGTTCGTAGTCATTCAAATCTTGTCTGTATTTTCCCTAGTCAACTCTATGATACGCCTTGCACTGTTTAGCGGGTATTTGTATTGGTTGTTGGTTTATGGTTAATAGCGTTGCTATATGGTCGCTGCCGTAAACATCAACAGGTTCCATATGGTAGTTAAAAGGTAAATTGTAGTTTGCAAGGCAGATATCTAGAGTAGTGGCGGTTGTGTTTACGATGTATTTTGGGGCGAGTGGTCCCAGTCTTTGAAATATTCTTCTTTGTATTAGGGTTTGTAGGTCCTTTCCTTTATGGTTTCTCCTTTTGTATCCGGTATCTGAGCATCTCGCGTTTAGATCTCCAAAAACAAGGTTGGTAGTCTACTATTAAATATCCTCACAAAGTTATTTATTGGGAGACCCTGCCTTCGAGGTGGTTGGTAGCCTCTAGCAATTATTATATTAATTAGTTTCATTTTTACCTCGATTGCAAGGTAAGATTCGTTTAGTCCTTGTTTTTTCTTGTACTCTACTCCTCTCTTTATGGCTATTGCTGCTCCATCGTGCGGTTCGTTTTATAGTTAGTCGCTATTACGTCGTAGTTCCATATTTTTAGCTTGTGAGTCTCAAGGTTAATCCCGTGATCTGAAATTAGAATGATTTCGGGATCTATTTCTCTAAGAAATATTTCCGTATGTGTTTATCTGTAGAATTCTCAATTTTCTATTATCCATCTTGTTTTTATGTTCTTAAGCGGTTACTATTTTGGGGAGAGTGGGGGTATTACGTGAATTTATTTGTATCTTTCCTTGGTATTTCTGCCTTTCATCTCTGTCCTTGTTGAGGACTGATTCTTATTCGTTTCACATTTCGCGGTTGGTATTTCCGGTGTTTGGTCGCATGGTGAGGTGTCCCTAGTCTATTTTTAGTTTTTTAGTTTTTTGTCTTTGCGTCTGTTTCTTTTTACGTTTTCTTATTATTCTCGTCGGTGCTGCCCTCAGATTCTGTTTCCTCGCTTTATGTACCTTCCTCTTGTTCAGATTCGCTTTCCTTTCTTGGTGTTTCTTCCAAGAGTTTCTTTTGAGTATCTTCTGAAATTTTATGTTAAATATAGCCGATGAATCAATATTTTGCGGAAATTTCATTGGCTCCAGCCCATTTCCCTTGAGCAAGGAGTTCAACGTGGTGACATATGTTCCTGGTTGGGCAATGTTTAAGACGTGTGAGTGTAGAATGCATGTCAGTATTTTTACGTTCAGAGTTCCGTCAAGCGTCCCTTGAGTAGATGTTCCATTGTTTATCGTTGCTCCTGCCGCCGCACATTAGGTGTTTCTTTTACCTTCTTTCCTTTGTTGTGTTTCAGTTTTTTTCTCTTTATTATTTCTTTTCGCTTCGGACATTTCATTGCCATTGTTCTCTGGCTCCCTCCGCAATTAACACACTTTTTCGTGAAGTTTGTGCAGCTCCTCCAAGAATGTAAGCCACTGGATTCTGAAAATATTTCAACTTACTTTCTTGGGCAGTTTGCAGTAATAGGGTCTTCCATTTTTTAGCATCTAAAACAGATTTGTATATTGTGATACTGATCCATTTCAATGTTAAAAGCCGGGATTCTCATACTGTAAGCGAGGATTCCCTTCTGTAGTGCCTTTGTTGCAATCTCGGTTGACTCGCAAATTATTTTGAACACGTGTGTGTGTTCCTTAAATTTGATTATGTCGTGTATCTTCATCCAGGGTTTTTATTCCATTATTTCATGTTTTATTTCATCTGGGGAATGTTCCTCCACCCAGGATTCTACCTTACTGCATACGATGCTTCGGTTGACAATAATCTGCGGTGGTACTTTAGCCTCTAAGCCGATTTTCCTTAAAGTGATTGTCCCTGCCGATGAAAGTAGCAGTTCGACATCGTTTTTTTCCACACCAATGACAAAAAAATCCATTAGCTGTTTCTATGCATTTGATCAGGGCGATTTGTAAATCCTTGAAAATGTTTTGTGCTACATCCTGTGGTTTCCGTTTTATCCCGTTCTGAATTAGCCAAAGTCGGAGTCTTTTGGTGAAGACCTGTGGGTCCATGTTCATTTTTTATGGAAAAATAAGGTATTAGATTATTTACCCCACTCGGCTAGTTATGAAGCCCCCTATCTGTTTCTAATACTATGCAACCTGCTTGCTCTGGAGCGCACACTTCCTGATCACCCGACCTAATTAGGCCTAGCCATATAAGTGGTGCTGCAGTCAGATTCGGGCTGCTTCTCTGGCCCACTAACGGGGTCTCCTTCGGAAGTTCACTACACCCTACTTCTGATTGCTTCTGAGACTTTGCTGGTGGTCAGGTTATTAAGTGCTAGATGGAAATAAAGTAAGAGAGTTTCAGGTATAAAAAGGTATAGTATGAGATAGGAAAATTCAAGGAGATCACCGCTTTGGGGTGATTCTCCGCGAATCAGAAACACGAGGTCTCTCTAATCAGTCCGATTCGCGGATATATTTATTTTTTCTTCTCTTTGGTATATACTTAAACGTATATAGAAAATGCTCTCTTCGCAAAGTTATTTCAAGTCAAAATATTGATGTAACTTAGCAGTGCGTAGATCGCTGGGTTGTCAGATGAACTGAACCGCCATCTATATTTTTTACCAAAATGCTGCTCTATATATAGTTATTATACGTAAGATAAGCTAAACAAAATTTATCCAATCAGGATTAAGCAGATTTTTAATGACAATCTTATGTTTAATTTATTCATTCAGCTTTAAGACAAATTTTATGTTTTACACATAAGCGCTCCCAAAATTGACCAAATAGATTTTTAGGAACAATTTATGTTCAAACACAAACAAACATAAGAGGCACGGAAACTGAATAAAGATTTTTTGGTCTTGAATTATTGAACGAAATAAATTTGCTATTGGAATGTCGCTACCGGGTAAAGTTACTGTAGATAATGGTTAAGGAGTATCCAAAAATGTCTACGCTCAGTAAAGAACTGTGAGGACCGATTTAATGGTTTTAATATGGATATAATAGATTTCTTAAATTCATTTTCATTATTGGGATAATTTTATGATACCGGGCTACAGAGTAGTCACGAAAACCATTTTCAGGAAAGGTTCGACGGTTCTGCCGTTACCGTCAGAAGGAATCTCTCGTTCAGACACCTTCCAGAACTAGATGAGTCCTTTGTGGCAGTAGAGTTGCACACACTAGTGGGCAATCTTGTAATCGCGGTGGCATACCAACCACCTCGACGAACGTACCTGCATCTCATCAATTTCTACACCTTGTTCGGTCAAGGCAGAATAGCATTCCTTGAGGCGACTTCAATGCCAGATGCAGAACGGCTGGCAATGGTAACACGAATAACAGAGGCCACAACTTGGAAATGATTATGCGTCGAAAGAACATCCAAGGGGTAGGACCGGATTTTACGACCTATATCAACTCAAAGAAGGCCATGAAGCCTAACATAATCATGACAAGCGAAGTTTACCCCTTCAATTACCATAGCGAGCAAGGCCTAACAGTACCCAGCGATCACGCAACGATCTTGACGACCATCTCACTCGAATCGATCCAGCTTCCGATCCCTCTCTGCAAGAGTTACGCTTCGGCCAACTGGGAATGCTACAGGGAAATTCTTGCAAGATACGAAACAGTGGACCTAAGCGAAGCAATACTAAAGGAGATCGACGAGGAACTGGAGAAGATTACTGCCCATATCATCGAGGCGGATTGCGAATGCGTAGCAATGGAAAGGTACAAAACTCCTTCACAACCCAGATGGATCTAGGAAATGAGAAAGATCGCTAGGGTAGACAGGGAGGTGTATTAAGAAACCAGAAGAGAACGTACAAATCGGGAAAGAAGATCGCTGTTACGTCGTTGAGTGAAGAGCTAAAGCAGGCCATAAACCAGTAACAGGCTGTGATCTGGGACAGCCTGATTGAAAAAGTAGACAGCGAGGTGAGACCCAACAAGTTCTGGCGACTAGTAAGAAAGTTAAAAGGCTTACCAAGTAGAGAAAAGACCCGCATTAAGGATGGCAATGACTACTTGGGGAATCTGGCGGTTTTGGAAGAGAGATTCTGCACGTTCTGGAAGGAAGGCTTCGCAATTACACCTAAGGACGATGCGGAATTCGACCAGGAATTCGAAGGCCAGCTGATTGAAGATCTTAATCAAATAATACATCGAATGCACCCACAGGCCTATGTCGATGAAGGGATAGAGATGGCAGGCCATGGCCCACTAATAACAGCCGAATAGGTCATGGCAACCATAAAATCTTTTAGTCGAGGAATGAATAGGTCACCTCCGCAGACAATATGTCTATATATACATACGAGTATATGTATCTATTGGTTGGGAGGAAAGAGATAAAAGCCACGAGAATATATATATATATATATATATATATATATATATATATATATATATATATATATATATATATATATATATATATATATACAGTTATATACACATATATCCTCTAAGTACGTACGCGTCCTTCGCTACGTACAAGTACGTTCACTTCGTAAAAGTAATCTGTTGATTACGAGGTATTAGAGTGTGATTTTAATACAATAGCCGATAGCGTTTAATGAGTTTACCAAGTTGCAGTTCAAGGATATATTTAAAGAGTGAAAACCAAAAATATACTTTTAATAAGTCACTAGTTAATATATATATATATAAATACGGGAAATATAGGGAATATAAATAAGGATAATATTGACAGACTATAAAAATTTGCAATCGGGCAACGTTAATTACTTGTTAATAAGCTTTTAAATGGGATACTATAAATCAATTATACAGAAGGAATATTTAAAAGTCGGAAAGCGGGTCGATTAACGGAAGATGCAAACAAAGGTCGTTTTACCTTAAAAAGAGTCACCCTAGGAAGGGAAATCCTTTAGGAAGTCGGCGCGTGGGAATAGAGACGGAAAATGATCGAGATTCTCGGCCGAATATCCTGATGGTGACGAGGATGAAGGGGGAGGGGATAGAACAGAACACGAGTTCGCGATCCTCCTTTAAGACGGAAGATGGCACCTCTGCTCCAGAGAAGTGCAACCTCTAAAAACCGAGACTCTGACGCAGCTCGGCGCGAATTCTCACATGAGAAACTGGAGATCCGTGATAGGGGGGTTCCAGATGAGACAAGAAGAATCTCGTCCAGTCCTTCGGGGATGAAGCGATGATACGAGGCTTGCTCTGAACAGAGTAAGCCTTTACAAAAGAGATGGATCTGCCTGGTGAGATCCAACCTCGATGGTATACGCGAATACCAGGGACTTGGTGAAACAGGCATACGATCTGAACTGAAGGCAACGAGATCTCAAACTTAATCTGTCGTTCTTCTAAAAACCCATGGTATTTATATGACGACGATTTTTTGATGCTTAATGGCTGGAAGTCACAGACGTCTGTGAGAAAGTTCCGTCGCCTAGAGGAATAAGCTTTGGGAGCCAACACTGATCTTTATCGTCTCCAAGGATGTGAGTGGGAACTTTCGTCTATCATTTTCCCGACTACGGAGATTAGCATTTTATAGGCGAGGTGAAAGCTTTTATCGCCCAGCTTAAGTACACGTGTGAGGCGCTGACCTATATTCAAATTCTTTCTTTTTTTATTTTGTCCTCCTTGGATACAGGGCTTACTTCACGTGGAGTTATACTTAGAAGTCATAGGGAGGGAAGGAATTCAAGAAACAAATGAAGGAGGTATTCTTCTTGGCGTCCCCTTTCCCTTAGCCCTTTGAACAAAAGGCATCAGGCTGGACGGGCATCACTAAATCAACTTAGTGCATGCCCCCTGGCAGATCATTCAGGGAAAAACGAACATTTACAACGCTTCCCTGAATACAAGCTACTTCTCCGACGGTCTAAAAATGGCCAAAATCATTTTTATACCTAAAGGGAAGAAGAACTCCGATCAACTAGTGGATTACAGACTAATATCCTTCCTCGAGTTCATATGAAAAGTTTACGAGAAGCTTCTAGCTAATAGGCTACAAGACCAGCTAACAGAGCTAGAAGCTCACAACCCTGAGCAACAAGGGAACTGTAAGTGTCGGGAGACTGATACAGCCCTTGCTCTCTGCAAGAGAAACTCACCCATTCTAAAGCTGAAGGGTAATGCGTAGACATAGTGTTGCTAGATGTCCAAAATGCCTTCGACAAGGTTTAGCTGAGGTCTCTAATTTAAGGTCTTAGTCCTCCAGCTAAACCCAATCCTGGAGAGGGTCATATGTGACTACGTCATGGACCCGAATTCGAACTTGAGGCGGGCGTTTGACAAGGTTGTTGTCTGAGTCCACTGCTGTACCTAGTGTACGCATTTGACCTGCCTGCTCCAGTAGGGAGGATTTGATGTATCTGCAGTTTGCGGTTGACATCGTCCAAATCATTTCCAGTATTCATAAAAATGCTGGAGTTTATGCAAGGCAGACAGCCACCGAAATCGACAACATCAATCGATATGAAAGAAAGTGGAAAATCAAGACCAAGTTCCGAAAGTTCCAAATCCTTCCAATAAACCAGCGGAAACTTGACGATGTCTTAGTGAACGACGAAGTGTACCTGTACACCAACGAAGGCAAAGTCCTAGGTCTGCGCATCAGCTCAAAAGGGTTCAGAGCACACATAAATAACAGAATCTCCCTAGCCAAAACACAGCTTGGGAAACTATATAGATCCCGAAGCCTCAGCTCCAAGAATCTCAAGAAGCTGTACAATGCTCTGGTATGCTTGACATTAGTGTACCCGGCAGTATTCATGCAGGGTGCGAGTTCCACCTCTATTACACAAATGCAGAGAGTGCAGAACAAAGCAGCCCTGTTGATAGCTGAAGCGTGCAGGGCGGACCATATTCGGCAGACAGATCTGCACGCAAGAGCAGGTCTGAAACCATTGAATATGAAACTCCAGAGCCTAGGGAGTAAGACCTGAGACAAAATCGAAGAAGAAATCATTCCAAATATGTAAATTGACCTTGACATTCCGAGAGCGGATAGGGGACGCGCCACCAGGCGAGCCTTATTCCCAAGTGGAAGAATCTGCTCCCGAGAGAACCTAATTGGACTCTTCACATAAATACGGTGACCTAAAGAGGAAAAAGTAACAAGAAATCCACAACAAAGATAACAACATAAGAGGCGAAATACCCAGCTACAGCTAACTAATCAAAATCAAAAATAAGAAGAAAAAAAGGCGACGTGCTCACATCCAAAAACAAACAACAAAAAAATGAACAAAAGAGGCGAAATGCCCACATACTGGTAATACAAACAAATATAAATTATCAGAGAAAATAAAGATACATTAAGAGATAGCAAATATAACACTTGAAAGGTTCGAAAGCTGTGACGGAGAAAATAGAGTTTATTTATAGATATATTAAAAAAACAAAAACAACAACAACAAATAAATAAAGAAAGAAATAATAAATAAATAAAGTCCAAAGAACAACGAGAGAGGTAAATCAACGGCAAAGGTTGCAATGTGGCTAAACAAGCACCAGAAGCAACTACTGATGGTGCACAGTAAGAAGGCAAATGAGACAAAACAAGAAAAGAGAAGTACCTTAGAGATGCCCTCTACACCAGGGCAAAACTCACCATCTATTTTACCTATATTTATCTTCTACATTTTTTCACTCATTATTCATCAATCAATAAAGATTTTTTGGTTTTGAATTCTTGGAAGAAATAAATTTGCTTTTGGCATGACGCTACCGGGTAAAGGAGGTAAAGATCAAGGTAATCCAAAAATTCTTTCGCTTAGAAAATAACTGTGAGGACCGATTTACTGTGAACCAATTATAGGACCCCATAAGACTACAAAATGCTCATCTTTGAGGAGGTGATTTTGAGTCAGATGCAATTCCATACTGTGATTACAGCACAACAGGAGTTTACCATGAGAACATGGAGTGTATATACATATGATGAATAAATATAGAGGTAATTTAAATAAATTCAAGAGTACTTTAGAGCGTTCGGACGCAGGAACTGCTGCACTTAAATGAGAACAAAATTATGATTGCGTGCGTGTGTCGCGCCACAACTTTAACTTTTTTATGCTCATCCTTTAATTCTCTCATTGGCTGCAATATAAATTAAATTATAAATTTATATTTCTAAGCATACCTACAGCTTTGTGCGTGCGCCTATACATCAAATATATATATACTTCCGTATTTCATTGGTTAGCCTTGACTGCATAACAGATTTTAGAGGGGTCAGCTGTCCTGAGAACTTTTCTATAACCTATGTTATGCCAAGCGATTTAATAACATTGATTAAAGCGTTCCACATAAAGTAGCCGCAGTTTCTCGTCGCGAAATAAACCTCTTTCTATGTACGTTACTTTGTGTGTAGGCCCCACACCAGTTTCTTTAATTAAACGGAATTAACTTTATATTGATGTCTTTTTTTTTACACACCCAAAATTACTCTATTATTCACATTACTGGACACTTTATTTTTCTCTATTTACACCTTTCATTTTTAAACCTAAATAGGCATTGAAAAGGTACTATTAAACTTATTTACACTGGGATTTTTAAAGCACTATTACTGCTATTATAAAAATTTTATAATTGCCCGTACGAAGTGCGTGAGTTCGTTTGTTGGTTTAACCTTGTTTCTCGAATTAGTCCGGTGCGTAGAAATGAGCTTGAATCATCCATGCTGCCGAGTCTCGCAGAGCTAGATGAGAGGAGTAGTTCTGCGATGAAATGATCGTAGGTGGAATTCGATCCACGATGTCGGGCGGCAAAGCATCATAAATCCGTGGTGCTTAGGTGAAAATGGGAGGCTCGCTAGTGGTGCAATTCGCTCCACCCTCTCGGGCGGTAAAGCAGCAAAATTCCACGATTTTCGACCATCCAGTATTTCCTGCTTCTTTGTAGACGGGAGGCTTGATGGAGGTGGAGTGTGACATGCTGGTAGAGCGAGAAGCTTGTTGCTCGCTTTGTGAATGGTAATGATAACTTCTTGATTCTAGAATAATGACTCTTAATACTATATATAGACAATCTTATGTTTAATTGATATACTCAATAATGAAAAATATGGATAGTAGTAGAAGATAGTTGTTTAAAGTTGAGAGAGGGTTGTGCCCCGGTTCAGAGGGCATCGTAAGCATTACCTTATTTATGTTTTTTTATTTTTCCTTTTTGTTGTTTGTATTTAGGGTTTTTATGTCAACTTGTTTTGGTTTGTTCTTCTTTGTATTCGTGTGTTCTTCATATTTGTGTTTGTCTTTTTAGATTTTTTTATTAATTCTGTGTGGACTTCTGAGCTTTCAAGCATTTATAGGCGACCGAGTTCAGCAGTTCACCCCGTGATTGTGTTGCTTCTATTCCTTACGTTAATGTATATCAGAAATGTTGTCTCACTTTGTTGTGCAATTATTATGCTGTGTGTATGAGAGTCTTATGTAAATAATGGTACTGCGTTCTCCCCAGCGCAGAGTTTTGTGCTTGGGAAATATCTATTTTGGTCGACTTTCTCATGCAATCTTGCAGGGATTTTGATTCTTTTCCCTGCTGCTTTTAGTTCAGGGATAAAATCGTTTGTCAGTGATGACCAGACCTTTTTACCCATTTTTCGTGTTACTATATAATGTGATGAGAGGTTGCCTGCAAGGGAAAGGTCCCTTTGCCGAAGATGTTCATTCCTTCTGCATTTGTTAATGCATAAGGATGCAGAGTTCTGCACTCGCTGGAGCCTCCTCCTAGATGTCCTACTGGCCACTTGAGTCGCTACTGCAGACTAGATGAGCTTATGCATGCCGGATGCAGTTTTGATACCCAAATCGGCGATAGGAGAGGGGCATTCCCAGTTAGCGCTGGTTAACTCCACATTAACCAACAAAAAGTCTGCCATACAATCACACCTCGTCAGGGCTACCCCGGGTTCACCCATCATCATCATCTCACCATCCGGCAATCTAAGTTTACTAACGTTGCGCTGCTTCGAGGAGGGAGTTAGTCACTGACTTAACCCATTTACCGAGAAATCACAGGATCAAAGAAGAAGACTCAAGATATTCAACCATCGTCTAAAAACCAGCAGGAAAAGAGAAGAGGCACAAATCAGAAAGGCCCCGTGTGGCCTTGCTGAGTGCAAAACGGCCCAAGAGAATACCACAAGAATATTCCTGCGGGTGATCAACGGGCATAACAAGCCCAAAAGGTATAAGGTATTTGAGCTAATGTTCGGTAAACTGAAAATCGCTCTTGTAAGGCTTCTAGACGTCGCATCTAAGTACGTCGCGATCTGCGGACGAGAGAAGGACGTAGAAGCTATTACGAAAGAAAAAACTCTGGAAATCCTAAGAACCATTGGACTACAGTGTCGTTTGCAGGAGACTCGCGATCCTTAGATCGGCCAACATAATAGAGAAGAAATAAAAGAATAAATCGTTCTTAGACAAAAATGGACTAAAGTAGCAGATATCATTAAATTCAAGAACAGGCGAGACAACAGCGACTACAACCATGTATTTAAGGTTGGATTCGCAGAAACCTTGATGGCCCAAAATACGAAATAACAAGATTTGCTTATGTTTAACGCTAAGGGGAGTGGAGACCAGATAGAGTGAGAAGAATTCTTTCCAGTCCAGTTTTGATTTCGCTGCTACAAAATGGAGCAGCACGACACCAAAGATTTTAAAGAGGCTGATGAAGCATTCTCCAAGTGCAGCGAGAAGTGACACCACTGGAACGACTAGCGAAACAAATACGAAAGATGCACAAACTGTGGCGGGCAAGGCCACATATCAATGGCTATGACATGCCCGGTTTAAAAGGAAAAAATAAACAGAAATAAAAATTACAAGAAACAGGAAGAGGTACGCAGATCAAACACTACTTACGCACAGGTAGCTAAAGTCGCGTACAAAGAAACCGAAACAAAGAAAATATATTTGAAGATAGAGAACGAAGAGTCCACAAAAATCCTGACGTGCATCCCCTATGCTCACATTAGGAATCTAACCCAACCTGGTTGCTTCGCAAAAGAACTCAACCAAATGCTGTCCAAAAATAGAATGAGCAAAATATGGTTCCCAGACAACCCTCCATCAGGAGACGTCCTCCAGCTGCAAATAGTTCATAAAAGTGTAAATGATATGGATATCAACAAGGAAGTAATAAAGAATGAAAACCAGGAACTTAAAACTGTTGCAGCAAAACCCACACTGGTTCAACCAAATATAAAATTCACAGAGATGCGAAACTGTGGAACCCGCATCAACGGAAACCACTGACTTCTCGGACTCTCCCGACTCAGAAGACCTTAAAAACAAGAAAACCAGAAACAAAAATTATAAACGGAGAAAAGAATAAAATATACAAATGGTAGTACGACGCATCAATCGAGGTTGAAGTAGTTGAGGAGGCCATACTATGCCATAATGTTACTCTATACGAGGATTCATGTGAGCAGGTCTCCAACACAGAATTAAAAGAAAGGGAAGCGAAAGAAAAAGAAACTTTACCCAGAGGCACCAGTAAAGAAAGACCAGCATGGGAACGTAAACAATAGATTGAAGATTCTGACACTCAACGTTAATGGATTGGAAGGGAAAGCAACGGCATATATAAACATATTCCGTGTGTTTGACCCCGAATAATATTGTTAACGGAGCACGGTATTGACACCACAAGGAGTCAACTCAAAATACCGGGATACAGAGCGCTCATGAATAATCACTCAGAAGAAAGGCTCGATGGTGCTGCAATAGCTGTTAGAGGTAACCTATGCAGCCTATCAACCCTCTCACCGAGCCTATCTACCTATCACAAACTTCTGTACACTTTTCGAGCACCAAAGAATGGCATTCTTAGGAGGCGACCTCAATACCAGATGCTGAATGTCGGACTACTATGGTAGAACCAATGAAAGAGGCCAAAACCTGGAAATGATAATGGACAAAAAAAACATCCAGAGGATAGGGCCTGATTTCCCGACTTACATCTTGTGCAGATCAACCACCAAGCCTGACCTTATCATGACAAGTGGAGGGTTGCCCTTCAAATACAATAGCGAGCCGGGCCCAACAACTTCCAGCGACCACATTGCGATATTAACAACAATTTCACTCACGCCGATCCAGCTGCCAGTCACACAACGTAAGAACTATGCCACCACCGACTGGGACCGATACAAGACTCTATTCCGACAATACGGCCCAGCCGTCCTGAGCGAGGCTACATTGGCGGAGATCGACGATGAACTTGAAAGAGTAACGACTTCTATAATCGAAACTGACCGCGAGTGTGTTCCCAGAAATGGATACAAAACACTATCTCAGCCCAGATGGACAGAATATATGAAGAGGATCGCACATGTGCATAGAGAAGTGTACGAGGAGATTAGATGGGAATGTCCAAACCGGAAAAGAAGCGCACTACTACGCCGGCTAAGCTCCGAACTATAGGATGCAATAAGCATCCGACAGGCTGAGATCTGGGACAGCCTTATAGCTTGAATAGACAGTGAGCTGAGCATGCCCAAATTCTAGCACCAGATCAGGAAACTGAAAGGTTTACAAAGAAAGGAAAAGGCTCGGACTCAAGAGGACGGAAATATATAGAGGACCCGGTGGTTCTGGAGGGAAGATTCAGAACATACTGGGAGAGTCTTCTCTATCACCAAAGAAGACAACGAAGAATTCGATCAGCTATTCGAAGGCCGTATGATTTACGATCTGAATCAGATAATATACCACACGCATCCACACCACCACGCAGACATGGAAAGGGAGATGGTTGACCATGGTCGTCCAATAACAACAGAGGAGGCACGAAGCTGGAGGGCATCACCAAAAACAATCTGTAAAATGCCCCATAGCAAATCATTCAGGGAATCACCAACATATTTAACGCTTCTCTGAACACGGGCTACTTCCATGACGGTCTAAAGGTGGCCAAAATTATCTTTATACGCAAGGATGGTAAGCCCCCAGAACAACTCGTGAATTACATGCCAATCTTTTTTCTCGAGGTGATGGGTAAATCTACCAAAAAAATCCTAGCAAACCGGCTACAAGAACAACTAGCCAAACTGGAAGCCCACAACCCCCTGCAGCACGGGTTCTCCCTCCTAACCGAGAAAATATCCCACTGCAAGGCAAAGGGGAAATACGTAGATGTGGTGCTGCACGATGTACAAAAAACCTTCGAAAAGGTTTGGCTGAGGGGTCTCCAATTTAAGATCCTGAACCTTTAGCTTAACCCACTCCTGGAAAGGGTCCTCTGTAACTATGTTGTGGAGAGAAAAGCCCAAATCTCCATCGATGGCTTTTCAGGTCCCGAATTCGAACTCATGGCGGAAGTTCCACAAGGCAGTTGTCTGAGTCTGTTGCTGTATTTCATGTACACAATAGACCTTCCTGCTCCGGTGCGAGACGACACGATGTACCTAATCACACAAGCCTTCACCAGCTCCTATATGAACGCCGGAGTTTAAACAAGGGATACAGCTGCCAAAATAAACAACATTAATAGATATGAAAGGAAGTGGAAAATTAAAACCACCCGCCAAAAATTCAAAATAATCCCAATGAACCACCGGAAAATAGTGACGTCATCGTGAACAAGGACCTATACCCGTACTCAAAAGAGGGTACCGTTCTGGGTTTACGGTTCACGAAGTCTGGGTACAAAACCCACATCAACACCAGTCTCTCCAGCCAAAAGGCAACTTTGTAAACTATCAGGTTCTGGAACCTTAACGCTCCAAATAAAAAGAAGCTATAGACTGCCTCGGTGCGCTCCGTCCTGGTGTACCCTGCAATGATGATGCAGATGGCAAGTTGTACTTCTCTCAGGACGATGCAAAGAGTACAAAATAAAGCCACCCTGCTATTAGCTGGAGCTAGAAGAAGCGACCGTATTAGGCAAATTGACCTGCACGAAAGAGTACGACTCAAGCCAATTAATACGGAAACTCAAATACTTGGGAAAAGATCAAGCAAACTATTACACCCACACTCGACAACCTCAACACCGCAATCCCACAGCAGAAGCGACACAAAGTTGCAAAGACAACATTATTTCCAAAGCGGAAGAAACTACGCAGGAGAGGCAACAAACCCAATATATAAATAATCACGATCGAGAAATACGAACATAAAGAGAAGAACAACCCAAACGAAAACACCTCAAAGAAGAAATAACGAATAAGACCATATAAAAGAAATAAATAAAAGGACAAAAAATAAATGGAAGCGAAATACTTCTTTTTAAAATAAAACTAAACAAAAGAGGAAAAGAGCCCATTAATGGGAAAAAACAAGAACAACAAAACCAAACCAAACCAAACAAACTAATATAAAATAAAAGAGGCGAAGAGCCCATCAAAAGAAAATGAAATAAAATAGTTTCAACTAATTTAAGAATAAAATAAAAAATGAACAAAAGAGGCGAAGTGCCCACAAATAGAAAGAGAAACAAAGTAAAAATAATAATAGACGAAGATAAAAAGCAAAGAGGCAAAATGCCCACAAATATAATAGGCTAATTAAAGTTAACAAAAGACAAACTTGGAAGGCTAGAAATCTACGACGGGGGAAAAATAAATTAAATAAATATATACATATATTTAAAAGGAAGATTCAGACCGTCTAAAACGCCAACAGTGGGAACACTAGAGGCAAAAAAATAAAAAAAGACAACAAAAGAGGAAAAATATGGCAGTCAAACGAAGGCAATGCCCATGCAACCAGGGTAACAAAAACTAATAAACTTCTACACCCCTATCACACCTAACACACATTTCACCACCTAGCTAATCAAATCAAATCAAAATAAAGATTTGGGGGTTTCGAATTCCTTGACGAAATAAATTTGCTATTGGCATGTTGCTACCAGGTAAAGGAGGTAACTGTTAGAGTGAGTCCAAAAATCCCTTCGCTCAGTAAAGAACTGTGAGGACCGATTTACTGTGAACCAATTATAGAACCCCATAAGACCTTGAAATGATCGTCTTCGAGGAGGTGGTTTTGAGTCAGATGCGATTCCATAATGTGGTTCCAGCAGCACAGATGCAAGTAAAAATTTGAAATAATTGGGATAATGTTTTTTAATATGGTATTTGATTGAATGAGTGATAATATTAAGATTAAATAAACAACGTAAGTAAATTATCCTCTTAATATTTTACGTAATTAAAAAAAATGACTTTCCAAATCAGTTATCAGCTTAATTATGCTCACCTCAGACCCCATAGCGGGAAGCCATTCCTTAAAATACCTTTTTGCAAGTGCGTACAATATTGGGTGGTTGCTTTAAAAAATAGTGAAAAGGGGGCAATAGTAAGAAAGAAAAAGGGTTGAGAAACCTTGTTCTAAGACAGGGAAGACAAGAAGGAGATGCCTGCTTAATCTGAGACCTTTCTATATCTTTTAATGTCCAAGGAAACGATCGCCATTTATCTTCTCACTGACGAACGAACCAACTCAGAGTCACTCCTCCATTGATGACCAAGTTAAGCACGCATTACCCCTATAACTTTCGGGAACTCAAAGAACATTTATTTTTTAGAATATTTTTCACTATAATGTATTACGGACACCCACCTCTCTTCTTTTCCTATCCGGCTCCTTACCTCTTTGACACGGTGTTTTCATTTAATCTATGTGGAGAGCACCGATACAAAAAGCGGAGGTGAAGACGGAGCCGGCTGGCAGAAGGAAGAAGAACGCAAGATTACGTTGCGTAGTTCAAACGAACATTGAAGGTATTCTAGCGAAAGGAAGAATTCTTCGACAAGCAGCCTATTACATTCTTTTACTGAGGTGGGTGTCGTTGTTATTCTTTCTTTATATAGCAGTTAACTTCAATTAACCAAAATTTCACTCCGCGCTTTATCACTATCTTTAACCAATGGTGGAGAGAATGGTTAGAATTTTTACAAATACTTACTTATTTGGGTTTTAATGTATGGCTAAATATATTAAATATACTTCAAACACTAGAATTTTATACAACCCTATTTTACCTCCGGTGAAGGGCCAGGTTTAGGCGTCGCTTATTTTCAAGAGGAGTAAAGTTCAATTTTCAAAAGGAGTAAAGTTCAATAGTACCCATTTAGAGCCATGAAATGAACTATATGACCATAAGACATATGGTTATTCACCCTGGAGATTTCAACTCTGCCATCGGATTTGGTGCTGGGTGGCGCCATCTAGTGGTAGAAGCCTCATTTATTTTTCCAAAGGAGTAGAGTTCTTTTTTCAAAGGAGTAAAGTTCAATTGCACCCATTTAGAGCCATGAAATGAACCATATGACCATGAGACATATGGTTATTCCCCCTGGAGATTTCAAATCTACCAGCGGATTTGGCGTTGGGTGGCGCCATCTAGTGGCAGAAGCCTCATTTATTTTTCTAAAGGAGTAGAGTTCTTTTTTCAGAGGAGTAAAGTTCAATTGTAGCCATTTAGAGCCATGAAATGACTCATATGACCATGGTACATAAGGTTATTCATCAGAAGCCTCATTTAGCCATTTAAAGACACTTGTAAGTGACTTGAACAATGAGAAGCCATTAATGCAATAACCATCTTCATCTTATCACAAACGCCGCAGGTCATTGGAGGGACTTCCCTTCTTATTTCAATTTCAATGCGCTCTTTCCTTAAACACGTTTAATAATATTTGTTTTCGAAGTATTTACCCAAATAAGGAAGACATATTATCATAAGCTGCGTCAGATTCCATTAATTGGGTAGATAGTAAATCGGAGTGACAAGGACACACCCACTTCTCCTTCATTGTTCAAAATTAATTTGCGGAATTTTAGGTAAAAAATAATTTCCAGGAACGAGTCTCGCCGATATATCTTACACATATAGGCTCACTTTCCGTATCTTAAAATATTTTCCTATATTCCTCTCCTGAAAAATTTGGGTTGTAAATTCCCAAATTAGTTTTCGGCCTTGAACATAGGAGAGATGCAAATGCTCGTTTGGGCTTTTATTTTCAACAGAATAAGACCGCACATGACAGGATATACAGTAGCGGCCATAAGAAAGGTCGGTAAGAACAAGTGTATTTAAATATTTATTATAGAATCTTAACAAATCGTTGAGACTATATATTATACACATATGTAGATATATCTAATATCTATCTTTCCTGAAAAGTTCAATTGAATGGAACCAATATTTTGTAAGCTATGTGGAAATAAACAAACTATCTTCCAAATTGCAGCGGCCAAAATTTGAGGGTCACTGAGAAAAATGAACTACCAACCGAAGTATTTGTGTTTAGGAGACTCTTGATGGGCTAACAGTTACTTCTAATGATCATACATTTTTGGAACATTCATCTGTCAACATGGTGGCTTGTGAGAGAGGACCGGTGTCCTGTGATGAAAACAAAGGATTATGTCTCTTCACCAAGAAGGTAAGTCAAAGTCTCTGAGAGCAACTACTGTAGGAAGGTCTAGAAATGTTGTGCAACGAATTGTAACTCATTTTAAGTCATCAGGCTTGATAGATACTAAACTCTAAACTGATAGACCTCGAAAATGTCACCAAGACAGAATTGTATTATGGTTAGAATGTCACTGAAGGATAGACTTAAGAGTGCTGCTGAAATATCCCGCGAGTTCAGCTCCACCTCCGACGTCAACGTATTGCGCAAAACAGTTTCCCGGCGTTTACAAGGTTCTGGGTTGCTTGCTCGGGCACCGGCAAAAAAACCTCTAATCTCCAAGAAGAATCAAAAAGCCCGTCTTCGTTACGCTCACGAACATGTCGTTTGGACAGAATAACAGTGGGCGCAGGTTCATTTTAGCGATGATTGTTTTCGCTGGTGGGATGTACGTCCGACGGAGCTGTTTCAAACGTTTATCTCATGCATGTGTGAGGAAGACAATTAAATATGGAGGAGGCAGTGTAATGGTATGAGGAGTGATCTCTAATGCTGCTCCCGGTCCACTTATTCACCTGAAATCTACAAGCAGATTCTTAGACAGCATGCCCTTCTACATCTTGGATCCTCGTCAGTTCAACTTACTATCTTCGTGCAGGACAACGATCCCCGCCACACCGCAAAGAGAGTCAAAGATTTTTTAAGCGATGAAGAGGCTGATCTCATGGACTAGCCACCTCAAAGTCCCGATCTCAACCCTATAGATAACGTTTGGAAGATTATTGGAGATGGGACGCGAAGGAGAAATACAAAGATCCAAGATGAACTCTGGGAATTATTGAAAAACGAATGGAACAATATTACCCCATCATTTTGCAGGAAATTAATTCAGTCCTGTGGTAAAAGATGTCGGGGGCTCATTGATAGTAAAGGGATGTTCTTTTTTGTTCTTGTTCCATTGTATATTGTTTTTCTAAGTGACCCTTAACTTTTTGGCCGATGCAATTCGGAAGATAGTTTGTTTATTAGCTACCTAAGAATTTGTCTCTCTGAAGTTAATTGTAATTTTCTATTCTTATAATAATGAATTCACAATAAAATCAATGAAATGCTAAAAGTCATAGGATAACAGTATGGAAAGGAAATGGTGGGCAGCATCTCGTGAGTCAGCGGGATAACCAGATATATTGATCATGGCAAAGCATGATAGTGTGTGCTAGACGGATGGGAGATTCATTGTTTAAATTGTGTGGAAATTCAACTTTCTCGATTTAAGGTATCATGTCTGTACCAAAATGACACCATCGAAGGCATTAACGCTCACGGTGGATAGTAAAGTAGAAGACCATGATTGCCTAATGATCAAATCAACGGCGTCTGGTTAGAATCGTCCAAGGTAACATTGGCTAAAATCGTAGTTATATTTAATGCTAAAGGTACCAAATGCACATCCATCAGATCCGTGCAGTGTTCTTTACCTTTCATGGAATATGTGGGCACAAGATCTACAAGAATGGCCCTGTTAACACCAAAACAACGGAGCAAAACATCGCACCTAGGTGCCTGATGTCGCTAATCGAGATGGAATGAGTCAAAATCTCTCCAGATGTCACCTATCAACTTATGAAATCAATACCAAGTCGATTTGTTGCCCTTCTCAGGACTTGAGGGGGCCCAACGAAATATAAAGTACCTATCACTTGATATTTGACACTTTTTGTAATAATAATTATAATTCTTAGAGCCAATCACCAGAAGGTTTAAGACAAGGTTTAACATGCTTATTGCAAGGAATATGTAAATTAAAATGACAAAAATAGTCTTGGATTAACAATAAATAATGTAAGTAGAAGTAAACGGAAATGAACCTCTTTTAGCACATTGAGAGATTTGTTTTTACTTTAAATTAAGAAGCGAAAAACAAAGAAGAGGTGTGGAGCGAAATAAATAATTCAAACGAGAAAATCGACTTGGAAAGATACAGTGCGAAACTAGGCTTCGAATCGGTGAGTACCGCAGCTGAGATGCAGTAAAAGATTCACCAGTCAAATTTTCGCAGTCGGAGGGACAGTAAGCTAACAAGGGATTAGCGACAACACTCGGTTCTAGAACGAAGTCGTAGGCCGAGCGGGGCCACTAGCAGGGAGTACCTGCTTAACAATTAGGCCATAGGGCGTCTAAGCGCGTCAAGACTAAGTCCTTAACTTCGCGCAAAGAAAGTCGGAGCGCAGTCTGAACTACCGGTGCCTCCTTGTCTAGAAGATATGCACCACTTTGCTTCTAATTAGTAAGGTATGGCTCTCGAAAATTCACACACTTGACGGTACACCACAATTATTTATCGTCTACCGTCTTAGAGAAAATCACGCTGATTTCTATTAAAACCGACTTTGCACGTCTCCACGAGCTATTCCAATAAACAAAGTGATGGCAGTAGTAGCACCTCCGCGGTAGTGGAACGAATGCCCTTCCTCGATAAAGATACCAACCAGCACGCACCGACCTAGGGAGCCTGTCACGATCGAACGTGACAAAGAATCTAAGCATGTGTTTGAGACCTTCCCCTCTGTTTCTCATCACACGTTCAAACTTAATAGCTCCTTACTGAGCCAGCTCTTTGCTGATGTCTTCCAAAGAGTATTCCATTAGTTCCCTCCCATAAACCACCCCTTTCACTAAATTCATAGCAGTGTGCGGGAGCACCTTTCCCAGCGAACCATTGAGTGTTCGAAGAGTACTAATAATGGCCACCTTGGAATCATCCGCCACATTGGCCAGAAGGCTCCTCTTCGAAAGAAGTGTGACTTTCGATTCTTTACCTTTTAATTAAGCTAATGCTATCCTCCGATGGATCATGTCGGGTCCACCAGCCGATACCACTGAGTTTGGAAGTATACGCCATCACCACCACTCCTTGGGCCCCCAAACCAAAACCTATCGATGGCGTGGTAGACAGCTTGGAGTGATAGATCTGGTTGGTGACATACCTCGGAGAGGTCGAAGTCATTACAATTAGGTCCAATCGAAGAAAAGCCATGCAGTAGAAGTAGAGGCTAATGAAAGAAGATAAATATGTAATAGTGGAAATGGCGCATAAAAGTTCCCAGGAGCGCACCAGTTTCCCCTAGGCCTGGACGCAGAGTGGAGTCCTCCACAGTTTCAGGTTATCCTTTCGGGAACTAGGGCCGGCAGGACGTGCTGCCCCCTAACGTACAAGGATGGGTAACTCTCTGCTGCCCACTGGAAGTGAGAGATCTTAATTCTTCTCCCGATTTACAACATCGACTATCTTTGGGGGTAGATAAAAGGTTTAGGGGATAGCGGTAGAAAAAGGGAGGCTGAAAGGGAGTGAGAAGAAAGCGCACAAGCAATTTACTCAGGCCCCGTTTGATAGTTGAATTCACCCGAGAGACATGGCTTCTCAAATTTGCACTTGGTCTATGAAATAACAGCCCTTCCCGGTACCAAATGAAGGTAGAAAATGGTTTAGGGAATACTCCCTAACAAGAATAGGGCGCAAAGGGACAGGCAAAGTGACTTATACTTAGGCCATACAATAGGCCAGGTTTAGAGGAAGAAAAACGGAAAAAATATCAAGAAAACTTGAGGTGCTTAGCTTTACGGAGAAGTTTAAGATTGAATTAGCGAAATAAGACCGAAATTCCGAAAACTTTGTGTAAATAGGCAGACTTTATGGCATAAATCATTATAAATTTTTTAATTATATCTTAATTACCCAAATTATATTATCACCATTGATGTCTAAGAATATAAGATAATTTGTACTCTCACAAATTCTACACCGAAATAAGGTTGTTCGTGCTAAATTCTTGTAATTGTCAAAGAAATTTTGTATTTACATAGTAAATTCACAATAGTCTTATTTAATGAATTTAAACTTGGCATCTAATTTATTTGTCAGGATAGAGTTTAGACAGAAGGAAGCAGCATGATTGTATATAATTTCATGACCTCTGGCTGAAACGAAGGGACTTACATAAGTAGCACCATGAGCTCCTTGAAGGACATAGTCTGTTCGCAACTCGGCATCAGCCTACGAATGGGAAATGTTCTTTGTAAAAAAACAAAAAAACAATAAACAATTCGCAAACATTCTATTGCATCTAAAGCCATGAGAAAAGGAGCTCACCTCGTCCACTCCAGTCAAGTCAGATAGCTTCTTCGACCATTTCCCCAAGTTTAATCTCTTCCGACTTTCCTTCCATGCTGTAACGCATGTTTGAACGATTATAACATTTCAAGTTTAGAATTTCCTAATTGAAAGCAGAGGTAATTACGCATCTATTAATATAATTGCTATAATTATAGGTTAGTTTAGCATTTTCTTAATCTATAGCACGGTATTCAATAGATATGTGTATGTAAAAACAAGTGAGAAGAGTGGCTGCACAGGTAGAGGTCGCATGTGTATTCTTCTATTTTCGTCTAAAATCTCGAACTTTTACTAATATGTACGAGTATATTTTGTTAACGTTCTAATAGGCTTGGTTGTTCTTTTCTTTGTCATCAAATATACAGCTTTAATTTTAATTCTTTGCATCGTTTTTATTCTGTGCTTGGAAGTCAGGAGCAATAGAGTAGGCGGAAAAACCAGTGCATCTCGATCCTTTGTCCATATGTGTAAGTTTCTTAGAAATCAGTCCTTGTTTGGCTTTTTTTATTCGACCTTATCTTTGCTTTTAAAAGCCATACGTTCTAATATAGCATTACACTCTTCCTTTTTCACAATACATGTAATCCTATATTCTACATTGATTTCTGCTGTTTTTTCTCGCTAATGGAATGATATTAAATTTACTGTAATCAATCTTCCAATTCCTCTCGAAGTTGTTGATATTCTAAATTGCCTCTGCAGTTGTCCTCGCCTGGAATATCGATTTACGTATGGCATTTAGAAGTAATTGGTTGGTATCAACGGCAAATTGAAGGATCAAATAGTTGATCCAATTAGGAGTGGGTATGTCTTTTGTGTACTGCATTAAAGGATAAGGCCTACGCAGCAATCTCGAGGGCTGCTGAAGTTATCGATACCAATGTATGCCTTGCTCTCCTATAAGTAATTACACAACTGATTTCTTCAAGTTGTTCAAAATCCATTCTAATTATTATTTTTTTTACCTTTGATCGACACTTGATTAAACTCTTTCTCAACATCATTCAACCCTACCGCGATAAAAATAGTTTAAACTTTGTCCTTAGCCATCTTTGACATCAAAATGGCTATAGCTATTATGTGTATCGGTGTTTTCGAAAACCCACTTGATTGGGATTGTGTCGATAATTTTCTTGCATATTTTCTCTGAGCCTACTCTACTGTTCATTATCTTTTCCATTGCAAAGCCACTAAAGTTTAGCAGCGAGATGGATCTATAGTTTGAAAGCAGGACCGTTGGTCTTTCTCCTTTTGGATGAAGATCATTTTGTCAAACTTCCAAGCTTTGAGAAAATATCCTGTATTTTGACAGGCCTTGTAAATTTGTTGATTTTATTCATATTTTCCGAAACAATCGTTAATGCGATTAGTCCTGGAATGTTAACTGGAAAGATTGCATGGAACTTTTAAATTAGTAAGTGATAATAGTTTCACTTGTCCATATTTCCTGATCATTTTACGTTATATGATATTTCTTGGTAGGTAAGGTTGATCATTATCCATGCCTTACTCGGATCGTTCACCGCGTCCAGTTTTCTTATGAGTTTCTCCAAATTGATAATTTGTTGTTTCCCCAGAAGGTAATGAATTTTTCTTTTGAGACTGGGTAACGTTTGTTAGATATCTAGTGGGTGCTTTGATCTTTTATTATTTGATACACTCACATTTATCTCCTTTTATTTTCCATCATTTCACTGGTACATTTAGGCTGAATTATTCTCTCTGGGGTTGTTCGTTAGATATAGCCTAACAGCTTCTTTTATCTCCTCCGTCATTTATCGTACCGCTTCTTCAATTTATTCGATTGTTGTTTTTTATGGGGGAGTAAGATTTTTTTATCTTTAATTTTTACATACAATTCCTACAATCGGCCTAACCACAGTACTCTCTTTCTTTTATGGGGATATGAATTGGATTTAAACTCAAAAGAGTTCCTATGTTTTCCCTTGGGGCATCTGGACCGGTTTTATGTACAAACTACAGGATATAATCATGCTACTGAGTACGTTTACGTTGTGCGCTTTAATCGATACTTGATGTAAGTTAAACGTCGGGAATTAGAAAGCTGCTCTTATACAGATGGCCCTTTGCAGTAATGCCTCTAGCTTTTCACGAATTCTATTGAGTAATAGTGAAGAACTTTACTAGTTCAATATATGGAAAAAGTTAATAATAAGAGAGTAATTTAAAATAAATCAGATTAGTAATCTTGCTACAGCAAGGGTTTCAAAATCTATACCCAGAATCTTTTTTTTATTGGTGTTGTCTTGAGGACTTCGTTTGTTAGTTCTGCCAACGATTAAACATTTAATTCACTCTTCTACCTCTCTTACCTCACGGATTCCATTGTACAAGGTAGCTAATTGTGGAAGGGTAGCTACTCTACCAACTACACAGTAGATCTAAGTAGAAGAGCAGCTCACCAGTCGGTCTAGTGTTTCGACATCACGAAGTGTATCCCCGTAAGGGGCGCGGCGATTTGCCATCCTGGCCGCCGTGCTGACGGGATCCAGCGCTCCGTCCGGCCCCAGCTTAGCCTCTCTTCCTTCCTTCAGATAGCCCGATTTCTCCCCTACCTCGTCGCTTTTCATACAACCTCTCCCACAACTTTCTCTGGTCAGCCTCTAATTTCACAGGGTAGAATGCTGACCTTCTTCTCAAGCCAACCACCCCGGATCGGGGCTGAGGGGGGGAGGGGACATTGTTCCCTAACCCCTCAGCTCCGGTTCGGGATGGGGTTTTTTTAACAACCTGCTTCATCCCCACCCACATCTTCCTCACATCCCTTTTCCTCTCCTCTTCACAACCTATATTTTTTACGCCGTGTCCAAGGTGGAGCCGCCATGCCGAAGGACTGCCAGGCCACCAGGCGGGAGGGGTGGTCCCGAATGGCGGCGCCTGGCTCTGCCGGGCTTGTAAGCACCTCTCGCAGTGCGGGCAACTGCGAGAGGTGATGAGCTATTGCGTCCCGTAATCAAAAGAGGGTCACCATGCCCATGTATGAAAAAAAACAAAAACCCCAACCCCCAACTTCCCCAAAAACATCTACGGAGCCGCCCTCGGGCAGCTCCACCGAGAAAATGGAGGTCCCCCCCCTTGTGCTTGCGATAGGGACCCTCCATAATTCTTTAACCGGAGAGGAGGCTTACTCCTCTCCTACGCCTACGGGTGTAGGGGACTCCCCCTCACCCCCTTCTCTGGAGGTGCTTTCGGGCACCTCCCTATCTCCAGCGGCAGTCCCTCCTTTGCTTTCTAAGGGGACTGCCAAGAAAGCCAGCAGGCAGCCCATTAACGACCGCCCCTCGTGCAAGCGGCTCGGTAGGGCAAACCCCCTTAGGGGGGAGAGGGAAGCCAGGCCCCTTCGGTCGCTTCCCTCAAAAGACCTGCTGGCAAGAATTTTGAACCTTGCTGGGGTCAAGGCCTGTGCCTCCCCACACCACCTGACTAGTGACAATACTGCCAAGGGGACCTGCGATGTCCTGGGAGGGGATGGCCAACAGGAGGCCCCTCCTGTGATAGACATGGTCCTTGAGGAGACCCAGCCCCAGACGGTAGGGCCTTCCATGGGGGGGAATTCGGGCTCGGCGCCAAGCACCGAACCCGAATCCGCCCCTATGCAAGGTCCTCCTCAAATGGCTGAGGGCTCCGAGGCAGTAGAAGGAGGGGAGGGATCTCCTCCGACAGGTGCCCCTACGACAACCAGGACCTTCTCCATTTGGGAGAGGGACCTGGCTGAGGCTGGTCCATCTGGCCTGGGGACTTCTGCCGGCGGAGGTGAAAAGCGGGTTCATTCCCCGCCCTCCTCTCCTAAAAAGAAAAAGACTAAAAAGACTCAAAAGACGAAGAAGACTCGGGGCTCCTCTCCATCCGCGGGGGCTGCGGGGACGGATGGGTCTGCTACCACTTTGGTAGGCGACCAAGCCAAGATCGGCACATCCGGCCCCTCTACCCCCTCGTGTGCGGAGCCCATGACTACGACTAAGACCAAGAATGCACAGGGCGGAGCCTCGATGACATTGGGGCCCCTGATTCAGAGGTTACCTGGCGTTTTCGAGCCCGCTGGCTTCAAACGCTTCCTCGTTATTCGCTCCACTGATGGCACCATGTTGTCCAAGGGCAACATGATCCATCAGAGGAGAGGATTAGCTAGTGCAATTGGTAGAGAGCCGAAGGTAACCCGTTTCTCGGACGGGAGCCTTCTGGCGAATGCGGCGAATCCCGCCGAGGCGGCCAAGATAAGTGCTCTTCGGACACTTCATGGCACCCCGGTGAGTGTGACGCCGCACTCTACCATGAACTTTGTGAAAGGAGTAGTTTATGCGAGGGAACTTGTTGACTACTCCATTGAGGACATCACCCTAGAGCTGGCCGACCATGGGGCGGTCAAGGTCGAACGTGTGATGAGAAAACAGGGAGGGGCCTCGAGACCCACCCCTACACTCTTCGTCACGTTCGACTGTGACAAGCTCCCTGAGTCGGTGCGTGCCGGTTGGTACCGCTACCGCGTGAAGGCATTCGTGCCACTGCCGCGGCGGTGCTATTACTGCCACCGCTTCGGCCATACGAATCGATCATGTAGACGTGCAAAATCGGGGTCACCCGAAGTCTGTGTAAATTGCTCCAAGGTCGCACACGATAAGTCCAAATCGTGTGTGGCCAAGTGTGTCAATTGCGGAGAGCCGCACCCTGCTTCTTCGAAGCAATGTGGTGCATATCTCCTTGAGAAAGAAATCCTGGCCGTTCAGGCCCAGGATCGACTCTCATTCCGCGAGGCAAAGGACTTGGTCCTGGCGCGCCCGGCTCTGCCTGGGACGTCATATGCCTCAATAGTTAGAAAGGCACCCTCTGCTCCTGGCCCATCCAGGCCAACGAGCACGGTTGTTTCCGCGCCCATTCGGAGCCCTTCTGTGGGCTCTACCCAACCTGGGCGCTCCCCTGGTAAAGCTGGCGGCAAAAAGGGTTCATACCCTGCCCCGGCTAAAACCAGGGCTCCCCCCTCTTCCCCCAGCGTGACCGTTTCGCGTAAAGCGAAACGGCCACGCGCCTCCACCGAGTCGTTAGACTCACAGGAGGCAACACCCCTGAAGATGGTCGCTAGGCCATCTTCCGGGGTTCCTAAAGCTGTTCCCCGAAAGGAGGACAGCAACAAAGGAGCTTCGGCCCCTTTGCCCACGCCCCGAGGTGGAGCGAGTGGCTCGGAGACGGTGGTTCCTCGAAAAGAGGGCCCCCCGCCTCCGAAGCCGCAACGCCCGCCTAAAGTTTCGAGGCGGAGGGAGGAAAAGACTCGCATGGCGAGCCCAACCTCCCCCAATAAGTCCTCGAAGGCGACAGCGCCTTCAGCGCTTTGTCCGGCCAACAGCGCCCGGGGTTCTGCCCCCGGGAAGCGTACGGCCATTCCCGTGAGGGTCTTCAATTCGAGGAGGGCCCCCGCGTCTCCTCCGAGCTAGGCCTGGAGGGCATATTCCTTCAATGGAATTGCCGTGGACTCCGGGCCAACTGGGAGGAGCTGCGGAGGCTCGCCTCATCCCGTTCCCCGTTAGCTATTTTTTTGCAGGAGACCATGCTAGGCGCGTGCCCCCTGCCTGCCCTCCCGGGGTATAAGGGTCTTGCGACCCAACCACCGCGGGACGGCCGGGCTGGGGGATGCGCGGTTTACACCCGGCATGATGTCTCCGTTCTTCCTTTCTCTTTAGATACCTCCTTTCAGGCAGTGGCTGTGCAGCTGCACCTGGATAGGAGGTATACTATCATTTCTGCGTACATTCCACCGTCAGCTGACTTCGACGCAGGGGACTTTCGCCGCGTCGTGGCACGGTTGCCGAGGCCCTATCTCTTGCTTGGAGATCTGAACGGCAGGCATCCTCTCTGGGGAGATTACACCATAAATCCCAGGGGACAAGTCCTTGCCGATCTGATCGAAGAGCTTGAGATGGGTGTCCTAAACGTGGATGAGTTTACGCATCACTGTCCGAGAACCGCTTCATTTTCTTGCCTTGACCTATCTTTGTGCTCTTCGGATGCTCAGCCTGATTTTGATTGGGGGGTGGTCGATGACCTCCATGGTAGTGATCACTTTCCCATTCAAATATCATTTTCAGGGCAACTGCCGCCTGAGAGACCACCTCGGTGGTGCTTGGCGCGGGCGCGGTGGCCTGCATTTCAGGAAATGACTGAATTCTCTATCTCAGTCAAGGAGTTTAGGTCGGTAGATGAGGCCGTCGAGTTCTTCTCCGGCAACCTCATCGCCGTGGGCCTGACTACTATTCCTAGGACGTCTGGCCGTTTTGCACGCCGACCACTCCCATGGTGGTCGGCCGAGTGTGAGACGGCCCTCAAACAGAAGCGTTATGCCTACATGCGCTATAAGCGCCGCCCGAACGATTTCACCGTCGCTTAATTTCGTCGGGCTAGGGCTAGGTTCCGGTATATTTCGAAGCACGCCCGCCGCTCTTCTTGGCGGGCATACGTGTCTTCACTTAACGGGAAGACCCCTTTAGCTGAGGTGTGGAAGCGAGTCAAAAGGATTCGGGGCAAGTTCTCGCAGGACCCCCCTCCCGTTCTCCAGGAGAATGGGACCGCAATCTCGGACCCCGCGTCCGTGGCGGAATCCTTAGCGACCGCTTTTTCCGCATTCTCTAGCCGTGATGCTGCTCCGCCAGCATTCAATGCACGTCGTGATGTCGCGGAAGGCCGCCGGCTGGACTTTACCTCCAGAGGCGGAGAACCCTTCAACGACAAGTTTACTGTGAGTGAGTTGCGTTCCGCTCTCGCTTCGTGCGCGGACACCGCCCATGGTCCGGACGATGTCCCGTACGCCATGCTTCGACACCTGGGTGAGCGAGGCATGGCCTTTCTATTAGATTTGTTCAACAGGATCTGGGTGGAAGGTCTCCTCCCAGACTCCTGGCGAATCGCTACTGTGCTCGCCTTTCGCAAGCCGGGGAGAGATCACTCTACTCCGACCGGTTTCCGCCCAATCTCTCTAACCTCTTGCGTGTGCAAGTTGATGGAGAAATTGGTAAATGTTAGATTAGCCTATTTCCTGGACAGCGGAGGCCATCTGTCTTCTGCACAGTGCGGCTTCCGTAAGTTCCACTCCACGTCGGATGCTCTGCTCCGACTGGAAAATGCCGTCTGCGAGGCTTTCCTTCGTAGACAGCACTACGCCACGGTGTTTTTTGATCTGGAGAAAGCCTATGATACCGCATGGCGATACGGTATCATGGAGACTCTCCACACGATGGGGGCGAGGGGACGCCTCCCAATGTTTATATCTGAATTTTTGCGAGATCGTCGATTTCGCGTACGGGTGGGGGGAGCCCTCTCCGGCCCAAAGGAGCAGGAAGAGGGTGTCCCGCAGGGAAGTGTCCTCAGTGTCACACTCTTTGCCCTGAGCATCAACGGCATCACCTCGGTGCTGCCGGAAGATGTTCTCGCTACGCTCTACGTGGACGACCTTTCGATCTCTTTTGGCGCGGCCCAGATGCCAACTCTGGAGCGCCGACTCCAACAGGCATTGAACCGCGTCTCTCGCTATGCCGAAGCGCACAGGTTTCGGTTTTCTTTGGCCAAGACTAAGGTGGTGCACTTCTGCCGCCATCCACGGCTTCACCCCGACCCAGATTTGTTTCTTAATGGGGTGCGCCTGGATGTGGTTGAGTCGCACCGTTTCCTTGGTCTTGTATTCGACCGACGCCTCACCTGGGAGGCTCACATTCGCAGCCTTAGGGTCTCTTGTACCCGCGCCATGGACATTCTCCGTTCCGTGACGTTCAGCGCTTGGGGCGCTGATAGGGCTACCGCCTTACTTTTTTATCGATCCTTTGTTCGCTCGAAGCTCGACTACGGATGCGAGTTTTATGCATCCGCAGCCGAGCGTTTATTGCGGAAGGTGGATTCGATCCACCACACCGGCCTTCGCCTTGCGACCGGTGCCTTCCGCACTTCCCCCATTGAGAGCCTGTTGGTCGATGCTGGGGAGATGCCACTCGCTCTGCGCCGCGTGCAGTGCATCACTCGCCTGTACGCGCGAGCCCGGCGCCTCCCCCAGTCGCCAACAGCTCTCACTGCATCCGCAGCTGATCTCGATGGTGCCTATGCCGCCGAGAGACGCCAGTCATACCCTAAGCCCTTTGGGTTTAGGGCCAAGAAACTCCTTCGAGAGGTAGATATAGCTCTCGGGCCGGTGGCGCCCCTGGTTCTGCCCAGGACGCCACCCTGGAGGGTACCACATTTGGCTATTTGTCGCCACGCCTCTGCTCCCAAAGCTTGTACTGCGCCGGGAGTATTGCGTTCGATCTTTTTGGAGCACACATCGTGTCACGCTGGTACCGTGCCAGTGTATACGGATGGCTCCAAGTCCCAAGAGGGGGTCGGCTTCCACGCCGTATCCCCTCTGTTTGAAGTCAGCGGGGCTCTACCAGGCGCTGCGTCTGTCTTCACGGCCGAGCTGGTGGCAATACACCACTCGGTACGGGAGATTACGCGACGTGCCCGGTTCGGAGACCGGATTGTGATTTATAGCGACTCACAAAGCGCCCTGAGTGCTCTCGGGGCATTGGAATCTCCGCATCCCCTGGTTCGCGAAATCCGTGACGCCACGGTTTTGGCGAGCCGGGCAGATGTCGAGATTATCTTCTGCTGGGTTCCTGGACATGTAGGAATTGCGGGGAATGAGCGCGCCGATGAGGGCGCCAAAGAGTCCGCGAGGACTCTGCGACCGGACCAGCGTTTCGCTCTTCCTCACACCGACTACATGGCAGGAATACGGGCAGCTCTTCGGACTGCTTGGCAAAGAAGATGGGAGACGGTCGAGGGGAACTTAAAGTTGCGTGCCATTGCGCCGCGACTGTTCCCATGGACCTATCCCCCAATGCCGCGGCGGCTTCAGGTTGCTTTCTGTCGTCTTCGAATCGGACACACTCGTGTGACGCATCGTTACTTGGTGGAGCGCTCGCATGTGCCCTATTGCAACGACTGCGTCGTCCCCCAGACTGTTCGGCATATTCTTGTCGAATGTCCCAGTCTGGGTGATCTTCGCGCACGATACCTGTCTCGGTACCGGGATGGGCGGGGTCGCTACCGCCTGTCCCTTGTACTCGGGACGAGTGCGTGCACCATGACTGGTGGACTTATTGACTTTTGGGGGGAGGCCGGCCTTCTCCCCTTTATTTAAGGTTCCTTTTTTTGTTATTGTTTTGTTTTAGATTGCACTCTCCTGCACCGGGGTGAGGGGGACCTCCCCCCGCTGCCGGAGATTGCTTCGATTGTTAAGTTTTTCAAATTTATATTGATTGTTAAGTTTTCATATTTTAACTTTAAAGTAGCCTAATTCTAGGCTGTCGTGTTTTTCGGCGACTTATGCCCAAGTGGGTAGTTGCCAGATGGGCTCTATAAAAAAAAAAAAAAAAAAATCACGAAGTGTATTGAATGCTGGCTGAGTAGCATCCTGGCTAGAGAATGCGGATAAAGCGTTCGTGAAAGACTCGGCCACGGACGCGAGGTTTGAAATTACGTTCCCTTACACCTGGAGAACGCGAGGGTATTCATGGGAGAACTTTTCCCGAATCCTTTGGACTTGCTTCCACATCTCTGCAGGAAAGATCTTCTTGTTAAGTGAAGACAAGTATGCCCACTAGGAAGAGCAGTTCTATCAACAAATAGAGATCCACGGGCCAAACAAAGAATGGCATACACACACTGTCCAAACACACCCATACACTGCCCGAAAACACACACAGACATCCCGGACACATACACACTTCGAGCATATACACTACCACCACCTGCAACTACATACTCAAACGTTTAAAAACATACACACCAGCTACACACACTCATGACATAAAAACATCCACCTTCCTCTTGCTCGCACACACATAAGTTTAACTCTAAAGTACAACTAACCACCATGCTTTCTACAGCAGAAGAAGACGTCTGTAAGCAAACCAAGCCTCTACGCCACAATATTGAACCAGCTTTACGCACCAAATGAACTCGCGCATATCATCTGCCCGGAGACGGTGTTCGCCCTCTTCCACGACCACAAAAACAAAAGGCCAGCCCTCATGCCCATATCGACACACACACATCAGGACCAAGACACACACCACCACCCTGCACCTGCCCGTGCCCTGGCCACCTACCCCCCTCTCACCTTCAGATCCCCCGCAGCGCCTTCCACTATCCCCACCCGCTCTTCAACCTCTATCCCTACTGTCCCCACTCCTTCCCCTAACTCCATTCTTATGCCTACCCCTACGCTTATTCTTACCCCTACCTACTCTTACTCCTGCATCCACTCCTATTCGTACGCCCACGCTTATTTTTACTCCTACTCCTTCTCCTAACCCAACTCTTACCTGTACTCTCACTCCTACCCCTAATCCGACACTTACTCCTAACCCTACTCCCACTCCTCTATCCTATCCCCTTTCCTACTTTCTCTCCTACTCCTAACACCTCCCGTCCCCTCCCCATCTCCTCCAATGAAACATCCCCTCACCTGTCCAGACCCCGAAGACCGCAGCATAATCCACTCTCACCACAGTCGTCAAACGGACATCTCCGTCAAACACACAAAACCTCCACATACTGCGTGTGAAAGTTATTGTGGTGCCCCCCACCCTCTTTCCCAAGTGTCAGGATATGGGGATCCGTAGGGAAGCTACACATGCACTGCGCTTCACCAGTGATAGGTCGTTTGACCGTACTGCAACTAAACGTACGCATTTGGTACGGTGCTTGCCACATCGTATCTAACTTTATATTAAATACACAACACCCAAACATAATACTTCCCAACTCTATCCGCGTATTTAACCCCACAGGCACCTCAACAAGGCTCAGCGATAGTATTAAAATGGCGTATACAGCATACCATCATACACACAAAATGTGTCCTTAGCGTGAAAAAGAGACGAACACTGGCCAAATTGTAGTTGCCACACACTATAGACCAATCCCGCCTACAATTAAACATAGATGTCCACCTTCGAGTGCTACTAAACTAAAATCTTTAACTCTCCCTCAAGGGGACCTAAATGCACACTATCCTACTATTTATTTAGACACAACAAACGAGGCAGGGAGAAATATGGTTGGTGCCTTGCGACGGTTCCTTCGCGAGCACATCGGCTCGGCCTTCCTGACGTTCCTCGGTCCACTCGGCGTGACAATTTTCAAGGAAGTAATCCTACATAAGGACCACGTATCAAGATCCCACATACACACAGCCCCGGATCCTCAGGCACAATCTGACCACATTCCCATCCTTTTTTTACTCTCCACCTCTTCAATCTTAATTTCTACACCGCTCCTATACGACTAAACTAGCACCAATTTAATAGAGGTCAGGAACAACATAGCCACAAACACACCACGCAACCACAGCCTCCAGGGAACCATGTCCTCACCACTTGACAACCACTAGAAAGCCCTCTTGGACACCATCGAAACAGCCCGTAACACGCACACACAACGAAAAAAAATAGACACTCATAAAACACTTTACCTTCTCAAAACACACGCACTCATCACTAAAAACAACAATAACTACAGCAGAGGACCACGTCAACCAAACATTGCACTCCTCTTAGCCCGCATCCTACAGTGAGTGCTGCTACTTTAGAACCGTTAGTGTGGCGAAATCATCTCCATAACGGAGGATGCTCGTTGCGCTGACCACTCCTTCTTCTGGATGTGCGTCAAGAGTATGATGGGCACAAACCCCGTCAAGTCAATAAAACTAAAATTAAACATCGCAAGCTTACAAAAACGGATGACATCCTTGTGCATTCAGGTCCCACGGGGATCAAGTACACACATAGATGACCCAAGCAACACGCAAAAGAGCATTTCCAGAAAGTCCAGGAATGGTGCCGACTCCATGCCAACGAGCTGGAACCAACAAACCCTGGTCAAAATGGAGGTGTTTGTCTACATAACCACTACAATCAACATCAAAAATAAAAAAACACTACATAAAATCCAACACCAACACGAGCCTCTGGCCGATTTTGCCTTCCAAACACAATCATACATTTTCTGCCAGAAGTCATCTATCCAACATTAACACCTCTGTAACGCCACACTAGCCTCCGGATATTTCGCAAAAATTTTCAAGGCTTCAAACATTATTCTACTGCATAAACAAATAAAAGACCCCAACCCCCAAACAATTACAGGCCTATTTCTTTCTTAGAGCACTTAGACAAAATAATAAAACGTATGGTGAATACTCGCCTCCGGAATTTCCTAAAGGACGCCAGTTAAATACCCCAGTAAACACCCTTATCGAAAACATAACCACCTACAAGTCGTCATACCGGTGTATACTCTCGGCCTATCTCCTTCTTCCTACCTCCTCTTGAGTTATTTCGGCGAATTTTCTCGTCGACTGCTGTCTATTTTATCTTAAATACAGCAATCCCTCTACTTTTCTTCTGTATTCTAATCTTGCTTGCATTCTTGCTCATTTCTTGTATTAGTTTTTGTTACTTTGAGAGGAAGCTCTGGGGGAGAGAACCTTAAGTAATAAGGAACCTTGTACTACTTGTAGTTTCTCATATAATATATATATATTATCTGCGACCGAAGGTCTTCGTACACCTCAGAAATTGTTGGCAATTAGATAGATGCAGGATCGTTGTAATATTTTCATTTGCATATTAAAATGTATATAGGAGTGAAATTAGGAGGAATTAATATCAATAAGTTATATATGACCCAACCAATCAACAAGAATTAACAAAATACAAAATTTTTCAAAACATGTAACATCAGAAACATATATCAGATAAAGGGAGGGGGCCGTTGGGGTCCATGTTTACGTCGAAAAGAGCCTTCTTTCGCCGTTGCTCCTGCGCAGCGTCGGAGAGCCCAACCGGAGATTCACCAGACTTATAACCCTGTGTAAAACAACACGTCAAGGGAGCTTACGAGCCTACCCCCATCGGGAAAGAAAGGTAGCCAAGCCAGCTGGCACACAACGAGGTCACGAATGACGAGTTAATTACTTTGCAGTCACGGCCATTCGGGCCCCGTCAACCCTCGTCCCGTTATAGGGGTTCGCCTTATCGAATCTCTCCCACCGAAAGCGTTCCACTTTTGGCCGTCTGCCCTATTGGCAGGCCTCTGCGGAAGAGAATTTAGGGCCGCCACTATTCTTGAGGTAAGACTTCAATGAAATGGATTAGGTGTAAAAAGCCTGACCCGTATATATTTGAGAGGGGGCAATCTCCCTTCTGACTTAAGAAAGTTATAGATAACCCTAAGGAAAAAGCACATAAGCGAGGCTAACCTCCTATTCAGAGGTAGAGTTCCCCAAAGCTGGTTCTAGAATGGGTAGAATGGAAGCCCCTTTCCAGGCATGATTGTAGGAGCTGAGCCCCTACAACAGTCGAAGGTGTGTATCAAGTTACCTCCTCCTTCCCGAGACCTAGATTGGACCAGGCGGCACTTGGAGGTTGCTCTCCTTTTGCCTGTAGACGATTTAAATATCACGACCACTCAATCCATGGTGAGGTAAAATAAAAAGTCCGCATATGATCAGAACCTCTCATAATGTCAACATTTACACTTAATTGGCCTATAGATGTAAGCTAAAATGCGCATTGATAACTCGACCCAACTTATTGGCTACTTTTTCCTTGCGCTTTAACCGAAAGATTGTAGCCGCCGCTGCCATATCATACATACGAGGGGCGGTCAATAAGTTTTGCGAATCGGTAGGGCAAAACAGAGGATTACGGATGGCTGTTTGTGGGGGTGTTAGGACACGTTAAGACAATTCAAAACCTGTAGTCGCACGCTCCTGCCTCGTCTATTTAAGAAGCAGTAACTGATCGCAGATCGTCAGTCACAAATTTTACAACAATGGAGAAGGTTGAGCACCGCGCAGTGATTAAATTTTTGACCAAGGAAGATAAGAATGCAAGAGAGATCCATGAACGCATGGTTGCAGTATACACGGACGCCGCCCCTTCCTATGCAACCATTCCTCGCTGGAATAGAGAGTTCCGCCATGGTCGTGAGTCCCTTGAAGAGGCAGTTCAAGACTGCACTGCGTGGACGCCGGTTTGGCGACGATGAAGATGTCCAGCTCGCCGTCCATGAGTGGATTGAACAGCAGTCGGAAGATTTCTGGTTGTCGGGAATTCGAAGCCTCAGGGACAAGTGGCACAAGTGCATTGAAGTCGAGGGTAGTTATATTGAAAAATAATAAAACACTTTTCCTCATATCTCGTTTCCTTATATCCGAATTGCAAAACTTATTGACCGCCCCTCGTATATATGTGCTCGTGACAGCGTTGATTGTTTTTATGAACGGGCTTGTAGGGATCGAACCCGTGCCTAGGTTTTAAAAAATTGATGTGTATGCATTTGAACCTGAAGTGGCATATTCCGGCCAGTGGCTCTAGGACCCTGCCCCAAAGCTTCAGTAAGATAAGAGAACGGGGATAGATGCGGTTTCGTTGGAGAGAACGAGCTAAGTAGCAATGTCTCCTTCTGTCGGATTCTTACGATCATCACCATTATTTGCAATAAAATTTGTCAAGATCACTTAAACAATGAACCAAACATAACTCCTAAACATTGTTCCAGAAAAACAAACAAAAAAAACCCTTAGAAATTGATGGTTACCGTACGATGTAAATTGAAGGATGAAAGGTTGTAAATCTGAATTTTAAGTGCAAAATGAAAGGAAACTTCATTTTTAAAGTTACCCAACATAACATGCAGTACTACACTTTAAATACTTCTTTATTAAAACAACATATTATTAAAAATGCCGAATTGGTCAACAAAGGATTATAGAAAATCTGAATTAAAAGAGGAGCAGATCTACTTTATATTAGCGCCATTTTCTACCCTATTTCCTCTAAGGCTATCCATAAAAAGTACTGGCTACATCAAAATCAAAATCTGACCCTGTCAGAATGGAGTCCCAATGAATAAAATTCAGTCAGCCTCAGTTAAATAAGAAATCTACTTCCACAGTGCTATACATTTCTAAGTTTTAAAAAAATATACTGTCTTATTTAAGTACGAGGGGCGGTCAATAATTTTTACGAATCGGTAGGGCAAAACAGAGGAAGGGGCATGGCTGTTTGTGGGGGTGTTAGGACAAGTTATGACAAGTCAGGACCTGCAGCCGCACGCTCCTGCCTCGTCTATTTAAGAAGAAGTAGCTTATCGCAGATCGTCAGTTACAAATTTTTCAACAATGGAGAAGGTTGAGCACCGCGCAGTGATCAAATTTTTGACCAAGGAAGGCAAGAATGCAAAAGAGATCCATGAACGCATGATTGCAGTGTACACGGACGCCGTCCCTTCCTATGCAACCATTGCTCGCTGGAATAGGGAGTTTCGCCATGGTCGTGAGTCCCTTGAAGATGACCCCCGTCCAGGACGCCCGTCAGACGTGACCAACGAGGACAATGTGGCCCGTGTGGAGAGGATGATCCTCGAAAATCGACGGGTGAAGGTCGAAGAAATCGAGCGAGAAGTTGGAATATCACATGGAAGTGTTATTAACATCATCCACGATAATTTGGCCATGACCAAGGTCTCTGCCGGTTGGGTCCCTAGAAACCTCACGCCCCATGATCGACTTTAATGTCGTCAAAGTCCAACAGCCCAGAGTTGCACAAGTTGCCCTGCGCGAGTGCGGATTCGAGGAGTTCAACCACACCCCCTACAGTCCAGATCTGGCCCCTAGCGACTACTTTTTATTCCGCCAGCTCAAGGTTGCACTGCGTGGACGCTGGTTTGGGGACTATGAAGATGTCCAACTCACCGTCCAGGAGTGGATTGAACAGCAGTCGGGAGATTTCTGGTTGTCGGGAATTCGAAGCCTCAGGGACAAGTGGCGCAAGTGCATTGAAGTCGAGGGTAATTATATTGAAAAATCATAAAACACTTTTCCTCATATCTCGTTTCCTTATATCCGAATTGCAAATCTTATTGACCGACCCTCGTATTTGGGAGTAATTAAGTAACTCTAAAACAACCAACTAGCTAACACTATATTTTTTCTCTACCGATTGCATTGAATAAAAAAACAACTATCACTAAACCAAAGCTTTCCTAATAACAATTTTTTCTGTATTTATTTCGTTTACGTTCTCTTATACCTCTACCCCCATTAATTTTATTTTAATATATTTATTGCATTTTAATTTATCCTCAATATTAATTTTATAGTGTTTTTGTTTTAGCATCTTTTGTATTTGAATTGTACTTTTTAGTTCGTGTCATTGTTCCTTTTTTAAAAACAATTATATATATAATTTTTTACGACCTGACCTTGTGTTATGCTTGTATGCACTTTTCTTATATTCTCTATCCAGTGTCAGTTGAAAAAGGGTGTGAGATACACCGAAACTGTTCTGAATTAAATTGTCTTCAGAGAATGTGGTTTAATTCCTCATCTTTTCTTGCGATATTGCATTAATTTTGATTATATATATATATATATATATATATATATATATATATATATATATATATATATATATATATATATATTATAAGTGTTCTAGTCTAGATGATGGGTTAAAAGCCCGAACGTTGGCCAATATATGGTATATTTAGTGCTTTCTCTTCTTTTCACACAGTCACAAACATACACGCATATATATATATATATATATATATATATATATATATATATATATATGCTTTGGGGGGGTATAGTTTTTCTCTTATGCAGTTTAAGTTGAAGTTTTTTGCTTCCGTGGCATCATCAATTATTTTACAAGAATCTTTATATTTCCTTAGTTTTCTCTTGTTTTTTGTTGTTAATTTCAGGTGAAAGATATGCAAATTTCTTTCCTCAATATTTTTAAACTTCACGAGAGCTGTTTCGGTGCTCTGCACCATTTTTGAGCCACTACTGACAATTAACTGTTAAAGGCGGATAATTTAAAGTATTTACCTTCACTTAGTAAATTTTTAAAAATAATTAGATATATAAAGGCACAAATACGTATATGTATGCATATGTGTATACAGAAATTAAAGGACCATAGAAAGTAAGACTATCTCGGTATCTGAGTATTTAGAATATTCCTCCCGTTGTTTCGTGGTCTGAGGGAACGTATTAGCACTGATACTTGAACTTAGTTCAAGGGGCTCGAGTCCGTAGAAGCGCAAGGGTCATTGCTTGTCTGGGGAGGAGGTATTGAGCTATTTCTTCGTTTTCGTTTTGCTCTGAACGATGGAAGTATATTATCGACTTCTTGCTAGATGTTCAGGGTTGATTTCTGAAGGAAGATTGTAAGGGAAACGGACGCCAAGAAGAATACCCCCTTCATTTGTTTCATGAATTCCTTCTCTCTCTCTGTTTCCTAAGTATAACTCTACGTGGAGTAATCTCTGAACCCTAAGAGAGGAAAAAAATAATAAATAATTTTAATATCCTTCAGCCGCCTCACATCTACAGTTAGTTCAATTGGGAGTGCTTAAAGCTTTTACCTTGCCCAGGAAGCGCAATCTCCGTAGTCGGGAAACTGCTAGCCGAAAGTTTCCCGCCCACATCCTAAAGGCCATTAAGACTTGGGTCAGGCGACAAACGCTAATCTCTCTGGCGGCCGGAAGTGGTCAGACAGTCGTCTGAGTCTGCCAACGAGGAGAATCCCCCCCAAAATGGCCCTTATATAAATACGCTGGGTTTTCGAATATCGAGAGATTGAGTTTAAGAACCTGTTGCATTCGATACATCTCTCTTGTAAAGGCTTACTCAGTTCCGGGCAAGCCTCGAATCGTTTCGTCCCCTAAGGATTGGCCGGTATTCCTCTCGTCTCATCTGGAACCTCCCCTCAAGGATCTGCAGTTTTCCGTGTGAAACTTTGCGTGGAGCTGCGTCAGAGTCTCGAATTTTGGAGGTTGCTCTTCTCTGAATCAGAGGTGTGATCATCCGTGTTCAAGGAGGATCGTGAACTCGTCTTCTTCCCCTCTCCCCTCTTCATCTTCGTTACTGTCAGAATATTCGGCCGAGAGTCACGTCCATTGTCCATCTCCATTTCCCCGCGCCGACTCGCTAAAGGATTTCCCTTCCTCGATGTGACCCCTTTCAGGTAAAACAACCCTTGAGTTTATCTCTTGTTAATCGACCCACTTTCCGACATATAAATATTCCCTCTGTATAACTGATTTAGAGTATGCCATTTAAAAGCTGATTAACAAGTAATTAACCTTACCTGATTGCCAATTAATCTATATTCTCTCAGAATTGTCCTTATTTACATTCCCTATAATTTCCGTATGTATATATATATATATATATATATATATATATATATATATATATATATATATATATATATATATATATATCGTACGTATAGGTTGGTTACGTACTTCAAAACTCCGTGATTAAGTTTTCTCACTAAGAGGGTTATATTTGATTATGATTATTATTATTACGTTATTTTTTTTATCTTTGAGGGTTGGTTTCTAGTGCCTTGCTCAGCGTTTCGAGGATTGAATTAAATGCTTTTAAGAAAATAGACTTTAATTCCAACATAAACCAAAATTGAAATTTAACCATCAAACTACACAGTAATGAATTAAACAAATTTAAGTGAGGCTTACTAAATTACACAATTAAATATACAGTAATGGTTGACCCAGAGCTCACTTTAATATTGAACGCAAATTGAGCTTCAACGAAAGAGATAATGGGATTTAAATACCTTTCAAGATTCCCACGAGAATCGGGTTTGAGACTGACTTGACCTCAAATTTTATGTCGCCTCAAGAATGTTGTTTTCGGGCAGGCACGTGGGTTGCCGTTCCAGATGTAGTCTGAAGGGTAACGCTTTAAAGCCGCAGAGGAATTCGGCGCGTGTGGAGGATGGCGTTAAGCGCGTTGTATTGATGAGATGATTTCACCAACGGGACGGGAAAAGTATGATTCTTCCACTCCTCGGGTTAAACTAGGAATAATTCACACTGACGAGCAATGAGCAAACGAGCGAATCCTTTGACGAAGCGGAGTGCTTGAGGGAGTTCACTTTGGGGTATTCCTCAATGGCGAGGACGATCTCTGAGTTTCGGATTATACCAGGATAAGGGCTTCTCTGACGAGAGATAGTTAAACTTGTTTCTCAAATCAAGTTAACTTAAAATTCAGTGTGACCACCAGGAACTGGCTCGAGGATGAGCTTCTTTAAGTCCCTCTCGTTGGTTTGTTGGGCACTTTGCCGGACTTTGTTGTCTCGACGACTTTCACGATCTACCACGTTCTTCTGCAGTTATTCGATTACATACTTCGCCATCCCACTGGGGTTAGGGGAAGTAAGGGGAGAGGGAGAGGACGACGGAATTAAGTCTCGTCCTATAACGGTTTTTCTCAGAGTGCCTTGCCCCTAGCCCTAGCTGCACCTTCTGTCATTTGGTTGTCGCTCCTCTAATTTCGCTTATGAAGTGAAATTAAATATCCAGTTAGGGGTAATCTTGCTGTTTTAACCAACGTTAGGCTCACCGGGGCTGACATGTGATGATTAGAGCATTATGTGATTTTGGGCGTCCTCTCTGGTTCTCCTAGAGGCGAGGGGAGAGAGGGAGATGTGTTAAGTGGTTGTGGTTAAGGAACAGGGCCTCAGTTGTGAGGACGGGATATAGATTCCTCTACATTAACTAGTGGCTTATTGAAATTATATTTATGGTTTTCACTCTTTAAATATATCCTTGAACTGCAACTTGGTAAACTCATTAAACGCTATCGGCCCCTGTAGTAAATCGCAATCTTATAACTCGTAAGCAATGGCTTACTCTTACGAAGTGAACGTACTTGTACGTAGCGAAGGACGCGTACGTACATAGAAGATATATGTATATAACTGTATATATATATATATATATATATATATATATATATATATATATATATACATATATATATATATATATATTCTCGTGGCTTTTCTCTCTTTCCTTCCAACCAATAGATACATATATGTATATATATAAATGTATTGTCTAGGGAGGTGACCTATTCCTTGACAGAGATGTTTACAGCCTCGGAAATTAGAAGACGGCCGTAATTCCTCTCAGGAATTATCTCTTTGTTTTCCATCAATTTTTCTATGGTAGGGATTCTGTCACGGGTAACCACAAAGTGCTGAGGAATGGCTCCATGGTACAAGTGCACACACTTTTGTGATATATCCTTCATCCATTCACTAATCACAATTACTTTGCAAGACATGATAGAAGCAATGCCTGTGAACATAACTAGATCTCCATGGGAGCTTCAGCAAAGAATATACTGCGTCAAACATTACTACCAGACAGTCTCGTTTAAGAAAGTGCAGGACACTTTCGTGCATCATTTCGAATGTGAAAAAGCTCCTTCTAAGAGCAGAATTCAGCACTGTGTAGACCACTTTGAGAACTATGGGACAGTGGAAAACCTCAATGCAGCCAGTGACAACCGTGCAAGCTATTCAGGGCGCCTCAAGAAGCGTACAGCTGAGCTAGTCGAGAGCGTGAGAGAGTCAGTTTAGCAGAGTCCAAAAGGCTCTGTGCGCAAGCAAAGTCAGTCCCCGTGAGACTTGCAGGAGAGTGCTATTAATGGATGGAAAGGCCTACCCATACATAATACAGACAACCAGACCCTTATGGCCTCAGACAAGGAGCAAAGAAAGGCTATGGCAGTCAAAATACTGGAGAAGATTCAGGAGACCCCAACTTTCCTTAAACTCCTTTGGACCTTAGATGAAGCTCACTTCCATTTTGAAGGAAAGGTAAACTCGAAGATAAATGTCTTCTGGGGGACCTCCAGACTAAACGAGGTATCCACTAAGCTCTTACACTTTCCTAAGTGCACGTTATGGACTGCGATCTTAGCTAGAGACATCATCAGACCTTTCTTCTTCGAGGAATCTGACGCGACAGTGACAGTCAACAAGGAGCGGTATGTTAAGGTCCTTAAAACCTTCAAGAAGGAGCTGTAGACCCTGTTCCCGTCTCTCAGGGGGAAGTTCTGGTTCCAGCAAGATGGAGCAAGCTCTCACACCTCATACCTTTTCCGAGATTAGCTGAAAGAGATCTTTGGTGGCTGTTTGATCAGTCTTAAGACTGATTTTGAGTGGGCACCTCACAGCCCAGAACTTAGCCCCCCAGATTGCTTTCTCTACGGCTACTTTAAGGACAGAATGCACGCAGGGATACCCAGGACAATCACGGAACTCAAGGAAGCCATCAGGGAGGAGATCAGAGCCATTAGTGGGTCGGTTTGTAAGGACGTCATGAACAACTTTGTGCTGCGCCTCAAGAAATGCACAGAGCTAAATTGATGTCATCTCGAACACGTGCTCTAAAATAAAGAAGAAAAGTCCAAAGACTCTCATGTTTTGATATGATGTTTTTAAACACAATAAACTAGTTATCACCAAAGTTTCATTCAATCCCTGGATAAATTTATATAATGAGGCCAATCGAAAGTTGCCCGTTTTGGGGTGGTCACACTATTTGTGCGCCATTAGACGCCTCCTTAGTGCGGTAGTGGTATGTCCGATATACTCGGGTAATATGACATTTGCACATCTCCTCTAGCACGAAAATTTATAGACAATATTGATGCCACGAAATCATTAAACTATATGAATATATATTTTTTTCCCTATGTTCCCGTGCTTCTTCCGTTCTATTTTTTTGTGCACGTTTATATGAATACATGTACTATTCGGTGCTGTTCTTTAATATCCGTTTATTAACGTTTAGAACACTTACAAAGTTACGCCCCAATTCAAAACTGATCATATTTTAATTGTAATTTAGTAATGCAGTGCTTTTCTATTTTATAGTATTGAATTAGTGATGGCGTCGCAAGAGACTGTGCCCGCATCAAGCCAAAGAGACTCAGTGGAGTCATTGACTCTGAGCTCACTGAGGCTGAGCCTCAGTCACCCTGGCTATTCCTTGGCAAGTGGGTGAAGTACAAGAAGATGGTTGGCGACAGCTCCATCTTCCAGTGCTTTCCTGCTTCCCAAGATCACTGAGAGGAAGGTGAACAAGGGCACCAAGGCCAACCTGAAGAGCCACCTTAACAGTATTCATCCTGACAAGGCAAAAAAAGTTGTTGATGCTTGCAAGGCCAACGTTGGGACTGGCGGCCGCAGCAAGAACCTGTCCAGTCAGTCAGACGACGGCGGGTCAAGAAGCAGCGGCAGATATCCATCGCCGAGACCTTTGGCATCATGGCCCAGGGCAGCGCCGTCCTGCAGTCCACCGTCGACAAGTCAATTGTCAGGTTTGGTTTATGGTGGACTACATACTGCTGCTGCAGATTGTGGACGGTCAGAGCTTTAGAGACATGTTCCACACCCTCAACTCTAAGAAAGAGGTACCCTCCAGGAGGACGCGTGGGAGGAGGATCCTCAAAACCTATGAGGAGATGAAGGAGAGCCTCACCACGTAAGAAACTAGGAAACAGTATTCAAATATTTTTACTATGGTATTATAAAATAACGCTATATATAGTCAATAATCAATATTATATTATATATTGTATTGAAAAATAACTCCAATACATAATGCTTAATGAAGTCAATTACCGTTATGCTTACTAGCAAACTGGATCAAGTCAAGAGGTTGGGCACTACAGCTGACTGCTGGTCAGCTAACAATAAGGGGTACCTGGGTATGACTGTGAACTGGCTGGACCCAAATACCATAGACAGGAAAATGGCTATCCTGGCTTGCGAGAAGATCATGGGGAGCCACACCCATGATGTACTCGTCCAGGTCATGGAGAATATCTACAGCCAGTTTAGGATAGAGGACAAAGTCACCATGTAAGTTATTATATTGTAAGTTTAATGAAGTAGCGATAGCCGATAGAATAAAATTATCGTCTATAACTAAATATTAGTAAATAATAATACATTTTAAAACAATTATTTTTCTTTCATTTGTTTCAGGACAACCACAGACAATTCTGCCAATTTTCAAAAAGCATTTATCCAATTTGTCTCTGATCTGGATGACCACGAGGAAGAGAAGGCTCGCGCTCCTGAACTTAAGGCTGAGGCTGAGCCTGCCGACGCCCACCTAAAGGAGCTCATCGCTGACTCTCCAGAGGGCCAAGGGAGCCTAGAGCTAGAGGTGTGTAGAATACACTGAATAGTACTCTGTACAATGTAAAGGGTACTTCAAAGAATGGTTTAAAACTTTTAAAATGATGCATTTATGACAATTTAAATATGTTTTTTTTTCAGTTCATCGTGTTTGATGACATGGAGAAGGGCAGCGAGGACGGCATCATCAAGCTGGCCATAAATTGTTTAAATAAAAAATAAAAAAGTATAAATATTTCAGCAATAATGCAAATAATGAAGTAATACCAAACTATTAAATCAGGAACAAGTACAGTGTTTGCGGATAGACTATACAAGGTGATGAACAGGCGGCTCACTGTTCCTACCAAAACAAGGTGGAACAGCCTTTATGAAAGCCTAATGGTCCTCAAAAAAGTGCTGAAGGAGAAGAAAGACCAGCTGCACAGGTGCATGAACCAGCAGAGGAATCTGACAGTGTTTGTCCAGAAAGACATTAAATTCATGTCAGAAAATGCTAAGGTTAATAAACTAAATAAAAGTTTGTCGTTATCGCGATACTTTATTGCTTTTTACTTTTTAGCTTATGCTTCTATTTTAAAACTAGTCAATTAAATAATAAATACTATTGGTCTATTTCAATTAACAGGTGATGGCACCTGTAGCCAACGCACTGGACCACATCCAGGGGGAGAAGCAATGCTACCTGTGCTGCCTGATCCCCACCCTCATTGTGACCAAAAAGAAGCTGGTCAACTTCATGACCAGCGGCAACATCCGGTTCTGAAAGCCATTGGTCAACACCTTCCTCACCGCAATGGAGAGGAGGTTCGCCACCACCTTTAGGATGAGGAGTGTCTTCTGGCCCCTTTCTTCTAACCTAAATTTCGCATCAAGTGGATTGGGGCTTTTGATGAAAGAATGGTCAAGAGGTCAGAGGTCAAGTCCCTGATGGAGAGGAAGGTGTTTGATATCTTGTGGCGTGCTGACTTGGAGACTGCCAGCAGCAGCAGCAGCGATAACATGGATACAGAGGACTACTACGCCAGCATTTGTGATGAGGAGGATGACACTGGGGGTCATCACAGGTCAACCAAGTCCAAGGATGCTCAAATTGTGAATGTTTGGCTGCAGGCCAAAGGGACAGAGAGTCTGGCAGACCCAGTCTTCAATAGTGAGAAGGTCCTCATTGACCTCTTCTTGAAGTACAACACGGCGATGCCATTCAGCGCCGAGGTAGAGCGCTTGTTCTCCCTTGGCAAGGACATCATCAGGGCTAAGAGGAGCTCCCTGTCTGATGAAAACTTCAACATGCTCATGTTTACGAAGGAGAACATGCTGCAGAACCTGGTATAGACTGTGTCTGTGCAAATTTAGTTATTTTACTTAAAACAGTACTTTTAATTAGTGAAAAGATAGGATAAACATTGAATTGAAGTTTTCTAAGATAAAGATAAAAATAAAGATTTGGATCTATCTATTCTTTTATTTAAAATATCAATATCTTTATCGCTAGTATCGGAATTTTGGATTTATCGATTTATCGGTTATCGTGATACATTTTTTCGTTATCACGCCCACCACTGTATATATATATATATATATATATATATATATATATATATATATATATATTTATATATATATTTATATATATATATATATATATTCTCAGGAAATTAGAAAGAGAGAGGACGAGCGTGTGTGATCGAGTCACGAGAAAGGGATGATTTCGAGCGAAGTAGCCTTGCTTCCAGACCAACGGCAAACTTCCAGAGCGATAACACGCCAGAGCCCCGTCCCGTTAATGGTGTTACATCCTTCACCGCTGATTCTTGCCATCGAGGCTGTGGGACCGAACCGCTAACGCTTCCGTCAGAAAACATTGCAACTTCCGGTGTAGTAATATATATTCTCCATCCCGAGAATAATCGAGGAAGTATTCTTTGAGCTTTCGGGTCGCGAGCTGTCCTCATGTTGCTTCTAAGTAAGCAAGCCCACGCAATACAAAAGGTATTCACGCGGCATCATAAGAGTTCTTTGGAATTATTCATTGACGATGCACAATCCTCGAGCGACAATCCTCGGTGCTATTCGGTCTCGCAGCAGGAATCCATATTCGGAACGACGAAGACTACGTTGGAATATATGCGCTTAAACCTCTTCCTCGAAGAAATATCTTCCTCCGAGTACCCATAATCGCGGGACTTATATTTTCCTTCATCGTCGAAGAGGCATGACGCTCTCCGACAAAGTGACTCACCTCGTGGTTTCCTCCCGGTCCCTCTCGGGTAATTATTGAAGTAATTATTGAGTTTCCTACGGCTAAAACTCAACTCGAAGTCACCTTCCGCTTTCTCTCGGGTAATTAGTGTAATTATTTAGCCTAGTGCGGCTGAGACGAGTCCATTTAGTAGCGGTAACTAAATTGCTTTTATATTATTCTGTAAATATCTATTGTTGTTTGTATAAGATTAAAAGATTATTTTTGTTCTGTTTAAATCCTCCAACCACCAAAGCCTAATTAAATCGTAGCAATACCGGCCAACAAATAATCCATTCTCGCCATTCAAATCCCCATTGCACTCACTGAAATCTTGTCCCCGAAATTGGGGCTGTCGTCTTCCCTCCCCTGCATCATTGAGGGGGGAAGCCAAAAAGAGTTCAGGTTCAGACTACCTGAATTCTACGACATATATATTCACCATGATTTCTTCTTCAAGCCCTGAGTTTAGTCTTAATTAAGAAGGACTTTTTAACTTCAATGTTTCGGGTTATTATAAAACCCATCTTCAGGAGTTATAAACAAATTCGAAATATGTAATCTAAAATTAAAATCTATATTACGGCACAAGTTCAATAGTATTATGCTATAAATCTGAGAAAACGCCACAAACGGCGGTAAGATACTAAAAAAAATATTATTTTAATGAAAAATACAAACGAAAGACTAGTGACGTGAGTACAGCAGAAAATATTTGCAAAGCAATTATATTTAGCAAGCGTTAAAAAAAATAAAGGTGACAGTATGAAAATTATCAATTGAAATAGGAAGGAAAAGGGAGAACTGGAAACATATGCAATATAATAAAATTGAATATTACCTTGCAAGGTCGGATCACAATGACGATTGAAAACGGGACGGAACTTTAAATTAAATACAGCTTGGTTGGTTGTTAGGTTATAAGCAATGGAAAGGATGACGTATCTTTTTTCTTTAATTCGGGTGGTTGTATTTAATACAGAGAGATTCTTTAATGCGAAGAGTTGATATAGATTTAGTCAATTTTAGGAGAGAAAAATCATTTAAGGACACATCTGTTTTACACTCTATTGCACGTCTCCTGATAGAAGAATACTCTTTAATACTTAATGTTATACTAGTTCTATAGATAAAGCCCATGTAAGAAGAGAATCGCGCGTAGGGTGAACGTACTGTGTTTGCTATAGAGGTCCACTTTTTACAGCTGCGAGAAGTAAATCTATATAGAATCCACGACCTCATAAGCGTGGGAATACTATCCTTCACTCTAAAAAATGTCAATATTCTTGTAACTGATGAATATAAGTTTTAAAATGATTTCACAATAAAGATTCCTTAAAATAGCAGATAAACGTTTTCGGAGCAGGTCATTAGAAGTGCTGATGTCTGGCAGCATGACGAACCTTATTTCCTTGGGAACATTAAAAGAAGGGAGGGGTTATTCAAAGGTTTTAACTTGTCGTCCTTAGTGGAAAACTGTATTAGAAAATTTCTATTCAGGCTCTATAACCCCCTCTCTTTCTTATAATGTTCCTAAGGAAATTTGGTTCGTCATTTTGCCAAATATCAAAGGCAAGAATAATCCAAACAAAGAACGGATGAGGGGTGAGTGTAATGAGCCACAGAGATCGAGAAGTGAGAGATGACAATGGAGGCGGGGGAGAGACTTCAAGGAGAGGATAGCAAGAATTACAGATCAAAGGCGAGACACATCTGCGAGGTGTTTTTATACTTGTTATTGGGCTTATTTATTTGTTGTGGTAGAGAGGGGGAGTGCAGGTATGACAACATGAAATTTCTGAAGCTGATGCATGAAGTGTAGATTAGTGTTGGCTGTTGATATTCGTTCGCTGTTGAGTATGTTCTCAGCTTCTACTCAGCGTACAATTCGTGGTGTACTTCTCTGTAAGTCGGGTTTCTTCCTAGCTTGTATATTTTTCGTGTTATATGTCTGTACATAAATACGTTTATTGGTAAAGAGCTTATGTTTTTGTGTAGTGTCGTCATGTCTATATCTATATATAAATGGAAGAAAGCTACATGAGGGATTCAGCACAGTTTTAATTTTTTTTTATCTCCTCTGTTACGTGAGACTTGCGGCTTTGAGTATGATATGTGCGTATGTGATTAATGGTCTTACTCGTCCTTTATATACGTGTAGCTGCATTTTGCAGCTGGCAAGGTAATATCGTCCTAGCTTTTTGTTAATGTGTTTAGCTATTCTTTGTCTAGTTGCACGTTAAGGTGTAGGTATTTGTCGCAAATGGTACCTAGTCTTTCGGTGTTAGGGGAGTATGGGAGTCTTGCTGGGGCTTTGTAGTTGTGGTCTAGCTTCTGTGTACATATGCTTAACTTGTCTATTTAGTGATCTCGCGAGCCGTTGAGTGTCGTTTGTGTCTTATGATGATTCGGGGCTATGAGCCACTTGTCTTCGTATTCTGCCCTGTCATGCAGTGTTAGATTTGTATGACGCGCGAGCTATTGGGTTTCATGCTGGAAACGAAAATGGTCTCATCGTCAGGGTAGGACAGTGTGCGGGTGTGTCTTGGGTATTCTGGAAGCCGTAGGATGCTGCTCGTGTACATGATAAATAGTGTTAATGCCAGCACTCTACCTTGTGGACGAGGCGCGTGTTGTAAATCGTTGTGATATTTGTAAACGCATTTTATGTGGAATGTCCTATCGGCAAGGTACTGTTAGTAAAACATTCTCGTGCACATTTTTGCTGATAGAGAGTGTTTTCTGTTTAGTCTGTCATTATTTCTGTATTCTGTCGTGAACGATGATTAAAACCACTTGAGTGGACTAGCCTGACCTAAAGCCATATTGGCATGGGGAGAACCATTCTCTGTCCTTCAAGAATTAAGGGAGAGGTATGTAACTGCTTGCGTCTCTGGGTTTTTTTGTTACATTAATATTATTATTGGGGCTGGGCATGGTTTGCGATAATCGCAGTCGAATATTGGCAACTACCATGTCATTCCCTCCCATCCTCACTTTTTTGGGGTGTCAAGAAGGGATGGAACTCAGCAGTTTGCGTTCGGTAAACTAGACCGGGATTGAAGCAAGAAGGGATGAGGTATTTGATAAAGTCCCACTAGGATACGTCCGGAACGATCCGTATTAAGACTCGCATAAAACCGATAAATTTAAAAAGCAAGTTTAACCGAAGGTTGTCCTCAAAACCGGTTTTAAACCGGTTTACTCAGAGTTGAAAAACTAATTAAAACTTACACTGATATATATTTAATTTCATGAAAAATGTTCAAATTGGAACCAAATTCTTTAAACAAAACATTGTTCTCATTTAGAGAAAATAAAATAAAAACTGAAAATAAGAAAACCAAGTAAACCAGCATGAGAAATATGTTTATGGGTCGCATTTCTTCTGGAAATTATCCTTTAACATTACAATACATTGAGAGTTTTTTGTGTTGAAGAGTCCTGCGATCGAAAAGGCTACGAGATTTGACGCCAATCGCATTAATTGTAAGCAATCCCCTGTTGATTTGCTAAAGTTCTACGGTCCTATTTAGAGTTACTTTTAAATATTTGAATTCCTCTGTGATTTCTATCTTACTGTTATATTTCTTTGATTCTTCATTTGATTTCTTCATTGTTCTAGCTTACTCATGCATGACTGTAACGCTATCATCAGAAATAGACTAGTTAAAACTTTCTTCAAAGGTGACATTTCCTCTAGTTTCAGTCTCTTCATTTATCTCTGCTAGGACTCCCCGTTCATGTTGTTCTGGAAATAATCTTTTATAAATTTATTTAGCATAGATCTTAAAACTTGTTTGGCAGGAAAACTAAAGTTAATGAGCTTGACTATTTATTCCTAAACTTCCCTGGGTTGTAAAGTTACTCACCACAGTTACGCAATTCGTTATTGAAGCAATCGGTTGTAAAATGATTTCATGAAGTTTTAAAGCAAAAGGGTTTCTACTTACCAAAGAGAAATTGTAATAAATATTCTGCTTTAAATAAGTCTACATTTTCGCAGGATATAGCTCACAAAATCATTTCTTGCAGTTGGAGGCTCCTCCTAAGGTGAAAATGAGCGCGGAAGTGCCCATGCACTTTCGCGCAGGGGCCTCCCTGCAAGGCCCTCATCAGTCTGCACTGGTCGCCCAAGACTTATAAGGAGAGTTGGGATCCCCCCCCTTCCTGCTGCTCCCTTAACGGCCAGGATATTCATCTTGGAGAAAGATCTGGCCGAGGTTGGTCCTTTCTGCCTTGAAGCTACTTCCGGGCAAGGATAGAAGCGGGTTTACTCATTGCCCTCCTCAACAAAGAAGAAAAAAAACAAGAATAAATCAAAGAGGACAAGTGATGTTTCGGTTCTGAGCTGCTCATGGGCGGGAAGTCCCAGAGAAAAACCAATGTAGCAAGTGCGCTGAGAGAAAGTTTGCTTACGTCTGGGACTTGCATTCACCAACTAGTTGGGGGTTTCGAGCTCGCTGTCTTCATGCTCCTTTGATTTATCGTCTCCACAGTTCGCAGCCTGTTTGCCAAAGTCCACATGCTCCATCAGATGAAAGCTTTAATATTTTCGCTAACAGAGAGCCGAAAGTGACCCGCTTCTTTGATGGGAGCATTCTGACGAATGCGTCATACCCTACCGAGGCGGCCATAATTAGAGCCTTCCGGACACTCAATGGCTCGCCGGTGAGTGCGACGCCGCACTCTACCATGAACTTTGTAAAAGGAGTGGGTTATGCCAGCGAACTCATTTACTACTCCTTAGCAGAGAGACTTGAAGATCTGGCTGCCTAGGGAGTGGTTAAGTTAGAAAGTGTAATGAAAAAACAGGGAGAGGCATCGACACCCACCCCTGTCATCTTTGTCGCGTTCTATCATGATTGGCTTCCTGAGTTGATGTGTGACGGTTTATCTCGTCACCATTCACGGCCGCACCCCGATCTGACTTGTTCTTTAAAGGGGTTGGTCTGGAAGTAGTAAAAGCGCACGGTTACCTTGGTGATGATTTCGACCGACGTCTTACCTGTGAGGCTCATATTCGCAGCCTTAGGGTCTCTTGTAAACGCGCCATGGATATTCTTCTGTGACATTCAGCATCTGGGATTCTGATAGCGCTACTACCTTGCTTTTCTCTCGATCCCTTGTTCGTTCGAAACTTGAGTACGGATGGGAAATTTATGCATTCGCATTCAAACGTGTACTTATTCACCACACCTGTCTCCGCCTGAGACCAGTAACTTCCACACGTCTCGCATTGAGAGTCTACTTGTATATGCTGCGGAGATGCCACTCTCACTGCATCTGCGGCCGATCTCGACCATGCCTATGCCACCAAGAAAAGTCGGTCATACCCTAAAGCCATTGTGTTTCGGGCTAGGAAGCACAACACCATATTGTGGTATATTTTACTATTTTACTACTGATAATCACATTTTTATATGGTATGCTGTTCTTTTTTTATTATTAATAAAGCACTATCAGAGTATATATATGTATATGTGTTTTTTCATATACTTATGGGAGCATTAAAATTGCTAAAAATTAATTTGGAAAGGTTGACAGTTTGAATAAAACACCATATGAAAAGGTTGAGAACCACTGCCACGTGAGGAAGAGCACTTTAATGGGCAATGGGTGTTGAAAACAATTTCGGCAAGCGAGATTTTCTAGTAAAGGTGCCGGGAAGTCTGAAAAGCAAGGCAAGGGTGCCACGAGCATCAAAGTGTTGAGAACCACTGATATAAAACCTCAAAACTCGACCTCAAAATTTGACCTCAAACTTGAGATGAAAACTGCTGATCCGCTCTTTCTATTATTTCCACCAAATATTTGGATCAAGAGGAGCAAAACAAATTCCCATTACAGAGTAACTCGCTGCCTTCTTCCATTTCTTTCCTCCAAAAACTCCGTTCAAACTATTATTTGTTTAAGACTTAAGAAACGCCTCAGAAAACTTACTGCCATTATTATCCTTACATTTCAGGCTTCCTACAACTATGGTTTTCTTTTATTGCCATTTGCATTCAAGTTTGTACTCTTGAATATAATATCATTTTGTTACAAATTTGCTGTTAAAAATTTCTAATCTTCTCTTTACTTTTCAAGAATATTTGCTTTATAAGTTTTAGTATTGCTTCATGATCCGTAAGCCTTTCATTTTTCGTGTTCTCTCTACATATTTATTTGCTGTTCTTTTTATTTTTAACGCTCATCTTCATCGTATTCTTTTTCCAGGGGATTAAATTCACATCAGTTTCCTTTTACCTGATTTAATATATTGTCTTTCGATGTTTCAGAAACGTACCGAGAAAATTAAATTCAATTGCATCACTGTTCTTGTTAACGTTCCTGGCATAGTCTGCCTTAATCACTTAACTTCCTTTACACTCTGGCCATGCCAAGTACCACCCTATAGAAAACTCGGATCCCATTCCATACTAAGTGAAGTATGAATGATAATAAAATTAACACGAGCGACTTTGCACGATTGATTGCAAGAAATTAAAACAGTGATTGAGGGCAAAACAAGAATTGGATCCATATATTTTTTATTTCATAAGTTCCTGTAAATGTCCAAAAAGCTCTGGCAAGTGTTTTTACGCCAAAAACTTAAACTGATACGGATTAACACTGATTAAGTCTTCTTATTTTAGAGATAGGATTAATCATTTCTTCTCTCTTTTTCACTCAGGTAAGGAAGTCAATGTTTTCAAACAATAATTTGGGTTTGTTTAATTTATTAAAATAACCTTTTGCTAAAATCATTCAAAGGTAAATAATAATTTCTTATGATTAGATGAGAGGAAAAAATTAATATAATTTTTTTTTTTTTGTATAAGATGAATACACAGTGAAATTCACCGATTAAAACAATGAACATCTGTCAATAAATCGCGATTCAAGAGGTTTATCGTGTTATATTGAACAAAAAATAATAAATAGTGAATACATCTTTAAATAGGAAATAAATTTGAATACATTTTGTAACTAGGAACAGCTTGGTATTCAATATTAAAAAAAAAAATAATTGTAGGAGACAAAAAAGATAGAAACGGGTGTCTAGGATTAAGATATATTTATATCAATCTCTAAATGGGAATTTTTGAGAACAATAAACATCTAATACAAATCATTCATGATTCATTTCGTGTACCTTGCGTTGAATGGAGACACAATGAAGCCAAAATCACATATGTGTTTCCTCTTATGTAACGCATAAATGTAGCTTCAAACAAAGTTAAAGAGAGATGCAGGAAACACTGACGTTCTCAATGGAAGACAAAGCTGGACCAAGAAAAAGAACAAGCAACTAAAATTGGTTGAAACAGTGGAGAAACGGGAATAATATAAGAGTGACAAGTTTTGGTGAGGATTATTTTTATGATTTTCAATATATATATATATATATATATATATATATATATATATATATATATATATATATATATATAGATAGATAGATAGATAGATAGATAGATAGATAAGCAACATATTCTCTATAATATCCAAATAACATTTTTATAGAAGTTTCTAATCTTCTATAACAGTATATTTTAGGAATGCAATTTATTTTAACATTATTAATAATAGTTTGTGAGCAGTCAAGGTATATTTGAGGATTTTAATTGTGGTCTTTCAAAGTTTTTCATTACAGACCGAAAGAAAGGCTCGAAGGGCTGGATTTTCGAATATTTGAAGCTTTTATTCAAGTTCTTTTTAAAGGTTCAGAAAAAATAAATAGCTTAATAGAATGTTTTTGGAATTTTTAAAGATATTTACAGGTGGAAGTGGCTCATCAAAAACAGCAACCTCGTATAAAGACGGCTAATAAGATGACGACGAAGAAGAATGACAAATTGACAAGTTCAGAAAATGTGTTAAAATTAAGGCATGGGGTTTTTTGGGTTTTTTTTTCATATATAGAAGCAAACTTAGATCATAAAAAGAGCTCTGTGGATTGTTCTTTCCTTATAGCAAAACCAGGCAATGGCTTCGCCACTCCTCCCTACGGTGTGAGCTTGCACTTCACACCAAAGGTTAATTTCTTTTTTTAAAAGCAGCCATGGTTAAATTTTTATAAATTTTCTGAACTTCGCAATTATAATAATTTAAAAAGGAACTAAATTTCCCCCCTTCCAAAATATCCCGTTGCTAAAAGATAGTTATAGAAGAAGATTATAAAAATAAATTTTCAGAACTTCACCATTTATAATTCTTGGGATTTTAAAACATCCACAAATTTCGATACGTATATTTTTTTCTGAACTTTGTTAAAAAAAATCACAAGTCATAACCAAACTAAGATGAAATTCTTATTCAAATACTCAAAAATTCCCCTTCTTAAATTATAGAGTTAGTGATGATAATTCCGATAAATGTTTTTTCTTGCTTTTATACCTAGAAAAAAGGGGATAAAAAACCTAGAGCATGAGTAAATTAGTAAAAGATATGTACTGGAAACATTTTAATTTTTTTTAGACCAAAACTGCGTTGCTAGAGTCGAATAGGCGGAAGGTCACGGACCGATGGTCAGCCTGCGAAGCGCAGCTCATTCTAAAATTAGGAGTAGCGAAGCTGACCCTTTTGTTACACTATATTTTAACTCTAGCATTTTTCTAGATTCATTTTTCATCATCATAATCATCATCACTATCTCTATAATTTAAGAAGGGGATTTTAATGAGTATTTGAATAATAATTTCATCTTAGGTTGGTCATGACTTATGTTTTTTTATCAAAGTTATTTCTAATGATTCTTTTATAATATCAAAAAACAAAATGGCGAAGTTCAGAAATAAATATAAGTATGGAATCTTTGTGAATTGTTTAAAACCCAAAGAATTACAAATGGTGAAGTTCAGAAAATTAATTTTTATATATCTTCTTCTATAACTATATTTTATCAACGTGATATTTTGAAAGGGGGGAAATTTAGGTTAAAGTTCCTTTTTAAAATTATTATAATTGGCGAAGTTCAGAAAATTTATACAAATTTAACCATGGCTGCTTTTTTTATTTTAATCTTAGGTACAGAGCCATTGCCTGGTCGTTTTAAAAAAAAATGTATCTACAAATTGACGAATAAAAAAGAATTTCGAGATATAGATTTGCCATGGTCAAACATTTTGATATTTCTTTATCGATAATGATATATTACCTAATCGCTTTTTACGGTTACCGTTATGCAACAGTAGTATTACATCAATTCCTAAATATTAATTCCTTAACATAATCACCAAAACCTCTTAGCATACCAATCGCTATTTCATCTACTCCATCCGCCTTACCATATTTCACTTCAATCCCAATACTACCAAATTCTTGAGTAATTATTGTTTCTAAAGCCTATTACAACACCAATTACAACGCCAAATTTACAACCTCAAACCCAATAATATTTACATTCGCTACATCTTCCATACCCACTGATATATATATATATATATATATATATATATATATATATATATATATATATATATATATATATATATATATCATCTAATTATCCTCGTTAGCTACTTTAGATATTCTCCTTAATCTCAAATTTCTTCCCTTCCTTAAGGTTCACAAAATTATCCTTTTGTTTTTCTATCTTTCTCAATTCCTTCGATAGTTACCTTCTGTTCCCATCCGAACCTCATTTGACCTCCGTCCATTGGCTGATTTATTGCTCTAGTTAATCGCGTGTTCCAGTTTTCTTATCACCTATTTTAAGCATTCATCCCCATCGCCTTGACACGTCAATCTATAATATTAGGCTTCTTCAATTACGTTTCCCTATTGCTCTCCTGCTGCATGGCCTATCAGCACTTCGCCATTCAACATTCTACCCTCTGTTTCCAGGTCAAGCATATTCGCATCTAGCCGGGCATTACCCAATTTAATTAATTTAAATTTGTTCGTCTCTGCCACTCTCACGTACTCTTCTCTCTCTATCTCTGCTACAGCAGCATTTCTCTTTTGAGTGGCCATGCCTTTCACTTCTTCCCAACCATATATCAACCAATTTAACATTAAAGAGCAGGATTATGTGATTGAATGGTCAAATTGTCCCATACCACTAATTAATTTTATAACATATAAACCCCACAACAAAATCTTCTTTCCCAGGAAAACATCAAATACATTTTTACAGTCCATTTTTTTATTTTTTGTCCATTCCAATTTATTTATGCTCACTTCTGTGCTGAAAGAATGTGATTACCAGCCACAAGTTTGTTTCATCGCACAAACCTACAACTTTCCTTATTTACAAGTGCACCAAAAGTTCCAGTTATTCCATCGTTACCCCTCTCTTCTACCTATTCGTTCTTTCATATCTCTTACAGCCATCAACCGATAAACATTCCCAATTTATCTACCTCCCTTCCGCAGCCATTCCGGAACTTCTTCTCTTCCTTATATTGGCTCATTCCTTTTCAGGATCCACATATTAATGTTTCTCACGATATCCCCTTTCAAATCTCATTTTCATTCACATAATTCTCAAGCTGAGACCTTAATCCCCCACCCTAATGCTTCATTCTATTCCTCGTTCGAAGCCCCTACGTCGTGACCCCCTCCACCACAACTGATCTAACTCAATTCACTTCATCCAATAAACTCAATTCTTCTTAAAGGTTAACCAACATATGAATACCCCTCACATTTCACATACACACTCACTGTGCATATTAACCCGTACTTACCAGGATAACTGGTGTGAAGACCACCAGTTATACCACCACTGAATACCACCATTTCGTATTTCGCAGGAACAAAACTTTCAGGTCCGGGGCTTTCCAGATCAGCGGCCACTATCCGACTTAGTTGTCTTTTAAGAAACGTGCCTTAGAAAGGGTAAGGGTAGCCTGTATACCCCATATTGGGACAAAAGTTGCCCATTTATGTCTGAAAATTGATTAAATGCAAACATGATGAACTTGTAACACAAAACGAAGGCGGAAGAGCGAAAAATCATCCAGATATAATTTTGGCACATCCGACTCGGATTTGCAAACCTCGATTTGCCACATGTGGTTGGTTACTTGCACCGTCCTACAGTTTTCAATCTTGGTTGATGCTCCCAGACCAGATAATGAAATTCCCATAGATATGAGAAGGACAATCACTCGCAAGTCCAAGGGCATCAAGGGCCGGTCTTCATCAGAAAAGAACTACAGAAACAAAGACCCGAAAATCCGCTCAAAGCCAGTCTGCTTACCCAGACAGTATTAAATTACCACAATCTAATATAAATATATCATGTCTTTTGTATGACATGCTTTTTAACTACTTTAAGTGTAATAAAACTTTCTCAGAAGCAAGGGATAAGAACCCTCCCCCCCTTTGTGGCCCAATGAATAACCACGCGTCCCTCGCCAGAGAAATTTGGATATTGAAACATCTAACAAGGTTTCAGGGGTTCCAGAAGGATAGATGATGTGTGATATATGCGGTGAAGAAGGAAGATAAAGGAAGAAGAAAAGAAATATTTGTGATTACTTGTGTGTGTAGAGAAGTGTGTGGGTGAAGCCGCCTGCATATCACACAGCCATACCCGACACTAGGCGACTATTTCCCTACGAACAACGACAGTTTTGTGTCTACTCACGCTGTGATTAAACTCTGTAGTTAGACAGGTAATTATTTGTCATATTCAAAATTGGTAAACAAAGAGAGAAGAATCCATTGCATTTAAGCAAGGAGAGTGTATTTCACTACACTTAACGAAGTACAGAGGATTTCACAACAGCTAAAGAATGAGAGGGAACTCCAGTACAGCGAAAGAATAGGAGAAGACTTCAATACAGCTAAAGAATGAGAGAGGACTCCGCTAGTGTTAATAAAGGAGAGGACTCCATTGCAGCTAAACAAAGAGAGTAGACTCAACAAGAGTTAAACAATGAGATGACTACACTGATGCTAAACAAGTAGAGAGGAAGCCACTACAGGTAAACAAGGACTTAGATGGCCACTGAAGTTAAACGGAGAAAAGCTTGCATTGAATTTCAGCAAGGTGAATGTATTCTACTACACGTAAATAAGTAGAGATTATAACACTACAGTTAAAAAATAAGTGAGGACTCCATTGCCGTTAAACAAGGATAGAGTTGTAAACCGCAATTAAACAAAGAGACATGAATCATCGGCACTTAATCAATGAGAAGGGATTTCACTACCGTTAGGCTAAAACATATCACACAATACAATTAAGTAATGATGAGACCCCATCCTAGTTAACAAAGGAGAGATGACTCTACTATAGTTAAACAACAGCAGAAGGATACACGTACAGTTTAACAATGAAAGAGACTCCGCTACAGTTATAGAATGAGAGAGGAATCCGCTGCAGTTAAGCAGAAGAGTGGATACCACTACAATTAAACAATGAGAGAGGTCTTCATTATAGTTAAACAATCAGCCATAACTCCACTGCTGTTAAACAAGAAGAGAGGCCTCCATTGCATTTAAGCAAGGAGAGTATTACTCCACTACAGATAAACAATGAAGAGGAATCCGCTGCACCTAAGTTAGAAGAGTGGATTCCACTACAATTAAAGAATGAAAGAGGTCTTCATTATAGTTAAACAATCAGACATAACTCCACTGCTGTTAAACAAGTAGAGAAGCATCCATTGCATTTAAGCAAGGATAGTGTAGTCCACTACAGTTAAACAATGAAAGAGGAATCCGCTGCAGTTAAGCAGGAGAGTGGATTCCACTACAATTAGAGAATGAGAGAGGTCTTCATTATAGTTAAACAATCAGACATAACTCCACTGCTGATAAACAAGGAGAGAGGCCTCCATTGCATTTAAGCAAGGAGAGTATTACTCCACTACAGATAAACAATGAAGAGGAATCCGCTGCATCTAAGCTAGAAGAGTGGATTCCACTACAATTAGAGAAGGAGAGAGGTCTTCATTATAGTTAAACAATCAGACATAACTCCACTGCTGTTACTAAGTAGAGAAGCCTCCTATGCATTTAAGCAGAAATAGTGTAGTCCACTAAAGTTAAACAATGAAAGAGGAATCCGCTGCAGTTAAGCAGGAGAGTGGATTCCACTACAATTAGAGAATGAGAGAGGTCTTCATTATAGTTAAACAATCAGACATAACTCCACTGCTGTTAAACAAGGAGAGAGGCCTCCATTGCATTTAAGCAACGAGAGTATTACTCCACTACAGATAAACAATGAAGAGGAATCCGCTGCACCTAAGCTAGAAGAGTGGATTCCACTACAATTAGAGAATGAGAGAGGTCTTCATTATAGTTAAACAATCAGACATAACTCCACTGCTGGTAAACAAGGAGAGAGGCCTCCATTGCATTTAAGCAAGGAGAGTATTACTCCACTACAGATAAACAATGAAGAGAAATCCGCTGCACCTAAGCTAGAAGAGTGGATTCCACAACAAGTAGAGAATGAGAGAGGTCTTCATTATAGTTAAACAATCAGACATAACTCCGCTGCTGTTAAACAAGTAGAGAAGCCTCCATTGCATTTAAGCAAGGATAGTGTAGTCCACTACAGTTAAACAATGAAAGAGGAATCCGCTGCAGTTAAGCAGGAGAGTGGATTCCACTACAATTAGAGAATGAGAGAGGTCTCCATTATAGTTAAACAATCAGAAATAACTCCACTGCTGTTAAACAAGTAGAGAAGCCTCCATTGCATTTAAGCAAGGATAGTGTAGTCCACTACAGTTAAACAATGAAAGAGGAATCCGCTGCAGTTAAGCAGGAGAGTGGATTCCACTACAATTAGAGAATGAGAGAGGTCTTCATTATAGTTAAACAATCAGACATAACTCCACTGCTAGGAAACAAGGAGAGAGGCCTCCATTGCATTTAAGCAACGAGAGTATTACTCCACTACAGATAAACAATGAAGAGGAATCCGCTGCACCTAAGCTCGAAGAGTGGATTCCACTACAATTAGAGAATGAGAGAGGTCTTGCTTATAGTTAAACAATCAGACATAACTCCACTGCTGTTAAACAAGGAGAGAGGCCTCCATTGCATTTAAGCAACGAGAGTATAACTCCACTACAGATAAACAATGAAGAGGAATCCGCTGCACCTAAGTTAGAAGAGTGGATTCCACTACAATTAGAGAATGAGAGAGGTCTTCATTATAGTTTAACAATCAGACATAACTCCACTGCTGTTAAACAAGTAGAGAAGCCTCCATTGCATTTAAGCAAGGATAGTGTAGTCCACTACAGTTAAACAATGAAAGAGGAATTTGCTGCAGTTAAGCAGGAGAGTGGATTCCACTACAATTAGAGAATGAGAAAGGTCTTCATTATAGTTAAACAATCAGACATAACTCCACTGCTGTTACACAAGGAGAGAGGCCTCCATTGCATTTAAGCAACGAGAGTATTACTCCACTACAGATAAACAATGAAGAGGAATCTGCTGCACCTAAGTTAGAAGAGTGGATTCCACTACAATTAGAGAATGAGAGAGGTCTTCATTATAGTTAAACAATCAGACATAACTCCACTGCTGGTAAACAAGGAGAGAGGCCGCCATTGCATTTAAGCAACGAGAGTATAACTCCACTACAGATAAACAATGAAGAGGAATCCGCTGCACCTAAGTTAGAAGAGTGGATTCCACTACAATTAGAGAATGAGAGAGGTCTTCATTATAGTTAAACAATCAGACATAACTCCACTGCTGTTAAACAAGTAGAGAAGCCTCCATTGCATTTAAGCAAGGATAGTGTAGTCCACTACAGTTAAACAATGAAAGAGGAATCCGCTGCAGTTAAGCAGGAGAGCGGATTCCACTACAATTAGAGAGTGAGAGAGGTCTTCATTATAGTTAAACAATCAGACATAACTCCACTGCTGGTAAACAAGGAGAGAGGCCTCCATTGCATTTAAGCAAGGAGAGTATTACTCCACTACAGATAAACAATGAAGAGGAATCCGCTGCACCTAAGCTCGAAGAGTGGATTCCACTACAATTAGATAATGAGAGAGGTCTTCCTTATAGTTAAACAATCAGACATAACTCCACTGCTGGTAAACAAGTAGAGAAGCCTCCATTGCATTTAAGCAAGGATAGTATAGTCCACTACAGTTAAACAATGAAAGAGGAATTTGCTGCAGTTAAGCAGGAGAGTGGATTCCACTACAATTAGAGAATGAGAGAGGTCTTCATTATAGTTAAACAATCAGACATAACTACACTGCTGTTAAACAAGTAGACAAGCCTCCATTGCATTTAAGCAAGGATAGTGTAGTCCACTACAGTTAAACAATAAAAGAGGAATTTGCTGCAGTTAAGCAGGAGAGTGGATTCCACTACAATTAGAGAATGAGAGAGGTCTTCATTATAGTTAAACAATCAGACATAACTCCACTGCTGTTAAACAAGTAGAGAAGCCTCCATTGCATTTAAGCAAGGAGTGTAGTCCACTACAGTTAAACAATGAAAGAGGAATTTGCTGCAGTTAAGCAGGAGAGTGGATTCCACTACAATTAGAGAATGAGAGAGGTCTTCATTATAATTAAACAATCAGACATAACTCCACTGCTGTTAAACAAGTAGAGAAGCCTCCATTGCATTTAAGCAAGGATAGTGTAGTCCACTACAGTTAAACAATGGAAGAGGAATTTGCTGCAGTTAAGCAGGAGAGTGGATTCCACTACAATTAGAGAATGAGAGAGGTCTTCATTATAGTTAAACAATCAGACATAACTCCACTGCTGTTAAACAAGTAGAGAAGCCTCCATTGCATTTAAGCAAGGATAGTGTAGTCCACTACAGTTAAACAATGAAAGAGGAACTTGCTGCAGTTAAGCAGGAGAGTGGATTCCACTACAATTAGAGAATGAGAGAGGTCTCCATTGTAGTTAAACAATCAGAAATAACTCCACTGCTGTTAAACAAGTAGAGAAGCCTCCATTGCATTTAAGCAAGGATAGTGTAGTCCACTACAGTTAAAAAATGAAAGAGGAATCCGCTGCAGTTAAGCAGGAGAGTGGATTCCACTACAATTAGAGAATGAGAGAGGTCTTCATTATAGTTAAACAATCAGACATAACTCCACTGCTAGGAAACAAGGTGAGAGGCCTCCATTGCATTTAAGCAAGGAGAGTATTACTCCACTACAGATAAACAATGAAGAGGAATCCGCTGCACCTAAGCTAGAAGAGTGGATTCCACTACAATTAGAGAATGAGAGAGGTCTTCATTATAGTTAAACAATCAGACATAACTCCACTGCTGTTAAACAAGTAGAGAAGCCTCCATTGCATTTAAGCAAGGATAGTGTAGTCCACTACAGTTAAACAATGAAAGAGGAATTTGCTGCAGTTAAGCAGGAGAGTGGATTCCACTACAATTAGAGAATGAGAAAGGTCTTCATTATAGTTAAACAATCAGACATAACTCCACTGCTGTTACACAAGGAGAGAGGCCTCCATTGCATTTAAGCAACGAGAGTATTACTCCACTACAGATAAACAATGAAGAGGAATCCGCTGCACCTAAGCTCGAAGAGTGGATTCCACTACAATTAGAGAATGAGAGAGGTCTTGCTTATAGTTAAACAATCAGACATAACTCCTCTGCTGTTAAACAAGGAGAGAGGCCTCCATTGCATTTAAGCAACGAGAGTATAACTCCACTACAGATAAACAATGAAGAGGAATCCGCTGCACCTAAGTTAGAAGAGTGGATTCCACTACAATTAGAGAATGAGAGAGGTCTTCATTATAGTTTAACAATCAGACATAACTCCACTGCTGTTAAACAAGTAGAGAAGCCTCCATTGCATTTAAGCAAGGATAGTGTAGTCCACTACAGTTAAACAATGAAAGAGGAATTTGCTGCAGTTAAGCAGGAGAGTGGATTCCACTACAATTAGAGAATGAGAAAGGTCTTCATTATAGTTAAACAATCAGACATAACTCCACTGCTGGTAAACAAGGAGAGAGGCCGCCATTGCATTTAAGCAACGAGAGTATAACTCCACTACAGATATACAATGAAGAGGAATCCGCTGCACCTAAGTTAGAAGAGTGGATTCCACTACAATTAGAGAATGAGAGAGGTCTTCATTATAGTTAAACAATCAGACATAACTCCACTGCTGTTAAACAAGTAGAGAAGCCTCCATTGCATTTAAGCAAGGATAGTGTAGTCCACTACAGTTAAACAATGAAAGAGGAATTTGCTGCAGTTAAGCAGGAGAGTGGATTCCACTACAATTAGAGAATGAGAGAGGTCTTCATTATAGTTAAACAATCAGACATAACTCCACTGCTGTTACACAAGGAGAGAGGCCTCCATTGCATTTAAGCAACGAGAGTATTACTCCACTACAGATAAACAATGAAGAGGAATCCGCTGCACCTAAGTTAGAAGAGTGGATTCCACTACAATTAGAGAATGAGAGAGGTCTTCATTATAGTTAAACAATCAGACATAACTCCACTGCTGTTAAACAAGTAGAGAAGCCTCCATTGCATTTAAGCAAGGATAGTGTAGTCCACTACAGTTAAACAATGAAAGAGGAATCTGCTGCAGTTAAGCGGGAAAGTGGATTCCACTACAATTAGAGAATGAGAGAGGTCTTCATTATAGTTAAACAATCAGACATAACTCCACTGCTGTTAAACAAGGAGATAGGCCTCCATTGCATTTAAGCAAGGAGAGTATTACTCCACTACAGATGAACAATTAAGAGGAATCCGCTGCACTTAAGCTAGAAGAGTGGATTCCACTACAATTAGAGAATGAGAGAGGTCTTTATTATAGTTAAACAATCAGACATAACTCCACTGCTGTTAAACAAGGAGGGAGGCCTCCATTGCATTTAAGCAAGGAGAGTATTACTCCACTACAGATAAACAATGAAGAGGATTCCGCTGCACCTAAGCTAGAAGAATGGATTTCTCTACAATTAAAGAATGAGAGAGGTCTTCATTATAGTTAAACAATCAGACATAACTCCACTGCTGTTAAACAAGTAGAGAAGCCTCCATTGCATTTAAGCAAGGATAGTGTAGTCCACTACAGTTAAACAATGAAAGAGGAATCCACTGCAGTTAAGCAGGAGAGTGGATTCCACTACAATTAGAGAATGAGAGAGGTCTCCATTATAGTTAAACAATCAGAAATAACTCCACTGCTGTTAAACAAGTAGAGAAGCCTCCATTGCATTTAAGCAAGGATAGTGTAGTCCACTACAGTTAAACAATGAAAGAGGAATCCGCTGCAGTTAAGCAGGAGAGTGGATTCCACTACAATTAGAGAATGAGAGAGGTCTTCATTATAGTTAAACAATCAGACATAACTCCACTGCTGTTAAACAAGGAGAGAGGCCTCCATTGCATTTAAGCAACGAGAGTATTACTCCACTACAGATAAACAATGAAGAGGAATCCGCTGCACCTAAGCTAGAAGAGTGGATTCCACTACAATTAGAGAATGAGAGAGGTCTTCATTATAGTTAAACAATCAGACATAACTCCACTGCTGGTAAACAAGGAGAGAGGCCTCCATTGCATTTAAGCAAGGAGAGTACTACTCCACTACAGATAAACAATGAAGAGAAATCCGCTGCACCTAAGCTAGAAGAGTGGATTCCACAACAATTAGAGAATGAGAGAGGTCTTCATTATAGTTAAACAATCAGACATAACTCCACTGCTGTTAAACAAGTAGAGAAGCCTCCATTGCATTTAAGCAAGGATAGTGTAGTCCACTACAGTTAAACAATGAAAGAGGAATCCGCTGCAGTTAAGCAGGAGAGTGGATTCCACTACAATTAGAGAATGAGAGAGGTCTCCATTGTAGTTAAACAATCAGAAATAACTCCACTGCTGTTAAACAAGTAGAGAAGCCTCCATTGCATTTAAGCAAGGATAGTGTAGTCCACTACAGTTAAAAAATGAAAGAGGAATCCGCTGCAGTTAAGCAGGAGAGTGGATTCCACTACAATTAGAGAATGAGAGAGGTCTTCATTATAGTTAAACAATCAGACATAAACCTACTGCTAGGAAACAAGGTGAGAGGCCTCCATTGCATTTAAGCAAGGAGAGTATTACTCCACTACAGATAAACAATGAAGACGAATCCGCTGCACCTAAGCTAGAAGAGAGGATTCCACTACAATTAGAGAATGAGAGAGGTCTTCATTATAGTTAAACAATCAGACATAACTCCACTGCTGTTAAACAAGTAGAGAAGCCTCCATTGCATTTAAGCAAGGATAGTGTAGTCCACTACAGTTAAACAATGAAAGAGGAATTTGCTGCAGTTAAGCAGGAGAGTGGATTCCACTACAATTAGAGAATGAGAAAGGTCTTCATTATAGTTAAACAATCAGACATAACTCCACTGCTGTTACACAAGGAGAGAGGCCTCCATTGCATTTAAGCAACGAGAGTATTACTCCACTAAAGATAAACAATGAAGAGGAATCCGCTGCACCTAAGCTCGAAGAGTGGATTCCACTACAATTAGAGAATGAGAGAGGTCTTGCTTATAGTTAAACAATCAGACATAACTCCTCTGCTGTTAAACAAGGAGAGAGGCCTCCATTGCATTTAAGCAACGAGAGTATAACTCCACTACAGATAAACAATGAAGAGGAATCCGCTGCACCTAAGTTAGAAGAGTGGATTCCACTACAATTAGAGAATGAGAGAGGTCTTCATTATAGTTTAACAATCAGACATAACTCCACTGCTGTTAAACAAGTAGAGAAGCCTCCATTGCATTTAAGCAAGGATAGTGTAGTCCACTACAGTTAAACAATGAAAGAGGAATTTGCTGCAGTTAAGCAGGAGAGTGGATTCCACTACAATTAGAGAATGAGAAAGGTCTTCATTATAGTTAAACAATCAGACATAACTCCACTGCTGGTAAACAAGGAGAGAGGCCGCCATTGCATTTAAGCAACGAGAGTATAACTCCACTACAGATATACAATGAAGAGGAATCCGCTGCACCTAAGTTAGAAGAGTAGATTCCACTACAATTAGAGAATGAGAGAGGTCTTCATTATAGTTAAACAATCAGACATAACTCCACTGCTGTTAAACAAGTAGAGAAGCCTCCATTGCATTTAAGCAAGGATAGTGTAGTCCACTACAGTTAAACAATGAAAGAGGAATCCGCTGCAGTTAAGCAGGAGAGCGGATTCCACTACAATTAGAGAATGAGAGAGGTCTTCATTATAGTTAAACAATCAGACATAACTCCACTGCTGTTAAACAGGGAGAGTGGCCTCCATTGCATTTAAGCAAGGAGAGTATTACTCCACTACAGATAAACAATGAAGAGGAATCCGCTGCACCTAAGCTCGAAGAGTGGATTCCACTACAATTAGATAATGAGAGAGGTCTTCATTATAGTTAAACAATCAGACATAACTCCACTGCTGTTAAACAAGTAGAGAAGCCTCCATTGCATTTAAGCAAGGATAGTGTAGCCCACTACAGTTAAACAATGAAAGAGGAATTTGCTGCAGTTAAGCAGGAGAGTGGATTCCACTACAATTAGAGAATGAGAGAGGTCTTCATTATAGTTAAACAATCAGACATAACTCCACTGCTGTTAAACAAGTAGAGAAGCCTCCATTGCATTTAAGCAAGGATAGTGTAGTCCACTACAGTTAAACAATGAAAGAGGAATTTGCTGCAGTTAAGCAGGAGAGTGGATTCCACTACAATTAGAGAATGAGAGAGGTCTTCATTATAGTTAAACAATCAGACATAACTCCAATGCTGTTAAACAAGTAGAGAAGCCTCCATTGCATTTAAGCAAGGATAGTGTAGTCCACTACAGTTAAACAATGAAAGAGGAATTTGCTGCGGTTAAGCAGGAGAGTGGATTCCACTACAATTAGAGAATGAGAGAGGTCTTCATTATAGTTAAACAATCAGACATAACTCCACTGCTGTTACACAAGGAGAGAGGCCTCCATTGCATTTAACCAACGAGAGTATTACTCCACTACAGATAAACAATGAAGAGGAATCCGCTGCACCTAAGTTAGAAGAGTGGATTCCACTACAATTAGAGAATGAGAGAGGTCTTCATTATAGTTAAACAATCAGACATAACTCCACTGCTGTTAAACAAGTAGAGAAGCCTCCATTGCATTTAAGCAAGGATAGTGTAGTCCACTACAGTTAAACAATGAAAGAGGAATTTGCTGCAGTTAAGCAGGAGAGTGGATTCCACTACAATTAGAGAATGAGAGAGGTCTTCATTATAGTTAAACAATCAGACATAACTCCACTGCTGTTACACAAGGAGAGAGGCCTCCATTGCATTTAAGCAACGAGAGTATTACTCCACTACAGATAAACAATGAAGAGGAATCCACTGCACCTAAGTTAGAAGAGTGGATTCCACTACAATTAGAGAATGAGAGAGGTCTTCATTATAGTTAAACAATCAGACATAACTCCACTGCTGTTAAACAAGTAGAGAAGCCTCCATTGCATTTAAGCAAGGATAGTGTAGTCCACTACAGTTAAACAATGAAAGAGGAATTTGCTGCAGTTAAGCAGGAGAGTGGATTCCACTACAATTAGAGAATGAGAGAGGTCTTCATTATAGTTAAACAATCAGACATAACTCCACTGCTGTTACACAAGGAGAGAGGCCTCCATTGCATTTAAGCAACGAGAGTATTACTCCACTACAGATAAACAATGAAGAGGAATCCGCTGCACCTAAGTTAGAAGAGTGGATTCCACTACAATTAGTGAATGAGAGAGGTCTTCATTATAGTTAAACAATCAGACATAACTCCACTGCTGTTACCAAGTAGAGAAGCCTCCATTGCATTTAGGCAAGGATAGTGTAGTCCACTACAGTTAAACAATGAAAGAGGAATCCGCTGCAGTTAAGCAGGAGAGTGGATTCCACTACAATTAGAGAATAAGAGAGGTCTTCATTATAGTTAAACAATCAGACATAACTCCACTGCTGATAAACAAGGAGAGAGGCCTCCATTGCATTTAAGCAAGGAGAGTATTACTCCACTACAGATAAACAATGAAGAGGAATTCGCTGCACCTAAGCTAGAAGAGTGGATTCCACTACAATTAGAGAATGAGAGAGGTCCTTATTATCGTAAAAACAATCAGACATAACTCCACTGCTGTTAAACAAGGAGAGAGGCCTCCATTGCATTTAAGCAAGGAGAGTATTACTCCACTACAGATAAACAATGAAGAGGAATCCGCTGCACCTAAGCTAGAAGAGTGGATTTCAGTACAATTAGAGAATGAGAGAGGTCTTCATTATAGTTAAACAACCAGACATAACTCCACTGCTGTTAAACAAGGAGAGAGGCCTCCATTGCATTTAAGCAAGGAGAGTATTACTCCACTACAGATAAACAATGAAGAGGATTCCGCTGCACCTAAGCTAGAAGAATGGATTCCTCTACAATTAAAGAATGAGAGAGGTCTTCATTATAGTTTAACAATCAGACATACCTCCACTGCTGTTACCAAGTAGAGAGGCCTCAATTGCATTTAAGCAAGGATAGTGTAGTCCACTACAGTTAAACAATGAAAGAGGAATCCGCTGCAGTTAAGCAGGAGAGTGGATTCCACTACAATTAGAGAATGAGAGAGGTCTTCATTATAGGTAAACAATCAGACATAACTCCACTGCTGTTAAACAAGGAGAGAGGCCTCCATTGCATTTAAGCAAGGAGAGTATTACTCCACTACAGATAAACAATGAAGAGAAATCCGCTGCACCTAAGCTAGAAGAGTGGATTCCACAACAATTAGAGAATGAGAGAGGTCTCCATTATAGTTAAACAATCAGACATAACTCCACTGCTTTTAAACAAGTAGAGAATCGTCCATTGCATTTAAGCAAGGATAGTGTAGTCCACTACAGTTAAACAATGAAAGAGGAATCCGCTGCAGTTAAGCAGGAGAGTGGATTCCACTACAATTAGAGAATGAGAGAGGTCTTCATTATAGTTAAACAATCAGACATAACTCCACTGCTGTTAAACAAGGAGAGAGGCCTCCATTGCATTTAAGCAACGAGAGTATTACTCCACTACAGATAAACAATGAAGAGGAATCCGCTGCACCTAAGTTAGAAGAGTGGATTCCACTACAATTAGAGAATGAGAGAGGTCTTCATTATAGTTAAACAATCAGACATAACTCCACTGCTGTTACCAAGTAGAGAAGCCTCCATTGCATTTAAGCAAGGATAGTGTAGTCCACTACAGTTAAACAATGAAAGAGGAATCCGCTGCAGTTAAGCAGGAGAGTGGATTCCACTACAATTAGAGAATGAGAGAGGTCTTCATTATAGTTAAACAATCAGACATAACTCCACTGCTGTTAAACAAGGAGAGAGGCCTCCATTGCATTTAAGCAAGGAGAGTATTACTCCACTACAGATAAACAATGAAGAGGAATTCGCTGCACCTAAGCTAGAATAGTGGATTCCACTACAATTAGAGAATGAGAGAGGTCTTCATTATCGTTAAACAATCAGACATAACTCCACTGCTGTTAAACAAGGAGAGAGGCCTCCATTGCATTTAAGCAACGAGAGTATTACTCCACTACAGATAAACAATGAAGAGGAATCCGCTGCACCTAAGCTAGAAGAGTGGATTCCACTACAATTAGAGAATGAGAGAGTTCTTCATTATAGTTTAACAATCAGACATAACTTTACTGCTGTTAAACAAGTAGAGAAGCCTCCATTGCATTTAAGCAAGGATAGTGTAGTCCACTACAGTTAAACAATGAAAGAGGAATCTGCTGCAGTTAAGCAGGAAAGTGGATTTCACTACAATTAGAGAATGAGAGAGGTCTTCATTATAGTTAAACAATCAGACATTACTCCACTGCTGTTAAACAAGGAGATAGGCCTCCATTGCATTTAAGCAACGAGAGTATTACTCCACTACAGATAAACAATGAAGAGGAATCCGCTGCACTTAAGCTAGAAGGGTGGATTCCACTACAATTAGAGAATGAGAGAGGTCTTCATTATAGTTAAACAATCAGACATAACTCTACTGCTGTTAAACCAGGAGAGAGGCCTCCATTGCATTTAAGCAAGGAGAGTATTACTCCACTACAGATAAACAATGAAGAGGAATCCGCTGCACCTAAGTTTGAAGAGTGGATTCCACTACAATTAGAGAATGAGAGAGGTCTTCATTATAGTTAAATAACCAGACATAACTCCACTGCTGTTAAACAAGGAGAGAGGCCTCCATTGCATTTAAGCAAGGAGAGTATTACTCCACTACAGATAAACAATGAAGAGGATTCCGCTGCACCTCAGCTAGAAGAATGGATTCCTCTACAATTAAAGAATGAGAGAGGTCTTCATTATAGTTTAACAATCAGACATAACTCCACTGCTGTTACCAAGTAGAGAAGCCTCAATTGCATTTAAGCAAGGATAGTGTAGTCCACTACAGTTAAACAATGAAAGAGGAATCCGCTGCAGTTAAGCAGGAGAGTGGATTCCACTACAATTAGAGAATGAGAGAGGTCTTCATTATAGTTAAACAATCAGACATAACTCCACTGCTGTTAAACAAGGAGAGAGGCCTCCATTGCATTTAAGCAACGAGAGTATTACTCCACTACAGATAAACAATGAAGAGGAATCCGCTGCACCTAAGCTAGAAGAGTGGATTCCACTACAATTAGAGAATGAGAGAGGTCTTCATTATAGGTAAACAATCAGACATAACTCCACTGCTGTTAAACAAGGAGAGAGGCCTCCATTGCATTTAAGCAAGGAGAGTATTACTCCACTACAGATAAACAATGAAGAGAAATCCGCTGCACCTAAGCTAGAAGAGTGGATTCCACAACAATTAGAGAATGAGAGAGGTCTCCATTATAGTTAAACAATCAGACATAACTCCACTGCTGTTAAACAAGTAGAGAAGCGTCCATTGCATTTAACTAAGGATAGTGTAGTCCACTACAGTTAAACAATGAAAGAGGAATCTGCTGCAGTTAAGCAGGAGAGTGGATTCCACTACAATTAGAGAATGAGAGAGGTCTTCATTATAGTTAAACAATCAGACATAACTCCACTGCTTGTAAACAAGGAGAGAGGCCTCCATTGCATTTAAGCAACGAGAGTATTACTCCACTACAGATAAACAATGAAGAGGAATCCGCCTCACCTAAGCTAGAAGAGTGGATTCCACAACAATTAGAGAATGAGAGAGGTCTTCATTATAGTTTAACAATCAGACATAACTCCACTGCTGTTAAACAAGTAGAGAAGCCTCCATTGCATTTAAGCAAGGATAGTGTAGTCCACTACAGTTAAACAATGAAATAGGAATCCGCTGCAGTTAAGCAGGAGAGTGGATTCCACTACAATTAGAGAATGAGAGGTCTACATTATAGTTAAACAATCAGACATAACTCCACTGCTGTTAAACAAGGAGAGAGGCCTCCATTGCATTTAAGCAACGAGAGTATTACTCCACTACAGATAAACAATGAAGAGGAATCCGCTGCACCTAAGTTAGAAGAGTGGATTCCACTACAATTAGAGAATGAGAGAGGTCTTCATTATAGTTAAACAATCAGACATAACTCCACTGCTGTTACCAAGTAGAGAAGCCTCCATTGCATTTAACCAAGGATAGTGTAGTCCACTACAGTTAAACAATGAAAGAGGAATCCGCTGCAGTTAAGCAGGAGAGTGGATTCCACTACAATTAGAGAATGAGAGAGGTCTTCATTATAGTTAGACAATCAGACATAACTCCACTGCTGTTAAACAAGTAGAGAAGCTTGCATTGCATTTAAGCAAGGAAGTGTAGTCCACTACACTTAAACAATGAAAGAGGAATCCGCTGCAGTTAAGCAGGGAGAGTGGATTCCACTACAATTGAAGAATGAGACAGGTCTTTATTATAGTTAAACAATCAGACATTACTTCGCTGCTGTTAAACAAGGAGAGAGGACTCCATTAGAGTTTAACAAGAAATTATGTGTCCAATGCAGTTAAAAAAGAAGAGAGGACTTAATTGTAGTTAAACAAGGAGCGTAGATTCCACTTTAGTTAAACAATGAGAAAAGAAACCACTACAGTTTAACAATTCGAGAGGCCTTTATTGCTTTAAGCAAGGAGTGTGTACCCTAATATAGTTAAACAATGAGAGAGGAATCTATTGCAGTTAACAAGGAGAGTGGAATCCACTATAGTTAAACAATGAGAGAAGAATCCGCTACTGATAAATAAGGAGATAGGACTCCATTACTGTTAAACAAGGATAGAGTTTTACACTGCAATTAAACAAAGATCCATGAATCATCTACACTTAAACAATGAGAATGGATTTCACTACTGTTAGGCTAAAACATATCACACAATACAAATAAGTAATGATAAAACCCCATCCTAGTTAACCAAGGAGAGATGACTCTACTATAGTTAAACAACAGCAGAAGGATACACGTACAGTTTAACAATGAAAGAGACTTCGCCGCTACAGTTATACAAGGAGAGAGGTATCCACTGAAGTTAAGGACAGATTGTAGACTCTACTACAGGTGAACAGTGAGAGAGAACTCCACCTACACTTAATGAAGAAAAGATTATACCACTGCATTTAAACAATGATTTCAAGACTCAAATACATTTAGACAAGGATATTTGAATTCACTACAGTTAAATAATGAGAGAAGACTCACTTATAGTTAACCAAGGAGTCAGGACTTTATTGCAATTTAACAACGGTAGGGACTCCACTACAGACGATTCAACTACAGTTAAACAATGAAAAAAATACCACTATTGCTAACCAAAGAGTCATGACTACTGAACTTAATCTAGGGGAGAAGACTCTACTACAGGTAAACAAAGAGGACTCCACCTCAGTTTTTTATTTGACGTCTATTTGCTTAGTTAGGGCAACACTATTATCCAAAGTTAATACTTCAGACAACTACTGAAGAAATTCTTGACGATACGAGGGCTTTCACTTGATTATATTTGCCCCTTGTTCTCGATTAGAGTTCTAGTTTACCCTGCTTATATCCCTCTGTTTCAAAAATTATTCTCTCAAATATCATTGAAATTAATTTAAAGCAACTCTACACTTCATTCTAACTCTTCACACATATATTAGATTAATTCTCCCAAGATATTTTAAATAACTTTCAAAATGTCATTTTACTGAGTAGAATTAACCAATTTTTTTCAGAGGACGGTCGTGGTGAATCCTCTTGAAATGGCCTTTACTTCTTGTTCATTGAATTGGCAGACCTGATTTTTGTCATCAGTAATGTGCTCCTGCGTATTATTTGGAAACGAAGACACTTTAACTTTAAGCCTTGAGTCCAGAGACGAATATTCTGCTCCTTTCTCCTGAAACTGACTGGTTTTGGTATTAGGCTTAGCTACCTGTCGTATTTTGGCTTTCATTTGCAAAGAGTTCTCCTTATTCGGACTAGTGCTGTAAATTTCGCATGGTAAAATACGAACAAGGCACCTGACGATGGAAGAGTACTTTCTAAACTCCCTTCGGAAATTGCTATTATACCACCCGTAAAGGATAGGGTTGGAACAGGCAGAAGACATTCCCAAGATGTGGCAAAAAGCGTAGCACTTCATCCGAAAATCATTATTTATATGTGCATTATCATCAGGTTGGCTAAGATCTGCCACGATGTTGAAGATATTCAAAGGTAGCCAGGAAAAGCTGTAGATGAGCGAGATTGAACGAAGGAGATAAATTGGTTGGTGGATACGTTCATGATCAGGGAAAACAATTGTGTCTTCTGCATTTTTAAGTTTCCGAGTTTTATCCTTGAGATCACTTCCTTCTCCTCTCTTGCATTTTATCTCTCTCCTGAGGCATTGTTTTCTTTCCTTCCCTCTTTTGACACGTTTTTTTACCCTGCGACACACCTGCATATATGCAAAGGACATCGTCACTAGAGGTAGCAGAAACTGAAAGAAAAGGACAAAGCCACTATAAACAGCCCTTCCCCGAGGAGTAGGCCATTTTTCGTAGCAGAAGTTCAAGGATGGAATATCTAGGAATGGCAGCAGGTGGGTGTCCAGATTTCGCCACAGGAAGCTTGGTAGTACGGCAATTGTGGCCAATGACCAAATTAGGGGAAGAACCATCAGCGCTCCAGATTTCGGCAATGACCTCTTGGTCGGGAAAACGATCACCTGAAAAGAGATCATTATTAGAAACATATATGTATATATTGAAAAGTTGGGTATGAAAGGGTAAGGAGAAAATACAAATCAACAAAGGTCATCCTGATAGAGGAAAACTCTTAGAATTTCCTGCCGGTGTAATATGCATAGGTGGTCAGAGAAAGCTTATTAAAAAAATTCAGAAATAATCCTGAATAGCAGAGAATGAAAACAACCAAACTAGAGTGGAACTTAGGGAGGAGAGAGTTAAAAATAATGAATGAGGCGAGATTGTCAAATATATATATATATATATATATATATAGAGAGAGAGAGAGAGAGAGAGAAAGAGGGGGAGAAACAAAGAGCTCTATAAACATCTAATGGAAAAAGCTTTAAAACTTCTTTGAGATTCTTAGTGCAAACAGGCAAACAAGCTTAGAAGGATAATAAGGCTTATAATTGTCAATGAGTGTCAAGTTATTAACAAGTTGCCCCAAGTTATGGTAGTAAATTTGATTCATATTTATGAAACGGGTTCAAAATTAATTCGGGTATTATCACTAGTATTCTAATAACCACTTACATGTCTCAAAACTTTTGTCTTTTGTCCATGACTGTATGAGGTTTAGGGACTGAAACCTCCTACAAGAACAGGACCAGAGCACAATTTTAGATCGAGTAAAGGATTGCAGCTTTTCTTATTATTTCTGAAGAACGACTTTTTAATAAACATAAAAGAAGTTACATATTAAGAATAATTATTCCTATCACATATATTTGAGAAAAAAAATACGTCTCAAAACTTTTGTCCATGACTGTATGTATTAATTTTGTTCAAATATATGTGATAGGAATAATTATTCTTTATATGTCACTTCTTTTTTGTTTATTACAAAGTCGTTCTTCAGAAATAATAAGAAAAACTGCAATCTTTCACTCAATCCAAAATTGCCCTCTGGTCCTATTCTTGTAGGAGGTTTCAGTCCATAAAGCTTTACTATTCGATCAAAAGGGTAAAAGGATGACAAATATGGGATAAATGAATGATTTCTTGGAATTATATAATCTATTATAATTTGTAATATATTTTCTTAAAAATAACTGTTTGAATCCTTTTCAATTTCAAGAATTGTTCTTTCCAAACAATAGTTTGCAATAATGTTGCTCTACACTAATTTGGTGTGAAATGCAAGTTGCTAGTTGCTAAGGGTATTACATCAACGAGCACCATGTTTAAGATCATTAATGACGTTAAAAAGACTGGCTTCACTCCTTTAACGAAGTCTACTGAACGCTCAAGTGCTTCAAATGAACGCCAAGCTCATCCTTTATTAAGGTTTTGCTCAAGGAGTAGTTTGCTTCGAAGGACAAGCTTACACACGATTGGAAAAAGGCAGGTGTAAACGTTTCAGTGGACACAGTGATTCGAAAACTGTTCGAATCATTCCCAAGTCGAGAAGGATTGAAAAGTACCAGTATCTTACCATAAAGAATGATACGCATATGTTCAACTCTTGTGCGAAATGTAAATAATGGACCGTTGAAGACTGGAGAAAAGTGATTTTCTCTGATGAAGGTCCCTTCAACTTGCTTGGAGCTTTTGAAATATTTCTCGTTAGGAGAAAAGGGCAGCGCTTTTACCAATTTGTGTCGTACCGACGGTGAAACATTTTAAAACTCCCCATGTCTGGGGCTACTTTTCAACTAAAGGAACTGAAGCACTGCCAAGTTTACTCAAGAACATTGTCATTAACTCAAAATGGTACCAAAACTTCATCAACATATTTTCCAAACCGATCAGGACCAATTGGGGATGTTTACTGTATTTTTCAGTATGATAACACACTATGGAACGAAGCAAAAAGTAATAAAGTTCTTGGCTGAAATAACATTGAACCTTTGGGACCTTACCACGGTATTAGCCAGATTTTAAGCCTATAGAGAATTTGTGCCTTGATACTCAAACTCTCGATTAATAACCAGAAGTCATCCAATTATGAACAGTTGGGGTCTTTTTTTTAACAAAAATGGAGCAGTATGAATTAAGATACCACAAATTTGTCTCCAATATGCCTAAGCGAAATAGGTTTGAGCTTTAATTTTTAGTCGCGTGCACGCTGATCTATAAGTTATTATGTCGGTGCGTAGGTAGTGGGTCGGGTGGTAACGTTTTACTTTCCATGACTTTTGAGGAAAAACTATCTTAAATATTCGGCAGATTTTAACAAAATTTAAAACGCTTCTGTTGTTTTACATCTTCTTTCGAAAGATATAATTGTCAAGGTCCTCCTTAGGCTAGTCCGGGAATTATTGAAAGTTTCGAAGTCGTAAGGTCAATAGGAACGGCAATAGAATGCAAAAAGCTCCAAATCTATAACCCTTATAATCATGCTTTTTTAAATGATGGTGTTATTTGGACGGTGAGATTCACTTTAAACTAGACATGAAGGAAACCATTTGAATCATCTATCAAGTAATTGCACTCCGGAATTTTCCAATTCATCGCCGCCGACTCATCGTCAGCCAACGCATCGCGAGTTATATTTAATATTAGAGAAAAGGTGCTTAAAATAGAAAGAATCAAATGGAAAGAAGACCAAAAATATGCATTTATATATTAAAAAGCATATCTTATATATGGAAAATTATAAATCAAGTCTGTACTTTATTATTTTATTGGGGGATTTTTAGATTTAATCGTACGATTGCGAAAAGTATATTTAGCAATTACAGTCAATTTATTCCAAATGATTTTTATAAAATTATGGAACTGGTTTTGTATATCTTCTAATTATCCATTTTTATTTATTTCTTGATGTTTCGTAATTATACTAATAACATTATAAAACTGTAAAAATATAATATCTCCGAATTATTTATAGTAATGCAGTCACGTGTTAAATGGTGCACCTCTATATATAATTATCTTGATGGTATTTTCTTATATAAATTTATTGAACTATATTATATTATTGGTAGAAATGTCATTAATATATGTTTAAGGTTTTACGAAATTCATCATATTTAATGTTTAAATTTGGTTGTTTGTCTTGTTCGCTGTTGGATTCGTAAATAATTTTAAAGTTTTACTGATATGTCGTTTATGTTAATTGTTTTCGCTAGGTATGAAACGATGTTGTTGTACTTTGCTTAAAGTGTTTCAGTAGTATATCCGATCTATGACGACATAAGCGCCACCAGGAAAGTCGAACTGATATACCAAAAGAATAGGAAAAAGAAAGCTGTTTATTGTGAAATATTAAAACAAAAGGATAATTTTAAATCAACGTCAATAAAATGTTTTAAACTTATGTTAGAACTTATAATGAACATCGCAAATGTATAATTCTCTTCAGTAGTATTCTTCCTCTAACGCAATGTAGACAAAGAAAAATAGGACATAGAATTCCTTCACCTAAAGACCTGATGAATTTATACGGCGGTGAAATCATAATGAAGGAAGAAAGCTCGATCCTCACGAACCTTTCAAAAGTAAACAGTAAATCCTTTTTGACTAGGATATTTACAGGATCCGAAAAGTGGGTTATTTAAAATAACATTAAAGATTCTAGTCAAATGAGTAGTTCTGGTGAAAAGTCGATACCCAGCCCCCCAAAATGACTTCATACACGGAAGAATCTTCTGTGCTTTTGGTGAGATATGAATGACATACTCCATTTTGACTGTCTTTACCTAAATTAGACTATCACCAAAGAGGTTTACTGCGGCAAGTTGGATCTTATACATGAAACACGTTAAGAAATAAGCTACATCTTTACATATTCACTGTCAAAATTGCAATCAACTTTTCCAAATCCTAGTCACTTCTGGCCATTAATACTAGGCCAGGACTATTTGCCACAATAGATGGAATCTATTTTTCCCAATTCTTTATCAATTGCACAGCGCTTACCTTCGTGCATATTGATGTTTTTCTCAGTACTCCAATAATCAAGATTTAAATAGTCATGGCGACATACAATCTCTTATCTTAATGTACGTCACTATGTCCATATATCAAACAGCTTTCTCCTGCCACCATCCATTCAAACGCACGCCTAATTCTAGGGTAAATCGTTTCATACGACCTAATAGTTTATTACCCATTCCACACATCCTTAGAACCTGCCATGTTTAAGCTATTCCAACGTCCATCTCTTAGATCCCAGACAACAACACCTCCTCCAGCCACTTGATGTAACCCTCCAGGAAGGTAAGCGGTAGCATAACGTAGTCCTCGCTACTGATCACCACAAACATCATGATTTGGACACAAAACTTAGTCTTCATCACTATCAGTAGATCTTAAGGGGACACAGCAAACCGGCAGTTCTTTTGCGAGTTCACCACCTGGTCCTGGCCAAAATTCTTCTCGCCTAAGGAGAACCAAATTATGGCTGGCTTGATGGGATGTTTTACTTTGTTCATAAGCTTCGCACTATGATTCTTCAGCTTGTCTTCCCTTTTATATAACACAAACTGACCCTATCCCATCGTGTTTAAATAGTAGTGAATGTTCTTATGCAATAGGTGCCTGATGAGAGATTGACACTCACTTTTTCCCGGTTATGGACCTCATTGACTTGCTCTGATAGTTGGAAATGATTGCCTGGATCTTCCCGACAAATTTCGGGATTATTTTCGTATCAGAACGCTTAGTCAGATTTCGGAGCCGCTGTACCCTCTGAATCACAGCCTGACTCATCAGAAACTTTCATAACCTCTGGACCTTCGTCAGATTGATATCCAACCACTCAAAGATCTTTGCAGTGTAATTATGTTCCTATGTACGTTTATTAAGATAAACTCATAAATTATTGTAAGGAAGACCAAAACATGTGTGGCGTTCCCTCCTCGCCAGTGCTTAATTTATGAAGGCCAAAAATCTCATAGCTGCAAAAACAAAAGCTAATGATTTAGGAGCAATCGCATTTCAGCTGAGGCCAACTGGCTCTCTCCATAGTCTGGGAGGTGGGTCCGAATTAATTACATCCATGGAATTAAATTAACAGAGATGGCCTATATGAGTTACGTTTCTTTTAATCGTGCAAGGACAAGTTACATAACACCAATGGTGCATCTTATCACCCTCCGCAGGGATAACTTTTACTCCGTTTAAGCGATAATTCCATCGATACTCGTAATGACTCGATGGACGCTATATACCTACACCAAAAGCATAGATGCCACAAATAGCAAGAGAGAAAATACATTGAGGTCACTGTCATAAAAAGAACTTTTATTTGACGGCAATTTTGACAGTAGTCTCGATAAGGCCAGTTTTCTCTCATCCGAAACGACAGAAGAAGTAACCACTTTTCCCACCTCAACTTTCAGCTGTCTTCTCCCCCTCCGACTTAATTTCTCTCGCTTGTTGCCCTCCCTCACTTCGACTTTTTTTAACTGATCACTTCCCGTTATCTGGCAGAGCTATCTGCATTTCCTACTTCTCCTTACTACCCTGGTTCGTTTTGACTATTCCTGCAGCCTTGGTATAACCATCTGATAACGAAGTTTTCACTCAATAACCTTTACTTCTCGGTCCAATGGCGGCATCAACTGATTGAGTTGAAAACGCTGCCTCTCTTGATGACCAGATTGCTGCAGAGTAGTATTGCTTTAATCTTCCCATGGTTATAATTTGCCAGAGCCACTCTTATGTCAGTTATTGAAATCCACTTCTTGCCTGACTTCTAATAAGCTCTGGTAAGTATCCCGACTTCATTCTGCTCGACGATAAAGTTCTTCGAAATTATAATTTCACAATCATTGCTCTCATTTAACTCAGTACCGTTATTGTTTATTGTGACCGTTGTTACTTTTTTTTATTCGTATCTTATAATAATAATTTATTTTCTTCTCTTTGATTTGTGGCAATCAGGAATAGATATTTCGTCTATCTGACAAAATTGTCTCATTTTTCAGCTAATCAAATTTGATATTCTTTTTATCTAACAAAGCATCATCTTACTATGGCTGAATTTTTAATAAAATATCATAAACGCTTTTCTTATAATTTTTTGAAAAACTATAAATATGCATAATTGCATCTTAAAGCTGTAAATTCTTTGCGATGATTACAATATTTTGTCCTTTATTTCACATTCGGCCAATTTTCCGCCTCCCCATAATATATTTATTTTGGTGTGTTGGACCAACTCTCAAATAGAGTCATTTTTTGGTTACAGTCATGAATTTGAGGTGGCTAGCCATGCTTGTTAATGAATTTGGGCTTATTATCATTTAGAAATGCCTGGCTGCCCTTTTCTAATATGACAAATTTCGACACTAAGCATTTTTATAGTCACGAAATTTTTTGTCTTTCCTTTCCCAAGAAAGACGTGTAGAAAGAAGCAGGTGTAATCACTTCAGCGCGCATAGGGAGAGTGCCAAAGACTTTTCAACAAAGGTCTTACTTCGAGAAAGGCTGCAGACAAGCTTCATCTCGCCAAGAAGAACTCTATGAATAGAATACACTTTTGTTGCAATTATAAAGAATGGACTTGTGAGGATTGGGGTAAAGGGATATTCTCTGATGAAGCTTCATTCTGACTATTGACAACTTCAGGAAGATCCCTCGTTAAGAGGAGAATAGGGAAGCCCCTTGGTCACTCTATGCCGTGCCAACGCTGAAGCATCCAGAAACTGCATAAGTGGGGCTGCTTCTTATCTAAGGAAACTGAAGCATTAGCAATTTTGACCAAGAACACTGCTATGAACTTAGAACCAACTTTTAGATTACAACTTTGTTTTTCAGTATGATGGCGCACCTTGTCACAATGTAATGCCCCTTGGCCCGGGAATTCGCCAGATTTGAACCAATATAGAATTTGTTAAATAAAAAATAGATATTGTGATATCATAAGGTATACTTTAGCAGCTGTGAAGGCAATCACACTCACGTGGCAGGCAGCCGAAGGATGACCAGCTGTGCGGGGCTAAAGACGTGGGACATTAAGTCTTCCCTGGCTTCGGAGGGCTTTAAAGCGAAAAAATTTAGGCGACTGCATAATTTGTTGGATGGGGAGTTCTTTAAATGCCAAGTTCCATTTAGGGTTATTGAAATATTAAAACCCAAAATAAAGGTTTACTTACAACAAAAGCAAGATAAATATGGAAATATATACATAGGGATAAATTGAGAAGTAATGTCGGGCTCAAAGGGAATATTAACTCAATGACTAAAGAAACAATCAGGGTATAAATGCTTGACTCGGTCAGAAAGGAAAATAATGACAAAAAGAGATAACCTTCGTGACGGAGTATAAAATAGGAGGATGCTTTTACCTTGTATACTTGACTCTTAGTGAAAGGGGAGGTGAAACCAAAGCTCGGATTCTTACGAGGTGAGATAATCTTGCGGAACGAGCGAAGTAATCTCAACGGCGTGATTGGATCAGCTCGGGCACGAGTGAGGTAATCATGAATACTGGGCGAATTACTCTTAAAAGGTGAGCGATATATTCTTGAACTCGGGGCGAGATGCTCTTGGATGCGGGAATAAGTGATCTCAAACGAGGGGGCGAAGATGAGGATGAGATGAGTGGGTCGCGTAATTCTCCGAAGAAATGCCACTTCGCGAATTTGCCTATTGACAGCGGCCAAAAAATTCACGGCAATTAGTCGCTGACGAAACCTTCTAACTCCGAGGTTCGACTCGAGATGAGGGAGTGTGTATCTTCGCGGAAAGCGGGCGGTACTCTCTATCAAGTATTGGGAGACCTGAGATTAAATACTACGTTGGTTTGCTTGCTAGAAAGCCTCCAGGGCATGGCTATCGCAGGGGAACGTATTGGCGCCGTTCTTCGTCTACTAAAACGAGATAAGGCCTTGGAACGACGTTCGTTCAGGCGGCGATCCTCGCCTCAAGGCATGGGAGTTAGTTGAAGACTCGCGTCTGCTGGAGATTAGTGTGTCCGTGGGGTATAGGATTCTCCGTGAAGGCGTCTCAACGGAGGATCGGCCGGCTTAAGCAAACACAGTTGTAGACAGTAGCGTTGGCTGTTCCCATGCGAGAATTTCATTGTTTCCTCGCTTTTGGGAATCCTGCTTAAGGCCATGTGGCCTCTACCCGACGGAGGGGGGGGGGGGGGGTCAAAGTGGTTCTTTGAGGTCGTGCTCTTACAGAAGCCATCCACTTATGAGAAGTTACGGGTGCTTATGAACAACAAAGGAGCAATATCAGTCAGGATATCATCACAAATTTGATCTTCAGCATGCCGAAACGAATTAAGGCAGCCTGAAGAACAATTGGCATCATTGTAAATATTGACTGCACACATTAATTGAATATATTAAATAAAATTGGCTTTGGCTCTAACCTTTTTGTATATTTCACTTTTAAAATTATCATATCAACATACTAAAACAAAATTAAACACTCGAATAGTTTTAATTGTTTCTTATATGCAATAAAATAGTAGTCTAAAAACATTTGGCCATGAATGTAGGGCAACTGGTTCGAGAGGATAGATTCATTAAAAATAATCTATGTAAATCCTACCTTTCACAAGTATCTAATACAAGTCATAGATTTTATTGGAATTATAAAAGTGACATGTTAGATAGTAGAGGAGGAAACAAGATTTGAATATGCATATACTGCATGAACTTGAAAGGAAAATGGTACAACATTCAAGTAAAATATGTAAAAATAATGGTAATTTCATATCATGACCGGTCGAAATGAAAGCAAATGTCTCGATCCTAAGGTCAACTAATGCCAGAGAAAATATAAAGTTTCTAAATTTTTTATACCATAACCGACTGGTAGAAATTATGTAATGTTAAAGGTAATATAAATTCGGCTGAATAGAACGAAATATATCGACAGATAAGCAATTAAATAGAAAAATTGAGCTCAAAATAAATCGAACGACAGAGGAAACAAATTAATATTGAGATAAGGAATCAATTACTTATCAGTGGAAGCCATTTGTGAAAGTTGTAAGCAATTATTATTTAATTTGGATGTTTTTTTCTCGATGATGTTTTTTGACATCTCCTGCCAGAGGAACGAATCAACTGTTGACACTTTTACGGAACAATCTTGTTCCATTCCTCTTGAATAATTTTACAGAGTTCTTGAACTATTTGGGGATTACCCACTTTACACCTCTCTTCGAGTGTCTTCCAAACGTTTTCAATGGAATTTATTTCCGAACTCTGTGCAAGCTATTCATAACTGATGTGCTAATCGTCTAGGAAGGTATTTACAGAATTAGCCGTGTGGTAAGTGGCGTTATTCTCCATGAAAATTACAGATTAGTCTTTGTAGGCTTGCAGATGAGGAAACTCACTCTGTTGTAGAAATCTTTGTGTATTTTTGTGTAGTCATTATGTCCCGTAAGCGGACAAGTGACACAGTGCTTTGAATCGAAATCAAGACACAGACCATGACACTTCCGCCGCTAAACTTCACACTCTTTTGCTGCAATTGTCACTCAATCTATTTTCCCCTTCTGTGAAGATCAGACCTCCTGCTATTGGACCAAACAAATTGAACATAGATACGTTACTGAAATTTAATTGGGTCGTGTTGTCATCAATCCATGTAAGGTGTTCAGATGAAAATGGAAGAGAAGCCTGCTTGTTCTTCAAAATGATCAAAAGTTTGCCCTCGGGTGTGAGAGTGTGTGAAGAATGTCTTTCTCCAGGCGAAGCAAATCAGCCTCCCTCGAAACGATGAATGCCAAAATCTCACTAATCTCTTGAAAAACTACTACAGCCATCTTGATACGGTTCTCCTCAGAATTTATGTGATGGCTCGGTTTTCGCTTTTTGGGGGTCTTCCTTGATTTGCCGATTGATTTACAAACTCTTACATAAACATTTTTTGTCATATATTGACATAATATTATTAACTACATTTTTACAGTGCTTGTCAATCGCTGCAACGGCTTCAAATGTATGATCATCTTGGAAGCGTGACAGATTCTTAGGGCATGGTACCATGCCGAGCACAAGTAATAGAATGACCTAACCTACTTGAGGTTGAACTAAGTTAGTTGTTATACTAGCAATGCCAGTTTTCTCTACAAGAAACCTAAGTGTTAGGATCATTTTAATAACTCTAGTAAATTGTTCATCTGCTGATAACTTTTGTTTCCTTCATCGAAATATTGTTAGCTTTTACCAATACATAGTTAATCCCTGTAAGTTATCGTACACCAATTTTGGAAATTTGGCTTTTCTCCGGCAAAAGTTATGGGAGATGTTAAGCTGATCTTTTGGCAGAATACTGTAAAGGATGAAGACTTCGTAGTAATATGGATAATATTTTTATTTAATAATTTTATATTCTGGAAATAAATATAAGTAAATAAATCCTAATTCAGTGGTACGCTGAGTCAGTAAGGAAAGAATGAGTGGAGCAAAGAGGATAAATATAACGCAAAGGAATATAAATTTATGCCTTATGAGAAAGTTCGAGTTTGAAGAAATTGGTAATAAACTTCATCACGCAATAATACATGAGCCTTTTGGTGCATAGTAAAATTGCCAGGAGCAATGTAAAAAGATCAGTGATTCGCAAAATAATGGACATAAATCCGCTCACAGATGTAACTGTTTTGAATCGAGTGTGAGCAATTTAGGCCAAACTTTGTAATTCTCAATTTCAGTATGCCACGAGCGAATTCCTGCCTCTTTTTCACCAATGGAAAAGTCCATAATTTTTCCTCCAGTGCCATTTGAAAGTGAAACTTTCTAATGCTTATTTTGCATCTATATTCTAGCCATGAATTTACATAGTATGGAGTGTGTTATGGCAATCCAAACTACGGGACTAGATTTCATCATACTACACCAAGTTAAGTTTAAACAAATAAAGCTACATAAATAATTCATGCCTGATAAAAAACTGGCGTACTCCAAGTCAGTCAACTATCGCTTAGGGAAGTGCATCAGAAGAGTTATATGTAAACATCACCCAACGCTATCGAAGTTCTCTGGATTATATTAACTTCTTTCTTTAAGTCTACTTACGGCATAGCTAACAAAGAGCTCTACAAATATATGTTACCTTTCTGGAGAGAGGTTCCGTTCTACTAAAAAGGAAATATCACTCAATCACGTCCTCTTATATCATAGAAATCACCAAGACCAAAAACAGCAACAGGAGTCAAAAGGTTTCAAGCACTCCGGTGCTCACCATAATGGAAATGAGATCACTCTGATTTAATCTTTTCTTCCTTTTATGTGCTGCCCTTGACTGGATCTTAGGGTCTTTGCGGGCTTTAATTTTATTGACTATTCTTTACTTCATTACTTGTGCTCTCTCAAAATCATTCTCGATATAATTAGGCTTATATATCGAAGAGAGCTTTAAATTTGATCTTAGACTTTACGCGGAGGCCTTTGTCACTGACAATATTATGTCTTTGTGTATCAAATTTACTGTATATAAAAGAAGAAGAATAATAAAATTTCAAAAAATATGGAAGGAACAGAGAAGATGCGTTAAGCCATTGAAATTGGGGTAAATTCAAAAATCTATGCGATAATTTATCAGGATGTGTAGGCGACTCAAAACTCTGTATATAAGTTAATGTGGTGCTGCGTTTGTATGTAAAAATTGAAGAATAATCTATATGTATAAAATGGGTAATTTTAACATTTAGAACGAAGAACGAAACACCTCCTCTGGTACCAATAAGGTCTATAAACGGTATATGAGGAGAATCGAAAGAATATTTGATTGTGAGTGAATGATTTTTATCAAGTTTTCAGTTACCCCGAATGTACTAGCCGAGGATGCACTACGAAGTTTATAAAATTTAGAAAAAGCTTCGATCCATTAAGGTGTTAGTTTCCTGTTATTTAAATAAACAGTAAAATGAAGTACCATTCAACCAATTAATTTATTAAGAAGATGTAGGTGAATAAAAAAATAGGAAATACAAGAAGATTGGTAGCATGCCATTTTGAATGGAAGAAGATGCCGAGTCATCGTTTGACGCAAATATAAATCTAGTGCAACACTAACATTAGAACAGGAACAATTTTGAGCTTATCCTATAAATCTAATAAAAATGTCAATCCGCCTTATCCAAATCGTCTGATGAAGCATAGCAAAAAGGTGACAAAAAAGGAAGAAGTTTGGATAAGTGGCAATGCTTATCACTCAATAAAAAATGGTACAGATTTTGTATTGTCTGGTCTTCAAAGTTTATTGCATAGCATAAGCCTCGTACTTATATAAGCAGTTATCCAGCCTAGAACAATATAACGTGAAAGTGTGTTAGAGAGGAAAGGTAGTTGCGTTATTGGGTGATAATTGTGGAAGAAGGCAGCCATTGGACAATTTCCTGTGCCAAACCTTTTACCATTACTCATTTGATGAAATAATCCCTAGAGTGTGTGCGGGGAAGCTTCACGTACCCACCTTGTCCTTCGTGCCTACAACAAGCTCGTCCCAATTAGAGTCCGCACAAAGCGCTACAAGCACATTGCAGTTCGCACACTAACTAAAACTTTCAATAATTACACTGGCCTGCGTTTCAAAACTTTTTTTCAAAGGTCAAGGGTTTTCCAACTTATTTAGGATCCTTTTTTCGTGCTGAATTAAAAAATATCATTCATTTTCTTTGGTCAGGTCTGGTTTCTAAGATACACTCGATTTTTATTACAGCATATTTTTCTCAAATGGCGCTATCATCCAAGCGTATATGGGCTTTGTTTTTGTCACAGCTGGTCATGGGTTACCTTAAATAACTAGTTATTCTTTCTCTTTTCAGGTCTAGTCATGCAGTCCGATGAAATGGAATTGTAAGAACTATCCTAACAAATTTTGTTTCATCTGCGGACACGTGGTTCTTCCAGACTGTGAAGCGAAAATCAAGGATTTTGTAAAGAAGGCTAATTACGCTTATTTTGGAGTCAAACTAGGGGACCAGGATAAGGCATTTGCTCCCCATATCTGCTGCAAAACATGTGTGGAGAACTTACGGGATTGGAGGAATAGGAAAATAAAGAGTATGCCATTTGGTGTCCCACTGGTGTGGAGGGAAGGGAAAGATCACGTTACCGACTGCTACTGCCTTTTAACGTGAACAAATGCAAAGTGATGTATATCGGCCACAGAAACCCCCAATCTCAGTATATCCTTAAGGGCACTGCTATTGAATCCACCGACACTGAGAAGGACTTGGGTGTAACAATCATTAGTGATCTCAAGTTCTCGAAACAGTGCATTGAGGCGGAGAAAAAGGCCCAAATGATGCTTGGCTATATAAAGCGCCAGTTTGGATATCGGAACTAGGAGATTGTATGTACTGTGTTTGTACAACTCACTTGTCCGACCGCACCTGGAGTATGCCGCACAATTTTGGAGTCCTTCATTTCGAAAGGACATCGCGAGATTGGAGCGCGTACAAGCCAGAACAACCAAACTGATTCCCTCTATCAGACATAAAGGTTATGAGGATAGATTAAGGGAATTAGATCTGTGTTGCTGGAAACCCGTAGACTGCGTGGTCAGCTCATCGAAGTTTTCAAAATACTTCGAGGGTTCGACAATGTTGACTACAGGGATATTTTCACACTTGTTGAGAGCAGAACAAAAAATCAAGGCTTTAAACTTGAACAAAAGCGTTACAACCGCGATCTGTGTTGAAAGTTTTTCACGTGCAGTATCTGCGGTAGTTGAAACGCACTTCCATTGGAAGTTGTCAACAGTGAATCTGTTGACCAGTTCAAGTCAAGACTAGACAGGGTCTTGAAAAATGGCTGTGAAAGAACGTAAAGCATTTGAGCAGAGATGTGCCCACTCGACTGCTAGTCCAAAGGTACCCTCATTGAATGGACCGTAAGGTCTTCTAGGGTACCTTCTTTCCTTGTTGTTACTCCTTGTTGTTGTTACTCTGCATGACAAATTTAAAAGGTATCAATCGCAATAACAATTACCATGTTCAATACCTTGATGTTTCTTCTGCCATAAAGCCAATCCCCCATGGACCAGATGTTCCTGTTATAGAGCCGGATGCCATCATGGAATCTAGTTCTGATTTCAAATCTACTGACATGACTGATACAGGTGAGTGTAGTGCATACGAGCCAGAAGAGGACGACCGATCGGTGCCATTGACCCAAGCCGAACTCAACGACTTGACACGAGACATGAACCTATCTAAGGAGTCTGCCCAGCTGCTGGGTTCTCGTCTTCGAGAGAAACATCTACTTGCCCCAGGAACAACGTTCTATTGGTATCGGGATCGCGAGAGCGTCTTCACTGATCTACTGTAAAAATATTGCTGAACTGATGAAATTAATGGTTATGAAGTATGTTGCCATGGTATGTTGCTCAAAGCAGTTATTCTGAATAACGGAAATAAAGTTTCATCAATCCTTGTTGGATACTCGGCTGAAACGAAAGAATCCCACAACAGCATGAAACATCTGTTGTCTGCTCTCAATTACCAGGAACATAAATGTTTGATTTGTGATCTTAAAGTTGTTTTACTCATCCTAGGACTTCAAGGTGGGTACACAAAGTATCCATACTTTTTGTGCTTGTGGGATAGTCGGACTGACGACCAGCATTATGTCAGACAATAGTGGCCATCAAAACAAGGATTAGAACCCGGCTCACACAATGTTCTGTCCCACCCTCTGGTTGAACCGAGCAAGGTGTTACTTCCGCCCCTACACATCAAACTCGGCTGAATGAAGAACTTTGTAAAAGCACTCACTGGACAGGGAAGGTGGAGGATTTACCTTTCTCCACCATAAGTTCAAACGAATCAGCATGGAGAAGCTTAAGGCAGGTCATAGATAACGACTACTTGATTGGTAGCTCAAAATCGGGCAATTCCATAGCCAGGTTAGCCAGGAAAAAAACAAAAATCGTTCTCATTTCTTTATTTTTAAAGATATTCACCCCAAATTTGGCATGAAACACCCTGGGACTAATTTACTTCGAGCTGTAAAGTTAAATTTTTATTCGAAGAACAGATTTGGCGTGACGAACGAAAGTGTGACTTATTCAATGAAAAATAAAAAATAAAAACCTTATATTTATAACCAATGTTGGTTACATTCAATTAAATTTTATCTAATAAGGCTGTGTACAATGGGATTCTTAGATACTACAGGGTGTCTACTAATATCTAATTTCAAAATTCCATAGGTTTTCCAGGGACTTAAAAAAAGGCAAAATCTCTAATTAAAACTGTAATGAAAAATTGGTATATTAAATTTAACTACAAACATATTTCAAGGTATATTCTAATAAATGAAATAAAGTAGGTAGCATCAATTAAATAAAAAAAGAAGAAATCCCTCCAGGGCCTACACCTGACCAAGCTAGCAAACAATTATATTTCCATTAGGTATAATTTATCTAGACCCCCGCATTTAATTTCATTTTTTTTAACTTTATAAACCTTTTTCATAGCCTATGAGTGAGTACCGACTATATTATTTTGAAATAGGTCTAATAAAGTAATAGCTAGTAAGAATCTAAGGTGTAGACACCCTGTGCTAGTAACCTATTTCATAGTTAACCTGGATTCTAATATCTACCCTACAAAATAAAGATACATAGCAAATGTCAGTGGCTACGCACACTTAAATTGACTTAGGACTTTTTCTCACTAGAAAGTTTCTTTTTCTTGTAGTCACTTTTGCTCCTGGTAGCTTTCTCGGGTGCATCCGGATTACTTCTTTTAATGACTATTCTTTTGACTTTTGCATGTGCATGACTGTTAGCTTTTGACACCATAATTTTGCCCATGACATGGAAGAGGGACCTAGCGATGGCAGGAAGGAGGTGTTGACTAAGCTGCAACTCTTTCAACAGTCCAACAGGGACAAGCCTAAGTCATTGGTCATTATTTCCTTGTAGACACTCACGAACACTTCTTCTGAAGAGTAGGTCGCCAGGAACTTGGCCCTCCTTTCGCCTGGTTTTGTAATCGCCTTGAAGACTTCCACAGCCATCATGACCATGTGGATGCACTCGTTTGAGGGGTAAAGGAGACCGCCGCGGTCCTGGAATTTAATCATCTCTCTGAAAGTCTCTGGTAGATTGTCGGAGTCGGCCACCTGCACTGAGAGCATAAGGGTGTTGCCTCCTAACAGAGCCTCCTGGCAAGAAACACACTGTAGGAGGCTGCGGGCCTTTCTGGCAAAGTAATACACCAAAGTAATACGAGTGCATCCACATGGTCATGATGGCTGTGGAAGTCTTCAAGGCGATTACAAAACCAGGCGAAAGGAGGGCCAAGTTCCTGGCGACCTACTCTTCAGAAGAAGTGTTCGTGAGTGTCTACAAGGAAATAATGACCAATGACTTAGGCTATTGCTGTCTTTGAACCCCTGTTTAATAAATTTACCCGGAAATGGCTTCGCTACTAAGATTAAAAGTTAAAATCTAAAAAAAAGCAGCCATGGTTGAATTTTTTTAAATTTTCTGAACTTCGCCAATTATAATAATTATAAAAAGGAACTCAAAACTAAATTTCCCCCTTTCAAAATATCACGTTGCTAAAATATAATTATAGAAGAAGACATATATAAATAAATTTTCTAAACTTCCCCATTTGGGTTTTAAAAAATTCGCAAAATTTTGATACTTATATTTATTTCTGAACTTCACCATTTTGTTTTTGATATTATAAAAGAATTATTAGAAATAACTTTGATAAAAAAACATGTCATTACCAAACTAAGATGAAATTATTATTCAAATACTCAAAAGATACCCTTCTTAAATTATAGTTAGTGATGATAAACGACAATAAAATATAATTTTACCGTAATAACTAGCCAGAGATGATTTGATCAACCCAAGGCATCGGTGAAGGTGTAGTTTAGGGTGCGTATCGTAGTCACGACTTTTAATATCACAGTTATGATAAACAGTTATCTATCAATAAGAAATACCATAGATTAGGGTTGCACCGATATGCAAATTAGCCGATAACCCATATATCGGCGCCGATACAAGGTTATTGAAATCAAAATAAAAAATATATATTTGAGAATATTTTTGCCGAATGGAGGAGTTATTGCCGTTTAAAAAAAATGTGTTCAAGGACGTCATTTCTGACGACTTTAGACGATCGCAATCTTGTTAAGCCTAATCGTCCTCGTTTGTTTACAAACATATACAATACAGTAAATAACAAAATCATTCGATAATAGTTAAGTTTATTGTAGCGTAAATACACTATTTATTTAAATTAGTGTATTATTTACGTACTTATTTCTCTAACTTTTAAATTATTTTAGAAATTAACGCGTGCATTGTGAGGCTTGAGGCTAAGTTTTCAATTTCTAGATCATTATAGCGTCCCTCCTTAAGCAACATATATGTATCATACTCGTATGCTGGCTTCCCTTATTTAACACACATTATAACTTATTCACTTAAATAGCAGGAGTCCACATCTTCACTACTTACAAGTACTAGAGCTAACAGGCCTACAACGGCAAATACGAGTAAATACAATTAACTTATGATTTCAAAACTTGCCGAGATGGCAGCAGCGTCTCACCCAAAGTAAATCGTAACAATGCCTGGAATCGCCCCCTGGCGAGCATAGCGGCAAACAACCGCGCTGACTGTCGCCCGATTATGGAAGTAGCAGAATCTGGAATTTGCTAAAGCTACCAATTAAGTATTCGTTATCTATGGGCAGGTATATTTGATGGTCCTCAGATAAGATAACTCATGAAAGACTCTAGTTTTGATAATTCATTAAATCCTACTGAACTCTCTGCCTGGCTGTCCCTTAAGTTAGCCATTGCAAACTTCCTTGGTAACCACAGAAGTCCTCAGTACCAGAAGATGTTTGATGACTTAAGGGAGAATTTCCGCAAACTTGGTGCGCGTATGTCAGTGAAAATGCGATTTCTTCGGTCCCATCTGGACTATTTTCCAGAAAATTGCGGAGACTTCAGTGAAGAACAGGGGAAGCGCTTTCACCAAGACATCCGTGTCATGGAGGAACGCTATCAAGGCCAATGGGATGTGAACTTTCTGGCTGATTACTGTTGGTGCCTTAAGAGGAATGTGGTGTCTGCCTGGCACAATCGGAGTTCACTGAAGAGACCATTCATCCATGAGTAGTTTATTTTGTGCATTGTGAGTAAATCGGTCCAATATTTGCGATTATGTGTTTCATTCACAACAAATATTTGGAAATATAGGAGTTTTTGGTATGTGCTCATATTTCAAAAACCTGACCTGATGTGGTAAAGTTAGCATGATTTTCAGATTCAGTGCAAAAAACTGAACTAAAATCAGGTAGTAGAAATATTTGACCTTGAAAGCAACGCAGACCCGTGTTATCAATCATTTCACTATGTATGTGTTTTTAAGTTTTTGTGCTATACATATGTTTTTCTGTCACTTTAAATGTATATTTTCAGCCAAATGGCTGCCAGCTTCTGGAATAAACCGTTAATTATTATTATTTATAAGGTGAGGAAGGAAATAAGCCTATGTTTATATCCCCGGTAAGGAGGTATGTTAAGGGAGTATGATCGGGAGAGAGTGTAATAAAAATATATGATGAACATTTTACAGGAGATGTAATACTTCTAAAGTTGTAATAGTGGTTGAGATTTGATGAAAGGAAAGGGGAGGATTGTTATCAGAAGTGTATGTAGGGGTAGAGGGGGGTCGAAAAGGAAATGGCATACATGATCAGTAGTGAGCCCAACACATTTTATGAATATTTCTCAGCACGAATCAGTGTAACGAGGAAGGCGGACAAAGGAAGTAGGAACCCATGAATATATAATGCCTAACACAAAGACCCGTCGGATCAGTTAAACCAAGACCCTTGCTCAACAAAGAACCGCTTTGCATTGAAAAATGTGGAAGAGCACTGTAAGAAAGGTTTATCAACTGCACTTCTATTGTTCCTCGCTCTCTCTCTCTCTGAGAAAATAGAGGGAGAGGGTGACGCTCCCTTACGCGGGGAGAGAGCTTGTGCGTACCTTTGACTTTTCGAGCTATGTCGGCTGGGGTACCTCTCTTCTAGGTACCCCTGGTGGGGCTTCCCTTGTCGATTAGGTCTGAAACGAGGTTCCAGACTAAGTGCCTGCTTCTTTTTTCTACTATATCCTTCTCTTTTTTTACTTTTATCCTATCTCTTGCACCTACTATACAAAAAAAAACAAAAAAATACCCTACTACTATCATATCACTCTTATCCTTCTTTCCATCTTTCTACATATAAGGACCTGGCAGCTACTGCATGCGTCAGAAGAGAGGCTTTGTTTGGAACCTCTATAAACAACGTCAATCGACGCTCACTGAGTGCGAGAGACTAGGACTAGAGGTGTCCTAGGCGTTGGGGCATGATGAATTGGATGAGGGTAGTGCCCCGTTAACCCCTTCTCTGGCGTGTAATTATTGACCATTTCCAGTGACCGTTGACGGGGGCCTCTGGTAGCATCGGTTCGAGGTGACGGCCCTTTGTTCCTAGGTTGGTTGCCAGGCCAATAAAAAGCCTTCGGTCGAGTCTCTTGGTGTGGCGGGATATCCATTAAAAGCTACTCCGAGATCCTTGCCGTCGTGAAGGGAACTAGTAGGAGTTTAGTACGGGGCGGGCTCCGTTGTTCACCTGGTGAGAAATCGATGGCCCCTTCGGAGACCGTCAGTGCTACTTGCTTGGGAGCCACGGCACGCCGAGGTTTGACGACTCGGTGGGACGAACAGCAGCACATGGAGCATGCCTTCTGAAAGAGCCGAAACGTCTCCGATCGATAAGTGGGAGCGAATCACGCAGGGAGAACTCACCAACCCCCCTTTTTTATCATTGATTGGTCACGAGTTTTCAGAAAAAGAGAAAGCGCTCAAAATGACAAGCAAAAAAGGACCCGTTCGTCTAAAACACAACTGTGCAACATACCAATTAGAAAAGTGGAGCGTTGACTTTCCGGAGGGCTGCTACTCAAAATGCAACCCGAAAAAGTATCTGCACTACCTGTATACTGACGCGAGAGGTGAAGAACATGAAAGACCTCGAAGCCCTTTACGCAGCTCAGATTCGATGCCTAGAAGAAGCGCCGCCCACTGATGTGTCGGAATCCCCTGGTCCTGTAGTTCTTACCCAAGCGGAGATTCCGGCATCATCTGAGGCCAAGCTAGCTGAGGCGGGAGAAAAAGAGAAAGAGAAGAAAGCAAAAAAAAGAAAAAAGAAAAGGAATAAAGTTGAAACAAAAGAAAAAGAACCAAAAATCGAAGAAAAACAGATAAACAAGAAGAAAAAGGGGGATAAGAAAAAGAAGGATAAGAATGTGGAGAGTAAAGAGGAAAAGGGGAGGCCTCTTCCACAAGGGGAAGACCCCGTCTTCAGAGACCAAGTGTCCGAAGGTCACCCTCATTGGTGACTCGCAAACACGGGATCTGCAGCCGCTGCTAGCGGCTGCAGATCCCGTGAAGAGGCAGAGAAAGCTCAGATTTCTGAAAATTCAGTTGTTGCTCTGATAATGAGTGGCAACATCTACCTCAGAGGGGGTAAGGTTGGCCTTAGTGGTAAGACCATCTAAACGGTGATGGGAGCCGTGGATGGCATAGGGCTTAAAACCCGCAAACGTGTCGTGGTTGGGATGCTTCCGAGAAGACGTCCATCCCGAACCACTCACGAGAGAAACCTCGCAGTGAACAGAAGGTTGGCGGATCTCTGCACGGCAGAAGGAGTCTTCTTCGTGGACCTCTATCGTACCTTGGTCGGTAGAGACGACCTCTACCAAAGGGACGGGATACATCTCTCCTTTAAAGGAAAGTCCTTTCTTGCCAACCTAATTTAAGATGTCGTGGAACCCACCCAAAGGAGCGTTCAAAACAAAGTGAAAGCGGACGTGCCCTAGCAGGCCCGTGTCACTTCTGAAAGGACCTTCACGCAGGTCGTCAAAAATGGTGCGACCACGAAAACAGAGAAGCGGGGAAACGGAAGAGCGTAGGGAGTCCTACACTAGGGCACTCCCTGAAAGTTCTTCGGTTCAATGTGAGGTCAATCAGGAACAAGTTTCTTGAGCTCAGTGGCCTCGTAGTAACAGAGGAACCTGAGATGGTGGCCATAACGGAGTGATGGATAAAAACTTCAAGCCGAGATTTTGAAGGTGAATTCACGATTCCCGGTTACCAGCTCTTCTTGAAAGATAGGCCAGACAGAGAGGGTGGCGGTGGGATGTTGTATGTCAAAGATACTCTCAACTCGATGGATTGTAACATCGTATCCGACCATGAACTACTAGGTGTTGACCTAGAGATAGGTCCTGCCAAATACAGGACCCTGGTGCTTTATAGACCTCCTGCCCAACTCGTTGAAAAGGACAGAGATCTGTACCAGCTACTAGGAGAACTTGTCGAAGACAGAGTGTGTATCGTCATGGGTGATTTCAACACACAAGTTGACTGGGAAACCAGAGAACCCTGTGGCGAGAACGCACTACTCCTGGAGTTCGCGAACAACGAGTTCCTGACTCAATGGGTGAGAGAGCCAACGAGAGGAGACAATATCCTCGACTTGGTTTTCACCTCTGAGGATGACATCGTTGAGGACCTCTCTGTTGGCAAAGAGCTCGGTGGCAGTGACCACCGACTAATTAGATTTGTAGTCAAAGTCCCCCAAAAGGGCCTGCAACTAGTAAATCGAGGAAACCTGATTTAAGAAGAGCAGACTTTGCAAGTTTTCATGCTGGACTGACTGACGCGAGGCTAGAAGAGTGCGATGCTGTTGAAGACCTTTGGAACAGTTTCAAAACCACATTCATGAGTCTTCAATCGTGTTTCATCCCTCTGAAATGCCCCCGTCGGTCTTCTGTTCAGCCAAAGTCGTTTAATCGAGAAATTATCCAACTACTTAGCTAGAAGAGAACTGTGTACCGGCAATCGAAGATCTCGGGTGACTTTGACGAATACCAGAGGCTAGCCAGGAGAGTGAAGTCCAGCATAAGGGCGGCTAAGCGGTCTGAGGAACTATGAGTGGCGAGACTCTGTAAAGAGAATCCCAAGGAGTTTTTACCAATCCGTCGAACGATTGGCCCTTTCAGGAATGACGAGGGGACATTAAAGCACTCAGATGCAGAAAATGCTAACCTCCTTAACGACTACTTCTCTTCAGTGTTTACTGAAGAGAGTGGCCCATCCCATAGCCAACGAGTTCCTACTCGGGGGAAAAGCTGTTGGATATGGACTTCACCGAAGGAGAAATAAAAAAGAAGATCACTGACCTAATGACGAATAAGTCACCTGGCCCTGATGGGTTTCTACCTAAAGTGTTGAAAAAGTGCGCGATTAAGTGTCACGGCACCTGAGCGTAATCTTCAACATGTCAATCCGGACCGAATCCGTTCCTAGAGACTGGCGTGAGGCGGAGGTGACTCCTATCTTCAAGAAAGGAGACCGTAGCCAACCGTCGAACTACCGAACTATCCTTCTGACGTCGATAGTCGGTAAACTCATGGGAAGCATGATGGTGGACAAAATGACGTCGCATTTAGAGTCAAAGCTGCTACTGAGGAGTTCCCAGCACGGCTTCCGAAGGCAACGGTCATGCCTAACCTACCTTGTAGAATTCTTCCATTTTGTCTTCAGTGAGCACGATCGGAGGCAAACTGCAAATTTCATAAATGGAATTACCAATCCTTTTACGGCATTAAACAACAATACGACATACAACAACAAATAACACAAAAGAGAGGTAAGAAAGTAAGTATGAAACTCCATTCGTCTCCTGGCTAAGACGGATCTGCCTGACCTGATAATGAGAGCAACATAAAGATCAGTATGACAATCGCTGGTTATCCCGAAAGCACCAGGAATCGGTCCTATTTTGGTAGGAATGGAGTTGTCGGGAAGTATTTTGTTTGGGATTTTTTTTTTCACCAACTAGCAAACAGGTAGTGATATTCTTCCCCCACATCATGGGTACGTTGATAACAAATACTCATTGGCAGGATTGCTTGGAACAATGGAAAGAGGGTATGTTGTACGGAGAAAATATTAAGCGAAAGACCGGTGCTGTTATTAGCTATGTGTGTGATGAGTTGTGCAAGAACTACCTACCCTTGCGGGGGTAAGTACGGCCGGTCCTCCATTCGGTGGTCAAATCTTTAAGTGCCCTAACTATTTATTCGCTCTCACTTGGAATCGAACCCAGTATCTCGACGATAGAAAACTAACGCCACATCCGCTGGCCTATTGAACCTCCCAGACTATCGATTAGTCCATGGGTCAACAAATACCCCCAGCCGAAACAGGTGCCTCATCCACGGATTATTCTCTTGTGCGTTTGGTGGGATATGAATGGCATACTCCATTTTGACCTTCTTAAGCTAAATCAGTCTATCACCAAAGAGATCCTAAAAGTTGAGTACTATTTCATCAAGACAACGCGTGACCTCATGTATCAAGAAATATCATACAAAAGATTAACAATTACGATTGAGAACTAATAAGTCATCGTCCATACTTACTCCCCTAAGCCCCCGTCTGATTACTATATTTTTATCAGTTTAGCGAAATCATCTGAAGATAGTGAAGATGTCAACGGCAGAAGAGGTCGAAATAATCTTAGATATTTTTTTAATATCAAAGTCAATCGACTTTTAGTAACATGATATTAAAAAGTTGGTAGAAAGCTGGAGACTACTAGCAAAAACTAGTGCAAATTATTTTACCTTTTAAATTAATATATAAATACTTAGTTAGATATAAATAAATTCTCAGTTTTTTACCTTTCTATCCATAAAATAATGATAAGCAAGAACGAAATGCCGCATTAATTATGGGATGACATAAAACATGAACAGCATTTACCAGGGGTGATCAGGAAGTAATGATAGTCGGACTCGTGGCAGAGAGACCAAGAGTGATGGGAGGGAGGAGAGTGCGGGACATTGAGCGTTGCCTGTTAGGACGAGCTTGAACTTATCGCCGCTTGGCTGACTTATATTTTTTCGTTGCGCTGTGCGATTGCGTCAATGTTGGTTTCTCCCTCTACCCGGAAAAATGGATTTCTCGAAAGAAGGTTGCAGGTTCTTCAGTTTCACTAGGTGAAAACTCAGGAAAAAAAACAACGGAGATCAGAAAGGAATTATTGCAAGTTTTACCCGAGTGTAGCCAGTCACTACAAATCTTTTCCACCATATTTGTTCTTTTACACATGGGAAATGATCATCGGTCTGGACAACCGTGACCGAAGCAACAACGGTCCGTGCCTGGGTTATCATTGATGAATGTCGTAGAGTCAAGGTCACTGAGTGACCTTGTACTGACTCTCCTCAGACGGAACAAGTGAGGACTGGGGAGTAAAAATATTGAGTGCAATCGGGGTCCCTGAGCGCGTGTGAAAACAATAGCAAACTGATTGGGACAGTTGGCCAAAGTTAAACAATTTCTAGGGGTCGTGGGTTGAGAAAAACTGGTTATAGAAAAATACTTTATTATATACAAAAATAAGGCATATATGTAATTCTACAATGGAAAAACAACACGAAATTAAGGGGGAGAAACGTAAGTACAAAATCAAGGTCACGGGGACGGGGTATAACGGGACTCGATGAGGTTCGTTTACTGGAAGCACGAACGAACTCTTGAGAAAAAACGGGTAGGCTGAGTTCCGAGGGAAACTCACGTAAATCTGATGGGCTGGGGCCTGGTGACGCAAGTTATTGCAATAACTGATTACAAACACTTTGTTTAACCTCGCTGAAGATGAACGAGGGAGTACGCCAGGCGAGAACGGAGCTAACCCGAGGTTGATAGAGGTTTGTCTGTTGATTAGCGTCGATCTGGCGAGAACCCTTGTCTTTGGCTGCGAGCGAGACAGCGTCGAGGGCGGCTCGACACTCTAAGAGGCTGACGGTCACGGGATGGCGGGTGCTACGTGCACGGGGTCTGCACATTAATACTATCCGCAACTGTACTCGAAACTGTACTCGCGAGTCTACTGACGACTGTACTGATTTCTGGTTGCCCTTTTCTGCGGATTTATGTGGCCTGAGCAGAGGTGCATCGCCCGAGGCGCCGGAAGCTAGCGAGTCTTATCAGACGAGGCAGACCCTGCGTGGATTCTCAAGGGTCGCGTAGGGTTTCCGATATGTTTTGAGCTTGCTCTGTACCGGACGCTCTCGTTACCTGTGCCTGGAGTGCACCAGTTCTTAGGCGCTGTATGTACACGTATGGCACACGGCCGTTTCAGGGCATCCTGCGTGGGGTTATCCATCTTTCTGACGACGAAGATCCAAATGTTACTCTAAGATTCTTATCTTTGGAGCTTGCTGTCAGTTATGGGAGTGCATATGACATCGTTCATGAAGAATTATGAATAAGGAAGAATTGCGCTCCATGGATATCCCATTTGCAAACATAAAGACATAAGAGCGGACGGGTGCGGAGTTGTTGCCTGTGGCTGGCTGAATTCGAACCAAATGGTCCGAACCTGTTCTCAGATGTTGCTATCGGAGATTAGTGTTGGTCCGAAACGGTTCTCAGATCTTGCTACTGGAGATTAGTATTAGATTATTTTATTCACCACCAGAGACAAGCAGTCCAACATGGTGTGTTTGAACGATGAAGAGCCTCGACCGCAGATCTTAAAGGAAGGATTTTGCAGCAGAAAGCGCTTTTTTACCATCTTCTTCAATCTCCACAACCAATGTGTGTGGATTTGGTGCCTTAACAGTCTACTATCACAGCCAAGTATACACGTACCAAGTCATTCTTCAAGTCCTGGAACATCAAGCCAAGTCCGCACCAACACACCACTGATCGCGTCTTTTGCTCACCACGACAATGCTGCACCCCACAAAGTGCGCTTGACTGTGTATTTCCTTGAGTAGCAGGGGGTTACACTTCTTGCTCACCCACCCAACTCACTTGACCTTGCTCGCTGTGATTTATGGTTATTTCGAAAGATCAAGGGTGTGATTGCAGGGAAGCAATTTCATTGTATCCAAGACCTGGCACGAACAGTTAATTCAGTGCTACGAGGTATACCAGCTTCTGAGTACTATGACTGTTCCATGAAGTAGCAAAGGACGATGGAACGTTGCAGAAAGACAGGAGGAGAATACTTTGGGGGAATGTAGAACTACTGTTTGGATTTACCTAATTCTACAAAAATATACAGTCTCACTGTAATCACTTTCTGATTAACCCTCGTACATAATGGGTAATTACATATCTAATATCTATATTTTCTTATATTCTTCATTTTTATTATGAGTATATATCGTTTGTGGGTACTTGTGTTTGTCTGTATCCCTGAGAAATAGAAATAAAAATACTACAGTTTTATTTTCCTTGAAGAAGTTCATCACGCATTGAAGCATCGTTAAAATTAATCTACATTAATTTAAAGGTCATTTAATTTCAACCATTTTCTATTAGTAGTCTCCAGCTTTCTATTAAGTTTTTAAAGTAATATTTTCCGTTTTCACATATTCTCATATCATTTACTGAATCCAATTTTTCATTAATTTATGGCGGCAGTTATTGTGATATCTAATTTGCCTTCCCACGATTTTAATTTCATGTATTAGGAGCAACCGTTGACTATATCGGTGAAAGCATACAAGCATGCATTCGGGAGCTTGCATTACCTTTAATGTGAAAAAAAAATCACATAGATCATACACTGCCTTGCATATCTCTGCTCTAATAGTGAAGTCCGTTAGAGAGAAAGCTCGCTTCCCAATCAGGCAGAAGCAATAATGTGTCAGCAAATGGAGAAAGTTTTCGAAGATGGATGAGTGATTTATTCTAGATCAAAGAACAAGAGTTTATTCAAAACCTCGATCTTTCCTTGACACCGCTTATGATGCTTAAGAATGACTAGAAAGTAGCGATAGCAATGATAGTTCTGTCTGTACCAGCGTCAAAAGGTGGACAATGTTTAACAACACATTAGACAATCCCATCAGTGCCAAAGCAAAGCTTGCATTCGATGCCAGGAGATTGAAGATAAACGAAGAAAGCTATCAATAACTATAATGGATGCATCATTTAACGTATTGGGTTTGTAGTCTTCATCGTCCGATAGATATGATCGAGAAGAAGAAGGAGCAAGTGATGGATCGGTCACGTCATAGCAAAGAACAACGAAGGAAATCTTTACATAGGAATTGGCTGCATGGCCTAATCAAATGCAACTCTCGTCAAGAAAGGTCACATATGTGCTGTTTGAAGCATTTACTATCATACGAGTATTTTATGATATCAGGACTAAAACATCAATAGCAGATTCATTCATTGTTAGCCTGAATAATTTTGTACTCTGAAGGAGAAACAATCGAGGAGCCAAGAAGTTCCAAAGCAATGGTTTGTTGACTCTTCCCTGGGATAGAAAGCCCATGTAAGAGTTCATATCACCAGGACATGTTAAACACTAACCTATTATTGTATCTAGTCTTGGAGCTGAACAGCTTCTCAGAGTGCCAAAACCTTTGTCAGGAACATTGTTAGCACAAGAAAATGCCATCATAGAATAGAGAAAAAACACACGCCATCGTAGAGGATCTTGCATTCTTCTGGAAGAAAAACTTTGATATAAAGAGATATACTCCGTGTGCAGACACCATGCGAAAGAGATGGTGGTACACGTTTCATTTGTAGTAACGCGGCATATAGTAAGCTTGTCAAGATTTTCTTTCCTTCCAACCCATTCTGAGATCATTGGATCAGCTTTAAATGGTAAGAGTTTTAACCAGCGGAGACATATGCGGTGAACAAAACATCGATGGATAAGCATCGAAGAGAACTCATCTACTTTACAAAATCATAAATACTTCAAATTCCTAATGAATGTTAGGAATACCTTGATCTTTCCATCACGTTTAATGCAGGATTTTCATACAAGATCTGGCTTTTCCAAAGACAGTGTCTACTGTAAAAAAAATGAAGTATAAAACGATATAGAACCGCTTCCGTCCACTAAGGCTCCGCTGAATGAATTGGAATCGGTGAGAACGCTCATGAATCCCAACACCAGAAGATATCCAATGCTACCACTAAGACGCTACCTGATCATTTCTGGTACCGTTTAGAAGAAGCAGAGAGTTTAACGTTCTTGAAATGAAAGCAGCATTAGATCACAAAGACCTTGATAGGCCGTCGAGGCGACCTTTGGATCCTGTTGCTATGTTTCTCGGCGACAGCAAGGAACTAGAAAAACTGGCTACAAAGAAAAGTCGAGGATTCTTCTACAAACCTCGAATGCCAGATTACTTTCTGCTCCATCATTTATGTTTGTGGATGTCAAATTTAGAATACTTGCAGGCACAGATTATGGTTACCAAACTTGCAGGGGTGAATCATATAGCAAAACCAGCTGTGGCCCTGGTCAAGAGGCCCAATGAATATTTCCCTGTAAAAGGCGAAGAGCTACTCATTCTAGTTTTCAATAACCATAGAAATCAATGCATAGCTTCGAACAAATCAATCAACATTGGTGAAGACGCTAAATCTATACTACAAATAAACAAAAGAGCACTACATTTTTTATACACTGTATGTGTTTTACCTTTCAATGTTATACTTTTATCTATTTGAGTATAAAATAAAATGTTTGTGTTCTTTGCATTTTTAAGTGTCTTACTTCTTTTACCTTACAAATTTGTTTTGTTTTATTATTTGATTGACCTCAAGTAGTACCTATGAAAGCTCATAGACGCGAACAAATGGATCTTGTTATCAATAACGAGGGCGACCTCAAAATGATGACTAATCAGGACGTTATTGATTCACCTCAAAATTTACCTGCTATTAGTGAATGATACCCTAATACCCAGATTTGTTTTTATCTTAAATTTGCTTTGATTGCTATGGAATCTACTTTTATTTTTTCAACTACTTTCTCTGAACTTTCTATCGTGTTCTTATAAGGTAAGTTGTGGAATATTTTTGAGGTCCAAAATTTTTTAACAGCCTTATTCTGTGGAAAGGGGGTTCACCCTAAATAAAATGAATGATGTTTCACATTCAAACCATTCACGTACGGGAGAAATGTTTCAAAATATTTTATAGTATGTGTATCCTGCTGCATGGTACCCCTATTTCTACTAATAATTACTGACCAAACTATCTTATATATTTGATGTTTATTGACACTGAAATTGCTCATTGATACGTCGTACAAATTTCGCATTGTAACATATAAACTTCAAAAAAGATCCATCGCTAAAACAAACCTTCAAAGAAAGAAAGAAATTTGAAGGTATAAATATTTTTGATGAATATTATATTCCGAATTTATCACATATTAATAAAGTTTTCTACTTTAATTTTCAGTCAAATTGGGCTTATTTCGTGATCTGTAACCTTTTAATCTAATGACATGTCCATGTTACCTCAGTTTTCCGAAGAGACTACAATATTCTCTGGATCTAACTCGTCTTTATGTCATCAAATCTGTAAGCGTCTATTGGTCAGTAGTTTATTTTGAATTAGTCTAACAGTTCTTGAAGTTCCTTTTCCTACCCCAATTACTTGCTTGTGGGGTTAAAGCTAAGATTCTCTTCTTTATTATTAAGTAAAACAAGCCGACCTAAATGGCAAGACAAGAACACCTTCAAAGAAAAAAGACGAGGAAGACGTAGTAGGGCCCTCAGGCTTTTCCACGACAATGCTCCAGTTTACACTTCTATAATTGTAAATAGGGTCATCTTTTATTCAGATTTAGGAGCGAAGCCATTCTCTTTATAGCCTAGGCCTAGGTTATATTCACTATTATTTAGTATCAACATGTAAATATAATTTAGAAGGCAAATATTTTAAATGGAGATGAAGAAAGGTCAGTTGGTTTCAGCTTTTTATGCCCAAAGATAAACCTGATATTTATTCAGGGGTTCAGATGTTCATTTGTAGATGTAATATATTCTTAATATTCAGGGAGATTAAAATGAGCATCAAGTTAAGTGGAAACACTACATTAGGTTTCAGGAAAGCTAATCCATATTGCCAGTGGTAAGTCACCGGATAGAGGCCAATTCTGAGCGACTTCAATAGAAGATGCAATACGGTACAGAGATCAGTAGTTTGTATCCCACGTTAAAGTGTAGGTCTCTAATGAAAAAGAAAATACCTCACAAAGACTGATTCTTGCGATAAAACCTTTAAAGAATTATTATTTTTAACAAAAAATAATATAAATCATTAAGTCATTTATTCCGTAATCTGTTTATGCTGACATTTAGACCTTCCCTTTCAAAGTTTTTCCTCTCTCGACGAGGCTGGCAACATTAGAACAGCCAAGGGCCCCTTTCGGGAGGAAGACCCTTTATACCTAGCCGAACCCTCCCGGATTTATAAAATTGACCTTTCTGGAACCACAGAATTTTGGGACAAGCTCCCACAATGACACCCCATCGGCAAAGTCCAGTACACTGCGTTGTTTGGAAATGAGCGTTATAACCGTCATTACGAGTGCTTTCCTCCACATTAACTATGCAATTATTTACGAGTAAGCGATCTTCATAGAGACGGGATCAATAATCTTCATTATACCGGCATCAGCTTTTGACAAGGTAACAAACGAAACTTACTAAAACTCTCTCTCGAAATCTGATTAAATTTCGTGTCTGTTTCTAGTATGCGACGTAAACAAGGCGATTGGCATTACCGATTTTTTATCGCATTATATTTTAACGGTGAATCTTAGGTCCTTGAAATTAATAGACCGTGCGACTCAAATTACGGGCGATGCAGTCTCGCGTGATGATATATCTCCCTTAGTATTATTCTTAATCTCTTAAGGTTCTCCATTCAGTACATCAGTCTAAAAACGTATTTATATATAAACCAAAACAACGGCAATGCTTAAGTTATGGTACCAAACAATCTCAATATTCGCATTTTAATATTCCTTCAGATTATAAATTAAGGTCCGCTGGTCACACGCAGGCGAAGAAGGCTCTTGTCTTACTTACTTGCTGTCACTACGGACATAATTTAATTATCTTTGCATTAAAGAAAAATTTAGCCTTCCAAGTAACCTTTGGCAAGCCCTATCAACCTAGGAAAAACATCAGATCAGTCATATAGGGTAAATTGTGAATACTGGTTGTTAAATTTAATAGCCGTAATAGATGGATTTTTCCTTGCTAATTTAACAGATTACGCAGCATCTTTACAGATTGGAAGGTATTTTGGAAGGTAGATTTGAAAGAATTTATTTTCATATCTCAACATAATCATATTTTGAGAGGTTTATATTTCGAGTTACCCTACTGAGATGACTACTTTCTGATAACTAGTAAGAAAGAGAATGAATACTTACAACTGCCAATGTAGCTCATTGCCAGAATAAGACTTCACAACTTGTAATTAATTCATGGTAAGTATGTCTACGCAGCTTATTATCATACACATTTTAGGCTATAAATTAGATTCGAACACCACTACTTCAGATGAAAATATGGTAGAATAAATTAAGTATCTCACACCCGATGCACCTTACGACAGTCTTTGGAGTTAATATGCCCCTGTTCACCTACTGTATGCGAGATCAACGTCGGAAGCTCTGTTATTGCCTTCTCAACTTATTGAAGAGTCAAGCAATCGAATTTCCTTTATTTTCTGATGGAAAAACTCTCATGGTTGATCCGGTCATCAACAGGCAGAACGACCACGTGGTAAGCTTCGGGCAGGACGTATCCGAGGTCCGCTACGTTTCCGCGACCAAGCACTAGGCCTCCGTGATGATGCTCAGATGGCAAGAAGATGTCGCCAGTGTGGTATGCACCTGATTACAGGCTCACCGAGGCCGAATACACCGACATCTTGGTCATAAAATTTTTGCCATGAGTGAGAAAGTTCCCGAAGAAGTCGGACTCTACGTCTTTCAGTAGGACTGTGCCCCGGCCCAGATGACCAAGACCATGCGAGAGTGGTTGAGTTCAAACATGAACTTGTGGTCGAAGGAATGTGAGCCACTTTAGTCGCCCGACCTCAACCTCCTCGACTAGAGCGCGTGTGCACATGTCGAGAGCAAGGCCTGTAAGCTCCACCACAGCAACGTTGACAAGCCGAAGTCCTCCGTCAACCGCGTATGGGCCAGCATAGGGAAGGACTTCGTCCGCAACGTGTCCGCAGCCTTAAGATCTTGCTTAGAATTCGTGCTTGCCGCCGAGGGCGGACACTTTGATTAATATTACAATTTAAACATATTTATATTTTAAAACAATAATAACGTGTCTAACTACATCAAAACCTTATTAGGTCCTTTGTTGAAAGCGTCATGACGAGTGTAACAGCACTTTTGCAATACCCGGTATGTGAGCTGAGTTTCCTGAAGGACAATGCTCCATGTCAATCATAAAACGAACGTGAAGCAGTTCTTGAATGCTGAAAATATCACGTAACGAATTGGTTTTCGCAGAGCCCTGATTTAAATCTGATGTAAAACATATGGAAGGTACTCGGTGAGAAGGTTATGGGTGGGAAACCGAATAATGTTAAAGATTTATGACAAAAACTGGAGGAAAAATAGAATGAAATCACGACCAAACAGCGCGGCAATGACATGCATACTTTTTATTAATCCTATTCATAATTTCTTCAATTGTCTATTAGATAATTATGTGGTTTTCTAGTTACTGGTTACCTCTTTTATTCTAGTTTGAGACGCATCCTTTCTCCAGATACACATTATTTCACTCATAACATTTTGTCGTTGCTCTATGAAATTAAACTTGTACACAATTCGAGACAAATTTAAAAGAATATTCTGTGCAATTTTCCTGGAGAGTTTGAAAGAAATGTAGATTTAGGGATTTAATGCTCTATTTTTGGTTGGTGCTGTGTCACGAGTAAGCATGTTTGGGTGCAGGGAGAGCCCTTTTACAAGAGAGAATGTCAAGCAAAAACGCGTCTTTAGCCCTCAACCCTATGTTGCAAGATTTATTGCCACTTTCTGCTTCCAACAAAATCTGACAACTGGATATTTGAAACCGTATAACTTGTTCTTTTTCTTTAATCAAGATATTTTGAAGGCCTAATTGCAGGAACAAAAGTAGATTGAATGCAATATCAAATATAAAGGGATATCCATGGTTTATACTATAAAACGAAGCAATACGCGCAAAAAAGGAAACTACTGGAAGGCGAAGTTCCGTTTCAGTCTCTGGAACAATTTAGACCCATCCATCATATTGAAGATTTAATAGTAAATTGTCAAAATTTTGAACAGAAAAAAATATGTTAGGCGGGCCAGAGGCAACAAAATATAAAATGGTGACGGCGTCTCCCCAAACTCCGCCGTGATATAGGCCTTCCAGCTGCACCCTAATACTAATCTTCCTCCCAATCTTTGATACAGGTGCGTCGTCTCAACATTGTAAGAGGCCAAAGAATGGACGGGGTCTGGCTGTTCGCCCATCAGAGACTTCACGCAAAAGTTCCCTCTAGCGTTAACGACCAAGTAGAGCGGTCTGTGAACAGGTGCCCATAATCCAGGACGAGATATACGCAGAAACCCTAAGATTAAAGCGGACAACTTTTAAAGGTCCCTGGGTGGGAGAAGCTTAAAACTAACCAAAGTTCTGAGGTTACATTTGCACTAACTTTATCTTTTTAAAGATTTTTTTAATTCGGCTAACAAATCTTTCCTTAAAAATCATCCATCCACTTTACATGCAGACTAAGATTTCTATCTGGCCCGAATGTGGCAACTTCCGGCTCTAAAGAACGGATCAAATCCACAAATAATATGTCCTATTTTGTGGTGTCTTGCCTAAGTTGTTCTTGGCCACAAGGATTAGGACTCGAACGCTTTGAACAAGAATTGGTTATACAGATTTCAAAGGATTACAGAAGTTTGATGGGATATTGGAGGATTTGCCAGCCCCTCTAAAAAGGTTAACAAGTCAGAGCCTATAATCTTGGCGAGGAACAGGTCCGAGTACACGCCCCATTTTCCAGGGATGTTTTGTTCTTGTTGGACATTGGATGAATTTTATATCATTAAGCTTTACACTGTTCGGTCAGGTATTTTGGGAGATGCCCTTACTGCGTTGCTTCAAACTTAAGTGGTACGATGAATATCAACTTTATTTGAATGTTCCAACACTTCCGTGAGGAAATTAAAGAATTCGTTCAGAGCTTCATGCAGATGAACTTCCGGTTCTCACAACAGGTTATCCCTTTGAGAAGTTTTTAAGCAATGATTAGAGTTTCAATGGATTTTACTAAAGCAATTCGGTCGGAGTCAGGGTAAGTAGCTTTTTTTCTGAAGAACAGTAGGTAAGCGGGAAAGAATTAAATGCATCTTGAATGGATGAGATTAGAGTAAATGGAAGTATATCAAAATTAACCAGCCTACTGACTTATAAGGCAAGAATTATCACTCTGATTAATCGCTCGTAGGCAGTGGCCAGCAGGCGGAATAACCTAAAGTGTGAAGTATTTGATATTATCAGCTAGCATGCGATTTGAAATTCATTGTATAAGGCTTCCGACAAAATCATCCCAACCTTGACGAATGTTCTTTAATTATCGCCATAACTGTAACCAAGGACCATGTTCTGGTTATAAAATCGTTCAATGGCTGCAAGGAAGTGTGAGGCTGACATATTTTGAGTAACACATTTTAGGCAAGTGAAAAGTGTTTGTTTGATTTGTTTGACATGAAGGTGGCCCGTGAACTTCACAACAGTATGTTTAACAAATTTACTAAGGAACTGATAGTTCTACAAAAATATAATTTGCCTGTTGACCAGCGTTATTATAATGGTTAAATGATCATTCTTAATCAACAAAATTGGGTCAATGATGTTACAGTCATATATGTAAGTTGGATTTAGAAATCCTTACCTTAATCCTTATTAAACCATGCTGATCGAGACCTCACACGAGAAACCCTGTGTAGTGTGTTACACTTGGTACCTGGAGGAACTGCACGTCCTCCCGGTCTTAGTGCAAATTAGGGAAGCACCGTCACTACGTTGAATTTAACGGTATGCACGTATTGGGTTGACCACCTCCCTGCAGCCGTTCTATGGTGCAGAAGCCTGCACTGTTATGACGGGCAGGCTTACTGACTTGTTAACTGCTAGACCAATGGAAATCTCGGGTCCCGTCTCTGGGTGTTACACAACAAATCTTCAGATCTTGGCTATCCTGTCGACAATTATTAGTAGTACCTAGTAAGGAAATCCACCGTGTCGCCCGGACTCTCTGGCTCCTTAATTGACATCGGCGCCGTTTGTGGATGGACCAGTCCTCTGGGTAACTTCTGTGCTCAGGTGCGATCACTAACCTCTAACGCACCTAATGTGGCGAAATGCTAAAGTCCAAAAATCCAATATGAGATAAGTGGGAGCAGCTAAATTTGGTATATAACCTACTACCTTTTTTCTCACATTGGGGACAAATTGTGCATTGATGGTGTGTTAGCAGGCTTCCAAACTTCCAATACAACATTTCGGACTTAATCCTGTTTCAAAATCCTCTACCTACCTTGGTGTTTGGAGGACGAGTTTTTTTCAGCAACAGCTCTACTACGAACGGTGGAAAGGCTTCCTTCCTAACACTTGTCTGCAGATAAGGGTTTTTTGGGAGCCGCATGGGGCAGGTCCATTTCAGCGATGGAGGTGCTCACACGTCTTTCTGCTTACTCTGGGGTGATTTCAAAATACCGACAGCGGAGAGGGCGGTTTTTTCTCTCAGTTCCTGACTCGCTGGGGGGTTTTCTAAATTCCCCCAGTGTAGAGTTGCCTCTAGGCGACTCTGTATTTGTGAGGAGTCTCCCTGTTCTTTTAAAAGGGCTCGCCCAAAACACGGCAAGGGAAAGGACATGCCGTGGCAGTTCCAGATCTCTCTAATGAGTGCAGGTGAACACTTAACCCTCCTTGAGCGGCAAGATGCATCACCCCGGAAGCTTTTTGAGGCGCATCAAAGACAATAGTATTCCTAGACTCTATTAGTTTCCTGTATAGATTGCTGACACCTTGGGGCGGATGAAAACTTGGAGGGCGACTCCTTCGTTGGAGGTGATCTCGAAGGTGCCCCCAAACCAGAGGGTAGAGTTTTCCTTGAAGGCAACCAAGGGCTTGGTATCAGAAACCAAACATGAATTTACCACTGTGTGGGGTACTTCAGAGCCTGCACGGGCCCCTTAGGACTCAGAAAGAAAGGAAGGACCCCTATCCCGCCTGGTGCCCCTTTGTCGGCCCTAACATTCCTTATCTCAAAAACTTATATAGGAGAGGCTGGTCAGTCAGGCTATATGGCCACTTGGCATAGTATAGAGAAGCACGCTCATGCCTTGCCCTTGTATCATTAATATATAGAAGCGATAGAACAAGAAGAACTCGAAAAAGGCGGGATTCATCTCCCACCTCCGGGGCTCCGGGTACGCACGAGCTTGCTCCCGTTTTGGCAAGCAACCAGGCCAAAAATGATACTTAAGTCTCATATTTGCCCACAAGCAAAAGGACCAAGAATAATACCAAAAATGTCGTCGTTTCTAGTGTAGTGATCGGAGCCGATTTCATCGGCCTCCTCGTTGAAAGATTACCTGGCATTTTTTAACCTGCTGGATTAGACGTTTTTTAGTTATTGGCTCCACTGATTGCAATATGTTGGCCATAGGTTAAATTTTCTATTGGGGGATAGCATTAGGGCATGTTGACTAGTAGAGAACAGAAAATTACCCGTTTCGTTAGCGATAACCTTCTGACGAAGCCGGCACACGATTCTAAGGCTACCATTAAGGATGCCCTTTAGCCATACAATGGTTACCGGCGCAGGTGACAACGGACTTTACTATAGATTTGTTGAAAGGGGTAGTTTATGCAAGAAAACTCATAAAGACTCCTTAAAACACATGATCAAAGTGCTGGACTTTACCTCTAAAGACGAAGAGCCCTTCAACGATAGGGTTATGTTGACTGAGTTGCGTTCCCCTCAAGGTTCTTGCGCGGGACTGTTCCTGGTCAGGAAAAAGTCCCATATGTTATTCTGTGACACCTAGGTTAGCTAGGCATGGCTTTTATGCTAAATTTATTCAACAGGATCTAGCTAGAGAATATCCTTCAAGACACCTGGCAAATGCCTACCCCGCTCGACTTTCGAAAAACCAGTTATAAATCACTCTACCCCGGCGGGTTTTTGCCCATTTTTTTTAATCTCCTGAGTTGATGGAAAAATTGGTAAATGTTAGATAACCTTTTTTTCCAGAACAACGGAAGTCACTTGTTTACAGCACAGTGTGGCTTCCGCAAGTTCCGCTTCTAGCCAGATGTTCACAATGGGGTCAGAGCGATACCTCCTAATTTTCCTATCTAAATTTCTACTAGAACGTCAATTTTCCATAAGGGTTAGGAGCCCTCTCTGGACTATTAGGGCAATGGTGTATATTAATTGTCACATTCTTTATGCTGAGCATCAACGGCATAACTTCTGTTCTGCAGAAAGATGTTCAAGCTACGCAAAACGTAGACGACCTATGATCTTTTTTGGTGCCACTGAGATACCAGCTCCAGCGCGTCGGCTCCAACAGTAATTGAACCACATCACTCTCTAGGTCAAAACGCACATGTTTTAGTGTCCTTGGGGCCAAGACTATGGTAGTGTACTACTGTCGCCATTCAGAGTTCCACTCTGACCATGACTTAATCCTAAACGTAGTTCACAAGGAAGGGGTAGACCTGCACGATTTGTTTGCTCTTGAATTAGACCGGCACATCACCTGGGAAGCTTCGCAACCTTAAGGCCTCTTGTATCCTCACCATCGTTCCTCTACGTTCCGTGACGTTTAACACTTGAATTACTGATAGAGCTACTGCTTTGCTCTTTTATCGTTCCTTTGTTTGGCCAAAGGTTTACTACGCATGTGATTTTTACGCGATTGCAACCCAGTATGGAATGCGGAAGTTAGAATGGATCAACTACAAATATCTCCGTCTGGTGACTGGTGCCTCGGTTCGTAACCTATTTAGAATTTCTTGACGATCCCGGAGAGATCCTACTTGCTCTCCACCGTACACGGCTCTAAATACTTTCGCGGCCGATCTCGACGTTGCCCATGCCGTCGAGAGACATCATTTATATCCTAAGTCTTTTCTATTTAGGTCTATGAAACTCCTTCTAGACCTAGGTGTAGCACTATGGGGTTGTTAGAGCCTCTGGTTGTTCCCAGACTGCCACCCAGGAGGGTGCCATCTTTGACTATTTGTCGACACGCCTTTGCTTCCAAAGATTACCAAACGCAAGGAATATTGCGCTCGACCTTTTTGAAGCACACTTCTTGTTACTTGGATCCGTCCGTGCTAGTGTACACAGAGGGCTTCAATTCCGAAAAGTGGGTTTGCTACCATGCCTCATTTCCTCTGTTTGAAATCAGATGGGCTTTTCTAGGCGAGGTATCTCCCTTCACTGCCAAAGTGTTTGGAATACACCTCTTGGTACTGGATATAAAGTAGATCGCGAGCTATAACGAATCACAAAGCTCCTTGAGTGGTGCTATCCTGGCATTGAAATATCTACCCCTCACCCCCATGGTCCTGGTATCAGTGACGCTATGGTTACCGCGAGTCGGGCAGATTTTGAAATTATCTTCTGCTTGGTTCCTTGACATGAAGGGATTTGGGAGAAAAAGCCCGCCAACGAGGGCGCCAAAGAGTCTGCGAGGACTGAGCGAAAATACCAGCGTTTTGCTCTTCTTCCCAATGATGATTAGGCAGAAATCAGATCAGCCCACCATTTTTACTTTCAAAGAAGAAAGCAACTTAATGTTGCGTGCCATCGCGCCGCGACTGCCCTATTGGACCTACCTCCCTATGCTTTCCCGGATTCAGATCGCTTTTAGTCGTCTTCGCGGAACTTCCCCCCACCAACCCCCGCACCTTACCTTGAATATTGCGTCATTCCCCAGAGTGTTTGGCCGATTCTTGTGGAATGTTTCAGCTTGGAGGATTTTAGCGCACTGCACCCATCACAGTACCTTGACGAGCAGAATCGCTAACTCTTGTCCCTTTTACTCAGGACTGTTTCGTGCATACAGCCTTGTGGACTATACGACGTTCTGGAGAAGGCGGGCCTCTTCCATTTTATTTGACTCTTTTTGGTGTTGTCGCATGCCTCCGTGCTGAGAGAAGGCTGGCCTCTTCCATTTTCTTCGACTCTTTTTGGTTTTGCTGCATGCCTCCGTGCCGAGAGAAGGCTGGCCTCTTCTATTTCATTCGACTCTTTTTGGTGTTGTCGCATGCCTCTGTTCCGAGAGAAGGCTGGCCTTTTACATTTTCTTCGACTCTTTTTGATGTTGTCGCATGCCCCCGTGCCGGGAGAAGGCGGGCTCCGTCTTTGGCGCCGGGTGGGGGTGCTTCTTTTTGCTTTTATTTTATTAGATATTATTTTTCTTTGGTTTATTCTGTTGTGTTTTTATTTATCTGTCTTGTATTTTTGTGTTTTTTTAATGTAGTCTAGTATTAGCCTAAAAATTGATTGTGGTAACTTACGCTTGTGGCAGTCGCCAGATGGACGCAAAAGAAGGAGAAAAAATAGCTGATTGAGAAACAAGTCAAGGTCTTTTAGGAGCGCGGTTATTTCGATTTAATATTCTTTTGATTGTCATTCAAGGTATTTATTAACAGGAAATCTTTTTAATTGCATGAGGAAGAGCCGATATGATTGAGCTGCTAACGTAATATTCACATCAGACTTCTTTCTTAATTTAATATAATTATTTCATGAGGCGAGTAATCTTGTAGATTTTATTCACCTCCGAATAATTTTGTATGGTTCAAAGGGGTTTAGCATAAATTGGATGGTGACATATGATAAAATTTTGTTTGGCCATATAATTTTCTCCAACGTCAACCAAACAAGTGTCTGCAAGCATAATTAAATTTTAACCACAATTTCTTAAGATACCGCTACCAGTGATTAAATCTGGAAAATCGTCAAGAAATTAATTTAAATATAAAGACGTTTTTTTATTTGATTCAAAGTTCCTTCCTATTCAGTTTCATATCTTACAACAATATTAGTAAAAAGAAAATCGTTTTTTAGTTTTAGTTTATAGATGTTGATAAGGAGCATCGACAAAACTAGTTGAGCGTCAACTAGGATCGCGATAGATTTGAAAGAGAATCTAAGAAAAAAGAAAGAGCTTTGAACGCCCAAACTACGTTAATCACTAAATAATAAGGCGAGATTTATTTTAAAAGTGAGCATAGATAGTGAACCCATAAAAATCCTTGTTCATATCGCAAAAGATTTTGAGTTCGGCTTTATCCTTCACCTCAAAAGCAAAACACGGAATTTTGACATCTCCCAACCTTATCAATTTGAAAGGAAATGACTTACGCTTTAAGATCAGCCTTGCGCATTTCAAAATCCACCCTACCCTTTTGCGCCCACAGACTCCACATTAATAGTCGGTCTCTAATCGTTTTAGGCAGGAAAAGTCACAAAAGGACGAAAATGTTAGAGATCCGTGGGAGAATGTTCCGCCTAGTTTTGACAACGGTATCGAACTTTGAAGGATCTCTGCGATACGATGATTCTACACCCGGTAATTATGACCGAGAACTCTGTCGACACCGCTATCATTTTTCTCGGATTTTTAAAAAATATTCTTTAGAGGTCTGACTGATTCTAATTCCACGATCTTAGCTCAAACCCGCTTTGTTTAGTCACTCGCTTGATTTCAAAAAGGGTCTTATATTACATGTCTTAGACATCCGATTGCCAAGATAAAATGATTATTTTGTTTTTCAATATGAGAACAGAGGTCGTTCGGATCAAAACTAAGGTAATGTTTTATAATATAATTTAAGATGAGGCGGAAATTAGCTGACCAAAATATCGGTAAAGAGTTTGCTTTTCTTTCCCAATAAAAGGCACAACCTGCTATTATTCGCTTCTGAATTTGTATTTGAAAGAAAGCTTTTTTTGAGGTCTGAGAGCGTAAAAAATCGGTTCGATTAAAACGATAGGAAATTTTGAATATCAATTCCGGGAAAACTAACTTTGTTAAGGGAATGACGTTGATTAATTTTGAGGATATAGTTAAAAACTGGTCGTTAGTTTGCGATGTTTGGGCAGCCGCTTTTATAACGGGTCTATCAGGGTGGGACGTGGACTGAATTAATCATCCCTTCCTCCAATAGGATTTCGAAACGTCGTTATTGGCTCCTTTCTCCGATAACCTAATTTTCTATTTGTTTCTCATTCCCGTTGATGTTTTGTGGTTGGAAAGGACTCGAGACGAAATCTCATTAAACCAAGGGAGCATACCATGCATGATATTTGCCATCTTGTTTTTCGATGCCTTTTTGAAATTCTATCATTTATAGCATGTCTACAGAACTTAATATCTGTATCTCTGATCTCTTAAAGATCCCAAACTGAAAATATATTCAAGGCCCAATTTCAAGGCAGTATCAAAGCTGGATAAATTTTAGGTTGTAAGTTTGAAAGCCTTTCAGGCGATTTTAATTTTTTTCCGCTTCGTTCTCCGCAAAAGTTTGAGAACGCTGGAGCGGGATCCGTTAGATGACTCCATAAGACGAGATTTGGGTGTGAAATTTGAATTGAGTTTATCGTTCATAAGGCGTGAGGGTGAGATCAGGAGGACTAATTTCCAGCTAAAATACTTCTTCCACGGACAAATGGCTCAAAACCAAGAAGCCTCTGAAGACACAAACTTCACTCTAGGGTCGGCGAGACCACGACATGCATAATATAGATTCTACACACACACACACACCAGACCTAAATTATACAGCCCTCAATAAACATGCAAACCTCACACAAATATATTCGAAAGCATATATGTTAAATACCTACGCTTTCATCAACCCCAAAACATAACATACACAAGCGCAACGCATACAAAAACTGCTGCACAGGTATTATTACCCTGAGAGCCGCAAACTACAACCAACTACAGCTATACATAACACTAGTTTGACCATTCCTTACTCTTTCAGTCGCTAGTCTCAAATGAAAGATAAAAGCACCGCATATCGCTTTCCTGATACATACTCATGTCTACACTACACAAAATCAAAAATACTCATACCACTCAATACATAGATATACAGTTCTACACCCGCTTGATACGATAGTAGGGAAAACTCACATGAGACTCCACATGCACCATAATGCACACCAGACAACACGCTGCGTTGGCTTTTAGATACTCATAGCCATTGATCACCTACAACCAACATCTACAAGATCTACATATAAGTTTGCAGCGTCGTGTGTAACGTGCTCATTTACTAGAGCCTCTTCCTTTCCACGCCCTTATCCCTGCCACCTCAGTCAATACCACCACGTTTACACAAATTTAATCAACTCAGCGTTGTCCAGCTACTGACCTTTAACTCTTCTTATCTTCTTTCAAGTTTTTGCCACACTCTTTCCTCTCCTACGAATCGATCTCTGTGGATCACCCCAGTTATCCCACTGATTTTCTTTTCTATTCACCTTATATCGTGTATCTGCAGCATTAGATCATCTTCGCAAACTGCCACACCAGCATCACTCTTTCGCTCACAGCCTGAATTTGAGAAAGCAAGTAAAAAGGCTTTTCGAGATAAAACAACAAAACTATATGAAGATCGGTACCATAAAAGAGACATAGCCTCGCCGATGCCCACTTCCCTTTGCTACACCCAACGCAAAGAGAATAATACTTACTTTATGCTGTTTTTAGTATACCTGATAGCCTAACTCCCCCCATCCCCTCTAATTCATTGCTAGGTTAACGTAGAGTCCACACAAACCCTCATTACAAGTATGCCTTTCTCTTGAAACTTCGGAAACTTGGAGACATCGGAGAAACGAATTTTGTGGTCTAGGCTACTGCAGAACCCAAAGTAAAGAGGAATCCTGGAATTAAACTGAGTTTCAACCTAAGGGGAGGGTAATTACCCTACCCATTCGATCCAGCCAGGAGCACAAAGGGACTTAAAACCATCGCGATGTATGTTGGAACTAACTATGATTAGGAGAATACAATGAAGAGGTGGCACTCTGGGATGGAGGTCGTTGATGTGGCAGTAATTCTTCATTAAGTCCGCCACGATATTCACTATCTAGACGAGAACATCGAGGTCCATAGTCATCATTCTTCCGAAATCGTAGTTCATAAGAGCAGTCATTGACGAGGTGAGCGGCTTTCTCACATAATTTTAAAAGTATTTTTTCTTCAAACACGAGCCAAGTAAACGCTATTGGTGGTACAACCACCCTACCTTTACAGCACCTAGAAGAGAAACAATGCACCTTACCACTTGCTAAGAAACTCAAGCTCTTTGAACATATTTGAGAGTCAGACTCTCGTCGCCAGGTGGTCTACGGACGCCCTAAAGTTCCACACACAAGCAAGAATCTCACTACCTGAGAAATACGACCACACTAAACATCTAGACACAATTACAAAACGCTACCAATTACGAATTAGGAGGGCCATCCGTCTCTGGCTGGAATTCACCACCAAGGATCTTCTCACTGAAATCAGGCAAAAATACGGAGAGAAGGCTTTCTAAGACCTCTAATTTAACCGCGCAAGCGATGGGTGGTTATTACGCTATCCGAGGAGAAACACCAAAACATGCCTGCTGGACCAAGGCATCAAGGTCTTAGGCACACTTTACATTTCCCAAACACATCGACAAAAACACAATATCATACCACACAAGTGTCTTCGATGCGACAAAACAGACCAACAAACAACCACATGTCAAGCAGATCGTATGTAATAATAATTATATTACATTCCCATACTCGCCCCAATTAATTAATTATAAAATGATGGCACAGGCCAAAAACGATCCGAAATAGTCTGTCTAAAAATAAATTCACCGATAAAGAACAGGGGGTTTATTATAGTCCAGGAAAAATTTGCATCAAGTATATATTGGCGAAAGCAGTTCTCAAAGAGAATGAAGTAACACAAATGCGACATGCGCCGTGAAAGCCTATCATTTAGCCTCTTCCTACACATGTCAAATGAATACCATTCAATTGAAATTGATAATGAAAAAAATAATTTATAATTTCTAGAACATATACATTAGCGTTTAATAGAATCAGCTCTTATAAAGGAAATTCCAAAATTCAATAATTCCGATGAACAATTCAACACTAATCTTTTGCTAAAAAATGTCGCTGCTCCACACCGTCCCTCCTACTAATTGCATTCCAATTTGTGTTAAACAATTTTCTGTAATTCATTAGTTTACCAGCGATTGGAGATGACGGATTTCTCTCCGTCGAAATCTGGTTTATTTGCATTACTGTACTTCTTTGGATATACACAGTGATACACGGAGTCAGGGGTAAGGCTGCTGTCTCCCCCTCATCCCAGTGCAGGAACATACAATCTAACACAAAGAGTCAAGGGACAAACGGTAGCAATCTGGCTCGTCCCGGTACCGGGACAGCGCGAATAGCAGCCAAAGTGAGACACTCAACAAAAATGTGCCGAAGAGTCTAAGGGAAAAGAGAGCTCCATCAAATGGCGGTGCGTCCCGCGGGTGTGTCCAATTCGGCGACGACAGATGGCTACCTGAAGGCGTCGTGTCATTTGGGGGTAGGTCCTGCAGCACTATGACAGACAACTTTAAGTTTCCATCGGTCTGTGCCCATCATCTTTGCCAAGCTGCTCGTATTCCTGCTATGTAATTGGTGTGAGGATGAGCAAAATGTGGGTCTGGTCGCCAAGTCCTCGTGGACATATTGGTGCCCTCATCGGTGGGTTTATTACCTGCAAAACCAACATGTTCAGAAACTCAGCAGAAAATAATCTCGACATCAACCCGGTTGGCCCAAACCGTGGCATCACAATTATCATAAACGAGAGGACGCGGAGATTCCAATGTCTCGAAGGTACTCAGGGCACTTGGCGAGACGCTAAAATAACAATCCGGTTTCCGAGCCAGACACGTCGTTTTATCTCCCGTAGTGAGCGGTTTATTGCAACCAGTTCGCCTTGAAGACAAAGGCAAAACATGGAAAAAGCACCGCTGACTTGAAACAGAGGGGATACGGCGTGGAAACCGACCCACTCTTGTGACGTGGAACAATCTGTATACACTGACACGGTTCCAGCGTGACACGAAATGTGCTCCAAAAAGTCCAAAAGAAATACTCTCAGCGCTGTAGAAGCTTTGATAGCAGACGAGTGGTGAAAAATAGTCAAAGGTATTACCCGCCAGGGTGGCATCCTGATCAGAAACAGAGGAGGAATCTAGGCAGAATCTCTCGGAGTTTCGTAGCCATAAAGCCAAAGGGCTTAAGGTAAGCCTTGCGTCTCTTGGCAGCATAGGCACGTTGAGATCAGCTGCGGATGAGGTGAAAGCAGTTAGCAACTAAGGGAGGCACTGGGCCCTCGGGTACAGGCAAATAATGAACTGTGCACGGTGCAGAGCGAGTGGCATTCTCCCAGAATCAATAGGTAGGCCTTTCTTGGACGACGGAGAAAAGCACTCGTCGCCAGGAGAAAGCCGGTGTGGTGGGTCGAGTCCAACTTTCGCAATACATGCTAGACTGTGGATGCATAGAACTTGCATCCGTATTCAAGCTTCGAATGAACAAAGGATCGATAAAAAAGTAAAGCAGTAGCCCTATCAGCACCTCAGGTGCTGACTGTTACGTAATAAAGAATATCCATGGCCCGAGTAAAATAGACCATAAGGCTTCAAATATGAGCCTCCCAGGTGAGGCGTCGGTCAAATACAAGACCGAAGAAACGGTGCGAGTCCACCCCTTCCAGGCAAATCCCATTTAGAAGCAGGTCAGGGTCAGGGTAGAGCCTTGGATGGCGGCATAAGTGCACCACATTAGTCTTGACCAAAGAAAACTGAAGCCTGAACGCTTGGGCATAGCGAGTTCAATGCCTGTTAGAGCAGACGCTCTAAAGTTGGCATATGAGTCGCCGACACAAGAGATCGATTGGTTTACCACGTTCATCGTAGCGAGAACATCTTTTGGCCACCCGAGGTGATGCCGTTGATGCTTAGGGCAAAGAATGTTAGAATGAGGACACTTCTATGCGGGGAAAAGACCCTATTCTTGCTCTATTTGGCGGAAGAGGGCTCCCCCCACCCGCACGCAGAATCGACGATCTAACAAAAATTCAAATATAAAGATTAGGAGACGTCTCCTCGCCCCATCGTGTGGAGAGTCTTCATGATACTGCATTGCTATCCGGTATCATATGGCTTATCTAGATCGAAAAACAACGTGGCGTAGTTCTCTTTGCGAAGGCAGGCATCCCAGACGCCATTTTGCGGGCGAAGCAGAGTATCCGACGTAGAATGAAATTTGTGGAAGCCGTACTGTGCGAAAGAGAGGTAACCTCAGCTGTCCAGGAAAAAAAGATAATCTACATTTGTAAATTTCTCTATCAATTGCACATGTATGAGTTTAGAGAGATTGGGTGGAAACCGACCGAGTTAGAGTGATCTCTCCCAGGTTTGCGAAAAGCAAATACAGTATCGACTCGCCACGAGTCTGGGAGGATACCCTCTACCTAGATCCCGTTAAAAATGTATGACAAAAAGGCTATGCTTTATTCACTCAGGTGTCGAAGCAGAACGTACGGGACATCGTCTGGACCAGGGGCGGTGTCTGCGCAGGAAGCGTAAGCGAAACGCACCTCACTTAATGTAAATCTATCGCTGAAGGCTCTCCGCTTATGGAAGCAAAGTCAAGTCTAGTTGGCGGTCTTCCATGATATAACACAGACATCGAATGCTTGTGGCAGCTAGAGTTGCGGAAGTAGTGATGGCGAAGGAAACCATCATAGACGCGGGGTCTGAGATTGTGGTCCCCTTATCCTAGAGAACGAGAGATGGCTCCTGTAAGAACTTGCCCCGAATCCTTTTGATTTGATTCCATACATCTTCTAGAGGGGTCTTCCAGTTAAGTGAAGACACGTATAACCGCCAGGACCAGCGTCAGATGAGCTTCGAAACATACCGGAACCTAGCACTAGCTCGACGAAATTCACCGGCAGTAAATCCTTTGGGCGGCGCTTATAGCGCATTTTGGAATAACGCTTCTGTTTGAAGGCCGTCTCACACTTGGCCTCAAGTAGCGATTGGTTGAAATATAAACTCCACTAGAAGAATGTCACCACATAATTATTTGCTATGAAGAAGGCCTATGTTATCGCATGGTGATGAGGTATAATGGATTCTCTCGATATTATGCCCCTACACTTTTCTGTATGAGTTCTTGCTTATACATTGAATTAGGGAAAGAGTGTGGGAGCTCTTCCCGAGTACTTATGATAATAACATGTTTTCCAGTAGGGAAATGTCTTCAGCGTCATTCTCTTCCACGAGCAATAATTAGGAGTATATATGCCTGTGCTGGCAAGAGAAGTTAACACTACGGTATACGTAAAAAAATATTTTAACTCTTTTCGCCTCATTCATCGGCCTACTTGGATTGAGAGCTAGTATCACTATGGACTTTCTAATATCTGTGGTATTCAACAAGTGAGGCTGATAGATCTATCCCACTTCTTTGTTCCGATTCTTTGTTCGCTTGGCGATAGACTATGGCTGTGAGATTTACTTGCCAGGAGCCCAACGCTAAATGAGATTAAAGGTTTCGATCCACTTCGAAGGTCTTCGTTTGGTGACTGTAGCTTTAGCTGTAGGATATAATCGATAAATATTACTTTAAAATATGACCTTGCAGAAATACCTCGTCTTTTACTAATTCACAAAATTTATAACATATTTTCCTTTACTTATCCCCTTCATCTTTGACCTTCACTCTTTCCATTCTCTCTTCAACTAGCCCTTATTAGATCAGGATCTTTGCTGTTTCGTAGTTCAGTCGTCATTTCGACATTTTCCTGCACTATGCAGGACTAATCAAACGTAGGTTTATAACTTCCTACTTTTTTAGTCGCGTGCACGCGATTATGTTACTATGTCTATCCGTCGGCTGGTCTGTTGGATGTTAACCATTTTACTTTTCATTGAGAGAGAGTGATAATATGTTTGTTAATTGATAATTGTTAATTAAATCTTTATTTTCAAAATTATTGAAATAATTGAGAACACGCGACTTAGGTCTGTTGACCTTGTTATTTTATCTGTAAAATTGAAAGAAATAATAAACGAATTAAGAACATAATACAGAATGCCTATTTTGTGCCTAACCTGTATAGTCGTTTGATCTTCTCGTTCCTCACTACATCCACTTCTCACATTGCATAACATCCTTCTTAAATTATGCATTTGAACTACTTTAATCTTGAACTGATCTTTTGCTTTCATACCATAGTCTGACTATCAGATAAAAAAGTTAGTACCAGCATCTTTCTGCTAGAATCCACTCTTATTTTAGACCTGTCAACAACAGCCAAATTGCTATTCTCAGGCAACATCACGCCCTCCTTCCTCAGGCAGCAACGTATTGTAAGTTTAAATACCTTACCTCCTCTACCACTTTACCATTTATTCGATACACTCTTAGTACCTGCCGTAGCACTTTTCATGGACACGGGCATACGTTATACCCGCCCTATACCCATCTTGTTCATCTATCTTACGAGCTCGATCAGATTACACTGGGAAACACCCTGTATTTGGTGAATTGACAAAAGTACATTTTCCTAACTGATTTGAGCATACTGAATTCAAGTCTAAAATCAGATTCTCTCTAAATGCTACAGATTTTTCGGAATATCAATAGCTAATATTATACGATAATTTTCATTTTATCACGCCTATTATCATGCCCTGAAGTAATTTTGAATCATCCTTTTGCGTTATTTATAGTAAAGCAGGTTTTTTTGCACAACCATTTTATTGCATATGAGAAGAAACTTGAATTACACATTACGATTACAAATACTGTAATCAAATAGATGGTAATTTATTAATGACCTCTTCTTGATTTCAATCAGGCAAAAATTTGCGTTTGTAACTCTTCCCTGGCTGATCTCTTCTAATCGCCCAGCGGTAGTCCGCCATCGCGTGTCTATCCCAGTGATCTTGGTAGCGCTCTTCCATCGTCATCAAATCCTGATGGAAGCGTTCCTCTTGTTCGTCGCTCACAGCCCCTAGATTCTCTGGGAATCGGTCAAGGTGACTATTTAGGAAATGCAGCTTCACACTCATGTTGCATCCCAGATCACGATATGATAAAAGCATATTAGTAACCAGATCCTCGTAGTTATGCGCCTTTTTTTGTTTCCAAAGAAGTTACGAACAACGGCAGTAAATGAGAGTAACAAGGAGTAACAAGGAAAGGAAGTACCCTAGGAGACCCTACGGTCCATTCAAAGAGGGTACCTTTGGATTATCAATCGAGCAGGCACATGGCTGCTCAATTGTTTTGCGTCCTTGAACGGCCACTTTTTAAGACTTTGTCTAGTCTTGACTTGAACTGGTCAACAGATTCACTGTTGACAACTGCCACTGGAAGTGGGTTCCACTTACCGCAGATACTGTTAGTGAAAAAATTTCTACACAGATTGAGGTTGTAACGCTTCAGTTCAAGTTTGAAGCCATGATTGCGCGTTCTGTTCTCACTCAGTGTGAAAATATCCCGGTAGTCAACATTGTCGAACCCTCAAAGTATTTTGAAAACTTTGATGAGCTGACCACGCAGTCTACGGGTTTCCAGCGAGAACAGATTTAATTCCCTTAGTCGATCCTCATAACTTTTATGTCGGATAGAGGGAATCAGCTTGGTTGCCCTGGCTTGTACGCGTTCCAACCTTGCGATATCCTTTCGAAACGAAAGACTCCAAAACTGTACGGCATACTCCAGGTGCGGCCAAACGAGGGAGTTGTACAGACAAAGTACTATCTCCTTGTCATGTTATCCAAACTGGCGCTTTATGTAGCCTAACATCCTTTGGGCTTTCTTCTCTGCCTCGATGCACTGTTTTGAGAACTTGAGGTCACTAGTGATTGTTACACCCAAGTCCTTCTCAGTGTCACTCGATTCAAGAGCAGTGCCCTTAAGGATATAGTGAGATTGGGGGTTTATGTGGCCGATATGCATTACTTTGCATTTCCCCACGTTGAAAGGCATTTGCCACGTGTCCGACCATTCTCCAATCTTCCCAAGATCTTCCTGCAGGCGGGCAGTATTTCCATCCTTTGCAACGTTCATACCAAGCTTGGTATCGTCGGCAAATTTGGAAATCTTGGCAACCATGTCACCGTCCATGTCGTTGACGTAGATAACGAATAGTAGTGGTTCCAGGACAGAACCTTGAGGCACCCCGCTAGTAACGGGCACCCACTAAGAAGCCTGTCCATTCACCACCACCCGTTGCCGTCTGCCACTTAGCCAGTCCTCGATCCAGCCGGCTACTTTTCTGTCTATACCCAGCGCTCGCACTTTCCGGAGAAGGCGGCGGTGTGGAACCTTATCAAAGGCTTTCTGAAAGTCTAAGTAGACCACATCCACCGCCTTGTCCCGATCGTGCTCACTGAACACGAAGTGGAAGAATTCCACAAGGTTCTTCAGGTATGACCGTTGCCTTCGGAAGCCGTGCTGTGAACTCATCAGTAGAAGGTTTGATTCTAAATAAGACGTTATCTTGTCCACTATCATGCTTTCCATGAGTTACCGACTATCGAAGTCAAACTGATGGGTCGGTAGTTCGACGGTTGGCTGAAGGAACCTTTCTTGAAGATCGGAGTCACCTCCGCCTTATGCCAGTCTCTAGGAACGCATCCGGCCGGATTGACATGTTAAAGATAGCGCACAGATGTCGTGATACTTCATCGCACACTTCCTTTAACACCTTGGATAGAAACCCGTCCGGTTCGGGGGACTTATTCGTCTTTAGGTCAGCGATCTTTTTCTATATTTCTTCTTCGGTAAAGTCCAGTACCTCCAGCTTTTCCCCCCGAGTAGGAATCCGTCGGCTGTGGAATGGGAGCACACTCTTCAGTAAACACTGAAGAGAAGTAGTCGTTGAGGAGGTTAGCATTTTCTGCATCTGAATGCTTTAATGTCCCCTCCTCATTCCTCAAGGCCAGGCTGCCTTCTCTTTTTAATTTATAGTATTCACGAATCTAGAATTACTCAGAAGTCTTAGGATTTGGGGACCATCAAATACTCCTGCTTTTATTTTTTCGTATGACAAAGCAGGAAATGCCGATGCTATGTACTGAAAACAATCATTGTCAGTGCTCAACGCCTTGACATACTGCTTCATCAACCCCAGTTTGAGAAGAATTGGAGGGAAACGAATTGCTCTCGACTTACGATTGACTCATTAACAATGTTTGACATTCCTGCTTCCAAAGTTTCCCGAACTGGCCATTCTTTTGGGGACCCAGTTTGTCACGGGCTCGACTGTCCCACATACAGATATAGCATGGAAACTTTGTATATCCCTTCTGCTGGCCAAGGAGAAAGTTGACCATCTTAAGGTCTACACATATGATCCAATTGTGTTCATGGTACTTAAGTAAATTCATGACCATTCTTATGTCATCGTGAGTTTCTCGCAGATGAACAAAGTGACCGAGAGGAACTGCACCAAAGTCATTGCCATTATGCAAAAGGACACACTTGAAGCTACGATTGAAGCTATCCAAAAATAGTCTCCACTCAGCAGGGCTATAGGTGGCAAGTCCCAACTCGGTAAACAGACCAGGAACATCGTGGCAGTATACAAATTGTTTGTCCTTAGAGAAATACTTAACAAACGTATTCTTTCTTGTTCGGTAATATGATACCCGTATCTACCTGTCTTTCGCTCAACCTGGAGGCTAAAAGTTCGGCAGCTTTCTTGGAGAGCGCCAAATCACGTATCAAGTCATTCAAATCCTCTTGATTGAAACAGTGAGGAGCTAATGACTGTTTAGCATATGATGATGAATCTGCAGACTCTCAATCCACTACGTGGACTTCCATATCAGGCGGATCATTTTCATCCTCGGAGGAAGCATATCCACTGAAAATTGTAACTGGTAAACACTCAAAATGAGGTACTGGCCGGATCACCAAGGGAATGTTGGGGCAGTCCATTTTGTTCCGAGTTTTCTAGCCAATCCTTTTAGTATTCACCAGACAGAAATAACAGTCCGATACATGATCCTTTGGCTCTTGCTACACCATGGGGATTTCAAAGAAAGACCATTTCTCTTTCCTTTCGTCCACTCACGAAGATGTTCCACACAACTATGGCAAACAGCATGTGGGGCCCACCTCTTATCTTAATCGCCAAGAGAAACATCAAAATATGCCTTATAAGTGCGGATCACAAAGTTTGATATATTGCGCCTTTGACGAACTAACATGTAACAGTCAAATATGTAGCAGAAGGTGTCTGGATCATTAACGCAATTTCCTCTTGACGAAGCCATCACTCTAACATGAAAACTGAAAAAAGAAACAATAATATCAATATTTTGCACAATAACACTTAACACTATCTTACTACTATGTACCGTGAAGTATTTGCTTTCTACAAGCACCCTCTCTGTCCGTCCCGGGGGCAGTTTTAAGGGAAACGAGAAAATATAAATTACTGAATAACTATAGCATGTAGGTAAAAGTGGATTATATACTTGAAATCAGCATGAAAAAAGGATTAAAATTTGCAGATAAATCTAAGTCACCAGAAAATGTGATTAAAATTGTTCCCTTGTGTTATTATTCGTACAATTTTCCTGAAAAATATTCAATACTACTAGTTACCTTTATCTTTTGCTATTTAAACTGAATCAGAGCGTTATTTCTTATTCATTCACTGGCGCTGTTCAATTTTAAAGACATTATAACAGAATCAACAGACCCATTAGATTTTACAACCATCACATTATGTAGCATATTGGATAATATATCATGAAGGAAAATGGGCTAGAGTAGCAAACCTTTACATATATCTAAAGTAAGTGATCTTAAATGATTAACTCAAAGCAGTTACGAATGTAATCACTCAAACCATATTTCAAAACCATACTTTGCAGCCATAAGTTAAAACCATACTTTGAGCAGCAGTTAAAAGTATGGTTTTGAACTCCCAGAAAGATATGAAGTGAAAAGTGAAACCTTGGTACATTCTATAAAAAAGTGTAAAGGGACAAACGAGTGAATTATTCTAAGCACTGACAATGTTGGGTTAATAGACCGACAAAATTTTCATCTTGAGAGAAAAACGATCAAATATTTATTTACAAAAAAAATCAAAAGTCGAAGTTTAATCTTCATTTTTTTTTCACATGTGTTAAAAAATAAAATAAACTCGTAGACGAATAGCACAAATACCATTAATTAAAAAAATAAAAGTTTATGTTGTAGAATAAGGAAGACCGTTTCTTTTGAGTTGATTTTACTGGATGGATGGGTGGGGTCGCTTTGCTGTTTCGTGAGTGGCTGGGAGAATATGCGTGTTTGCTAAAATTATAGTTCCTATCCTTGGAAGGTGAGCCTCTGTAATCATAATCATCATCATATATAATTGGCTTCGCCCTAGGTGTGCCCGACGTACATCAGTGCAACTATCAGCATGAATAGACGGTGTCCGCGACAGACCTACCAAGTAACGGTATTTTGTATTGCGCTTGCAGGAATAAAACTGTTGGTTGCGCTGTTCCCAGGTCAGTGGCCCACTCGCTACCTGACACAATTGACTATTAAAGACACACATAAAAAAGGTATGTATATTGTTTCCCCTCACATATACAGGTAATATTGAAAAACGGCATCCCTAGCGCTTAAAGCCATAACTTTTCTATACGAAGCTATTTCACTCTAAGCCAACCAACAGAGAAACACTTAGACATTAAAGGACTAGATATCTGTCTAGTTGGCGCTAAGGGCTCCGGCGCAAAATTTAATCGCTTCATCAACCAGACTGAACTTTTTAAATGGGAAGACTATTCCATTAATTCACCCAAGACAAAATTCTTTCGTAAGGTCTTTCAGTCTGCTGCGCGCAGTTTGAATACTTTGTTTTTTCTTAGTAAAATGAAAGTTCAAATTTTAAATATTCGAATCTCTCTAAGTTATAAAAATTTAGATCAGTTCCCATTAGGTTAATCCATATAGCTTGTGGATTTAAGACGTTAGTTTCATGACACGACTAAGAATTCTATTCACTGTATATTTTCGCATATACGGACTGAGGAATTAGACTGTATACTCAATGAAGAAATGAAAATAAATTCGGAGAAAAGTATATTATTACCCATTAGTGCCGATAAAATTTTATACTTATGGTTAAAAACAAAACAATGTACAGGGTGACCACAAAAACACTCCTTAATTTCAAATATATATTATAGCAAAAGTTAAATGAATATGTTTGAAATTTGGGTGCCTACAGTTGCATAAACTAATATTGTTTCCTTTCTCATTTGCAGATTCTACTTGATCCGCTAGATGGCAGTGTAATCCAAGATAGCGTTCATTCCACAACAAAGTAGCTGGTGTGTTGGAATTTGCCAAAACAAACATTGTTACAAATGTGCAGCGTGCTTTCAGACGCATTCATCATGAGAATCAACCTAATAACAAGTTCATTTTGAAGTGGTATAGTAATTTCAGTGAGAAAGGATGCATCTATGACCAGAGAAAGGGACATTCAGGCCGTCCATCAGTATCGGAGGAAGTTGTCAATCTGGTCAGAGAAACCTTTTTTTGGCAGCTTACAGAAATCGACGCGCAGATGTATCCGAGAGTTACGAGTCCCGCAAAGCTCAGTAAGCAAGATCTTACGCAAGCGCTTGAGGTTTACCCCTTATAAGCTGCAAATGGTCCAAAAGTTATACCCGCTAGACAATGAAATGCACTTTGAATTTTGCATTAATCTCCAGGTGTTAATGGAAAATGATCCTGATCTTCTGTCAAAGATAATTTTCAGGTATGAAGCAACCTTCTACTATGTAGAAAGGTCAGATTTCGCATGCTACCCTGGAGGTTGAATGTAACTCCCCAAAAGTTAATGTGTTTTGTGTAGTAGCAGAGTGGTCTTTGAAGAACCATCCATTACTGGGCAAAACTACCTGGAAATGTTAACTAAATGGTTGATTCCAAGACTAGCTGCTGAAGGTGGTGACTACATTTTTCAGCAGGACGGCGCACCGCCGCACTGGTCTCTCAGTCTCCACACATTTCTCAACGCATACCTACCAAACAGATGGACTGGCCGTGCTGGATAACATGACCAGATGTCTTGCAAATGGCTCCAGAGAATACCAGACCTAAGTATTTGTGACTGTTTCCTTTGGCGACATGTCAGAGACAAAGTTTATGTACCTACATTACTCGCAACCATAGATGAACTTCAGGAACGCATCACTGAAGCTCTACATGCGATTACGCCAGATATCTGCAAAGATTCTAGACTGAGGTTGATTAGCGCCTTGATGTTTGCCGAGCAACAAGATGAGCACAGATTGACTGTCTATGACATCAACCAACACCACATGAAACTTTATTAGTTTATACAACTGTAAGTACCAAAATTTCAAGAATATTCATTTAACTTTTGCTATAATATATATTTAAAATTAATGAGTGTTTTTGTGGTCACCCTGTATAATATGAATTATCTTAAGATACATCCGGTAGTCTTTAAAAAATGGCATAGCGGTCATAACGCCAAGAAATTTCACTTTAGTTGACAATTATAGACAGAAAGCAAATTTTAGATTTCACAAATTGGGGTAATATAGTACTGTTTGAATTATTCAAGATGCATACTCAAATTGCATTTTTCACATACAAATTTGCATTTACTTCACAGAGTTTGCATATTTTGCCATTTTCTAAATTAACGATCCAATGATATTTTTCATCGTACTTTCCAATGTTCCTAAGTAAAATAGCTAAAAACCTAACACTTCCGCGTTCCCAAATAAAAAGGAACAAGAGGCACCCACTCCCCTTGAATCCCCCTACAACTCTCAGTTTAGCGGTGTTGTAAACAATGAATTTGCTAAAGAGCAAAAGGACCGATTCACTCAGCCCCTTTTGGACCTAAGCTCATAATAAGGTTCAGGAGTCCACCGGCGGTAAGAAAGTTATTTCCTATGTCGCAAAGAACGCCTCCTGTACCGCGCCTGCTTGGAAAGCAATAGTTCTGAGGACCATGCATTATACATCCCCCCGTTCACAGCAATCCCTCATATTAGAGACTGCCCATGATAGTCTTTTCTCTGGCCATTTTAGCCATGCCAAAACGGCCTAGAGAATCCTTAAGTAATTTAATGGTCCTGTACTGCAGATGACATCCTTAATTATTGCCATTTGTGTGATATTTGTCAAAGGACAGCCACAAAAGGACGTGTCAACCTGATTCGCTGCCGCAGGGACCCATCACACCTAAACCTTTCGCCCGTGTAGCAATCGACCTGATTGGTCCTATTCACCTCTGGATCCGTTAAAGGTAGTGCAAGTGGCTTGCATTAAACAGGACAAGAAGTACCTCTTGCTTACCGTGCCTAGCGCTACCGAATCCTCGTCATCTGACTTAGACGTTAACAGCCAGCTTTCCCCCCCCCCCCCAAGTCGTAAAGTCAGCTGCAGCAGTTACTGAGTTACTTTGTAGACGTGATTTCCGAGAGATTCCCGGGAGCCTATTCGTTCTAAGTCGCAACCCCTGCCCATCCATTTAAGAGAGGTCTTCAACGCAGAAGTTACTAAATTGCTAAAATTAACGATAATAGAACTCTCACAATCTAATTACTGTTCCCCAACTGTGTTGGTAAGGAAATCAGATGGGTCCTATAGACTGTGCGCTGATTTTCGAAAACTTAATTCGTTGTCCTTGTTCGATGCTGAGCCTATCCCCTTGATCGACCAAAACCTCCATCTCTTTGAAGAGGCCAATTACATTACCAAATTGGACCTATGCAAGGTATATTATCAAATTCCCCATGAAGAAGGTGTAAAGAGATACAATGCTTTCTCTACAGACAAAGGCTTATTGCAGTTTTGTCGTCTTACCGTTCGGCTTGGTGACGGCCTGTAGTAATTACTATCGCATGATGCGAAAGATATTAGACGGGTTGGCAAACGTGACTTTTTATTTCGATAACATTTACGTTGCAACTTGCGAGTGGGACTAACACGTGATCGCCATCCATGCCCTGCTGCGTCGCCTGCGCAAGCGCGGACTCACAATCAGTCCGAGCAAGTGTCATTTTGTTTATAATACCATTGACTACCTTGGCTTTCACATTGTTAACAACCGTTTGCTCCCTCTCCCCCTCCGGAGGCCAAATTCGCACCATTGTGGAATGCCCCGTCCGTCCAATAAGAAGCAGCTGAGATCCTTTATGGGATCTGCTTCGTTTTACCGCCGCTTCGTCCCCCATTTAGTTCTCTCTCCGACCCTGTGTGTGACTTGCTGAAAAAGAAGTCCCGGGAACACCTTGTCTGGTCCCCATTAGCTCTCTCTCACTTCGAAAAGCTCCCTAACCCTAAGAAGACGTTTGGTATCAGAACCGATGCTAGCAATGAAGGGTTAGGATGCGTTTTACTACAGTATAGCGACGATGGCGATAGTTACCAAATCGCCTACGCGAGCCTTAAGCTTCTCTCGCGCGAGAAAAATTATGCCGTCATTGAAAATGAGGCTTTGGTCGTTATATGGTCCATACAGAAGTTTCTAATGTATTTATTAAGTGAAGAGTTCCTTGTAGAGACGGATCACAAGCCCCTCGCATATTTGCGAAATGTAAAAAGCAACAATGGTCGCTTTATGCGCTGGAGTCTATACCTCCAGGAGTATGAATTTAAAACCAATTATATAAAAGGATCCAAAAATTGTGTTGCGGATAGCTTGAGTAGGAACCCCTTAAAGCCTCCTCAAACTAATTTGGGATAAATTTTATGCTTGTAACTGTTGTGTTTAATTTTGTTCCTCTTGTTTAAAATGTACATATTTAGACAAAAAGTCTCTCTGTTCACAAATCAAGAACGAGCCTATAAACCTTTGTAGCGTTCGAATCAATTAACTCCCTGTATTTTATATTTCCCTTTTGTATCTTTTTGTATTGTGTTTTTTAATATTTTGTGTGTGTTATTTATTTTTTATTTTTGTGTAGCTCTAGCTCGTTATTGACCTTAGGTGATCGACTAATGTTAGTTCACGTAGCACTTGTGTTCTTGTTGGGTTCATTTATTCCTTGAGTTCCTGGATACTCTATGTACGTAAATATGTCCGAGCCACCAAAGCGAGCCCCGTTCAATGTCAGGTATCCCTGAATTGTCTCACCCCCAGTGAGGTCGGGAAAATTATAGACTTTTAGTACCCATCCAGCGGTTGTCAGATGTTACAATTTTTTAAAGTAACATCTTTGGAATGGAGGAGTTGTCGAAAATAGAGGCTCCTTGCTGCAATGTGGCCCGTTGAAACCACGAGGTCAGCCACGAGTTCAGTCTAGGTGAGCGAGGAGGGTAGGAACAGTCAGAATATTGAACTGCTTTCTGCGATAAGCGAGGGATTGGAATCTCAAACGCGCGCTTCCGTCGTCTCCCAGAGTGTTATCAAGAAACCCTCATGGGAGTACTTCCCATCCCTCAAGCACCGTGTTGGTTCGTGGAGAGATCCGTCCCCCTTGGCGGAGGCAGTTACGGTTCTGGCTGGTCCCTATATATTGTTGGTCCATTCGGGCATCGGCAGTATAGACCTGCCTTTTACAACGTAACACCTCATTCTGGAATGCGCTCCCTTATTTCGACGAGCCGAAGGATAGAATTATACCGAAGGATCTGAGCCTCAGTCAATTGGCCCATCCTTGGTTTCGATACATTTCGTTTGGCACGAATACTCCCTCCAATAAGTGTTACTACTAGAGGTTAAGCTCGTCGTGGTTAACGTCCCTCGAATAACCATCCGATCCCCCGTTTCATCTCTTAAAGCCTCGAACCTAAGCCAGGCTGAGACGAATCATCTGTGGCTACCCTGCCAGTCATCCCTGTGTGTGTATGTACAGAGGCTTGTATCGCCTCTCGACCCCCCTCCCTCCCGTAGAGCTCGCACTGAGTAGCTCTGATATTTCGGTTCTTGTATTCATCGAGTCTCTATTGCCATCATTTTATTTATTCTATTTATTGTGTATTACTCTGTAACTATTAAAGTATACTTTGTTCCTACCTTTTCATAAGCCACATAGCTGCAGCCTTCATTAGTTTAATATCAGCCAACTGCACTCACTCTTTTGAATTTAAATCCTTCGCCCCCCTCCCCCCCCCACACTTCGATCCCCCATCTCGTCGTCACCAGAGTTGAGTCAAAGGGTAGAAGTGACGTATATGTCGGGGTCATTTTACGATAAAGATCATTGTCAGAGATTAATATATACGGCATGGTATGATTGCTAATTCTCCTGTCCTAAAGGTTTGTGTGAAAGTTTCGGGTTCTGATTAGAAATACGATTTTATTATATCCACCAAAAAGCTCAGTGAAGGCAATTATACTGTATACTGGTATCCTCTAACTGTCATACAGGAGCAAGTGTTTAAAATTTTGACTTTATGTTCAAGACAGGACGGACATTCTGAAATGTATGCGAGCAATCTCTTGCAAATGGTATCTTTTCAGTAGGCATTTTACAGTACGCTCGGTGCCCATATGCCCATCTAGTGGTAATTCATGGCAATGAATTACCACTCAGTTCTTTGAGAATTTTGATTAATTTTCTAATACATTTATGTATTAAATAAAGTATACTTTATCACACAATAAAATGTTGCCGTTCAGAACGCTGTTGTTATGCAATTTTGTTCAATATGTCTTGTATGTCGGTTTCCTGTTATTAGGACTTACGTAAGTAACCCTGATCAAACACAGGAAGATCATCTACATTCAAATCTACCTAATCCAATTTCAGTCGAGAATGAGGGTCAGGTCTTGAGTAATCTTTACCGGGTCGATGAACTACTTTTGTATTAAAATAGTGCCCTACTAGGAACCAACGGCTTAGATAGCCCTCTATTAATTTATCTTTATATGTATGTGAGCGGTTTGTTGTCAATTTACAATGGTAATATTATACCCATATATAACGTTCCTAAACTTATTAGCAGCCGAAAATACTGTAAATTCTTCACAGCCATTGATGGAGTAATTTTGTTGAATCTTAGATAATCAAGAACTAACAAAGTCGCTAGGCAGTTCAACTCCATCAACCTCCTGAGCCAATACTGCGCCTGTGCCATAGGCTAATGAATCTGTCGAAACTATGAATGGATTTGTATAATCTGGATTCTGTAAAATTGGTTAAGAAGTTAGTTTAAGATTAATGTTTCAAATGCCTGCTGATGTTCATGTATCCAAGTAAACCTGGCAAAATTTTTAAATAATTGTTTTATGGGTGTAGGAATGGCTGAAAATTATAGGATAACGGTGCGATAGAAATCTATAAAACCAATAAAGGTTCTATCTTCGACGATTGTTTTGAATAGGATAATTAACCAGAACAGCTATTTTTTCGGGATCTGGTTTAATGACTTACGATGAGATTAGAAAATCTAAATATACTAATGATTCTTGTAAGAAGTTAAATTTTTCCATTCTAGTTTTGATTGTTGGTTCGTAATTTAGAAAATAGTCAAGTAAGAGTATTAAAAGATTGCGGACATCTCATTATGTCGTATAAGTAGACAAATGTTTCTACTCCTAGAAGCGTAATATATTGCATAGTACTGAGAAGGTTGCAGAACCATTTATGAATACATAGGGAGGGACGCTAAACTCACAGTGCTCATGTTGGTGGTGAAAGATGCCATAGGACATGACTCTGGACTAACTTCCATTTGCCAATATTCTAATGCAAAATCAAAGCTACTGAAGAGTTTTAGCTATCACTACGTTATAAACTATTTCATATATATTTGGTAAAGGGAACCGGTCAGGGTCTGTTACATCTATTTAGTCTTCGGAAATCGAAATAGGGTCGCATATCACCAGTTTTCTTAGAGATTAATATCATAGGGACTGACAAAGGACTAAGGAGGCGCTGAATGATTCCCTGTTCCAGAATATTTTCAACATCTTCGTCTGCTATTTATAAAGGGTGTTCCATTAAGACGGATCGAAGTTAGCAGTAAAGAAAACCGTGTTATTGGTAAAAATTTATTGATTTCACTATTGTATCATATTATTTGAGTCATGGCAATTATGTGCGAAAAATAATATCGCCTAAATGTCCGCCAAGGCTTCGGCGGCACACCTCCATTCGATGGTCAAAACTTTTGATGACGTCTCTCCATAGTTGCTCCTCGATCTCACCAATATGCCTTATTATCTCATCCTTCAGCTTTTGAATTGTTGTTGGCTTGTTGGTATAGGCCTTACTTTTGAGATGACCCAAAAGGAAGAAATCTAAAGGCGTCAAGTCACACGATCGTGGTGGCCAATTAACCTCGCTGTTTCGAGAGATGATGCGACCTGGGAACTTCTCATTCAATAAAGCCATTGTTGTATTGGGTGTGTGGCATGTGGCGCCGTCCTGTTGAAACCACAAATTCAATTCAGACCATAAAAAGTTGGTTATCATGGCACGGTATTGCTCGCCTGTCACCGTAACAGAATTCCCGGCATCATTTTCGAAGAAATACGGCCCAATGATTCTGCTATCAAAAAATGTACACTAAACAGTGACCTTTCGTGGATGCAGTGGCTTTTCAACAATCTTCCTGGGATTTTCATCATCCCAAATGCGACAATTCTGCTTATTAACGAATCCCCCAAGATCTTCAGGCCACAATCTCGCGCACTGCAGCAATGTTTTTTAGCTGAACGGTGTAAACGAGCACGCAATGGCGTTTTCATATCTGCTACCGACCCCGTTTGTTTGAATTTACGAACTATTTTCCCAATTGCACTCTCGGTTAGTCGATTATGTTGACCAAAAAAATCGCTAAGTGCCCGAAATACGTTTCTGTTTGAACGTCCATTTTCATAATATGCTTCGATAACTTTAACAATATGTTCGATTGTTAACCTTTAGATAGTTAAAATTGCCAAAGACTGATGTTGTTAAATCTGAAAGAAAAAGACAAAAAATCATCAGAAACTTAAACTTAACTTAGATTTAAAATCGGTTCAAGTTATTGGAACACCCGTTAATTTTCAGGGTCTGTTACCTGATTTAGTCTTCGGAAATCGAAATATGGTTGCCTATCACGAGTTTTCTTAAATATTAATATAATAGGGGCTGACAAAGGACTAAGTAAGCGCTGAATGATTCCCTGTTCCGGAATATTTTCAACATGTTCGTCTGCTATTTATAATTGTGAATAGTGAATACGATATGGCGGAATGTATATTGGTTTGGCACATGGTTCCAGATTAATTATAAAAGAGCCTAAATTAAGGCGCCTCAAAGTATCTCCAGAAAAAGCAATTACGTCCTTGTTTTTTACAAGAAAAAAAACAATATGGAGGATGCGGCAGGATTTCCCAATTAAGCGTTTGTATGGCGTCTTTTGTCATATTGGCAATGTGAGGACGAGCATTGTCGTGTTGCAGAAGGACTCCATAACGTCGATGAGGTCGCTTTTCACGAATAGCTTCGGCGAGTCGATACATTTGTTGAGCGTAGAGTTCTGCATTGACAATCTCCTTGTTCGCAAGGAGCTCATAAAGAATGATGCCTTCACAATCCCACCACACACACAGCATCGTCTTTTGTGGATGAAGTCCTTGCTTTAATCACGGAAGTGGTTTTTTATTGGGGCTAAGCCATTGTTTTCGATGGTTCATGTTGACATAAACACATCACTTTTCGTCGCCAGTGATGATGCGGTGAATAAATCTGTCCTTATATCCACGAGTAGGCTTGTGACGAGCAAGCAAACCTGCGTCAATCGTGAAGCGTTAAAGTTTGTTGCTTTCGATCAAAGCATGCGGAACCCATGCACCGAGTTTTTGAACATTCCACATCGAATGAAGGTGATTCACTGCAGTTTTCTGATCACACATCAATTGTACACCCAATTCTCTAGTCGATTGGCGAGGATTTTCATGAAGAAGGTCGTTCAATCGATCTCCATCCAACTTAATGGGGCGACCAGAACGTTCTTCGTCATTAAGATTGAAATGAGCGTTTTTGAAACGTGAAAACCACCATTGACTGTCCTTTGTGATAAAGCATTTTCTCCTTACACAGCACAAATATCGCGACGAGCTTTGGCTGCGTTTGCATTTTTCCCGTCTTGATTGAAAATGAATAACAACAAGTGTCGAAAATGCGCCTTTCTTTCAACTTGACATTCCATTTTTAGGGTACAGAACAAAAATTAAATTATCACAACTTTTAAATAAACCGCAATGACTTATTACTTAACTTCAAGACGTAGCCTAACCTAATAGTCTACGCTGTTAAGAGACGCAGCCTAATCTTTACAAATTTTGCTCTCCTTATTTATTATTGTTTCTTAATGTGAGCACAAATCACGTCAACAAAACTTGAATCAACACAACATTAAAAAAAAACCGCAAGAACTTATTCCTCAACCTAATATATTATATAATATTGTTTTATATCATAGATAGCCTAGAACACCATTGCATAATATAGCACAGCATAGTATAACATATCATAGTATAACATAGCATAGTATATTATAGCATAGTATAGCATACTCGTAGCATAGCCTAACCTAAAATAGCATAATATTGCCACATACTTTAGCATAGCATTGTAGAGAATAGCCTAACCTAGTATAGCCGAGAATAGCCAAGCCTAAACTTGTCTAGTATAGCATAGTATATCATAGCCAAGCATAGCATAGTATAACCTAACCTGCTTTAGCCTAGTACAGACAAGCCTAGCCAAACATAGGATGGCCAGCTTAGAAGAGAATAGCCTAGCTGTGCCGAGCCTAACCTAGCCTAGCTTAGTATAATCTAACTAGCCTAATATTACCTAGCATAGTATAGCCTTTTTTTAATCTACTTTAGTTTAGTATAGCCTAGCCTATCGTATCCTAGTATAGCCTAGCCTAGGTAGTAGACCCTAGTCTAACCTAGCATATTATAGTATAGCCTAACGTAACCTGGCCTAGTATAGCCTTGCCTAGCGTAGCATTGCCTAATGTAGCCTAGCTTACTACAATCTAGACTAGCCTAACCAGGTATGGCTGGACTGCAACCTAGCCTAGCTTTACCTAAAGTAGCTTAGCCTAGTATAGCCAGCTATAATAGGCTACTATAGCCTAGTGAATATATCCTGGCATACGATAGCTGAGCCTAGTCTAGCATACTATAGGCTAGCTTGGTATAGCCTACCCTAGCATAAACACACCTAACATAATATAACCATGGGTATCATAATAGAGCCTAACATAATATATCCTAGACTAGTATAGCATACCATACCCTAAGCTAGAAAACCTTACATAGCTTAGTCTATTATAGCCTTGGGTTGCTAGCTATCATAGCCTAACATAGTATTACCTAGCATAGCCTAACATAGCCGAGCATAGCCCCCCCTAGCTTAATATACTTTAGCCTAGCCCTTATAGCATAGTATAGCCATTCCTAGCCTAGTATAGCTTAGCCTAGCCTAGAATAGTATAACCTAGCCTAGCATTAACTATCATAGACAAGTATAGCCTATACTATACTATTATACCCTACTCAATCATAACAGTATTGTTGAGCCTAACATATGATATGCTATCCTGGCATAGAAGTTTTTATCCTAAATTAGCATAATATATCTTACTCCTGTACATTATATCTTAGCATAGCTTAGAATAGTATAGCCTAGCATATAATAGCTTATAATAGTATAGCCTATTCTAGGCTTGCCTAGTAGAGTATAGCATATTATAGCCTAGTCTAGTCTAGCAGAGTATCGACCGAATAGTTGTGATGTTATTGCCAAATTAAAATAATTCCCGGGCTAACCTTGGAAGGACATTGGTAATTATATAATTCGAAAGAGAATGTCACACAACATAAGGGTTTCAAATTTTGTTAGAATTGGCAGAATACTTCTGATGTTATTTCGGTGAATAGTAAGTCTGTCCCCTTCAGAAGGACAGCGGTAATGGATCTTCGGCTTATCGGCCCTGTCCAAGGCTAGACGTAATACCACAGATATTCGTGACCCTGCCAAATACGAGTTATCTCTGACCATTGTGTAGCCACACCAGCCAAAGAATTCGAGTCAGTTGGAGAAAAATACTCACTCGGCGTGCCCAACCTCGCCAAATATAGGCCTCAAATGTAGAGGGATCTTCGTCAGATAAAATCGTCCTCGAGTTCGAACTTCGAGAAGGCTAAAAGGTTACAAGGAGTTATAAGTAAAGAAAGTACCCTAGGAGACCCTACGGTCCATTCAAAGAGGGTACCTTTGGACTAGCAATCGAGTGGGCACATGGCTGCTCAATTGTTTTGCGTCCCTGAACGGCCACTTTTCAAGACTTTGTCTAGTCTTGACTTGAACTGGTCAACAGATTCACTGTTGACAACTTCCACTGGAAGTGCGTCCCACTTACCGCAGATACTGTAGGTCAAGAAAATTTCCACACAGATTGCGGTTTAACGCTTCAGTTCAAGTTTGAAGCCGTGATTGCGCGTTCTGTTCTCACTCAGTGTGAAAATAGCCCGGTAGTCAACATTGTCGAACCCTCAAAGTATTTTGAAAACTTCGATGAGCTGACCACGCAGTCTACGGGTTTCCAGCGAGAACAGATCTAATTCCCTTAGTCTATCCTCATAACTTTTATGTCGGATAGAGGGAATCAGCTTTGTTTGCCATGGCTTGTACGCGTTCCAATCTCGCAATGTCCTTTCGCAATGAAGGACTCCAAAATTGTACCGCATACTCCAGGTGCGGGCGAACGAGGGAGTTGTACAGACAAAGTACTATCTCCTTGTTACGGTATCCAAACTGGCGCTTTATGTAGCCTAACATCCTTTGGGCTTTCTTCCCTTCCTCGATGCACTGTTTCGAGAACTTGAGGTCACTAGTGATTGTTACACCCAAGTCCTTCTCAGAGTCACTCGATTCAAGAGCAGTGCCCTTAAGGATGTACTGAGATTTAGGGTTTTGGTGGCCGATATGCATTACTTTGCATTTCCCCACGTTGAAAGGCATTTGACACGTGTCCGACCACTCCCCAATCCTTTGAAGGTCCTCTTGGAGGCGGGTAGTGTTCCCCTCCATTGCCACATTGACACCAAGCTTGGTGTAGTCGGCAAATTTGGAGATTTTGGCAAACATGTCTCCGTCCATGTCGTTGACCTAGATAATAAACAGTAGTGGTCCCACGACAAAACTTTGAGGGACACCGGTAGATACGGGCTCCCATTCAGAGGCCCGTCCATTCCCTACTACTCGTTGCCGTCTGTCACTTAGCCAGCTGTCTACCCAACCTGCTACCTTGCCATCTATGCCCTGTGCAAGCATTTTCCGGAGAAGGCGGTGGTGTGGTACCTTATCAAATGCCTTTTGGAAGTCAAGGTACACAACATCCATAGCTTTATCCCGATTATGCTCACTGAACACGAAGTGGAAGAATTCCACAAGGTTCGTCAGGCATGACCGTTGCCTTCGGAAGCCGTGCTGGGAACACTTCAGTAGCAGGTTTGACTCTAAATAAGACGTTATCTTGTCCACTATCATGCTTTCTATTAGTTTACCGAATATCGAAGTCAAACTGATGGGTCTGTAGTTTGACGGATGGCTGGGGTCTCCTTTCTTGAAGATCGGAGTCACCTCCGCCTCACACCAGTCTCTAGGAACGCATCCGGTCCGGATTGACATGTTAAACATAGCGCACAGATGTCGTGATACTTCATCGCACACTTCCTTCAATACCTTGGATAGAAACCCATCCAGTCCAGGGGACTTATTCGTATTTAGGTCAGCGATCTTTTTCTTTATTTCTCCTTCGGTGAAGTCCATTGCCTCCAGCTTTTTTCCCGAGTAGGAATCTGTTGGCTGGGGGATGGCGCCACACTCTTCAGTAAACACTGAAGAGAAATAGTCATTGAGAAGGTTAGCATTTTCTGCATCTGACATAGTTACTGCACCCTCCTCTTCCACTAAGGGCCCAGTCCTACGATGGATTGGTTTACGGCTATTTACATAGCCAAAGAACTCCTTGGGATTCTCCTTGCAGAGTCTCGCCACTCGGAGTTCCTCAGTACGCTTAGCCGCCCTTTTGCTGGACTTTACTCTCGTGGCTAGCCTCCGGTACTTGTCAAAGTCACCCGAGATCTTTGATCGTCGGTACGCATTTCTCTTCTCCCTAAGCAGTTGGCCGATTTCTCGATTAAACAACTGTGGTTGAAAATAAGACCGATGGAGGCATTTCAGAGGGATGCAACTTGATTGAAGACTCATGAAATTATTTTTTAAATTGTTCCACGAATCCTCAACATCTTCGCATACCGCTAGCCTTACATCAGTCAACCCAGCACGAAGGATAGCAAATTCTGCTCTTCTCAAGTTAAGTTTCCTTGATTGACTGGCAACAGACCTTACCTTCGGTATCTTGATGGTAAATCTAACTAGCTGGTGATTACTGCCACCAAGCTCTTCGCCTACAGAGAGATCTTCAACGATATCATCCTTAGAGGTGAAGACCAAGTCGAGAATATTGTCTTCTCTCGTCGGTTCTCTGACCCATTGAGTGAGGAACTCGTTGTTGGCGAACTCCAGGAGTAGCGCTCTCTCGCCAAAGGCTGCTCTGGTTTCCCAGTCAACTAGTCTGTTGAAGTCGCCCATAACGATGCACACTCTGTGTGATAGAACGTGTTGAAGCTGCGTTTAATTTCAACTCCTACCCCGTATTATTTAAAACCACGATGCTGCCCACGTGCATCTTCGATTCGAGGCTTGGAGTCTTATCTCAGCTACCGGATGCCAATGTTTAAACAAGGAGGTTATCGTCCCCCCGTTTGCCCCCATACGCCGACCACGCCAGATCGAGTTAGGCTTATGAACAGATAAGGCATTGTTCCCCGGCCCGGCTGTGCGTTCCCTCCAAGCTTCCACTCCATTTTCCCCCACGCCAAGGAGATGTCCTGGCTATTTATATGGAAACTTTACCACTAAGATCAGATTGGAGATCCAGATTTTCGTCGCGAAACATCACCACGACCCTCTCTCCCTTTGTGCGCCAAGGGACCTTGACCTCGAGATTCACCATCACTTGTCCAGAAGGAGGACAATATTCCTTGAGTGCCAAAGGTTCGAGCCTTTCCGACGCCATGTCCCCAAGGCATCCCCCCCCCCTGTTGTTCAAGGAGAACAGCATTAGAACAGCCATTGTTCGTTTTGAGCCCTTCGCCAAGAAACGGGTCTCATCCCCCCCTGTTGTTCAAGGAGAACAGCATTAGAACAGCCATTGTTCGTTTTGAGCCCTTCGCAAAGAAACGGTTCTCATCCCCCCCCCCCCCTGTTGTTCAAGGAGAACAACCTAGAACAGCCATTGTTCGTTTTGAGCCCTTCGCCAAGAAACGGTTCTCATCCCCCCCTGTTGTTCAAGGAGAACAACCTAGAACAGCTTTTGTTCGTTTTGAGCCCTTCGCCAAGAAACGGTTCTCACCCCCCCCCCCTGTTGTTCAAAGGAGAACAACATTAGACCAGCCATTGTTCTTGAGCCCGTAGACAAGAGACGGTTCTCATCCCCCCCCTTTGTTCAGAAGAGAACAACCTAGAACAGCCATTGTTCGTTTTGAGCCCTTCACCAAGAAACGGTTCTCACCCCCCCTGTTGTTCAAAGGAGAACAACATTAGAACAGCCATTGTTCTTGAGCCCGTAGACAAGAGACGGTTCTCATCCCCCCCCCTTTGTTCAGAAGAGAACAACCTAGAACAGCCATTGTTCTTCAAGCCGTTCGTCGAGAAACGGTTCTCCTTCCCAAGACGCCTCGTCAGGATCCTTTTATCCCCCCCCCCTTCGGCTGGAGCTCGCCAGTGGACCGAAACTCCTTTGCGCCACCTTCCACTGCACCGCTAGTGCCAAAGTTACGTAAGCCAAACTTCACCCTTGAGTATTGATCCCTTTTGTCAATTCTATCCTGTGCTTTAAATTGTTTATCGAACCACCCCATCTCTTTAACTCTATATTTGTTTTACCTTTTTTAATCCCTTAAATCCTTGGATTAGCCCGAGTCTCCACGACCCTTTCCATTCTGTTTATGTCAATATTTTCCGTTTTTGTGTATTGTTTATAGTTATTATTAATAAAACTCTATTTTATTAATGATAGCAATATTATTATCCTTGAGCTCAGTTCCAGAACTTAAGCATATCGAAGATACATAATATCGGCCACCAGACAGTAAACGCACTCTAAAGATAATTAAGGAAGTTCCCTCAACGAATAGATATATATGGTATCGTCGGGAGTCATTCTACGACATATATATATATACTATTTAAATTTGGTATCAGGTGTGTAAGGTTTAACGCTATATCTTTGCAAACACTGGTCTCAGTCGAGTAAAGCATAGTGTTATTCGTTATAATAATAGAATATAGTAGTTCCCTTTTGTTTTAACGATTGCTATCCCCTTTTTTTTAAACTTAAGAAGCTGGAGTAGCTCAAGGAACTGTTATAATAATTTGGTTGTGTTTTTTTTGTGATTTTAGTCAGTGGTTATTTAGATTGAGAAACCAAGTACGAATAGGTCAGTGCCCATATTTAGGTAGGCTAATTCTATAGAGGCATAATTCTTGTTGCAAGGAATTTTAGTTGGTTGACTAGTGCGCCCCCAAGTGCAAAGATGACTCAGTTTGAAATCTTTAAAGCGCAAGGAGAATCCTTGGGACTCTCCGGAAATGAACTAATTGAGTACATTCAAGAGGAGCAAAGAAAAGAGGAAGAAAGAGAAATACAACGAGAAGAAAGAGTAGTCCAAAGAGAGGAACGGATAAGACAAGCTGAGCTTCAGATTGAATTAGCTCGTGTTGAAGCGGGGATACATTCCGCCAGTTCCCGTTCCGAAGCCCCCCCCCCCCCAATCTCCCACTAAAGCTCCCCAATTTCAAGGATGGAGAGGATTTCGGAGCATTTTTAGCCCACTTCGAAAAGATCCTCGAAATCAATAACATGGATCTGGAGGCTGAAGGTGTAGCCAGATTACTTCCCCTGTTAAATGGCAAATTGCGCGAAATTTTTATATCTTTACCATCTGAGTGTACAATTAACTACAGCACCTTAAAAGCTGAGTTATTGGCCGCTCATAATATGACTCCCGATTTCTACCGCCAAGAATTTCGAGGAGGTCGTATTAAACCCGGACAGACGTTCCGTCAATTCGGATACATTCTTCAGAGGAATTTTAAATTTTGGTTAGAATCCTCAAAGGTTGATCCGGACTACGAGTCCTTAACAGACTTCGTGTTGCGAGATCAATTTTTGGCGTCTCTCCCGACGGAGATCCGCGCGTTTGTCAAGGACCGTCGGTGCCAGACCTTTAAAGAATGTACCGAAGAAGCGGATGTCTATGCCGCAAGCCATAATTTATATCCAAAGGAGAATCGAACTTCTCACCAACCCCCAAACCAGGAAAGAAGGAAGGATTCGCGCCCCTTCCCAGGAAAGCTGACAAAGTTTCCGGGCTCCGTAAGACCCCAAAACTTCATTCCCCAAAATCAACAACGGGACTCCAAACCTCCCGTTCAGATTTCTTCTCCTCCTCTCTTCCCGAAGCGACCAATAATATGCTTCACCTGTGGTGTAGAAAACCACATGAGCTGGAATTGCCCCCAAAATTCTAGGCTTAAAAGCGGACCAGCCCACCAAGTTCACCAGATTTATGCAACCCCGGCTCCCCCGGTGGTGCAGACCCAAGCAGCAACTTCTCCCCCTCCGTCAGGCCACCAGGTAAATTTTATTTTTGATAAAAGTTCACCAGGAACTTTGAAATTTGAGGAGGGCAGCGTGAATGGCTGCCGAGTATCGACTCTCGTCAGGGACACAGGATGTACGTGTTTCATCGTATCCGACGAACTCCTTCCCCCAGTGGACCCTAACCACGAAAAGTTTGCGGTGGTACATGACTACCTTGGGCGGGCGAACAGATTCCCCGTCGTTAGATGTTACCTGCAGTGTCAATATTATGATGGCTGGGCTGAAGTCATTTCAGCACCCATAAAATTCTGCTCTGTACTTATAGGACAGAGCCCCCAAGTAAGTTCCGACCCTGTGTCCCAGGCCGCCCTTACTCGAGGTCGAGCTAAGAAGGAAGCCCAGGAGTCCGTCCCCCTCAGAACCCCGTTACCGTCCGAATTCTCGGAGATCCTTAACCAGGACTTTAGGACGGCACAAAAGGAGAGTGAAGCACTAACACCCTTATGGAATAAGGCCCAAAACCAGGACACGGAGACTGTCCGTGAACCTAAAGTCATCAGGTACCTGGAGGAAGGTGGCTTTCTTTATCGATCCGCCGAGGACAGTAATAACGCTGTTACTACTGTCCTATGCCTTCCACGATCCCATGTCCCTATAGTGCTCAAAGTGGCTCATGACAGCATTTTTTCCGGTCATTTTAGTCACACTAAAACTGGCCAGCGCATTTTTAGATATTTTTATTGGCCGGGTGCTGCAGCTGACATCTCAAAGCATTGTCGATCGTGCGATGTGTGCCAGAAGACGTCCGCTAAAGGGCGGGTCAAACCTGCTCCCTTACAAAGGAGACCAGTCATTACTGAACCCTTCTATAGAGTGGCCATCGACCTGGTTGGCCCTATCCACCCCCCTTCGAGCGAAGGGCACAGCTACATTTTCACCTTGGTAGACTTTGCTACCCATTTTCCCGAGGCTGTCCCCCTTCGCCGAATCGACAGTATTTCTTGCGCCGAGGCCCTCATTTCCATCTTTGCGAGGGTAGGCGTCCCCAAGGAAATACTCTCCGATAGAGGCCGACAATTCACCTCTGAGTTGATGGAGTACGTAGGGAAGCTGCTCATGGTAAAGCCCCTTTTACCACCCCCTTCCGGCCACAGACAAACGGGATGTGCGAAAAATTAAATGGAAATGTAAAATCCATTATTAAGAAGATCTGTGCCGAGCAGTCCCGCGAATGGCACCGATATCTCCCGGTCGCCCTATTCGCCTATCGGGAAATTCCCCACCGTACATTAGGCTTCGCCCCGTTCGAGTTCCTTTATGGACGTAATATACGCGGGCCACTCAGTATTTTAAAAGAGTTGTTAATTAAGCCCCAACTGGATCAAGAACTCCAGTCATCTTACGCCTATGTCTTGGACCTACGCCAGAGGCTCGAGAAATGCGCAAACATCGCCTATAAAAATGCCGATGTCAATTTGGAGAAATACAAAACCTATTTTGATGTCCGGTCCGAAGATCGTAAATTTAAGCCCGGTGATGAAGTACTCCTGCTCCTTCCCACAGCCAGTAATAAATTACTGAGCCAATGGAAAGGTCCGTACTCGGTCCGCGAGGCACGAGGACCGGTAGATTACCTCATTGGTACCCCAGCAGGCGATAAGCTCTATCACGTCAACTTATTGAAAAAGTACCACCGGCGCGCCCATGGACATACCTTCGTAGCGCTGGACGAAACATCGGCGCTTGAAGAGGATTACCCCGCGGAGTCCCTTAATGTAATCCAGACAGTGTGCATCCAACCTGATGCCGATTACCCTCTTCCTTCCCTACCAGGCAAGCCGTTTGAACCCTCTGACCTGGATATCGACGCGCAGCTGACACCACATCAAAAGGGTCAGCTACAAGATCTATTACGTCAGTTCAACGACGTTATTTCGGAGAAGCCTGGGTGCGCTACTAGTTTCAAGCATGATATCAAATTAACAACCTTAGAACCCGTCCGTTCAAAACCCTATCCCATGCCGATTCATTTACGCCAAGCCTTTAACGCCGAAGTTGATAATTTAATTAGTTTAGACATCATAGAACCTTCCACCTCTAGTTATTGTTCCCCAATCGTCATGGTCAAGAAACCTGATGGCTCTTATCGGATGTGCATCGACTTCCGGGAGTTAAATTCGGTAACTGTGTTCGACGCCGAGCCCATCCCGTTGGTAGACCAAAACCTCCACCTTTTCGAAAACGCCAAGTTCATCTCAGAACTCGATTTGTGCAAGGCGTATTATCAAATCCCCCTCCGGCCTGAGGTGAAAGCATATACCGCCTTTGCAACAGAGAAAGGCCTTATGCAATTCAAGCGCCTTCCTTTTGGCCTCGTCACTGCTTGTAGCAACTATAACCGTCTCATGAGAAGGTTGTTAGATGGACTTCCAAACGTATCCTTTTACTTTGATAATGTCTACGTCGCTATTAGCTCTCTTCGAGCGACTGCGCGAAAATGGCCTCACTATTGGCCCCAGCAAATGCCATTTTGCCCACGAAACCATCAAATATTTGGGTTTCAAAATAGGACAAAGCCAGTTGGGTCCCCAAGAGGATAAGATTAAGGCAATCGCCGACATGCCCCTTCCGATTACAAAGAAGCAATTAAGATCGTTCCTAGGATCAGCTTCGTACTATCGGCGATTCGTTCCGAATTTCGCTGCAATTTCGGCGCCCCTCAGCTCCCTTTTAAAAAAGAATTCACCCGATCGTCTACGTTGGAATGATGTCGCTATTTCCCATTTTAATCAGCTCAAGAGTAAGCTCATAACTGCCCCCATTTTAAAGTTGCCCAACCCGGGAAAATCCTTTGGGATTAAGACAGACGCGTCCAACGAGGGCATTGGAGGTGTACTCCTTCAATACGAGGATGACGGCACAAGTCATCCAGTTGAATATGCTAGTCGTCAATTATTACCACGCGAAAAGAGATATGCCACTATAGAAAAGGAAGCTCTATCAATTATCTGGGTCATAGACAAATTCAAGATGTACTTGATAGGTAAAGAATTTCAAATAGGAACCGACCACCGTCCGTTAGCCTATATTAGGAATGTGCGACACTCAAACGGCTGCATCATGCGCTGGAGTTTACTCTTGCAAGAGTATCAATTTAAAATAAATTATATAAAAGGTTCCGATAACCAGGTCGCTGACGCACTCAGTAGGAATGCGTTACCGAATAGCGTAGAATAATTGTATTCATAGGATTAGTATCTCCATGTAGGTATATACCGTCTTGTACGACTTAATTTAAGATTCTTTTGTAATATAATTAATTAATGTATATGTCTGAATTTTGTAACGCTCAATGTCTAATTTTTTGTATGTCTATATAGCTGTTCTTATTAATTTACGTATAAATTATTTTGTCCCGTATGTACTAAGTTTATATCATTTCATTGTTCCATGCCCTTTTTTTTTCTTTGATTAAGTTGTATTAAAGGTTATTTTCCCCTGTAATCTAAAGATCAAAATAATCATATGTATTAAGGTAATACTAGTTAGGTGCAGGAAGGTACGGTTGGTACAAGAAAACGAGTTCCCCACAACGGAGCTCTATCGTTGTCCTTTCTCTCTTTTTTTTCGAAGTGACAACTTCCCCTGGAATGGAGGGGTGTGATAGAACGTGTTGAAGCTGCGTTTAATTTCAACTCCTACCCCGTATTATTTAAAACCACGATGCTGCCCACGTGCATCTTCGATTCGAGGCTTGGAGTCTTATCTCAGCTACCGGATGCCAATGTTTAAACAAGGAGGTTATCGTCTCCCCATTTGCCCCCATACGCCGACCACGCCAGATCGAGTTAGGCTTATGAACAGATAAGGCATTGTTCCCCGGCCCGGCTGTGCGTTCCCTCCAAGCTTCCACTCCATTTTCCCCCACGCCAAGGAGATGTCCTGGCTATTTATATGGAAACTTTACCACTAAGATCAGATTGGAGATCCAGATTTTCGTCGCGAAACATCACCACGACCCTCTCTCCCTTTGTGCGCCAAGGGACCTCGACCTCGAGATTCACCATCACTTGTCCAGAAGGAGGACAATATTCCTTGAGTGCCAAAGGTTCGAGCCTTTCCGACGCCAAGTCCCCAAGGCATCCCCCCCTGTTGTTCAAGGAGAACAGCATTAGAACAGCCATTGTTCGTTTTGAGCCCTTCGCCAAGAAACGGTTCTCATCCCCCCCTGTTGTTCAAGGAGAACAGCATTAGAACAGCCGTTGTTCGTTTTGAGCCCTTCGCCAAGAAACGGTTCTCATCCCCCCCCTGTTGTTCAAGGAGAACAACCTAGAACAGCCCTTGTTCGTTTTGAGCCCTTCGCCAAGAAACGGTTCTCATCCCCCCCTGTTGTTCAAGGAGAACAACCTAGAACAGCCATTGTTCGTTTTGAGCCCTTCGCCAAGAAACGGTTCTCACCCCCCCCCCCTGTTGTTCAAAGGAGAACAACATTAGAACAGCCATTGTTCTTGAGCCCGTAGACAAGAGACGGTTCTCATCCCCCCCCTTTGTTCAGAAGAGAACAACCTAGAACAGCCATTGTTCGTTTTGAGCCCTTCGCCAAGAAACGGTTCTCACCCCCCCTGTTGTTCAAAGGAGAACAACATTAGAACAGCTATTGTTCTTGAGCCCGTAGACAAGAGACGGTTCTCATCCCCCCCTTTGTTCAGAAGAGAACAACCTAGAACAGCCATTGTTCTTCAAGCCATTCGTCGAGAAACGGTTCTCCTTCCCAAGACGCCTCGTCAGGATCCTTTTATCCCCCCCTCCCATTTCGGCTGGAGCTCGCCAGCGGACCGAATATTCCTTCAAGTACCTTCCACTGCACCCTAATGAAAAGTTACGTAACCCAAACGTCACCTTTTGAGTATTGATCCCTTTTGTCAATTCTATCATGTGCTTTAAATTGTTTATCGAACCATCCCATCTCTTTAACTCTATATTTTTTTTACCTTTTTTAATCCCTTAAATCCTTGGATTAGCCCGAGTCTCCACGACCCTTTCCATTTTGTTTATGTCAATATTTTCCGTTTTTGTGTATTGTTTATAGTTATTATTAATAAAACTCTATTTTATTAATGATAGCAATATTATTATCCTTGAGCTCAGTTCCACTTCTTAAGCATATCGAAGATACATAATATCGGCCGCCAGACAGTAAACGCACTCTAAAGATAATTAAGGAAGTTCCCTCAACGAATAGATATATATGGTATCGTCGGGAGTCATTCTACGACACTCTGCCTTGAACAAGCTCACCCAGCAGCTGGTACAGTTTCCTGTCCTTCTCAAGGGGTTGGGAAGGGGGTCTGTAAAACAGCAGGGTCCGGTATCTGACAGGACCTATCTCTAGGTCAACGCCTAGGAGCTCGTGGTCGGATATAACGTTGGAGATCGTAGATCCGATTGTATCTTTGACATACAACATTACACCGCCACCCTTTCTGTCTGGCCTATCTTTGTGGAAGAGTCGGTAGCCAGGAACCGTGAATTCGCCTTCAAAGTCTCGGTTTGAGGTTTTTATCCCCGATTCTGTTATAGCTACCATTTCGGGTTCTTCCGTCGCTACAAGGCCACGGAGCTCAGGAAACTTGTTCCTGATTGACCTCGCATTGAACAGAAGAACTTTCAGGCAGTCCCCTAATGTAGGACCCCCTATACTCTTCCTTTTACCGGCTTCTTGGTTGTCGCGGTGGCACCATTTTTGACAACCTCCGAGAAGGTTGTTTGGGGAGTGACTCGGGCGTACTGGCGTACCTCCGCCTTCCCAATGGGCCGGACACTCCTTTGGGTGCGCTCCACGACATCCTGGATGAGGTTATCTACGAACGACTTGCCCTTAAAGGAGAGATGCACCCCATCCCTTTGGTAGAGGTCTAGGTTAGGCTCATTATGGTCTAGTCCAAGAAGGACCCACCCCCCTCCAGATTTTTCCGAATTCAAAAGAGAAGGCTTCTCCTTATATGTAATTACCGTAATGTAATTATATGTAATTATGGCCTGGCACGGTTGCTGGTGATTTTTATTCTCCTCGGGGCTTTGAAAGGTACGAGGGGCGGTCAATAAGTTTTGCAAATCGGTAGGGCAAAACAGAGGAAGGGGGATGGCTGTTTGTGCGAGTGTTAGGACAAGTTATGACAAGTCAGGACCTGCAGCCGTACACTCCTGCCTCGTTTATTTAAGAAGCAGTAGGTAATCCCAGATCGTCAGTCACAACTTTTCAACAATTGAGAAGGTTGAGCACCGCGCAGTCATCAAATTTTTGACCAAGGAAGGCAAGAATGCAAAAGAGATCCATGAACGCATGGTTGCAGTATACACGGGCACCGCCCCGTCCTATGCAACCATTTCTCACTCAAATAGGGAGTTCCGCCATGGTCGTGAGTTCCCTTGAAGATGACTCCCGTCCAGGAAGCCCGTCAGACGTGACCAACGAGGACAATGTGGCCCGTGTAGGGAGGATGATCCTCGAAAATCGACGTGTGAAGGTGGAAGAAATCGAGTGACAACTTGGAATATCACATGGAAGTGTTATCAACATCATCCAGGACAATTTGGCCATGACCAAGGTCTCTGCCCGTTGGGTCCCTAGAAACCTCACGAAACCTCATGCCCCATGATCGACTTCAACGTCGTCAAAGTCCACAAGGCCTGAGTTGCACAAGCTGCCCTGCGCGAGTGCGGATTTGATGAGCTCAACCATCCCCCTTACAGCCCAGATCTGGCCCCTAGCGACTATTTTTTATTTTGCCAGCTCAAGGCTGCACTGCGTGGACGCCGGTTTGGGGACGATGAAGATGTCCAGCTCGCCGTCCAGGAGTGGATTGAACAGCAGTCGGGAGATTTCTGGTATCAGGAATTCGAAGCCTCAGGGACAAGTGGCGCAAGTGCATTGAAGTCGAGGGTAGTTATATTGAAAAATAATAAAACACTTTTCCTCATATCTCGTTTCCTTATATCCAAATTGCAAAACTAATTGACCGGCCCTCGTAGGCACCCCCGCTGAGGAAACTACATAATCAACCCCATGAATCTGGTCCTTGCTGACCTGATCGAAGAGTTGGAGATATGTGTCCGTAATGTAGATGCATTTACGCATCATTGCCTAGGAAGCCATTCATTTTCTTGACTCAAACTGTCCATATGCTCCGAAGACGCTCATCCTGATTTTAGGTGGGAGGTGCTCGATTACCTTTATGATAATGACCACTTTCCCATCCGAATATTATTTTCAGACCAGCTTCCGCTCAACAAACCATCCGGTGGTGCTTAAAACAAGCACAATGGAACATATTTGAAGAAATTACTAATTTCCCTACCCCAAGCAAGGAGCTTAGGTCATGGAAGTCGTGGATTTCTCCGGCAAACATATCGCCAAGTGCCTGACTACCATTACTAGAACGTCTCTTTGTGTTTCAAGCCATCTGCTTCATTGGTGATAGGCCGTGTATTAGACGGCCTACAGACGGAATCAATACGCCTATACGCCTATATAGACCTCCGATCTATTTCACCGTAGGTGAATTTCGTCGAGTAAGAGTCAGGTTCAGGTATGTTTAGAAGCACGCACACTGCTTATCTTGGCGGGCCTCGGACCTACGTGTTTTTCACTCGATGGGAATACACCTCTTGCAGATTTTTCGAAACATGCCAAAATGGTTCAGGCAAGACCTCACATGATCGACACCTTCCCACCTTCCGTGAGAATAGGACAGCAATCTCGGACCCTGCGTCCGTGGCGGAGTCTCTCGCAACTGCTTTCTCCGCATTCTCTAGCAAGAATGCTACATCATTAGCAGTTATTGAACGTCGTGGTCTCGATGAATGTCGCCGACTGGACTTTAACTCCATAGGTGGAAAACTCTTAAACCAACTATTTAAGATAAACGAGATGCGTTTTTATCTCGCTTCATATGAAGCTACCGCCACTGGTGCGCAGACGATATCCCATAATATAAATATATGCCGGCCAAATGGATTTGGACAAGTAAAAGGGAATTTACTCTACCCAAACACTTTCCGCTAAAATTCTCTAACATCCTGCGGGTTCAAATTGGTAAATATTAGATGAGCCTATTTCCTTCAGAACAGAGGAAACTTGTCTTGTGCATTTTGCGTCTTTATTAAGTTCCACTCCACGTTGGATGCTTTGCCCTTGCTTAAAATTACTGTTTATGAGGCCTTCCTTCTTAGGTAGCATTTCACTATTGTGTTTTTCGATTTGTAGCCGGCCTATGTATGATACCGCGTGGTGATACAGTATCATGAAGAGCCTCCATACTATCAAACCGAGATGAATTCTCCCAATCTTCAGATCAGAGTTTCGAGAACCATTGACAGGAACTATCTATGGCTTAATAGAAGAGAAGGACGGCCCACAGGCAAGTGTCTTCACTGTCACACTTTTTGCCTTGTGCACCAACGTCATTACTTAGGCGCTACCAGAAGATTTTCTTGCTGTGCGTAATGTAGATGACCTTCAGATCTTTTTTTTTGTGAGCCTGGTCAGTCGACTCCAACAGGCATTGAACAGCATCTCTCGTATTTTGGTTTTCCTTTTCTAAGACTAAGGTAAGGTACTGCTCTCACCATCTATAGTTTCACCCTGACGTAGAATTTATACTAAATAGAGCTCTCCTGAAAGTCTTAGTATCGTGACATATCTTTAGTCTTGTATTTGACCGACGCTTCACCTGAGAGACCCAATCTGCAGCCTTAGTCTCTTGAACCCGTGCCATGGACATTCTTTGATCCGCGACATTCAGCCCCTGGGGTTATGATAGTTGTGGTATAGCTCTAATGTCCTTTTATTAGCTCAAATTTTGTGAATCACCAGCCGAAGGTGAATTCTGTAAGAAGAACGTTTTCTACCAAAACCTTCAGCACGTCTTGTATTAAGAGGCTTTTTGTCGATGGGGGAGGGTATCACTTACGGCGTTACGGGCATAGTGCATGATGCAAATCTACGCGCGGGTTCACTGTCTTCCTAATATTCCTCTGGCTCCCATTGCATCCATGTCCAATCTAGGCGATGTATATGGCGCCGAAAGACGCCAAACATACCCTAAGTTTTTCGGTTTTAAGGCAAGGAAACTACTATGGACGCTCAATGTAGATCTCGGGTAAGAGGTGTCTCTGTTTCTGTCCATGTCACCACCCTAAAGCAATGTCAGTGTACTCGGATTGCGCCTTATCCGAAAAGATGCTCGGTTTCTAACAGGCGCCGCCGCTATCTTCATTTCCGAGTTGATTACAATACATCTCTCAGTACGAGCTATTACACAGTTTACCCCATCCAGAGACTAAAGTGTGAATTATAGCGAATCACAGAACACCTTGAGTGCTCTTGAGTCATTGAAATATCCGCACCACCAAATTTGCAGTATCCGTGACGCTATGGTTACCGCGAGCCAGGTGGATGTCGAGATTGTCTTCTGCTGGGTACCTAAACATGTTGGACATAAGTGCGTCGATGAGGGTGCTAAAGAACCCACATGATTAGGCGACCAGAACAGCGATCACCCTTTTTCACACTCACTAAAAGGCAAGAATCAGATAAGCACTTCGGGCTGCCATGCAAAGAAGATGAGAGATTGCCGAAGATAATTTAAAGTTGCGCGCCACAACTGTTCCCGTAATCTTGCCTAGCAATGTTTCTACGCCTGGAGGTTGTTTTATTGCGTTTCCGAATCAGTTCCACTCGCTGGATGCACTTCCATTTGATAAATCGCTCCCTTGCACCTTACTGTGAAGACTACGTAGTCTCACAGACTGTCCGACACATTCTCGTTGAACTTCCTAATCTGTAGGATCTTCGCATTCCAGTATGAGGATAAGCAGGCTTGCTACCGCTTATCCATTTTACTCGGGACAACTCCATCACACTTGACTGGCATAATCGAATTCTGGGAGGAGGCAAACATCTTCCACTTCATATCACTGTTGTTGGGTGTTCATTGCATGCTCTGGCGCTAAAGCGAGGCTGGCTTCCTTACGGCCGGTTTTGGATTAATTTTCTGTTTTGTTTTTCGTTTTTTGCCTTTTTTTATTTGTTGCTGTTGTTTTATTTACATAACTTAATAATAGACTGAATTGTAATTCCGAAAACAAATTCCTGTTTTCAGGAGTTTGTATTTTAAATGTTATAGTTATAATTCATGTTTCATTAGACGAGCATGATTTAATACGAAAATAGACAAACCTAACTTACCATAGAGATAAGAAAGAGTAACTGCACACAAAATAGATCATAACTCTAGAGAGAACGAGAAGAAAGACGCAGTTTTTAGGAAAAGTTTTTACAAATATAACTTTTACTTAGGACACAGTTTTTTGGAAGTTACTGCCATCATTGCCCATAAATAAAAACAGAAATTTCGGTTATTTTTCGGTTTATGCCCTTCCTCGAATTTTTTAATAATAATAATAATAATATATATATATATATATATATATATATATATATATATATATATATATATATATATATATATATATATATATATATATATATATATATATATATATATATATATTTAAACAATTTTTTTTTAATGTAGACAATGTTTTTTCTTGGGCAAATTAAAAGTGCTTTTGGGTGGGAAGGGTGTTAGGCTATTGAAATCGCATCATATTGTATTATATATAATTTTAATTGCGGGGAGTGGGTTGCACCCAGCCCCCTCAAATAAAAAAAACTCATAAATATTCCTAATTCGAAAAAGTCCATCTTTAGTTTCGAAATCAGAGGCGCGGTTGCCGAATCTCGTTCGGCCTCTATTTGTTTATAGCGTGTTATGTAACCCGTCCGCACCCATATGTATACAATTATAACATCTTAATTAAAAAAGAAATATTTAAAGTGTTTTACAAAAATAAAAAACTAAACTATATAAACCCCTACGTATTTCGATAGCGCCAAATACAAAAAATTACAACTAACTTTATTCTTCAATTCAATAATGGCGGCCAATCTATTTTTCGTCATCACATGATAATTAGAGATTTGCCCACATTAAGTACTAAAACTGCTATACAGTATATATATATATATATATATATATATATATATATATATATATATATATATATATAGTGTATATCATAGATACGAGTATACACTAAATATATATTTTTTTTTTAAATAGAGATATTTATAACAAAGTGCCTACGAAATTCGAGGGCGAGCATAAACTGCCTAAAAAAAAGGAGGATGGGAGGAAATTAAAAAAAAGTATAAATTAAAGAGCAGTGTGCTTCTAATAGGTCATAATAAAATTTTACCTTATAAATATTCATAAATGCATATAAAATACACATACAATTTTAATCTCGCCATCAAATGGGATAGCGCCAAATCTACCATTCAGTGCAATAATTACGTTTCTATAAATATTTAAGAAGGTATTTTTATTTTGACTTTCCCCAATTTTAAATTGAACCCAGGTGTATTTGCGTGAGATTCCATTATCACAGAGTTCATCGGGCCTCAAATTGAGATTCTCCTTCATGATCTTGTCTTCCCCTACTTAGGGTTTGGGCAAACAAGGGTCATCCTTCTCTTCTATATAAGCTCATGTATTCTGCCTCCTTGCTCATTCCTTAGAAAGGTCTTGACTTCAAAAATAAAGATAAAAGCGCTCGGAATCTCCTCTCCTTTTCTTCGTTTTTTTCATGTAAATAAACATAGATACAAATGTAAGGGAAGATGGGAAATACTAATCAGGTGCTTCGCGGAATTCTAATTAGGCGGTTTTCAGTTGAACATTGGTAAAGAAACTGACAAGGTTCCTCTCGAAGTAGTTCACCATCCTCAGGGCAACGGTGAACCAGTAGTGAACGTAGTTCTTCACGTAGGATCTTAAAGCAAAGATCCCAATTACGACGCTTACCGTAGGTTACTTGGTCTAAAGCCCAGAGCTCAATATCAGAAGAAACGCTATTTTAGAAGGTTGTTGGCGAAGAGAAAGGAGAAGGACTTATTTTGTTTGATTCACTTCAAATATCCTTACAGCTTTGTATAAAGCATTTTATAAAAGAGAAAGATAAGGTTGAAGTGATAATACTAAAAATAAAACATAATTGCGTCCCCTGCGCTAATTGGAGAGAACTCTTCTTACCAGGAACGAATTAATACCTCAAAGGGGTATCACTTTCACCTTTCACACGATACCGGCTGAACTATTGTTTTCCACGCTGCTTTTCACCAACTAACACAACATAACTCAATCGACAGTTTTTGATACAGTTGGAAAGTAATGTGTAGTAATAAAGCCTTGCAGGAGACCCTTTTAGGTACGGAAAAGCTTCCTACTAGCGGAAAAAAGTAAACCTGAAACATTCGCTAACACGCTGAACTAATATTGGTTACAAACGGAATTAAGGAATTGTACTTAGTTTCCAAAAACTCCAGAGTTGTCCACTATCTTACGTATAGACATACTAAAGGAAAGAAAACGAATGGCAAATGGAACTCCAACCTATCGAAAAAGAATATGAGAATACTAATAATCAAGAAAACTCGACAATCTCAAACAAGTCAGATGAACGGCATAAGCAAACAAATTTAAACTTTTAGCAAAAAAGAAGAAATAATGTGTCAAGCGAGAGATCGCCGTTTCAAGATCTACCGGAGCGAATCCATATCACTACTTCGAAAATTATAGAACAACGATATAGTCCGAGCACTTAATGAAAATAAGTGAAAATAGTCTTATAAGGCAGAAGAAAATGAAAAAGTAGTTGAAAAAGCTTTGCAAGAAGGAAAAATTAGAGTTTACCCAGGCGATGTGGTAACTCTCAAATGGAATATACTAACAATGGAAAATTTTACTCCTCCTAGACGATCGGTCGAAACTGTGGAAACAGCAGAGACAAGAAGGAGAACCAATAGGCAAAATCCACAATAAAGGAAAATAAAATTATGATGCAACGAAGCAAAGCTAACTGAAGTTAAATACGGAAAAATAACAAGCGAAAGATATAGAAAAATAAGTATTCCTCAAATAAATACAAGCGTCTAGATCGGCAGAGGAAAATCAATTGTAAAAAATATTAAAAGATCTATTCAGATATTGTACTCATCTTGGACCATGGAATCATTAACGAAGAAAAAACATTAAAAATATGTACATAACTATTCCGTCATATCGAACGACCCATCATTTATTTAATGACGGGCGGCTATAGCTATCAAAAGAGCCATCAAAATCATAGAAATTCCACTTACTCGTATATATGAGGGATACATAGCCGGGAAAATAGAACTAGAAATTACTCTATTAATAATAACGACAGGCTATCAACTGCTTTGGAGAAATTTTTACCTGTACATAAATTGATTACGATATACGGACATGGTTACCCAACAAAATTCATGGGAGACCTAAATGCAAGATGCCATGCAAATGGAAACAGAACAACAAATACCGAGTAAGGCCAAAAGTTCTATTACGACACTCACAGCAAACAACACAATGATAGATTTGATAGGCACACGTTGCGGACGAAATCTTTCCACATGCTGGCCCACATTGAGTTTACTGAGGAATTCAGCTCACCGACGTTGGTGTGGCGGACTTTGCAGTCCTTGCTTTCGACATGCGCCCATAAGCTGCAGTCTAGGGATTGAGGTCGGGCGACTGCGGCGGCCAAAGGTCCTTTGACCAGATGTTCATGTTCGACCCCAACCACTTTTACATGGTCCTGGCCGTGTGGACTGGAGCACTGTCCTGCTGAAAGACACATTCCGCCTTCTTCGTGATCCTTCTCACCCAGTGCATGACCTTTGTAGCCAGCTGTCCCTGTAATCGGCCGCGGTGAGCCTGTAACCGGCCGTAAACCACACTGGTAGCATCTTTTCGCCATTCGAAGCCACGACGCCAAACATCACCAAGGCTAGGTGTTTGTTCGTGGATATGTAGCAGACCTCGAAGACGTTTTAGCCGAAGTTTCCCACCCGGTCGTTCTGATTTTTGATCAGTGTATCGACTATGAAGGGTTTTTTTAATCGGAAAAAGTGAGAATTCGATTGCCATAACTCTTTAAGTCGTTGTAAATGGGAGGAAAGCGCTTCCGACCTTGTTCCCCCATAGGGTCGGTGAGCATAGGCCCTTTCACGTACCTCAAATCTCTTGCCGCCCTCCTCCTTGACGGCCCTAGGAACCGTGCCCACCAAGATATTCTTCTTCACAAGCGCAGTCATTTTGAGCATCGGAGCACTTTCGAGAACCTTTCTCACAGCCAAACTGTCTTCCCCGTTCTTGAGCCTTTCCACCACTCTGCGAACGGTCAACCGGCCAAAGTTGAGCCGAGATCTCGATTCTTTTCAATTCTATCTCGACACACCTGTACACAATGTAAAAGACATTTTAATGACACATGCTGAAAAAGAAGAACTTTCAGCTGTTTTCTAACACGCATATGAACCTCTTAAAAGATAAAAAAAAAACAAGTGTAACAGAACTTTTGCAAAGCCCTGGAATGCTGGCGGAAATCTGGAGATGATGTTAGAAAGAAACACCTAAAAAAGGGTGGGGCATACCACCTTACCATCAAATTTTCATATAGAAACGGTATCAATTGCGAGCAGTGAACATGTAGGAACACTTCTTCAAATAAACCAAAACCCGATATAGGTACCTACAACAATTAAAAGGAAAAAATACCAGAGAGAAAATTGGAGGATGGAAAAAGAAGAATCAAATCGATATATTCCTAATGACCTGGCAGACGCTTCACTCGAGGAGATAGATGAAAAGATGAAGCAGTTAACAATGGATGCCCTATGGCCGTAGTCACGAAATACGTACGATAAACAATTACCAAATTAAACAAAAGCAACAATTGACCACAGAGTAGATAAATAAAAATAAACAAATTAAAAGGGCATACAATTCAATATGGCTAGGAGGACCTAGCCCAGAAAAATATAACAATTTAAAAGATTCAACAACAGAAATGATCTACATAATAGAGGAAAAGCAGGAAAGGGTGGATGAGTACCAACGTAATCACATTAACAGGATTACTTCAATCCATTCAATAGACCCTAACAGGCAAAAACAAATGGGGCCGGGGGCTATAACAACGGATAAAGTGTGAAGGAATAATGAGCTTATTTCACTCATTCAAACAGAAAGTGACAGAATCAAGAGGGGTTACAAAGATGAACTTCACTAATGCCAAGAGGCCATGATAAGAACATAAAAAAAATTCCCTGGTGCATTAAGAATAGCAAGAATATTGCTCTTTCCAGAAACAGGCAAACCTCTAAATCTTCTGAATAGTTACAGGCCTATATCATTTATACAGCTGATATACCACCACTAATTAGAGCAGAGACGCTGAACATCCAGTTCGCTGATGATATCAGCCAATTCATAACAGCCCCAAATCGAAATGAAAGAAGGTAAGCGCTATTAATGGCACTGGAAATTGGCAAGAGATATGAAAAATAATGGAAAATACGAACGAAATGGCAAAAATTACCGTAATTGCTATTGGAAGAACGAAAACAGCCGATATCATATATGAAGGAGAATTGTACCATTATATATCCGAGGGTGAAGTTTTGGGTCTAAAAATAACAAAAAATATTCAAAGAAAAATCCCAACCTTACGATTACTCTATTCAATCTGAGGAATCTCGATGAAGAACAAGAGAAAAATATCTATGGCATTGGGAAGGGCAACACTAACCTATCTCCCAATATCACTGCAAGGAAAAGAAAGATGCGACGAGTACAGAATAAGGCCTTAAGTTTGATAACAAACACCAAGAAGAGAGAAATGCGAAAATGAGCGACCTACACGCAGAGGTCCTCAGGTCCTCAGAAAAAGGGCAGAAATATATGTGAGAAAATCAATAATCTCCCACAAGTTTTTGCAGAACAAATCTATATTTCCGACGATCAACGCACTCAACTTCATTTCCGAAGTTCAAGACATCAGCTGAGGAGAGAAAAAGAGCCCATATATACGAGTACGTGATGAATTCAGATAGAGAAGCACAGGGGAGATAAAAATGTACCGAAAAGACAGATATGAAATAATACGAAAAACGACCCAAAATGCCGGATAGAGACAAATAATCATACGGGAATAATTGTCCATGAATGATGGGAACCCAAATTAAGACAACCAAGCTATGAGAACTGAAATTTGAGAACCGAAAATGAAAGCATTTACATGCATTTATTTATATATTATTATGTAGAACATTATTACTGCCAATGCAATTTTGCATCGACAAATACAATTTTAATAATTGCGATAATAGGAAATAAGAAAATTTAGAATACCCAGTCACCGATTTCATGGAAATTCAAGGACTCTTTTTCTAGATTCGCCAATTTGGGTCGGAGCTAGAAATAAAGTCATAACAAAATATACATTCACACGCCTAATGAAAATTTGATGAATTCATTTTTAAATAAAAAATAGTCATAACGACAGTGGGAGGGGACTCTCTACTAGACCTTGTTCAAGGTAATAGTCATAAAATAGTTTGAAAACTAAAGAAGTTATCCTGAAAAAGTCCATAACTCCTGAAACAGAAATTCCTAATTACTTACAAAGTAATTTAATAGAAACTCCCTCTTTCTTCTGTCTTAACCCATCCCTATACAAGATATTCTCTTATCTGTGTCAACTACTCCTCTTAATCGATCTTGCAGAGATATTAATTCCGTTCAACACTTGAAGTGTGAAAAGAGAAAAGATGTAAAGATAAATAATTATTATATCTTTAAGATGTTATGTTGTCATTGACTTATTGTCGTAGGATACCTTGTGGTCGTGATATACTTCTTTGTTGAAGTATGCTTTGATCTAAAAGTGCGAATTTTGTTGTGTTAAGGAAGAGACGCTTCAACATCTAAGGATATAAAGAAACGCACAGGAATTATCCCAAAATAAACATATATTTTAAATTTAACAATTAACTACGACAAAAAACAGTAAACATATTTATATCCTCCTCTTACGCTAACCGAGACCAAACTGGTTGGCAACTGAGCCTATTACTATATCTGTCAATGACAAAAATAAAAAATAGGCTCCACGTAAACACACCAATTGCCGATTAGTATTTTTATCGCGACTCTTTTAGATTAGCGTTAAACATTAAATTAAAGTACTCTCTTCTCCTAGCAAATATGACAGGGGTTCACGCACAATTGTTTCTACTTCCATTAAATCGTGAAACGTACTAACCTCATACTATTGCAATAGGAATATAAATGTTCTTTCTAACTTACATGACAGACGGGATCAGGAATTGCCCGATGTCGTTGGAGGACTTATCTCGCGCTTCGGAGATTTGGAGTAACCGATGTTAGAATTTCGTCGAGATGGGATGTAGGAAGCGAGGTTTGGTGAGGTCAACTTCTTATTGCAAATTTGCCTCCGGTTACGTTAAGGAGACGTAGAGAGTTACGGTGCTCTTCGCTCCAAGAGTCCTCTTTTGAATAATCTTGAAACCTCTTGGTGTCTTATTCTTTAACGCCGAGTGCCCAACTAGATTTGGGGTATACGGGGGGATTTCTACCCTAATTAACGAACAGAACCTCGTTGGAGCTTAGTTCTTCTCCTCTCACTCTTACGGAGCTTGAGCTGTGAGAGTCACTCAAGTGTGAGCTGGGTTTCTTTTCTCTAGTCAGATTTCTTCTAAGTCTGTAAAGGATTCTTCGGTATGGCACCGATAAAAAACTTGACGATTTATGTTAATTCGGCCCTGGGGAAGAGAGATCGATCTTTTCACTCTGATCCGTCATCGTTTCTCACCGAATAATCATGACTGGCTGAAGGATCGATCTTCACGAACTGATTCTACGTCTTTCTCACCGAATAATCTTGACTGGCTGAAGGATTGATCTTTACAAACTGATCCTACGTCGTTCTCACCGAATAATCTTGACTGGCTGAAGGATCAATCTTTACGAACTGATCCTATGTCGTTCTCACCGAATAATCTTGACTGGCTGAAAGATCGATCTTCACGAACTGATCCTACTTCGTTCTCACCGAATAATAATCTTGACTGACTGAAGGATCGATCTTCACGAACTGATCCTCCGTCGTTCTCACCGAATAATAATCTTGACTGACTGAAAGATCGATCTTCACGAACTGATCCTACTTCGTTCTCACCGAATAATAATCTTGACTGACTGAAGGATCGATCTTCACGAACTGATCCTCCGTCGTTCTCACCAAATAATAATCTTGACTGACTGAAGGATCGATCTTTATCAACTGATCGTCCGTCATTCTCACTGAATAATAATCATTTCTCTTTCCTTCAGGGGATTATTTATAGACGGACCACCGCCCCATCTAAGGGAAAAGGGGTGAGGCCGCAGAGAAGAGCGCGAATGGTGAGTTCGCATCTTAGAGAGCGAGAAGTGCAGAGGTTGGCACTCAGGTGCCCAAGTCGGCTTGTTAATTAGCGAGACCCTCAACCGCCACACTCCTTGGCGTGCCTTTTGACTAACGCCGCTTTTTCGTGACATAACCACGAGTCTACGGATCTCGTAGGTAATTGGATCTTTAGAGCGTCGTTTAAGGTCCTTTAGTGATTGCCTTAACACAGATGGTCGCTCCAACTACCTAGGCGGCGGGGAGATCGAACAGGGTATGCAGTTACTGTTATTCGCCGGCTACCGTTCCCACAAGTCTCCTCATGGGGCTCGCTTCTCCGGCTTTCTCCACAAAAGGAGGGAGGGGACTTTGAGGTATATGTCCACCTGGCCCTCCGGGAGGCTTTATATTGCCATTCTTCTACACTTATTATTATTCCTTTTGATCTCAAATATAGGCAAGAATAGTGTAAAAGAACAACCTCTGACACACCCCACACTCCCCAATTTATCGGAGACCACGTGCTATGGTATCAAACCATGGATGAAGTCATTTCCTGTTCGAACATGCTCTAATTTTCGACTCTTGAGCACCTTGGGAAAATATTTCCCAATCCTGCGAACTCGTCCCAAGCATCCCCCTTTCCCCCCCGGTGACGAGGTTTGAAAGAGCCACTCTGCCTTGCCCTTTGCTGCTAAATGATGAATCGACTCCGCCTCCGGATTAAGATGTCTGGAGCTTGTGACTCCTTTCTTCAAACTCCCCCTTTTCCTTCAGAATCAGGCATACAAATACTCGGGATATTCTATAGTTCGAGGAGTCAGCCCGCACCTCAAGGCCGTCCTTATCGTCTCGTCCCGTTAGCGTTCGTCAGACAGCAGACTTCTTCAGCCGTGGTTCTACCTAAGTCATTTGGTAGCTTCTGTGAACGGCAAGCTTTTGAATTTGCACAACAGTCTCCTTTCGTTTAATTGAACCGAAGAAAATCTCCATCGATTACCTTTGAGGAAAAGAAGATTCGGCTTAAAAGTAAGGTTGGTTCAGATCGTACCCCACCGGCCCCATTCGGATCGTGCCCCTACTTGCCTCGTCGGATTGTTCCCCCACTCGCCTTATCGCAAGAAGGACCTTCCTTGAAGTAATCGACCCGTAAGACTGAAACCCCCTCTAGTAAGACTGAAACCACCCTCCATTATTAGTATTGTCAAGTTTCCCCTTTTGACCTGAGCCTAGTTACATTAATCAATTAATTCCATTTGAGAATCCCTCTTCATATTAACTATCGAGGGACTATTTCAATTTAAATAATTCCCCTTTGCCTATTATTATTATTTTTATTTTGATCTTTGTAAATAAAATTATATTTTTGTTGTTTCATCTTTAACTAACCTTGAACGATACTCTCGGCCTATTCAAGTAAATCCCGCCAACCATCTATGTACTCGGTCTGATTATTACGGATTTGAAACCCAACTCCTCAAGTTTGACCTCCTAGTCGGTCGTTAATCCCTGCAAAAAGTCCTTCAAAGGTTCGCGTTGCAGTAGGTGATTAAGTCGCCCCCCCCCCCTCACATAATATAGGAGTATTGTATGGTATAGAGTGGTTGTACCACGAAAAATATGATGTGTCACAGGTCTTTATTATTTATGAATTGAATGTGTTAAATACCGAAAATTATTGCTAATTATAAATTTACTAATTCCTCTTAAAGTAAAGGATTTGATAATTGACTCGACTTTTTTAATTACTTATAAACAATCCTATTTTCATTCTAGCCTTTCTCTTTGAGCCATTATTCTATAATAACTATCTCCCTTTCACTCAGCACAATGACGTATGTTAAAACAAAACTAAAAACTGCTTCACCCTACTTACTCTATGATTTCATCGTAACCACGCCTATCCCAGCGCCAGGCGCAAAAGCGGTGAAGTAACTCTTGGGAAGTGGTTTAAAACTTTTTTCTCGGATTATACTATGCACGATAGCAAGATAAATAAAATATTATGTAATTATAAAGCATACATGTAGGTTAATGTGGGAAACTATCGAATTGTTTGAATTATTCAACTTTAAATTTTGTTTACCTTTATTTTTGGCGACCTTGGCTTTTTGGAGATCAAGAAAGAGACGTTGAAAATATTTTCCTCATAGGGAATGTTTGTAATTCAAAAGGGTTTTTGGATATTAAGAGGGAAGAAAACTTTGTTGCCCGATACAATTAACCCCGCTCTTCTCTTCACTCCGATGAGTGGGGAGAGGAGCAAGGGGCTAGCATGAGCCGACCGCTTCTCCTGTCTTCCTCCCTCTCTTTTAAAATGCTAAGTGCCCCAGAGAAGTCGGGTAAAGCCGGAAGAGGGAGTAGGAGAGAGGAAGAGATAAAGAGACAGGCTGGAGTGTAGAAATATTAGTCAAAATGGGCTTATTCTGGAGACTTCTATCCTTTATCAATTCTTCTTCGTTGTTTATTCTTTCATCGATCGTTTCCGATCATAAAATAGGGCGGGAGATCCGTCTAATCTCTATTAATTTTGTTTCTCCTTCTTCTATTCGGTCTCAAACCGTTTAGTCTCTCTCTAGTGCTTGGAGAACATGTTATACGTCATTAATTGTTATTATTTATATTTTATTTATCTTTGTTTAAAGCCCTTCAAACCTTTATGATTGTCGAATTGTTGTCAAACTCGTGTATAGGAGTCGCAGAGATTAGTACTATACTTACGTACTGTATCTACCACTCCACACCCCATAAGTCATTTCAGGTGTCGTAGTCGATTAGGCAGTAAAACATTTTTGGGAGGGACTAGAGGTTAAGCTACCACATTGTGGCAGCCAATTTGGAATGCCTCTCGAGATGGCTAGTCTTTTTGCTTATAGTGAAGACTATCCGCCCGGCTATCCCATAAGCACATGAAGCATGGATATTTTGTGTAGCCTCCTTGCATCCCAAGAAGAAGGCACACAACCTGAAAGAAAACATATTGATGCATATTGATGTACATGGTTTCTAAGAACTTCTATTTTTTGCATAGGCAATTTTCACTAAGTTTATTAGGGGTAGGGAGAAACTAATATGTGTATAATATCCTTCTGTCATTGGTATTTAGAAACAAACATTCCTTGAAATATTTAACAAGTTCAATGAAGTAAAATATATCTTACCTTGAGATCACCACATATTAACCAGTTCTGGTTAGAGTACTTGATTGTATTAATCAATACTTTCATATTTTCGTAGCTTTCTGTAAACTGAACTGAATGGCCAATAGGTACAGATGCCATTTTATTGCCAATATTTACGAGTACTGCCTTCAAACTTCTGCTAGAAGAATCAATAAAGAGCCTCCATTCACTTGGTTGGTAAGGAACGCCAAGTGCCTCAATTAAACCTTTTACATCATTGCAATACACCAAAGAGCTGCAAGAATCAACTGCAAAGAACTTTCGAAACTCTTCGTCTCTATTTCTGAACCAAAAGTATGTAGTTTCTTGAGAGAGGAGGTTGCTCTCACTAAGACGGGATGCAAGAAGTTGTGCGTTTTCTTTAGAAAGACCAAGATCTCTAGTCAAGTCATTTAATTGACCTTCAGTGAGTGGTCTTGGCAAAGTCATTGTAGACGTAGGCTGATATGTCACTGAAGTGTCAGTGTCATCCACTTCTATATCTTCTATATTGTCTTGTAGCTCAGTATTTTTAGGTGGAGAAGGAACTGGAACTCCTGGACCATTTGGTTGTGGTTTAATGGCAGAAGGAACATCAGGATAGACTAAAGTGTGTTTGTTCTTCTTATTGACACCTGAAAAAAAGTTTCACATACTTAATTTACATACTTTTAATTCACTCGACCCTCGTTTCCACATTTTTATACACATTTTTCATAACAGGTAAATTTACAATTTTTAAATACAATCAATTTTTATATACAATTTAACCACAATTTTTCTACCAGCATAATACACTATTTTTATACACAATTACAATTTTAATAGGCTACCAAAAGATTTTTATAAACATTTCTAGATTTGTCAAGGATTATATTGTTAAAGTAATTATCTCACCTTTAAGATTTTTCATGCAAAAATAGCAGTCTGTAATGTGGTCCTTGCCTTCTCTCCACACCATACGTACACCAAATGACAAACAGTTCGTTTTGCCCTCACTCCAGCGTCTTAAGGCTATGACACAGGCTTTGCAGCACATATGTGGAGCAAAGTTTTTTGTCTTGATCACCTAGCTTTATTCCAAAATATGCATTGTAAAGGAACTTTACTAACGGCGTTATAGTGCATTGCTGGTCACTGAAAGTTACCTTTCCACAAACAAAACAAAATCTATCAGGACTGTTTTTACACTTTCTATTCATTTTTATGAAATATAAGGAGTTTTGCTAATGTATTTGCCTGCAAAAAAATTCACAGAGATAAATAAAGTTTTAGAAATACACTTTAAACACTGTTCATAGATGAGAAAAGTCATGGATTAAAAAAACAACACTTAGTTGGAGAGTGAGCAAGCAACACACAACCACTCGCGCTCGCGGTCAGCTAGAGACTGAGCTCTCTAACGCCATCTAAGGATCTTGGTCTGTATCTTAAAAACTAGACCTGATTGAGCAATATGAATACCTTATTTGGATTTAGGAGAAGACAAATTTCATTAAGAATCACCTATGAAACCCTCAGGAACATTTTTGATTCAGACCAGTGTAATAAATTACACTTTCTCCTACATGAGCGAGCTCTAACTCTTCAGATCTGATTTTTTTTTCCAACTTCAGAAAATTATGAATTATACTTTTGGGAGATTATCTAAGGTATAATATTGAATTTAATCATTATTTTTGAGACTTACCTGTATTTTGAATATGTATCATATAAGATACATTCGATTGCAACTGTCTAAAAAACTGTTTTATATATATTCTATATCAGGGGTGGGCAACCTTTTTAAGTGGGTGGTCCAAAATTGGCCAAATCTTTGCTACAAAATTTTCTCACGTGCCAATACTTGACTAAAACACAATGAAAGGATATAAAATTAAAGATGTTCTTTTTATTCATTCTCAACTCTTTATGATGCCTAAAAATTATAAGGAAAAGATAGTCATTTTACTTAAATATATACATATTATCATATTATATTAAACAGAATTGGATCTTTATCATTTCACGCAGAAAACAACAAATCCAAACTAGAGAAAGAAAAATTGTGGACCTTTTCATTTATTTACCATCAATGAGACTTCTGCTGCTGCCTCACTGATACCATAATTTATAACAGGTTGTTCACAATGCGGTTGCTATATAAAATAAATTGGAGATACATTTATTTAGTTTTCTTAAGTTAAGCATTAGGCTTCGTGCGCCGGTAGAAGTCGTTGGCGTGCCACGTTTGGCACGCGTGCGAAAGGTTCCCCACCCCTGTTCTATATTATTGTATAGATTTTTGAATAGCAGGATACAGGTATGGATCAAAAGAGAAATGTAAACATAAGAGGGTTTGATATTTAGGGGTGGCTAATATATATATATATATATATATATATATATATATATATATATATATATATATATATATATATATATATACATATAGTTTTACAATTTACGTGATAAAATAATTATTCTGATATTTAAATGATTTTATATTTATCAAACAGACAGAATTTTTAAAAAATAAGTAAAACCTGCATTCCTTCGTTGAATACAAAATTGTGCTCTGGTTCTGTTCCTGTAGATGGTGAGTTTTACTCTCCGGACTTTTTCTATTCGATCAAAGGGATAAAATGATGATAAATAGGGGTTAAATGAGTGATGGTATGTAAAAATAATCTATTTCGTAATATTTAAGGAAAATAAAGGTTTGAATCTTTTTCAATTCCAGAAATGGTTCTTTTCAAAGAAAAACGTCTAATCATTATTACTCTGCGCCAAAGTGGCCTAAAACGCACATACTCGTAGATAGTAGCTATGAGTACTGTATCAATAAGCACCATCTTTAGGATCATTAATGACTTTAAAAAGACGGTGGTTATTTTCATGTATAAACTCTTCTGGACGCTCAAGAGCTTCAAATGAACGCCAAGACGTCCTTCTGGTAAGGTCCCAACTCAAGGATCGCGTTTCCTCCAGTGACAAGCTTACTCACCATTCGAAAGAGGCAGGTATGACCACTTCGCGTACACAGTGAAGCGGAGACTTTTTGACAAAGGTCTCAAGTCGAGAAGGAGTGCAAAGAAATCTCATCTTACCAGGAAGAACCTTAATCATAGGTTCCACTTTTGTAGGAATTATAAATAATAGACTGGTAAGACTAGGGCTAAATGATGAAGCTCTCCCTTACACCTGTTTTTGAGCTTATTGTAGTTCCTTTGTTTAGAGGAGAATAAGGTAACAGTTTCATGCGCCCGGTGTCATGCGATATTGAAGCATCTAGATACTATCTATGTCCTGGGCTGCTTTTCATCCAAAGGGAACTGGATCACTGACAGTTTAGCTCAAGAACAGTACCATGAACTCAAAATGGTACCAAAATTTGCTTCATTACACCTTTTCCCCCCAAATTAGGTCATATTTTTAGGATGATGAATGCTTTTATCAGCATTAATATGCAACTTATCACATGGCTAAAAATAACAATGAACATTTTTGAACCTTAGCCCGGGAGTTATATTGTTTTGGCAATAACATCATAACTATTCGGCAGATTCAAACGAAATTAGAAACACTTTATATTCTTTTACATTTACTTTCGAATTATATAATTACCAAAGTCCTCCCAAGGTTAGCCAGGGAATTATTTTCTGTTGACAATAACATCATAACTATTCCGACCATTCTAACAAAATTTGACAACGTTATGTTATTTTGCATTATTTTTCAAATGATATAATTGCCAAAGTCCTCCCAAGGTTAGTCAGGGAATTATTTTGTTTTTAGCAATAACATCATAACTATTCGCCCGATTCTAACGAAATTTAAAACTATTATGTTGTTTTAAATTCTCTTTTGAATTATATAATTTCTAAGCTCCTCCTAAGGTTAGCCTGGGAATTCATTTTGGAGGGCAATAAAATCACCTATTCGGCTCATTTTAACGAAATATGAAACACTTATATTGTTTTACACTCCCTTTAAAATAATATAATTGCTAAAGTCCCCCAAGGTTAGCAAGGCAATTAGGTTTTTCGCAATAACATCATAACTATTCGACCAATTCTAACAAAATTTGAAACCATTAAGGTGTTTACATTCTCTTTCGAATAAAATAATTGTCAAGGTCCTCCCAAGGTTACTCCGGGAATTATTGAAAGTTTTCAAAGACGTAAGGACATAAATCAGAATAAGTGAGGGCACGCGACTCAATTGTCAGCAGACCTTGTTAGTCACGTGCGAGTCTAGTCGTTGGCGATCATATATCTAACTATGTCGGGCGTCCCCGTTTTGATTTTTATTGTTTTTGTAATAGCATTGTAACTGTAGGGCCGATTCTAACAAATTTTAAACCCTTATCTTGTTTTATATTCTCTTTTGAATGATATAATGCCAAAGTCTTTTTAAGGTTCGCCCATGAATTATTTTGTTTTCGCAATAACCGCCTAACTTTCGGCTGATTCTGAATAAATTTGAAATCCTTATGTTGCTTTACATTTTCTTTCGAATATAAGTTCCTCCTAAGGTAAATCTTTAAATTATTGAAAGTTTTGAAGGTCGTAAGGTCATAAATCAGAATAATTGAGAGTACGTGACATTTTGGTTCGTGATTTAAAGTTTTCATCTTTGGAAGAAATGTATTCATTTCTATCTAGATGTCTGGATGGATTACGCACTAAACTGAGTATATTCTTTGCAAATAGCAGCAAGAATTGACATAGGAGTGGCAAAATTTATTTCAAGTATGCGTGATTATATAATTAGAGAATCTGTCTAACGCAGAAATCCTACATAAGGGTTACCAGTACTCCCATTCGAGCATATACCGAACTCTATGAGGAAAGAGAGGAATCTGACTCGTGGCGCTTCGCGAACATTTTTAATTCAGATGAGGATTGAAAAATTAATATCTTTTTCTATATACTTTTTTAAAAATGTCCAACTATTTTAGAAAAGAAAGTTAAATTCGTACTTGGTTGTTGTTGTTTAGGGCTTCGCAGGAGCAGATGATCTGTGTTCCCTCAGACTGATTCAGAGATGTATGGACGAAGCCTTTAGTTCTGCAGCATTTGCTGTAGGACTTACCAACGTTACAACAATTAAGTAGGACCGTGTTTTCTGTGACGCAGTTCTGAGGGACCAGGTGAAACAGAAGGGAGCTGTTGCATACTGAGTGAATTTTATGGCACCGCACCTGTACTAGCGGTACATTCGACAGCTAGGAAGGGAAAGTTCTGTTGCAACTCGAGTGCCTCAGCTCTGTTGCACAATTTTCCTTGGGGGTTTACCGAACCCCCTGCCGTTCTTCCCGCTTGTTATTTTTCAATTATCACACATCCCTTTTTAATTTTTTTTCTCTTCTTTTGCTATCTCGTGTCTTTCTATCCTTCCAGACTAAATTATTACATCCTAACTTTATAAACCGATTTAATAATAACATCAATAATAATCTTTACTCTAACGACATAATTGTTAAGCAAAACAATTACTTTTATCATCACTAAAATGGATATTTTTTCAGTAGTTATAAATTAATTGTTTTCGATCAAATGTCCACAGGAAGGGTGGTTAATATTGATCCTACTTTTATGTTCGTGTCGATGGTAGGACACTAAATGTAATCATACCTCTGCATAAAATGGGGAGAAATGTATTGGTTAATCACACTCTCGTATAAGGATACCTCAAATGAAACTAATTATCGTTTTCTTGATACATATCGGGGGAACAAACCTAAAATTAGGTCCTTATTTATCTTACACTCTTTTTTACAAATTCTTTACTTAAAGTTGTTTTTAATTTATCCTATTAGAGTAAATTATACTAAGATCCAGTTAATGGCTAGGTATTACTTGCTTTGGGAAGTCCATCGAAGTCGATGAAGACGGATGCCCTGATATTGAGGGCATCAAACCTGCACTAGGTTTAAGCGGGTAGGAAGGAGTGCAGTCTTCGGACCAATATCTTGAGCGAGAGAAGAAGGACCCTGGTGGCAGGAGGGGCTCGAGACGGCCAAGCTTCATCCTCGATTGCAGGGAGCTGCCGAGATATCGGTCTGTTGGTGCTGGCATGTAGGCACTCCCGATCCTAGTTTGTGATCGAGGTATCCTTCCTCTAGCCTTTGCCTAAAGAGGCAGAACCCACAGGTGAGAAACTTTAGAGGCTATATAATAAAACTTTAAGGATTACAGGTTACATTAGACTACTATGCTTAAGTCATTGTGGACGATGTCGCGAGATTTATGGGGTAATTGGTTTGGGTCTTAGTTACCCCAGACCAAATTGTTGATTGGCTAACCAACACCCTCTGGCTGTGATTATGGCAAGGCGCTTCACTGCTTTGTTGGATGTCAGTTGAATGAAAGTTCTTGGATTCTGTATCTAGGTCTGTCAGTTGGCTTAAAAATAAAATGCTTAGATATATTATTACATGTACTATTGAGTTATTGAGTCAGGTAAAGGGTAGCTTCTAATCTAAACCGATTCACTAGTTGCTCAATTGGAAGATGCAATCTTTGGGGTTTGATCGATTAATGGGCAACCTTTGGCTAGTGTAGCTGTGTGTCTAAAATGAGAATCAAGGACGCTTATATTGTTCAAGTTATTTTACTACAAAATATAAAAATGAATGAAACTTCGTTAACATTCGCTGCAGTGGGTGCGAGGATAGTGATGGCAAACTTCATTTGGTTTGGGTTTTTTATTTTAAATTTTAGGAGCCAATCTGGCAACTTCCTACTTGGGCATAAATAACAGTACTCAGCACAGCCTAATAATATCGCGAACCTGGGGATGCGGAGATTGCAATGCCCAAGAACACTCAGGGCGCTTTGTAAGTTGTTATAAACCGCAATCCGGTATCCGAACCGGGTACGTTGCGTTATCTCTCGTACCAAGCGCTATCTTCGTCTTAAATTACCAAGTTAGTTTTGGTCTGGATCTGTTAAATGAATTTAAAATTTTTTTTTTTCTTATGCAGTTTTATGTGTACTTTTCAGATCTGAAGCTTGGTTTACTGGAAATACATACTTTTCCCAGTATGAACTTTGGTCTATTATGGGAAAAGTATGCATTTCCGGGAAAAACGAGTGTCATCTGAAAAGTATACATAAAACTACATAAGAAAAACACATTTTTAAATTCATTTGTGAAAATGTGTCAAAACGAATCTTTACACTGCTGACTTCGTTCTTAAGCAAATTCCATTTTTTATCTTATATCAAGTACCTCGATACTATATATTAAAACTTTAGATGTTTTTTTTAATATTTTAGTTCCCTAAGATACAGTTTCTGTCATCAACTCTATGGGTAGGCGCTGAAAAACGTTAGAATTATTGTTTTTTTATCTTTTGGAAGCATATATCACACTTGTTTTTATTATTTTCTGTATTTTTTACTGAAATAATATGTGTTACATTTTTTTATTAAAACTAAACATTGATGATATTATTTCCCGCTGCCTTGACGTCATTAGCTTTGTGGTAAAATGTTTCCTTGCACCATTTCAAGAAATAGATATTATAAAATAATGATACAAAGTTAACTACAATATAAAAGGTTAGGTTTATTAGGTAATTTAAACATTTACTGTTAAGTGTTTAAAAAAAATAAAAAGAATTAAGCTTCCTACACCGCTGCATAACTTATTCTTTTGGCGGATTAAAACAAGATATCAATGACAAGCCACTCAAGGAATTTCGTGGATCCTGAAACTCAGGCCAGCAACTAGAACATAGTACGGGTGTCGACGGTTAAATTGTTTTTTTAGGGGCAAAAAAATCAAAGAAAGACTAAAGTAATATAATATCTAGCGTCAGGGATATTTTATGTAAGATATATCTGTAAATGGATTATACAAAACATCAAAAGTAATTGAAAAATCTTATATGACTCATCTTTATAAACAAAATTAGGAAAAGGGGGAAAGATAAATGTTTATGATTGGTCGATTTCGGTAATGGCTGCAAATCACAGATTGGACAGTATATAAGCTGAAAATCGCTTATTAAGCTACAAAAGAACTAAAATGTAGCCCCCCCCAAATGTGCGACGCTATTCTTAAGTATTACAATACTTTGAGCCACAATATATCTGAATAATAAAAATCTTAATATTATATTGATTTACAGAAGACCTCACTTTAGACCACGGGATGATGTAGATCTTTACAGCCAATTTAGTAATAGAATTCAGAATAAAATTGCTCCAATCTCTGGAGACTTCAACTGCACAAATACTGGCAAACCGACCCAGATAATGCAGAGGGCAAAAAAGATCATTTATTTTATGAATGATAACCTACTGAATTAATGGGTAAGAAGTGTCAACCAGAAGTTGCAACAGAGTAGACCTTGTATTTAAAAAGGAGGATGATTTTTAAAAAAAATTACATATTAGTACCCTAGTTAGGGGTAATGACCACAACCTAATTAGATTTGACTTCAAAATTCCGGGAACAATTAGATACGTTTAAAGTAGAAAATTTGAACTCAGAAATGTCGATTTCCCAGCTTCCAGGAAGAACATTTCAGAAGTTCCGCCTGTTGATGCAACGACATTACTGAAGTTTGGAATTTATTAGAAACAGAAATAAACTATTATAAAAATAAATCCCTACCATATAGAACGATCAAAGGCAATTCAAAAGTCTCACCGAATTGGCTCTCTAACAATATCAAAAAAGTGATCAGAAGTAAATTAAGCCATTCAAACTAATTACAAAACACTGTCTCAGACAAACGCTCACAACTATGTATCCGAGCGCTGAAAAGTAAAGTCACTCATTAAAGAGGCAAAGCGCAACGAAGTAATCAGAGTTTCTTCACGATACAAGACTAATCCAAAGGAGTTCTATTCCCAGGTCAACAGTATCGTCGTCGTCGGCTCCAGCTCGTGCCTGAGCATCGGTTACGTCATCAGTTATCCGGTCTCCTCGACTGAAGTTTGTGCCGGAAAAAGGGAAAGGTTCCAGTCCGGGATAGAAGAAAGGTCGGAAAGAAAACATTGGCGAATGCCACTCGCTGAGGAATTTGTTTTGCGCAATCGTAGTTGCGTGACGGCTACGTAGGCGCACTCGAGCAGTAACGCATCCACGGCAGCTCAAAACATTGAGACCTGTGGTTTCGGCGAAGCTGGTTGCATCGGGCTGCCGTGTTCTTGGTCTATTACGGTCCGCCTTTTCCGTGCCTGCCCACTAGGCGCTGCCCTCTCCACCGGAGCCAGACATAGGAATATTATATGACCCATGTCTGCTTGGTCCGCCTTTGGGGTTTTGCTGCTAGTTGCGTTTAGTCTGTAACCTCATCCACGGCCTTACCGCCTTTGGTAATCCTGTCAGGAGTCTGAAATTCCCGACGGCATCGCTCTTTGAATAATTCAAGCCTTTTTACCGCTTTAGGCTTTGGTAAAGACTCAATGAATAAGTGATTAATATGATCCATATCATCTATTTCAGGAACTTTTCAGAAGGTTGAGCATGTCATTCTGGTGGAGGTATCAAGGGACGTTCCACATTACTATAAATAAATGCCGGAGGAAAGCCTGATAGTGAAGAACAGAGCAGATGAAATCCGTGATCCACCACAGATTCCCATTCTCTTTGAGACAATGCGTCATGGTGGAGGCAGCATTCACTAACATGTTTAAATGTCTTCAAAGACTCATTCAAGATTGTCGCCTCGACCACCAGTTCCTTAGTTCAAGTTCCATTAGCTTGGGTCCGATTAGCGACCTCAGAGGGACCTAAAATTCCCATATCGAGAAATAGCAATTGTATTAAATAAATATTTTGTAACTGTATTAACCACCGAAATACTAAGTCAAACAATCCCTAAAGCGTTAAAAGTTAAACGTTTAACATGCACTCCACAATAAATATCCAAACGAATAGAAACGATAACCAGGTTTATCTCACCATATCCTGAAAAAAATTGTAGCGTTCTAAAATAAATCAAGCACGAGGTAAATATATAAAGATAGAAAAGAATAATAGCTCAATGAACAGTGTAGTCAAGTTAAACAGCTAAAAAAGGTGAATTAGAAACAGATCTATAAAAAATAAGAGAGTTTAATGGGAAGAGACAAAAAACAAAAAGCAGTCATAAAAGATAACCAGGGAAACGTCTTAATGGACAAGAAAGAAGTTTTAACGAGCTGGAAAGAATATGACATTACTGTATAGTGACATTAGAATTAACTAGCAACACTTAAAGAATGAGATGAATGGACCTACAATTCTTAAAGAGGAGGTGAAAATGCCATCAAATGTATGAAAATGAGCAAAGCTGTTGGAGAGGACCAAATTTCTGTGGAAATGATTGAATCATCCGGAGAATTTGGAGTAGAGAAAGTGACCAGGTTAGTTAATATGATTTACAATACAAGTTATATACCTCAAAGAATGAGGGAGTCAACTTTCTTGCCTATAACAAAGAAGGAAGGTACCCTGGAATATGAGAAACACCGGTTGATTAGTATCATGAGTCAACTTGGGAAGATAATACTGAGATTGATTAACAACAGAATAAAGCAGAAGATAGATAACTGTGTGCAGGAAGAGGAGTATGGATTTAGGAAAGGAAAAGGAACGATTAACGCGAGAGGGTTGAGATACAGAGGGATGTTTTGATGTACTTTATCGATTTCGAAAAGCATTTGATACGGTGAGGCATTAACCGTTGATGAGGATGCTCAGTGATTTTGGAATGGATAGCAAAGACTTAAAACTGTTACGTAACCTGTATTGGAACTAAAAGGAAGCAGTAAAGATTGATAATAATAAGACTGATTGGATAAAGATACACAGAGGTGTCAGACAAGGATGCGTATTAACACCTGATCTTTTCTTATTATATGGAGAAAAATGGGTTGAAGAACAAGAGAATGAAAGCGGTATCAGAATAGGATAAAGAAATGTGAACAACTTTAAATATGCAGATGACGCTGTGTTAATGGCACACTCTAAAGAGAAATTACAAAGATTGGTTGATAAGCTGGTGGAATCATGTGAAAGAAGAGGATTAAGGATAAACATCAAGAAGACAAAGGTAATGGGAATAACTAAAAGGAAAGAGAGACCGGTTGTAAATGTTCAAATTCAAGACAGAAATATCCAACAATTGAAGGGATTTAAATATTTAGGAAGCATTATTTCCGAAAGCTTTGATTGTGAGAAGAATAAAAAAACAAAAATTAACATTGCGAAAACAAACTTTGGAAAAATGAGGAAAATTTTGACGAACATATCTACAAGCATGAACTTAAGATTAAGAATATTAAAATTGCTATCTATGTATGCTATGTATGCTGTGATGCATAGATTATGGTGAAAAGACTAGAGGAAGTATAGATGTAGTTCCTGCGAAGGATGATGAGAATCCCAAGGAAAGATAGTTACACACGAGGAAGTATTAAGGGCCGGTACAGAGATGTCTGTTAAGGAACGTGATGAGGAAGCGACTTGGATTCGTTGGACACATCTGAGAGGAGGTGACTTTGAGAAACAAGACCTATTGGGAAGAAGAGAAGGGACGCGAGCGAGGGGAATACAAAGCTTATGGACACAATTCCTCAACACTTTGCTGGTGGACGAATAACTGTGTACCTGATCAGACTGGCGGACGACAGAGGGAAATGGATATCCATGATCGCCAACGTCAATGGCTGCCACTCCGGTATTAATAATAATAGCTCCATCGTTAAAAACTATATTTAACCAGTCTCTTGCATAATCTGTTCTGCCCTATGATCGGAAAATGGCAAACGTATGATCAATGTTTAAAAAGGCTAGAATGAAACCCAAATAATTATATGCTTATTAGCTTAACATTTGTTGTAGGTAAGCTGCTTAAGTGAAAAATTACTAGCAGAATAGTCCAACACCTTGAAAAACATAAATAGTTAAATAAAGTCCAAAGTTTTTTCTAGGAAGCACATCTCGTGATTAACGAACCTCTTAAAGTTTTTTCAGATTTTAGGATCTAGGATGAGCACAAAATAATGGTCATTGGTTTCCTGGAATTTAGAAAGGCATTTGATAAGGTTCCCCACAAAAGATTGATGCAAAAGGTCGAGGCGCTCAGAATTTCCGGTCAAGCAACTGTATGGATAGAAAGGTTGGCCGGAAAATGGGAACCAAATTGTAGTTGTTATGAGAATGTCATTAGACTGGGCCTCAATAGCCAGTGGACTGCTACAGGGCTCATTGCTTTTTTCATTGTTTATTTATGATATATATATATATATATATATATATATATATATATATATATATATATATTATATTATTATATTATTTTTTCTTGTAGTTATCCTTGAGAATGAACTGAATAAAGTTCGAAAGTATTTGGAAGCACCTTTTCATTTTTCCTGCTGGACATTGCATGCAAATATATATATATATATATATATATATATATATATATATATATATATATATATATCAATTAACTAGATACAGGAATTCACTCTAGCATCTCTAAGTTTGCAGACGATACTAAACTAGGAGCCATCGGTGTGAATTCTAAGGATATGGGTAAAGTTCAAAGGGACCTAGACAAAAGTGGTAAATGGTCCGAAACCTGGTTGATGCCGTTTAATGAGAATAAATTCAGGCTTATGCATATAGGATACAGAAATATAAAAGGACTACACATTGCTAGATGAGAATAAAAAGTAACCCTTTTTGAGGCACTTTCGAACTGTTAATATTCTTACTTCGAAAACAAAACATGAGATTTGATTGCAAAAGTCGAATACTAAATGTGGTTATGCCTATAGTGTTTAGATCTCTAGTTTCATTTCGTTTTCTTACGTCGAGAATAAATATTAAAATTTTTTTAGCAGTTTCTAAATGGGGGACTTAGCCCTCACTACTCCCGTATTATGGCGGCTCCCCACCAACGCCAATTTAAAAAAAATAGTAATATTCCTAATTAGAAAGCCAAACATAAGATTTCAAAACGCATAAATTATTTACCTCAAGCCAGTGGGTATAATTTTGCGGCGGTGCCCCAGAATGCATGGAACCTCTCTTTTATACAGGAATATTTTTGATGAAAAGAGAGGTTGCGAGATACCCGTCCCTATGGGCCTCTCTCCATCCATAGTGGGGCACACGGTCTCTCCTATCTCTCCAGACTCTCGATATTTTGAGTCTGGCTCCAGTCTCGATAACAAAATATTTACGGCAACGAAAAAAAAACATCTTTAGTAGCTGTCACTTCAGATTTACAATTAGGGCACTCGGTCTTGCTTTTTAGTAACTGATGGCTTTCTCGGGATTTATGGGGTTAAATGAAAATCACACCTAGATGGTGAACCGATCGTGAACATACACCGCACGAACTAGCCATTTCGTTAAAACTGACGCGTAATGCTTGCGGGCGAGTATTTATACGAGACAGAATTAATAGTTTGCATACAAGCAGAAAAAAATTAAAAGAAGCACAAAATATATAATAAAAAAAATTAAATTCGTTTCAGCGAACACAATTCCTTGCCAATACTTTATTTATTGCAAAAAACAACACTACGTCAATGGATAAAATAGTGGCAGGCGTAGAGTATTTAGACTAGATGAATAATAAATTTTAGAAGAAAAAAACAAAACACTTTTTCACATCTTTACAAACACGAAGGTAAGGAAAAATAAACGGTTATAATATTGTAAATGACAGTGCATAATACAGTTCGCTGATTGGCCAGTCCGATAGCTGAAAAGAATGAAATAAAACAGTAAAATAGCCCTCAAAAATCGGGTCAGAAATCAGGAGCCGCTAATGTTAACAATTCCCCTTGTAACAACAAGCGAGTTTAAATCTTTGAAACAATGTTTAGAGGCAGAGAAGAAAAGAATGAAAATTTGGGGTTAGATCAAGCGGAAGTTTCAATTCCGAAATCGAAAGATCGTCCTTTCTCTATATAACTAACTAGTATGGCCACACCTGGAATACTGCACACAAGATTTGCTCACCCTCCGTAAGGAAAGAAGTGTGGAGACTGGAGATGGTGCAAGCTAGAACAAATAGATTAGTATCATGAACAGGCACAAAATCTACAAAAGAGGCCTAGTGCATCTCAATTTGTTTTCACTGAAGATAAGAAGACTACGAGGGCAAGTAATCTCCACCTAAATAATTTAAACGGCATCAATGATCTAGATTACAGGAAGCTATTCAGAATTAGCGGAAAATCAAACAATCGGCGAGTATTTGACGAGGAACCCCATCTCCAAATGCCAAACTACGTATGTTCCCTCAACCACCCAGTGAGATAACCCAGCTTCCACATCGCAGTCATCGTATCCCCACTGGCCCTTTCCTTCAACGAACACGTAAGCAATTGCAATCGTTGACGCCTAAAGATTATTCTATAATCTGGTCTACCCAAACCGTCCCATCTTTTGTGTGAGGTCCCGGATTAAAATCCCATTTTTAATCTCCGACCTGAACCCGACTACTAATCCCATATCTATCCCTCTTGTGATCTGTCCCGTGCCGACATTTAATTTCACATGTACGATCATTCCCTTTAAACTCTGCATCTGTATATATTTCAATTCTATTTATTTGTTAGTAAATGTATATTTTTGTTACCCACTTTTTCTTGCAACTCTGAACGAGAACCAGCTGCCCGTTAATCTTTAGCCAACTTGCACTCTGACTTATTTGTTTTGGAAGGACCCCGCAATTGAAAAGTAAATCATTCCCAATGAATATATATATATATATATATATATATATATATATATATATATATATATATATATATATATATATATATATATATATATATATATATATATACATATATATATATATATATATATATATATATATATATATATATATATATATATATATATATATATATATATATATATATATATGCGGTTAATTTATTTGCATTATTAGACAATTGACTCTACTTCAGGTCCAGCGTGAGACCCCTTCCTCGAACTGGAATACAGAATTATCATAACTCAGTTTCACTCACCTATTTCCCGAAAATTATTTTTTTAATGATTACCACTTTTAATGACGAGGAAGCAATTAGAACTAACAATCAAATTCTAGAGTAGGCCATTGAATAGGTATAATCAGGACAGTTTGTGACTCCTGATTGGAGCTTGGAAGCAGAAATCTTTATAGGAACCAAATTAGAGTGAAGATCGCTACGAACATCACATTAAGCTGATGTTGTAGGAATTGAAAGTATAAATGAAAATACTGTGAAAAATATTCACCCAATTAAAATCGCAACTTTTTAAAAATCAAGTTCCATTTTCTGCTTGATTTTTGCATCTTGTAAAGACTTTAGAGCTTCGAATAGTATCAAAGTTTTTTTAATTAATGTCACTTCATCAAAGAGGTCATCCATATTAAATTAAGATTTAATTTTAGCTTCAACTTTTAACATCTTCAACAAATTTCTGCTATTTTAAGGAATGAATTGAATTTTCATCAAAGTTGATGTTTTTTTCCAAATATGTAATTGCTGAAATAAGAAATAACTTAAAGTCTTCAATAATCTTTCGAGCCTCAGCAGTATTGAGATTTTTCATAAGATGGTGAACATAAGGCAAAACATTCTTCAGCATATCAAGTTTTTAACTTGTTTTTTAAATTAATCAAAATAAGAAAGCATCTGCCACTGAAGTTTTATCTTTTAAAGTCCTTCAAAAGATAGTTTAAATATCTCCATTGTATGTTGCGAGAACAACAAATAAATTTCAATAACCTGTGAATTTCTTTTGAATCATCATTAATTGAAAGAAGTTTGAGTAAGTGTTTAAAGCAATCAGTTAATCTGTTTATGAAATAAGAATTTAAGCACGGCCGCAGAGATTGCCACCTAGTTTGTACATGCCGAAGCATTTTACTAAATTCTGTCTCTACAAATGAATGAAAATCTTTAAAGAGTTTCGCCTCTCTTTACTGGCGTAAATCTTTAGGATCATTTTTTCTATGTCCACATTTAAGTCTCCCAAAGCAAATTGTACTGCATTATTTTAAATGTGGGTATTTAACAACACCGTCATTCAGCGTGAGGATATTAGTTTATAAAGAATGATATATTCCAAAATTGCAATTTGCGTTATCTGCAATAAAACAAAAACAATCTTTTCCAATCAAGTTACAAATTGTCCAAAGTGTTTCTTGAAATATTCGAACATTCCATCTGCACATCATCAGCATTCTCGAAAAAATCAATTATATAATTCACTGCGCAAAATCCATTTTAAAATATTGAACAAATACTGGAAACATTTTCAAGTTTTGGGGGAGATTTACGGCATCAATTTGAAGACAAAAAATAAATATTCAGTTCGTGTTGTTTTAAATTGTTCAAAACTACTTCAAATGCATTTTTACTGATCACATTTGTAACGATTGCCTCTGATTTGGTCCGACCACAAGATGTTTTTGCTGCTAATTTTGAATCCAGGTAAAGTTTTGAATTTAAATTCAAACTAAAATCAAGTGAGTTGTAGGAATGATTTTGTTTAACTGCATGATATGTTCGAGCTATTTCCCAAGTAAATATAATATCTTCTTTAGAATTTGCTTAAACGATAAATTTATCAATTAAAAAACTGGAAGATAAAACTGATTTTTTTTACTCTAAATTTTATGTTGCTATTGCTAAAACACTCCCCATGTATCCAATTTTAAAAACACTGGATAATAATACACTCTGCTTCTTGTGGATTATTAGTTGCCACCAACCATTTATAATCTACCCACGAGTACATAAGAACATGAAGAATTAATGGGGCAAGAAAAGACCACAAGGAACCAGTTATCAACAAGCTATAACCCAACCACCTCACACAAATTAATACATATTTACACTAAATTAGGTAGATCAACCCCAAAGGACCCCTAAAAAAACTTCCCCAATTACAGATACAAAAGGGATTTGTTATCATACAACCTTAAATTAGTATGCATCTATTCATTAAGAATGTCACGTCATTTGCATGCAACTGTAGCATATATATATATATATATATATATATATATATATATATATATATATATATATATATATATATATATATATATATATATATACCTGCTTAATATATACCCATATGGCCTAACCCACAATCTCTTGTCCAATTTTGTCTTAAACCCAGATTGAGTCGAACAATTAACCAGTTCTGGAGGCAAATCATCCCAAGCATCAACCACCCTATTGCTAAAAAACAATTTGCCTACATCTTTCCTAACAAATTGCCTCTTAATTTTAAATTGGTGTCCTCGAGTAACACCTCTAGCGTCACTCAAGAAATCTTCAGGATTAATATGCTCCAAACCTGGAAAAAATTTCGATACCTCAATCAGATTCCCCCTCAGCTTTCTCTTCTTAGCCGAAAAGATATCCCGTTTTTGTAGTCTGGTCTCACAGCTTAATTTTTGGAACCAAGATATAAGCTTAGTAGCTCTTCGCTGCACCCCCACCCACATTTCTACATCTTACTGATAATGAGGTGCCCATGCTTGGATACAGAACTCAATATGGGGTCTAACATAGAGATTATACAACTTTGTAATCACTTCCTTGCTTTTATATCTGATATTTCTCATAATTGTGCCTAGCATTCTATTTGCCCTGTCCCGTGCTTCTAAGTATTGTCTGGAATTTTTAAAACATTACTAATAATTACTTCTAAGTCATTCTCTTAAGGGACACATCTAAAACAAAACCATTATTATTCTTACCAATATTCATTGTCTTACTCTTCTTAAAATTTAATTTCATCTTCCACTTATGACATCGGCCCATACAATCAGCTATTTCAAGTCTCTCTGTAACTATATACACCCTTCACCATCACAATCGTTCTTTCGATAGCCACAGTCATCCTCAATATTTTGTCAAAATATATATTGAATATAAAAATATAAGAGCCTATATCATCTGCTTACAATTAAATAATAATCCTGGTACTCACCTAAGTTACCAAGATAAATTATCATGATTTTAAAATTAAAGCAAATTTGACGTCCTTTCCAAACTAAAAAAAAAGGACAAGGACAGGAAAGCTAAATAAAGGACTGTCCTTTATAATAAAGGACGGTTGGCCACCCTACACAGAGCAGACATTTTAGAGTATATGCTATGACATGCCAATTTATTTTTCATCATAACATAATAATTAGACATTTGCGCGCCTTAATGCTATAAAATGCTTTATAACAAAGCGCCTTCGTTTAAGTTGGAATTGTCCATCTGTAGAATTACCTGAAGAGTAGTGAGATATGGGTTCTGATTATGATGGCGTATGACGATGAACTGGTGTTATTTGCTAAGAGTGAGAGGTATTTGTAAATGTGGATCGAGACTTTTGGCAGGGTATCAGCAAAGAGGAGGTAAGGGTAAATTATAGAAAGAGTAAGGTAATATTAATCATATTGCCATCATCATCAAGTTTTAAATCGTAGAGAAGGCTCAATGGCCTGGAAACTCTAGGATATTATGGTGGAGCCAAATGTATAGGAGTGAGATTATAGTAAGGAAGAAGTAAAGATCAAAAGTGTTGAAAGTAGGCACAGTTGGAAGGCTCCTTAAGAGATATTTACGTTCTGAATAAGGTGTGAATGAAGTTATGACTGGTAATGTTCTTAGGAAGTGTGACCAGTTAAAAAGAATGAAAAGAAATAGGCTTATGAAGGGAATATATGAGTTTCATGGTGTACGGATGTTTGAAAGACCGTGGGAAAGGCGAATTCATTATATAAATGAGTGGGTGAAAGTGAAGAGGATGACCCAGAAACATATGGATGAAATTGTGTATGTTAGATTATGCATGGGGGGTGTTTCTGTGTGTCGGAGTGCTCTGAGGCCTTTTTTCCTGAGATAAATCCTGGCTGACGTATAGAAAGCCTAGCATTAATTATGAATGGCCATTAGGTATAATGGAGGTGGGAGGGAGCGGTAATTTTAGTTGTGTTGATGTGCAATTATCAATTAAGAGTGGATGTGTATAGGGGACAAAACATGTGTGGTTAGACAAAGAAATAAAGGTGGTGAAAGGAGAAGGTAGGGTAAGAGATTTGCAAAGGGATGCAAGGCGCAGGGCTTTTATTGTTGCGCTTATATCCCATTTTGTGTGAAAGCAATAAATGTTGACGGATTATAATCCTTACTCATACAGAGAGGCTGGAAAAAATATCGGAAACAAGTAATAATTCGACGACGTTTGGGCATAATTAAGAATCAAAATGGTACATAAATCCTATGCAAATGCACTGCAGACATCCTCACTTGAAATCGTTACAATTGAAATTTCTTGGACACGAGAGAGATCTATAACATGCTTAGCCTTTTGACATCATTAAAAAGATAATGTTTTGCTTGCTCTCCTAACATCTCCCTTATGTTCATACATTCATTTATCTAATGACTTCTTCGTTGCCCTAATATGGAATAAAGGACAGTTATTGCCTTTATACGGGATTAGGTATACACTGGCATCTTTGTTCTGTTCTTGAGGTTTAGTGGAAGGGAAAGATTTCCTGATTGTTAGAGCTTATTTGAATTTTGTCAGGTTTACGATACACATTCGGGTTAAATCCTTTAAATAACGGAAGATATGTAAGGGATAAATAATTCTTTTTTGTATTTATGATTTTTTGCTGAGGCCGTTAAATTTTGAGGAAAACACACAAAATTGGAATCTCCCTCCGTCCTATTATATCGTGCATTGGCCCATATGCATATAAGCTACCTAAATAGTTGCCTTCCATAATCTCTGATGAAGTGAGATTAACGTCATATAGGCTTCCACGGCGCATATTGCATTCTTGTTCCTTCATTCTCCCGGAGAATCTGCTGCTTTTGCCAATGTATATTTGATCGCAATTTATGTAAGGCATATAATAAACGCCCTGTTCTTTATCGGTGGATCTGTTTTTAGACAGACTATTTCGTATCGTGTTTTCGAATTGAAAGGCAACATTAATGTTGTCGGCCCCTCTCAGCTTTTTCAAATTAATTAATTGGGGCGAATATGGGAATATAATGTAATTAATATTACACACTATTTCCTTAGGATTAGCTGGTGAGTAAAATTGATTCTGGCTTTATAATAACATTTTTCTAGGAACCATAAAATACAATGCGACTTAATGAATGTTTAGATGATCGTGTTAATTCCCTACAGAGGTCTTTTACAACTCTTCCTGTCCACACTCGGGTAGCGGGTAACATTTAATTCGATTGCATCCAGTGTAACACTGATACCCTCGTATGAATTTCGTAAGACATATTAAGCTCTTCGTCATGTGACAGATAGAAAAATCAGCCTCCGCCTGGTTTTGAAGACGCAATATTGGGTTAACTTCTGCAACCCTATCATGGCGGCACATCTTCGAGACGAAGCCATCAAAAAACACACGACAAAACCGGACGACCTTTGCACGAAATTCCTGAATAACAACGATACCCTTATTCACCTGGAGAGTGATCGCAGACGACTGCGCATGGCTGAAGCCGTCACCAGCACAGCTGTCATTATTTAGAAACATAGACCAACAATAAACATACAGCTCCAGCCAGAAACCAGCATTGCCTCATGACCCACCTCTCCATTTACCTCACCTCATTTTTTATGGGTGGGAAATACGGTTGGCAGTCTCTCCTCCTATCTGTCCCCCACCCGCAAATACGGAGGGGGGAGACAGAAGCGCAAGAGGCCTGCAGCCGACTCGCTCCTGCAAAAACTCCCCACATTTCCGCCCCTCACTCAAGTGAACTGACGGAGAATTGCTTGGTAGGGATGACCGGAGCGAGATTTAAAAGGATTTAGTAAGGGAGAAATAAAAATATTGAGGTAAAATTTAGAGAGGAGCCAGGAGAAGCAACCTAGGTAGTGAGGTAAAAAGAAATATTTCCCATGCCCAAAGGACATGGGGACCTACTGATTAATGTAAAATCCGAACCGTCATACTTCATTTTCCCTTCATTCATCCTATTCTTTATCTCGCTCAGAGTTTCTAAGTTCCTCTAGCAAATAGCGTTTGGGAGATCCGACTATTTTCTTGTAACTATCTTATCGTTGGTATGAATGAATTTTTTGTTTTATCGCATTCATACATTTATATTAACTTTTTGTAGCTTTGCGTTTTCTTCTTTCCTTGTTTTTTTGGTTTTGTTTTGTTTTATCTCTATCTGATTTTCGTTCTGTTTCGTTGTCTTATTTCTGGTGTCTTATTCGTGATTTTTTCACCTGTTCCATATTTTTGATGTTATTCGGATTATATTTTCGGTTGTCATAATTGTGTTTTCATTTCCGTAGACCTATTCGGGGGGCGGTAATTAAGGTCGTTTTCGGTATGTCTGGTCTGTTTTATAAGGAGGCCGTATTGACATGAATATGGGCTTCTATTATCTCCTCAGCTGCCTGCTTGGTTCCAAGTAAACCTACTAGTACTTGTGGACAAGTAGAAGCACTGAAGAAAAGTTCAAGTACGAGTACAAGTACCTAAGATTTACCTAGTAGTTAAGTACAAGTACCTGATAATGTAATTAATAACAAGTAAAATTACATTTTAATAGGTTATCTACTATTTGTTTACTCGCAGGTAGAAGTAATGATGCAAATTCTAGCAAAAATTCTAGTTTAATTCATAATAAAAAATAGATTTCCGATACAAATGAAAAGTGTGATTCTTTCAATTGTAGAAAATATGTAAGAAAATTAAGATTTGCTTAGTTTGAAATTAATGATTATTCTAGTATAGTTCATAATACAAAACACCAGTAACGGAAAGTAGATTTGCAAAACAAACGAAAAGTGTAATACAGTACTTACAATTGTAGGAAATATGTAAGAAAATTAAAGTTTCCTTAGTTTGAAATTGATGATAATCCTAGTTTAATTCATAGTACAAAATAACACAGAGTAGACTTCCGGTACAAATGAAAAGTGTGATACATGCAATTGTAGAAAATATGTAAGAAGACTGAAATTCCTTTAATTTGAAATTAATGATTATTCTAAATAATATCGGTGTATGTACAGCACAATATCCAATTAGTTTTAATGCTTTAGATGCTAGCACATGACAATATCACAACTATATATATATATATATATATATATATATATATATATATATATATATATATATATATATATATATATATATATATATATATATATATATATATATATATATATATATATATATATTATATATATATTTATATATATATATATATATATATATATATATATATATATATATATATATATATATATATTAAAAATCCCTTCTACCTTCCATACTAATACTGTATTAGCTATTTGTAGGAATTATCACTACATTTCATAAACATTACTGATTCAAAATTCCTGTCCGTAAGCCGACGTCTGTCCGGACGGAAGACTTTTTCCGCGATGCTGAAGATCCTTTCCACTGGTGCAGAAGAAGCGGAAACGGCTAGATTTTTTTGTGCCATCTTTACTACAGTTGGAAATGTGTCCATCTGTTCTTTACAGTATACTAGTACATCCCTTTCATCAGAAATGCATGGTTGACTCAGAGATCTTTGAATTTCAGTATTAATGGACTCCTGCAACTGCGTTGTGCCTATTGATTGGTGAGATGAAGAAACCATAAAACTAAACAGTTTCTTCCTTTTTGTTCTGAATTCTATGAACTGGGCCCTGAATTATCTTGTGGAATTTCTGTGCTATTATCCATGCTTGTAGTGCTTTAACTTCTTTGGCCATAAACTGCTATGTAGTTATGATAAAGGACTTCAAGTTTGCCTTTTCCTCCTCTTCAGAGCACCAATCCATTTTAAACTTTGGATCCAATAAGGTTGCCAGTTGATATGTTTTTCGATCTTATTAGGGTTCTAGGTGTTTCTGTCCTGACTTCCTCAATCCAAATACCAGAGCACTATTATACTTTGACTGCATCTGCTCTAGGTGAACCTGAACCCCGTACACAAGGAATAACTAGACTAGATGAAACAGAGTTCTGTCGTTAGGCACAATCAGTGGCATCCTCAAAGGGGTAAAAAATTTCCAGCATATCGTGAAGAATATTTTGATCATAAGCTCCAAGGATTGGGGCACCATCCAAACTTTTCTTCTGGCACTCGCAAAATAGATCTGATCATTTTCTCTTCTTCCAGAACATCAGTGGTAATTGTTGACTTATGCATAAAAGATACCAATTTTGGTGTTTTGATGTGTGTAATATTTAACTATTCTGCTTATTTTAGGTCATCTTTCACCACCAACTGCAATGTATAAGCAAAGCAGGAATTATGCTCAGCTGGTAACATTTCAAATAGTTCAGCAGTATCAGCACCATCAAAATCATCAAGATCATCATCTTCCAAGTCAGTGTCATCATCTTTGTCAGTAGTGGTATCAGAGAATCCTGGAGAGAAAAGGGAGGAATTATATTTGCAACATTGTCTGTGATGACATTTGTGATCTTAGAGCTTATCTCAAAATCCTTGATAATATCCTCGTAATCCTCCATAATTCTGCGTGCAGTATGGCGCCCACGGAAGCACTTGCAAGCTAGTACCACATTTTTTACACTGCACTTTCCGATATAGAGAGCTGTGATTCCTAAGAAAGGTATCTGTGAGACAGATACCTTTGCACTCTCAAGACATCTTTTAACATCTTCTTTCACCTGTAGCAGTTTGTTCACTAAATGTTTGCGTGTTGTCATCTGGTAGCGGGGGTCAGCTGCACTAAATAAACCAGGAAAGTATGGTCGGTCTACAACAGAAACAGGCACATGTCACAAAGCGCACTAGCGCATCATAAAGTTGCTTTTGAAGAACATCATGGGTAACACATTTCTTTGGGTCTGATACTGTAACAAAGCATTCCATTTGTGGACTGACTAGGAGTGTTGAAACTAGAGCTGGCTTTCGTCTCGTATAAAGCACTGTGCTTTTGCTATTACTATTAATAATTTCATATGCATAAATATGAAGTGGTATATAGTATGATACCCCAACCAGTATTAAGCACTTTGAAAGTGCATAAATATGGGAGGGAGGAGGGGAGGAATTGGAGGAAAAGAACACTGTACTAGGCGATTTAACCAAGTATAGGAGATACCTAGTCTTTATTCTTTCATTTTTATTTAGTTTTCCTCAAGGTTGGCATCGAATAAATAAAAATGGTTTAATTACTTGATTAAATCAATGATTCTTTTACTAAAAATTTATGATATTTTGATTGTTTATTTTTTTTATCAAGCAATGGTTTAGTAATATTTTATATATAATTTCTAATATGATGTAACATTACTGTATATATTTATTCATAATGCTTTTTTTTTTATATATTTCTTATTGATAATGCTGTAGGATACCGTATTTTATTTGAAGATCCTACAACACAGTACTCTACAGTATCTGAAGATTTTACAGCACAATACTGTAGTATACTGATTCTGTTCTACTGTAGGTTTGGCACATCCCACTGTGTATACTATATGCCTATAGGTGGTGTTCATGAAGCAGATGTACTATAAGGGAGATCCACTCCTTCCCCCTTATTAATAGCAGGGGTCATTTCCACACCCTAAGCTGCGTAACTCAATAAATTTATCCAAATTAGGTTTGGTTATGTTATATGATCACCGTAACACAAAAAAAAACAACACAAAAGTGGGTTATTATTGAAGAAAATATGGATGAGATCAAGAGAGGGAAGAAAATGAGCAAATAGCTTCCGGACGGCAATCAGACGTAATTTTACCATGTAAGCTTCCTCCTATTTGGTAGCCTGACCTGTAATACTTGTGCGGGTGTATTCTAACTTCAATTCATATGTTTGTGAAGGTTAAAACTTACACTTTAGGAGGCTGATATACCAACATCACAGTGCTTGCAGACTGCCTAGAAATTACCAGTCAAATCTCCAGGTAGTTTGAAGTTGCTTCATATACCAAAATCCTTAGGTGATGCCACAATGCCACTCCTAGTGATATAAATGGTGGCCACTGAAAGACTGAAATACAGTAATAGTAGTGATGAGGTTGCAGACAGGAAGAAAGTAAACATGTTGCTGCCTGTTCAGCCTTGATGTGTGCGCGAGAGTTGCCAGATACTACAATTACTGCTCTGCAGTTGTCGGAAGTAGCAATTGAGATAAATTAAATATGATTATAATTAGTATTGGAATATTGACATACATACAGTACTGTTTATTAAAACATGCAGTGGAGGGAAAATAACTCATGATCTGTTGTAATGCCACTGTAAAGCAGTTATTGTTATTTAATTACTCACACAATGTATATAAAATATATGATTATTTCTATAATATTTATTTATGTACTGTATTGGAAAAGTACTTGATTTTTTCAAGTACATTTGGCCCAATTATAAGTACATTGATTATTTGTAATTGGGGCCCCTCTATGAGGCCACTCATTTTCTCCCTTTCTATTTTAATAGTGTTTAATATTAATCATAGAGCCTTATTCTGTACTTTTTACCTTTATTTTGTTTTTATTCTCGACATGGTATGCATTGGTATTGTTGCCCTGCCCAATGACATATGTATATTTTTTTCTTGTTATTCATAGAGATATCTCGGAGTGAATAAAGTAGTTTTAGAATTAAAGTTGTTCTCCGTATCCTTTTGTGCTGATAGTTTATGTATCTTTTCGATGTAGTTTTGAAATCCCAAACTTTACCTTCAGATCCAAAGTAGTACATTTCTCCTTCAGGTATGATATCGGCAATTCTTTTCCTTTCGAATGGAATTACAGTGAATTTCTGGCAACTTGTTCGTATTTTACTTTTTTTTTAATCTATCAATGTTACCTATTTCCAGTGCCGTTAATATTACTTGCCTTCTTTTATTTCTGTTGGGAGATATTAAGCATTGGCTGATATTATCCGCGAATTGGATGTTCATCGTCTCTGGCATCACAGGTAAAGGCGTTTCCGCTGTATGTATTGAATATAACGTGGAATTTAGATAAAAGAAAGAGAGAAAAAAGGGAAGATTAGTAATGGAGAGAGGTTAGAGTGGAAAAAAGTAGTATGGATGGAAGTAAGATAACTAAAGGGTACCCAGATTCAAGTATTGTGCCAAGGTGCCATTTTATGCCAAGACTTGCGAGTCTGAAGCTTAGGACTGAGATACTTGGAGAATAGTCGATTTCGGTGTTGTCAATGTTGTGGTGAGCAATCCTGTGTGGGCTGATCGGCGCTTGCGTAAATTTTACAACATTTATTTCGTTCTTCCAGCGTTGTTCGAATCTGGAGATCATTTCAGCTCTGGCCGAAATGATCATTCTTTCGGAGTTTGTCCGTCGGACCACGATTTGCGTGACCTCGGGCGTGGACTGTATATTTTGAGTGAGGTTACTTAGCGACTTTGGTAGATCTCTCGTGTAGATGGTGAAAAGAGTCTTGCTAAGGCAGCATTTCTGTGCAACATCGGGTAGGATTTCGAAGGCCTCCCTTGTAGACTACTTGAAGGCAATGACAGCTTGCCTATTACTCAATTAGCTACAGGGGATTTTAACCAGTGATGCGCGAGTCTCAGAATCAAGATTTTGTATTTCAGGCCATTGAACCAATCTTCTTCGAAGGCTTTCTATACATCTTTGCACACGACGACAACCATGTACTACTTTGCTAGGCTTGATGCGGTATGTTGATACATCAGGGCTATGGCCGTCTTTTTTCACCGTTGTTTAAGGAATCAAAAGAGTGGTGCGATAGGAAATTCATGAGACTGCTATTGAAGACTTTCTCAAATACTTTCCCAATGTCTCCAGCAATGGATATGTCTAAATTTCATCATCTGATTTGTCGGCTTTTCAAGCTTCGGGATGAATATCATCTCCAAAGTCTTTAGGCCGTCAGGAAAGTACCCCATTGCCAGGGACGCATTGAGTAGATCCAGCAGTCTGGTTCGAAAGCTTTCAAATGGCTCTTTCAGATGCCTGATGGTGATCTGGCTGAGGTCGAGGGCTTTGAGATGAAATAGCATATCGTCAGCCACAATTCACCAATGGTAACGATTCTTCTCTCTTGTGAGTTGCCTTGAAGTCTAGTGAGGTTTGAATTTAGGTAGGGTAAGAAGATGTCCTGCCTATTATTCATGTACTTGCAAACTTGGTCCTCACAGCGTAGATTGAAATTTTTCTCCTCTTTATCGGAGATTTTGAAAACTTCCCTCCAGCCCCCTCGGAAGAGAGTCTCTTTCTCACAGGAGGGAGCGCAGTTGTTTCATTCTGCTAAATTGCGGTTTCTTTGTGATATCTCGTAATTCCTTTTAGCGAGTTATGGTTAGTAACTTACCTGTGTCTAACCTTTCGGGCAGACGATCCTACTTCTCACTTAGTTCAAGTGCCATACCAGCTTAGTTAGTGGTCGGCTGTCTCCTGAGCGGTAGAATGAGTAGAAAGTCCATGGTGTTTGTGTAGCTCATGTCTAGGATGTGATTGTTGCTTGGGATGATTTTTTCTTGTTGTAGCACCACTCTCTTCTGCGTAGGCTTTGTTTGCAACAGAACTGTGTGGGAGAATTCTGGAATGGCTATCGCGTCTGCATTGTATATGGAGTCGTTGATAGCAATAAGTTCGTCGTCTAGATCCTCGGCAGATACGCCGTCGATCAGGACGATACAACAAGAACGCTCATTCGTATGCTTCCCAGTTAGTCTTCGGCAAGTCCTTTCTCGGTACATCAAGAATTAAGATGGGCACAGCTGCTTGTTATGAGCTTGGAGATGTGGTCAGTTGGTGGTAGTGGCCCTGGTCTGATCTTGTGGTGAAAAGGGAGGTTGAATTACACGTTGGCGCTAGATACAAGTATGTAAGTAAGTCCGCCCCGATTCGTTCTACAATGTCCCTTCTCATAAAGAGGTCTAATATTTCCCTCCTTGTGTCCGCCCTTGCGTAGCCAACTACCCTGTTCCTCGCATTCAGGACCACGTCTAACAGGACTGAGTGATTTTTTATGATCAATGTAAACATGTAATGGATTAGCAAATAATGGTGACGTGGTATTTGGTAGCCGCTGACCATCTATATGTAATTAAGCGAGCACCTCAGTACTATAGAAATGAAAGATTCTTCTATGGATTTCCTGGTGTGAACTGCAAGCCTTTTCTTGATATATGTTAATGTATTCTTTCTTGATGCCGCACTGCATGCTTAAAGTAGAGCTCGTGCAGGTCATCCACTTGTGGCCTGCCTGAGCGGACTGTAAGTATATCTTCTGGGTTTTCTTTAGCATACTCATGTGGAATGTTCTTCTACCTTGTAGCAAGAGAAGCAGGTTAAGAGCTGTAAGTATCTTTTCTTTTCTATCTTCCCATGAGAGATCTTCATATAGAAGAGCCTCAGCCCTTCTTCTTTTGCTTTGTATGTCATGTGCATTTCCTAGAACACGATATTGCCGATGTGTGTGATAGTGCTGAACTTGATTACATCACTCACTTCATTCCATCCACAGTTCTTCTCAATCACCTATTTGATCTTATTCACGTTGTTTTCGCTCACCCATGGGCCAAAGTGTCTGATAAGATGGATATTTTTGCTTTGAGTGTTGGCGACGGCTTAGGTTCGAACCCAATTTGACCCAGTTCCTGAATGGCCGATCTGCCTGAGTGACAACTGATAAGAATAAATAAAGAGAAGCCACTAGCAAAGAATCGGATGAAAGAGTATTTGTTATTCACAAGGGCAGTAAAAACGGCCCCTAAGCAGTACCAGTACCAGCAGAGAACAAGGTGTTATATTTCATGGGGGAGAACAAAAGCACGGAAATAATGGCTATGTTTCTGTAAGCTCTTATGGGAATATAACAAGCCCGGGGTGCTTCTCTAAGGAGCTGAATACCTTATTGGGGAGGAATGTTATAAAGAGAACACTGTGGTGCCCGCAAAATCCCCCATCGAGAAATATATTTAAAATTAAAATAATTGAAGATGAAACGACAACGGTAGTGTCCGAAAGGGGAGAGGAGAAGACAGAGAAACAGATAACTAAGATAAAGGGCAAGAAGGCAAAGAGAATAAAGAAGAATAAGAATGCAACGGAGAAGAACTCTAAATCGAAAGGCTTTACTTCGAATTCCAAAAGCAAGGAGAGTGAAGAGGAGGAGAACCTAAGTGAGGAGAAGAAGGGCAAAGCCAGATAAATAAGGAAAATTAAGAAAATAGCCAAGTCAAGTGAAGGAGGGAATGATCTAGTTAAATGGAAGAAACGCAAACGTGTAAGGAGATAGGTCTATACCTATACACCATACTTGAGAACGAGTTCCCAAAGGACTTGGATGTAGTTAAGACCATAGACGGTAGAGTGGAGGGGAAATTTAAGTCGTCACAACAATCCGAATTCTCGTTGATTGTGGTAAAGAAAGCTCTACTGCTCGAGAGATTCCAAATCACAGAGGATAGATGCCACCTCCTAAGGACAGAGAACTCTAGGAAATTTAGTAATCGACCGCCGAAGAGGTTTAGATTGTATATTAGAAGATGGGCACTAGAGTTAAAAAGCTGGAAATAGTTTAGCTTAATATAAATGGACGACATGAGAAGAAAAACCATTTATGGAACAGGATATTCAGGGAGGACCATGATGTAATAGTGGTATGCGAGCACTTATTGCTGATATGATGTGCAATCTGAAGAAGCAGAATTATTCTAAGTGCTCGAAGTCACTCCAATTGGATTTTCGACGGTGTAATTAGTGAGGTTAAGAAAAGTATTGAGCACAAAGAGTTGGAAGGGCTAAATGAAAGTTATATAGCCATAGAGGCAAATACCCAGACAGGCCCAGTGGTAATGATGGAGGTACCAACCCCCAAAGAGAAATTCTTCCCCCATAACTTTTTTATGGTATTCGGAAGGAACACCCCGGTGATTTTTCTCGGCGACCTGAATGCGTGCTCATGGCATTCAGGATATTCCTCAGAGAACAGGAATGGTAAAAATTTGGATCCGTTAATCCATTAGGGAATAGTGGAATGAGATAGACCGGAGTGACTCACATACGTCAGGCAAAGAGTGGCAACCAAGCTGGACATAATACTGACCATTAGAGATTTGTATGTCCGACCGGGTCCTGTGTTTCCGACAGATCACAATTTAATAAAGGTTTTGCTGGCACAGCCCAATCTATGTACCAAGCCAGGTTGGGAAGCAATACTAAAAGGATGGTTCAGGAAAATTTCGAGAAGTACTGGAAGATTACCGGCCGCCAGTGATGGAAGCTAAATCAGAGTGGATATTATCCGGGAAATAAAAAAGAATAGAAGTAAAGATAAGGGAATCGGAGGAGAAACCTTGCAAACCTTCCTGGGTTCAAGCTGGTCACCCGATACGAAGATGACGAAGGCGGAAACAAAATACCTATAGTAGAAATAAAAATGGTCATCCGAGCCTTTAAACAGAAAAATATGGGTCATTTGGAATGTCGAGAGCTAGTCTAATCAAGCTTCTGTACAACGCATTGGAGGGTTTGCTAGAAATTTACAAGGCAAGTTGGAACATGGGCTAATTCCTGGATAGATAAAAATTGGCCAGGATGATATTTGTGCTGAATTGGGACACGCTACTTACGGTAATCAACTAGTATAGACCCTTCTTGCTGCTCAAATTTATCGCCAAGGACTTTGAAAAAGTTGTTTACAGGAGATTGGTAGAGCACCGCGAGATGAACTGTAAGGGTTCATTAACCATCAACATACGGTTTCATAAGAAATAAAAGTACAGAGACGCCCCTCGCGCTAATAACGAAGAAGATGGCCAAAGTAAAGAGTAAAGGTAAGAGGGTGTCGGACTTAGTGGAGATGGAACTTGAAAAGAAAATGACCAGGTTGTTATGCAACTTCATAAGCGGCAAGGAAGGCCTATATACCACTCTGTTGTTATTAGGGCCCCACCTTCAAAACATGACCAAGGAGAGGGGCCCTCAGGAGAGCTGTCTCTTTTCAGTCCTATACGCTATATATCGAGATGATTTGCCACTCCCTCTAAGCTGAGAAACAGCATATGTACAGTTCGTGTACCACGTAACCAATATTATCGCGAACACGAGAAAATGAAGGAAGGCAGTGTAAAAATACAGTTTAGGAGATCATGAACCTAATTAGGTACGAAAGGAAATGGAAGATAAAGATGAATAGCAATAAGTTCGTAGTGATACCCATCAATAGAAGAAAGGTAGAGATCATAGGATTTGAGTGTAAGATATATGAGTATGCGAACGAAGCGAAATTATTGGGACTTAAAAACTATAAAGCCGGATACTAAACACATGAAGCTGAAGGATAAGAATAGCTAAACTGAAGTTGACACAATTAGGGATGTTCTTAAGAAATTCGCCTAGACACAAAAGGAAACTATATCTCGTAATAGTTAGAGCCACCATATTGTATCAGAATGTTCCACTTTATGGTACTTCGAATTGTACCATGAAGCAAACTCTAAAGGTTGCAAAATATAAGGAACCGATGGATTACAGGAACTAGTTGATTTCGAAATAAGGAGGCAGAAGGAAATACAAGAGAAGTTAAAATAAAACCGGTCAATATACTATTACATGAAAGAGCGAACAAGATCTGGTGAAATAATAAGAAACAAACTGATAGATTGTTGGAAAGATAGACTGAGAGTAAGAGAACGAGCTGTAATAAAATCTCAATTTTCTAGCAGTATGAGGAAAATAGCTAGAAAAGTAGATCCGCAGTTTGTATAAACATAAAACTAGTAAGTAGGTGAAAGATAACAGGTGAAGTAAGGTAAAAATGAGGAAGAAAAGGCAACATCGTGTCACTCGTCAGAGACTAAAAGATCATAGCAAGTTGTGAAGTTGACGTTAAGATCGGTAAAGAATCATTAATAAAAAACGATTCAGTCGCCTGAAAATTAAATACACAACTACTTTCCAACACATATCTCTTCACATATTCCAATTTCAACGTTACCCTATAACATCTACTACTAATTTCCACCTTCATACAGCTTAAGAACATTAATTCCCTCTGCCGGAAGGACTATCTCAGTTTGCTTTCTTGTTTATACGCTCTGGTAAAAGAGGCAAGGACTAACAAAAGAGAGGCGAAAAACGTGATTTTGAAAAGAAAGACATTTTTCTTCGGAAAATGCACCCAAGATACATGCGTTCGTAGCCCGATTGGAGAGTCCTTCCATTGCTAAGTATGGGGTTATCCCCCCAAATATCGATAAGCTACAATTCGCGCTTTGTAAATTCTACTTTTCTTCATAACTTTGCAACATAGCGTAGCCTGTAAGCAAGCCCTGATAGGGTGCGCGAAGAGGGGGTTCCCTCAAGGAAACGAGCGGGAGACCTTGGAGAGGCGTCTCATAGAGTGGTTCTATTAAGCTAGGAGGGTTGCGGAGGGTTCTAATAGTAAATTAATCATGGAATTAATAGGTACACACCAGAATATAGATTAGACCTCTAGATTCTGTTCTTCGTTCAGATTACACAAAGAGCTTCCTCAAATCACCCTCTCCCCCTCGATCACCATTGAATAAAAATTTGTCCAGAAAATAGCGACTGATCTCCAAATTCCCCTCATAAAGTGCCAAGAAGTGTCGAAGGGAGCATTTACTATCTTCGGCAGGAAGTATTACCCTCAAGATTCTCGATCTCGAAGAGAAGACTCAACCTCAGATCACCGTAAATAGGAGCGTAGTTTCTAAAAAATAGAACCCTTGGTTGCAACCCATACGCCGCAAGAATTCAAAGAGAAACTCGAACATAGATAACGATGGCTAAATTATATAAAAAGGACTCATTGCATTCTGCCTGAGGATCCTGCACAACAGCATACAAAGACACGTCTTCATCAATATTCAGATTGGCTTCCGTTGCTAGGCAATGGAAGATCACATGACCACGAAATGCCCCCGAAATACCAAATGATGTGTTCGGAATGTAGCTTGAAAGATCACACTATAGACGCAGTCAAAATGCAACAAGGAAATACACTATAGTTCACTTCATCGTTAACCATCTGGTCAGAATCCTACCTAAGCTCTTCCCTTGTTACTTTTTTAACTGATACTATTTTTTCATATTTTCTCCATTTATTTATTTCATTTCTTATTTATTTACCAGTGAATGAACATTCATCTGTTAAATATACTATTGACTTTTCTTGGCTTCATACCTAATAATTGAGCATATAAAATTCGAGCTCCACCCAGAGACAAACTTCTACACAAAATAATACTAATCATATTGGTTAATCAAATATCAGAAAAGGCAAACGCAATCAATCACTATACTCAATGAAGTTACAGAAATCACCAATGAATGATGATATTACCTCAGTAAAATGATTGGATGACTGAGGCTTATGCTCTGTGATTCATGTTCATGCCAATATTTCACGTCTCAAAAGAATAAAAAATAAATTATTTTTCAATACCTTTGTCTAAAATAAAAGTGTTTACAAAATTGCTAATTTCTAATTATTCTTTTGTTTACAAACTTAATAAATATTTCAAACCTGAAAGCATAAGGTTTTACGACAACTTACAAATCAAGCCAATTATGCATTCTGAAGTTTATTAACTAAATCAAAATCTATAGGTGTAAAAGTAACCTTAGCAAGGTAGGTTAGGGACAGTAAAGATTAAGACAAAATATCCATATGTAAAACATAGTTTATAGGGAAGATTTTCCAGCAAACACTTAACATTTAACAAGGAAGGCTTGAGGAGTATAATAATAAAGGTGAGTCAAAGAAATTTAAGAATTTCCTGTACATTTTGTGAGTTATATGTACATGTTTCTCCCTTAGTGGAAATGATCCCAGTAGTTGATATGACAAAGGCCCATGCTTCAGTAATTTAATCCTTCCGATCCTTTGTTTTAAGTTTTCGACGGAATCTCAACCATGTTATAAGTTCTTGAGTCTTGTGCAAGATAACTAATTGATCAAAATTTTGAAATTGATTTATGGAGAACGAATTAAATTTAGTCACCATAAAAGCTTAAGGAAATGTCGGAAGAATGTAATTCACAAATTCAAAATGAAGAGGTGCTGCGATGAAGTTCTTAATTAGCTTTAGAAAAATACAATTTATTTAGGGAGTGATCCAAAGTGGTTTCAGTTCTGTCATCAACCTTCTTTTTTCGGTGAAAGCGATTAATAAATGTAAACATTTTATTTCCCAATGGGAACTAACAGTTAGTCAAACGCGGCGTACAAACCACCGTTATCTAGAGCGTATGGCAGCTGCCGTGTAGTTGACCCGGATATGACTCCTTCGACAACTAACCATACCCAGCGGTGTTTGCAATCGGCTAAGGGAATTGGTAAAAGTTGTACCACAGTGATGCAATTTGTATCAAATTTGTTTGCAAAGAAATAAAGTAAGGAAGGGAACGAAAGAAATGAAAGTAGAATGATATATGAAATAATATTCCAATTAGCCAGAGAATGAAAAACCTCATGAGATGTTACTAATTGGGAGTCCCCACAATCCTTCTAAATTCTCCTTCTTCGCTCAAGTCAGCATGGCGAAAAATGGAATATTCTTGTTTCTATTCGATAATAATCAACACGCTCGGGAAATTTAAATAAAGCCGATCATCGAACAAAACCTCCAACAAAGGAAAATAAACAGCTGAGTCTATATAAAAGGCAATTTATTTAGCTTTTTTATACCTCAAATTGCAGAGTTTAAATTTAGCCTTAAAAAAAAATTCTACGATCAAGATAAAATCCTCACTTTGGGATTTTGAGTTGTTTTTTCACTTGTGAAAAGAAATGACACAAGTAACTAAAAAGAATTTTATCAATCACTAGTGAGTGAGTGAAATGAGGAGCAAATAGGTCAAAGAAAACAGTGGGTTGACTACAAAAAAAACTGTTGCAGGGGATTTAAAATGTAAAAACTATTAGAGTGAAGACTAATAGTTTGGTGCATGGGAATGACAATGCAGGAAATCAACTTCTACAATCTGCACAAAGACTGATAGGGAAGTCGAATGGTGAGAAAGATGACTTGCAATTCGACAAATCTAAGGTAGTACACAGATCATAATAATTCCCTAAGATATTAATATATGAGTACTTAAATTTTAAACCTAGTTAACATGGATAAGGATATAGGAGTCTTACTCTTGAGCGATCTAATATTTTCGAAACAATCCCCTTTTGGGTAGCCACAGAGAAAAATAAGGTTGTATGGTACATTTGCTTATAAATGAAAATACATTATTCTTGAATTATGTATATGCAACTATAAATAACAGGTAACAAGTTTGAAGCAAAATATTTAACATTACATACAACACCACAAAAATTCTTTTCTTATAAAATAACACAATGTGGCTTAAAACACTAGCAAACAGGTTTACGAATAGAATCGATCAATACTAATTTAACTTAGGACCTTGTAGAAATAAAGTCATCTTTATCCCTGTTATCTCTTCCTTTACCAACCAGGCGCCTCTTATTTCTATCCTTTCGTATTTTTGAACTAGCCTAGTTTTGAGCTTTATGGTAATTGCTGTTTTTTTAATTCTGTAATCAATACCTACAGGACCTGGAACCCAGCAGGGCACAATCGCGAACTTCCTTCAGTACTCCTGCTGCAACGGATACTATTAGCAAGAGAGTACAGAGTTTTCCATGTCCCAAGGGCACGTAGCGCGCTATGTAAATCGCTATTGATTTAAAACCCGAGTTGAACACAGAATAGCGCGTAATCTCCTGTAATGAGTGATATATGGCAATCATCTAGGCCGGTAAGATAAAGACATCTCTCACAAGAAACCCAGGTTTACTGAATATCAGCGAACCAGATATGGCAATCGCGTAGGCAGCAAGAGCTGAATGCAACTCGTATAATATACAAAAAATCATTGAAGGGTTCTCCGTTTATGGGGGAAGCGTTTATTCGGTGGCATTTACCAAATGAAAGTCGTGCTTGCATTTCTAATGGAGCAGTTTTCTGATTGACGAATGTAGAGAAAGCAATCACAAAGGAGTCCAAATCGGAGAATGGTGCATGTCCTGAAATGGTGACCCCGCCTTCCTAGAGAAAAGTAAGTTAATCTTGGGTGAACAAACCCCGAATTCTTTTGATTTGTATCCATATCTGCGCGAGGGTTCTTCCATTGCTTAATGATGCATGCTGGTAAAGAAGAGTGGCAAGTGTTCTTTGAAACTATATATTTGCTATCAGTCACTCGTTTGAAGAAATTTACAGATAATCCAATTGCATTGTGTACACTTTTACTACTTTTCATGACTGCTCAGCGGGAGAGCGAAAATGCTCCAGTTTTAGCATCTAAATTCAAGCCATATAGGCTCAGAACCGAACCAGGATAGCGCTTGTGGGATCTATGTAGAACACACCCAAATATTCCTACTGAACTCGGGACCTACCCCGTTTTTAGATCTATAGGGGCCTAGGGAAGAGAGTTTATTTTGGGCAGATCAGGTCACTGGTAGTGCAGAACACTACATCACTATATCCTTGGTGTATCGAAAAAAGACAGGTTGAAAGCAAAAATGATTATACCTCCTGTTATAAAAAGATATGTATGGTAATGTTTGTAATAAGCAGGAGGTGATCGATGAAAATTCGTGCACTTGGTTGCGAATAAGTCATACTCATCTTTCACGAGTTAGAGTCGTTTAGGCAAACTTGAAAGCCTTTTGCTGATCGGCATGATTGACATGTATGGAAGAAGCTGTGGCAGTGTCAAGATATTTCGCGGTAATGGCACCTATAATGTTACAAAAAAGCGCTAATATATAATACGCAGTGAATAAGGGAGCTTGGCCCATTCTAACGTGATGAGAGTCTCGAGACTCCTGAGCCTTGTACCCTCATTTCTACAACGTTTACGGCATAGTGTGAGGGAAGAGGGGTGGCATTATGGATGCGCCGCTGAAAGTATAAAGAATACTCACTTTAGCAATCTGGGCGGGAGTAAGCACTGTAAGCAGAAGGTTCCAATCGGAAAAATGGGGACTTAGTAATCTAAATTATAAAGTAAAGAGCTTTATTTTAAAGTCTTTAGACTTCCCGTTTCTTTGTTGTTGACACGGTGTTAGTGAATAAGTTCGATGTTGCCCTGCTGTGAGTCGATTGGTTACCAAGGGTGAATTGTTACCGAGTTTTAGCACCACTGCCGGATAGCTAAATAGGTTTCTTAGTTCGGCTTGGTGGCTACTGGATTGATTCTTCTGGGAGTGACTTTTACTTGAGACAATGACTCAAAAGGGTATAGCTATCTTTTTTCTTGATTTTTGGCTGCATTTCTTGATTGCAGTCTGAGTAAAGGTGATCAGGGTGTTCCTTAAGGGTAAGGAAATCTTCAGAGCTGGATTCAGTATTCTTTATTGGGCGAGAACTTGGAAAGTCTTCAGATCTATTACTTCTCAGTAGTTTATCTCTTACCATGTATAATTTATCACCCTGAGGCACTCTCCAATTTCAATTTTATATAAACCGTCCGCATACACAGCGGTATTTAACAGATTAAAAATAGGATTAATTTTTAGACATTTGTTATGTTTAAGAGAATATATAACCTTTGACGTAATTCTTCCTCACGTTATTTGGAGACCACGTGAGATTGTATTTTTGTTTTCATTCCCTAATGGAAAAGGTTACTTCCTGTTCGAGAACAGTGAAGAAGTTTCGACTCCTGGGCGTCTTGGGAAAATATTCCCCAATCCTCCGAATTTGTCCAGAGCCTTTTCCACGGCGACAAGGAGAGAACGAGCCGCTTTGTTATTCGCTGACTTTTGCGTCTGCATCAAGGATTAAGATGTCTGGAGCTTTCTCGCTCCCTTCTCCAATTCCTCTTTTTTCCCTTCAGGCTCACTCGTACAAATACCCGGTTTGACTTAAGATCTCTGACTCCCACCCGCACCGGAAGGTCGTCCTCATCGTCTCAAGTCGAAAGTCCTGTGAGCATTCAACCGACAGCAAGACCTTTCTAGGCCGTGATTCTTCTGTGAACGGCAACCCGTGTAAGTTGCGCGACACTCTCCCTTCGTTTAATCGATCCGAAGAAAATCTCCATCAATTACCTTTGAGGAAAAGAAGTTTCCTCTTCTAGTGGATTAAGAGTAATCCCTAATTCTCTGTCGAGCGTCATCCTTGAAGATTGGCTATCGTCATCGCTATTCCTCGGAAGGTTGGATCGAATCGTGCCCCAATTGCCCGACCCGTAAGATTGACCCCCCCCCCTCAATCATTAATATTATCAAGTCTCACCCTCCCGCTTTTGATCTGAGCATATTAATGCTATTTAATTAATTTTATTCTAGAATTCATCATTATCATAATTAATAATCCCAAGAGACTATTTCATTTAAATAATTCCATTTGCCTATTTTAAATTTTTATATTTGTAAATAAAATTATATTTTTGCTGTTGTCATCTTTAACTAACCTTTAACGATACTCTCAGCCCATTTAAGTAAATCTCGCCAACTATTTAGGCAATCTCGAAGATTGTTAAGGATTTAAACCCAACGCCTCGAGTTTGACCTCCTGGTCGATCGTTAATCCCTGCGATCAGTCCTTAAACGGTTCGCGTTGCAATAGGTGATTAGGTGATTAAGTAACCCCCCACCCAGACATAATATAGCAGTGGTGTATAGTATAGAGTGGTGTACCACGAAAATATGGGTTAAAAGATAATATTGAAATTGTATATTATAGTTGCATTAATTTATTTTATAGTGTTTTAGATTATTTTAGAATCTTATACATTATTCATTAGTAAGATTGTTTTCTTTAATATTTATTCGATAAGTGAATTCATATTTAGAGCGTTTAATACATTTAAAAAGAAGTTGGGGAAGTTTAGTTTATGGTATATAGTTTGTTTTACGTCAAAGGTATATTGATTTTTATAGAAATAAAAAGCAATTTTATTCAATTTTGATAAAATTAAAGTCATTTAAGGGTTAAGATTTTATAATTAATTAGTGGACATGTTGGCTTCTGGAAAACATCCCTTCAATAGTTGCCAAATACGACAATATCTCTTATTTTCGTGCTGAAAACACAAATTATTTTTTAAGTGCTCGATTAATTTGATTCAAACTAAATATCTATAAGCTATTGAATTGTTATTATTAACTACAGTCTTTTACAGATTTTAAAATTTATTAACCAGAATTTTTAGTTCTTTTTTTTTTTTATTCTACCTAAGTTCCTCGAGTTAACGAAAAGAAAAATCCTTTAATTATTTCTTAGATATAATGAGTTCATATTTAGAGCGTTTAATATATTCAAATAGAAGTTTTTAACAGTTTAGTTTATTGTTTATGGTTTCCTTTTAATTAAAATTTGAGTTTTTACAGAAATAAAAAAGTTATTATATTTATTGTTATTTATAAGATTAAGGCCATTCAAGGGCTACGTTTCGGTATTTAATTAGCGGACAGGGTGGCTTCTGGAAAACTACCTTCAATGGTTGCCAAATACCACCATATCTCTTATTTTTGTTCTCAAAAGATTCTCTTCTAAATCCTCAATTTATTTTATTTAAATTAAATATATAGAAGCTATCAAAGCATAATTATTAACTACAGTCTTTTACACCGATTTTTATATTTATTCAACCAAAAATATTATATGCACAGTCTTTTCGAGTTAACGGAAAGAAAAAAATGATTTAGCTATTGGTACAAATAAGAAACTGCTGACGAAAATGACACTAATTTGTAAAAATGTGATTAAGCTGTTTTTTCTTTTATCCTTAGTAGATTTTTAAATTATAATGTTGTCGGTATTTACTCATAAAATTTACTAAATGCTTTTCGTTCGGAACGTTAAGCTACAGGAGAGCAGTGATTTTAGTCTCGAGTTTCAAAACTCCTAAAATTCAACACGAGCTCTCCTCATTTCTTTAAGGGGCCTGATAGTATCTTAAGGCGCTGGTTATTATTTTATACTTTTTATATTTAGTATTGTATTTTTTCCCACTTGCACAGATCCGGGCAGCTTACGGAACGCAAAAAATCAGTCATTTGGCCACTGTGCATTCAGATTTTTCCCAAAAGACGTATTATACGGGAACAAATGTCTTTTCATAGTACTTATTCATTCGGATTCCTTTACATCAAATGTTATTTTGGTTCGACGTGAAGACACTATAATATTTCATAGAATACTACAAAGTGCTTATTTTTGAGCGGGCTTTTAGTGTCTTATTTCATATTACAATGTTCAATGTCGCTTCAACGGAATGGGGTGTCGATGAGCACTTCCCTTCCTAGTTCGACATACATCTTTCTTTTGAGGCTTGTGTTTAAGCCTCTAAAGGAATATAAGAGGGTTAGATGAAGACAAAAAGATAAAAATAATGGAAAGGGATGTAGATGAAAATTAAAGATCTCTGGTGAAAGGGTATCGCAGTTAATTTTTTCTCTTTTGTGGTCATTTTATCTCTTTTGGTGGGCTTTCCTAAATTTAAAGCTCTTCTCCATTTATTGATGTAGGTAATATGTGTTGTTTAGATGATTTTCGTTTTATGTTGGTCAAGTTTAAAGTAATTAGGTTGTCTTTCAAGTTTCTGCAAGATTTCGTTCTAATTTAGCGCTTTTCTTCTTTTTTTATGTATGTAGTTTGGTTTTACTTCGTGTTTGTATAACTTCTGATTGTGGATTTTTGGTTCAGATCAATTTCCATGGTAGTTTGTTTTCTTCTTTTTGAGCTTTTAATTGATTTTAGGTGAAATTTGGGTATTCTAGACTGTCAGTCTCTCTATTAATTATAGTAAATTATTTTTCTCCTACCATGTCTCAACTGTCTTAGAAAATCTGTGTGTTTGGTAGGTCTTCAGGCGTCATGCTATATGAAACATTCTCCGAGATCTTGTTAACTCTTTTCTGTAACTGTTTATTTCTGAGAAATCGACTCATTTCTCTTCTTATAGTTTCTTAAACGAAGGACCGCCTTATTTTGCACCCTTCAGAGTGCCCGAATGTTGTTTCGGGGGGCGGCTGACTCGTGTGATTGGTATTGGTGGGTAGAAAAGCTTCGGTCTTATGATGGTGTTATAGATGTTTAGCTAATTGGATATCCTGAGATTTAAATAAATTCGCTTTTGCATGCGTTAACGTCGAGCTAACGTTGAAAATGGACGCCTTTCCTGTTTGTGATCTTAAGTACCAATATTAACCACTCTTTTCTATAAAGAAATTCATCGCCATCTTTTTCAACGATTCAGGGCTTATTCTGGGAAGTGGAATGTCATTGTATTATTGTTTTGTTTTGTTTTTTTAATTTTCAATTTTCCTAGGCATTGTTGGTACCAGGAAATCGGTGTTACCATCTCTTTCAGTTTTGCACGGCTTATTCTGAACAGTGGAATGTCATTGTATTACTATTTTTTGGTTGAAAATTTTCATCTCCTTATTTTCAGTTTCCCTGAACATTGTTCGTGCCAGGAAATAGATGATACTGAAAGGGGTAGTAATGATCTGCCTGAGATAGGTCGTCTGCAAACTGTATGAAGGTACATTGTACTTCCCCTTGACGAGTTCAGACGGGTATAGGAGGAGCTAAATTAACCTCTCTCCGGTACGCCGGCAGTTAATTCCAATGATTCAGGTCCAGTGAAATTTTTTCTTTTATGTAAGTTTTTTGGTTTAATATGTAGTTGTATATTATTTCTTGGTCGCATTGGTCTAGTCGCGAGCGAGTCTAAATCTCACTAGATCGGTCGGGTGGTCGGTTCCCGTTTTTCGTTTTTTTTATTTTTCGAATAAAATTGTAACTATTTGGCCGATTATGTTGTTTTGCATTCTCCTTCGAATGTTATGATTGGCAAAGTCCTTCCAAGGTTAGCCCAGGAACTAGTTGGGGGTGGAGGAATAACATCATAACTATTGGGCCGATTCTAACGAAATTTGAAACGCTTAGGTTGTTTTACGTTCTCTTTTGAGGATATAATTGTCAAAGTCCTCCTAAGACTAAACAGGGAAATATATTGTTTTGGCAATAACGTCATAAAAATTCGGTCGATTCTAAAGAAATTTAAATCCCTTCTGTTGTTTTACTTTCTCTTTCGAATTCTATAACTGCCAAAGTCCTTCCAAGGTTAACCCAGGAAATATTTTGTTTTGGCAATAACATCATAACTATTCAGCCCATTCTAACGAAATTTGAAAACCTCACATTGTTTTACATTCACTTTTGAATGTTATAATTGTCAAAGTCCTGCCAAGGTTACCCTGGGAATTAATTTTTTTGGCAATAACATTATGACTATTTTGCAGATTCAGGTCCGGTGCATTTTCTACCTTTATGTACGCATTTCGATCCAATATGTAGTTGTATATTATTTTTAGTCACGAGCGACTTTACATCTCAATAGGTCCGCCGGGCGGTCGGTTCCAGCTTGCTTTTTTTATTTTTGTAATAAAATTGTAATTATTAGGCCAATTCAAACAAAATTGGAAACCCTTATGTTCTTTTGCCTTATCCTTCGAATGTTATAATTGCCAAAGTCCTTCCAATGTTAGCCCTGGAACAATTTGGGGGAGGGGGAATAACATCATAACTATTCGGTCGATTCTAACGAAATTTGAAACCCTTATGTTGTTTTATATTCTCTTTTAAGGATATAATTGTCAAAGTTCTCCTAAAGCATAACAGGGAATTATATTGTTTTGGCAATAACGTCATAACAATTCGGTCAATTCTAACGAAATTTGAAACCCTTCTGTTGTTTTACATTCTCTTTCGAATTTAAAACTGCCAAAGTCCTCCCAAGGTTAGCCTAGGTATTATTTTGTTTTGGCAATATCATCATAACTATTTTGCCGATTCTATCGAAATCTGAAACCCTCATGTTGTTTTTCATTCTCTTTAAAATTATATAATTGACATAATCGTCCCAAGGTTAACCAAGGAATTATTTTGTTTCGGCAATAATGTCATAACTATTCATATGATTCTAAGAAAATATACAACCTTTATGTTGTTTTACATCCTCTTTCGAGTGATAGAACTGCCAAGGTCCTCCCAAGGTTAGTCCAGGAATTATTGAAGGTTTTTAAGGTCGTAAAGTCATAAATCAGATTAAGTGAGAGCACACGATATTTATGTCAGTAGACCTTATTTAAAGTCTGGAATTTAGTTCTAGACTTAATATATTGTATTTTAGTCCTGCTCTGCATATTTTTTCAGATGCATTTGACAAATTAAGGAGGACGAGAATAAATAATCTACACTTAGACTAGGAATGAATACCAGAAATTTGAACTAAAAGTATAAAGGCTAGAAACGATAGAAAGTATAAAGGCTAAAGCAAACAACAATAAATCAAGGTCCGCTGAACCAAAAGTCGCATGCTCTCACATATTCAGATTTATGACCTTGCGACCTTCAAAACTTTCAATAATTCCCGGATTAACCTTGGGAGTACCTTGCAATTATAGCATTTAAAAGAGAATGTAAAACAACATAATGGTTTCAAATTTCGTTAAAATCTGCCAAATACTTATGATGTTATTGCTGAATAATTCCCCAGCTAACCTAGATATGACCTTAGCAATTATATCATTCGAAAAGGAATGTAACACAACATAAAGGTTTCAGATTTCGTTGAAATCTGCTGGAAAGCTATGAATTTATTGCCTTATAATTACCTAAATAACCTTGGGAGGACTTTGGCAATTATAACATTCGAAGGGTAATGCAAAACAACATAAGGGTTTCAAATTTCGTTAGAATCGACTGAATAGTTACAATGTTATTACCAAAAGAAAAAAGGGCAAAGCAGGGAACGACTGACCGGCAGACATAGTGAGAAGTAGATTCGCCCTCGAGTAAAAAGCAAACAAAGCAAACTGGTAACAAGAAGGAAGCTCGCTCCAGCGTCGAGGGTAGGCTCACCTTCCTCCGGCGCATAAATAAATGAACTACAGAAAAAACAGTGTTAAATAATGTGGAGGAGGCCAGCCTACTTCAAAAAGTCATATAGTGGACATGTCTCTGTGCACGAAAAGCGGTAGTGACACCGCTCCTGCTAGGTACCGTGACTGGTAGTGTGCGCGAAGATCGACCAGACTGGGAAATTCAAAAAGAATGTGCCAAACAGTCTGGGGACAACGCAGTCTTCACAGTAGGGTGCAGGCGAGCGCTCCATCAAATGGTGGTACCAGGAACCCAGCAGAATATAATCTCGACATCTGCCCGGCTCGCCAAAACCGTGGGGTCAGGGATATCGCGAACTAGGGGATGCGGAGATTTCAATTCCCCGAGAGAACTCAGGGCGCTTTGTGAGTCTCTATAATCAGAATCCGGTCTCCAAACAGGGCACCTCGTGTTATTTCCCGTAGAGAGTGGTGTATTGCAGCCAACTCGGCCGTGAAAACAGAAAGAGCCCAGCTGACGTCAAATAGAGGTGACACGGAGTGGAAACAGAGCCCTCTCTTTGTATTTGGAGCAATCAGTATACACTGTCACGGTTCTAGCGTGATACGAATTGTGCTCCAAAAGGCCGAACGCAATACTACTGGCGATGTAGAAGCTATGGGAACATCTTGAGCAGAACCAGGGACAGGGACGCCACCGGCCCGAGAGCTATACCGAGCTCTCGAAGGAGTTTCCTATCGTTAAACCCAAATGGCTTAGTGTATGACTGGCATCTCTGGGCAGCAAAGGTACCGTTGAGATCAGCTGAGGATGCAGTGAGAGTAGGTAGGCGGCGGGCTGGCGCGTACAGGCAAATAATGCACTGTGCATGGTGCAGAACGAGTAGTATCTCCCGAGGATCTGCAAGTAGGGTCTCAATGGGGGACGCGCAGAAGGCACAGGTCACCAGGCGAAGAACGGTGTGGTGGATGGACTTCACCTTCCGCAATACAGGGTTGGATGTGAATGCATAAAATTGGTATCCGTAATCGAGCTTCGAACGAATAAAGGATCAATAAAATAGTAAGACAATAGCCTTATCAGCTCTCCAAGCGCTGAATGTCGCAGAGCGAAAAATATCTATGGCGCGGGTCCAATAGACCCTAAGGATGCGAATATGAGCCTTCCAGGTGAGGAGTCAGTCAAATACAAAAGCAAGCAAACTATGCGAGTTCAACACTTTCAGGCAAACCCTATTTAGAAACAAGTCTGTGTCAGGGTAGAGACGTGGGTGGCGGCAGAAGTGCACCACCTTAGTCTTGGCCAAGGAAAACGGAAGCATAGCGATAGGCGCGGTTCAATGCCTGTTGGAGTCGACGCTCCAGAGTTGGCATATGGACCGCGCCAAAAGAGATCGAAAGGTCGTCCACATAGAACATCTTTCGGTAGCACCGAGGTGATGGCGTTAATTCTCAGGGCAAAGAGTGTGACACTGAAGAAACTTACCTGCGGGCCCTCCTCCTACATTGGGCGGGAGAGGGCTCCCCCACCTATACGCGGAATCGACGATTTCGCAAAAATTCAGATATATAGATTGGGAGGCGTCCCCTCGCTCTCCATGATATCGTATCGCCATGCGGTATTATAGGCCTTCTCCAGATCGAAAAATACCGTGGCTTAATGTTGTCTACGAATGAAGGCCTCGCAGACTGCATTTTGCAGTCGGAGAAGAGTATCCGAGGTGGAGTGGAACTTGCGAAAGCCGCACTTATCAGAAGACAGATGGCCTCCACTATCCAGAGAAAAAACTAATCTAACATTTACCAATTTTTACATCAACTTGCACACGAAGGAGGTTAGAGGTTGAGTTGAAACCGGCCAGGGAAGAGTGATCTCTCTCCGGTTTGCGAAAACGAGCACAGTGGCGATTCGCTAGGAGTATAGGAGGCTACCTTCTACCCAGATCCTGTTAAAAAAATCTAACAGTAATGCCATGCATCGCTTACCCAGGTGTCGAAGCATGGCATACGGCACATCGTCTGGACTAAGGGGGGGAAGGGGGTTCCGCACACAAAGCGAGAACGGAACGCAACCTAATCAAAGTAAACCTGTCGTTGAAGGATACTCCAGAGGCCTCTGGAGGTAAAGTCCAGTCGGCGGCCATCCGAGACATCACGGCGCGCATTGAATGCTGTCGGAGCAGCCACTCGGCTAGAGAATGCGGAGAAAGTGTTTGCGAAGTATTCCACCACGGACGGGGAAAGCATCCGGTGAGCACAGAGACAGAAAATGATGCATTTCTCGGGCAGTGATGCGTAAACTTATCCACAATTAGGGAGCTCATCATCAGCTCGTCGATCAGGTCGGCAAGTACCTGACCCCTAGCATTGATCGAGTAGTCTCCCCCTTCAGATCCTCGAGACAGATCAAGGGCCTCGGCAACCGTGCTAAGATGCTGCCAAGTGCCCCGCGTCGAAGTCGGCTGAGGGTGAAATGTTCGTAGGTATAACAATATACCTCCTCTCTAGTTGCAGTTTCACAGCTACTGCCTGAAAGGAGGTGTCTAAAGCGAAGAGAAGAACGGAGACGTCATGTCGGGTGTAAATCACGCATCCTCCTGCCCAGCCCCTATCCCTTGGTCGTGGGATCACAAAATACTTATACCCGGGAGGGTGGGCAGTGGGCACGCGCCCAGCACGGTCTCCTGCCAAAAGATACCTATAGTAAAACGGGAGGTAACGAGCCTCCAGAACTCCTCCCAGTTGTCCCTGAGTCCGCGGCAATTCCATTGAAAGAATATGCCTTCCATGCGTAGCTGGGAAATGCAGGGGCCCTCTTCGAAGAGAAGAACTTCACGGGAATAGTCTTACGTTTTCCTGAGGCAGAACTCCGGTTGTTATTGGCCGAACAATACACTGAGGCGTCGTTACCTATGAAAACTTATCGGGGGAGGTGGGCTCGCCATTCGAGTCCTTTCCTGCCTCTTCCTCGAAATCTTAGGCTGGCGGAGCAGCTTTAGAGGCGGGGGTCCCTCATTTGAGGGATTCAACGCCTGCGAGTTACCCAGCCTAGCACTCGGTGCAGGTGTAAACGCCGAAGCTCCTTTAGTGCTGTCCTCCTTTCGGAAAACAGCTTTAGAAAAACTGGAAGATGGCCTCACAACCAACTTCAGGGGTGTTACCTCCTGTGAGTCTAACGACTCGGTGGAGGCGCACGGCCGTTTCGCTTTACGGGAGGGGGAGCCCTGGTTTTAGCCAGGGCTGTGTGTGAACCCTTTATGTCGCCAAGTCTAACAGCGGAGCGCGTGGGGTGGGTAGAACCCTGAGAAGGGTTCTGAATAGGCGCAGAAACGATCGTGCTCCTAGGCCTGGATGGGCCAGCAGCAGAAGGTGTCTTTCTTAACATTGAGGCAAAAAACTTCCCAGGCTGTGCAAGGCGCGCCAGGGGCAAATTCTTAGCCTCGCAAAATAAAAGAGGATCGTGGGCCTGAAAGTCCAGGATTTCCTCCTCAAGAATATACGAACTACATTGCTTCGAAGAAGAGTGGTTGCGGCTCTCTGCAATTGACACACTTGACCCACACACCATTTGGACTTATTGTGTGCGGCCTTGAAGCAACTTACACAGACTTCTGGCAACCTCGAATTTGCGCGCCTACAGGAGCAATTCGTATGGCCGAAGCGGTGGCAGTAGTAGTAACTCCGCCGCAGTGGCACGAACTCCTTCACGTGGTAACGATACCAACTAGCACGCACCGACTCAGGGAGCTTGTCACAGTCGAACGTGATGAAGAGCGTAGGGCTGAGTATCTAAGTAGCCCCTCCCTCTTTTCTTATCACTCGTACGACCTTGACCACTCCATGGCCGGCCAGCTCTTAGGTGATCTCATCTCCATCAGAAAAACAGAAAGGAAATATACTTGGCATAAGTCAGGACACCTCTAAACTAAACGAGCGTCTAGCCTCTTGTGCGCCTCAAAAGTGCCGAAACTGAATATACAAACGACACAGAACAAATCAATGAACATAATCACAGAAATAAGATAGAAGAGAGGTGAAGACAGAAATACACAGAATATCCAAGAGAGATGCATTAAATAAAGAAATTTATAGAACAATCTTGGTATTAAAATAAAGATTCCTGGAGAATATTACAAAGGTTCATGCAACGTAAGATTTCATAAAAACTTAGAAACATTGCAAAAGATGAAGAAGCACCATTCTATTCATGGCAATTATTCCCAATATTTGACAAAATAAAGTGAATTATGGTATCAAAATACACTAATAATTGACTAAAACTGACCTAACGAAGAACTTCATATGTAGACCGAAATTCAGACTTAATTGGAAACGCAGTTATAGCAAACACAGGCTATATGTCTTGATTTAAAACAGCAAGCACTATAAATAACTCGATAATAACGAATTAAACACCAAAATATAAGCCAACACAAAAATCATTAAGCATAGTGTCTAGAGATTATATGCAAGTATTGAAAATATCCAAAGCTCTCTTAAGCAGCTGCGTTTGAGTAACGCTCTTCATCGAGTTAAAACATTCTTGAGCATAAAATGTACTGTCAATTGAGTGGCAAAATTATTAGAGCCATTCCAATAAAAAAAAATTTAGGAAACACTGAGCATTAATGAATTTCAGTAAGCAAAAGAAATATCAAATTACTAATGTCACAATCACTTTTCAAACATCTATAAACATATATAAATATGTAGTTAACCTACTGTATCTATACTATCAACTTTAACGAAAAACTGATGATAACACCACAAACAACCTTCCACTCTCATTGCCACATGAGCCCTGAGCTTGGCAGAGAATCCACGATTTGGATACTACTCATTTTTTCCCCCCGACCCCTCTGACTAACGGACTGCATATCTTATCGCCCCAAATGACTACCATCACTGAAACTATGATTAAATCGATGTATGGTTAACTAAACTCTCTTTTTTTTTACCTCACATGAGGAAGTCATATTTCATATTTATCGATTTTTTTACTCATGCCTCTAATAATTAGGCCATCCACTATATATAGAATCTACGAGTAAATGCAATGGGAAATTAATTAAATAGAAATTATTATCATTTACATATTTTTATTTATATGCAATTCATAGAGATCCCAACCTATATATATATATATTTACATATATATATATATATATATATATATATATATATATATATATATATATATATATATTATACATATATATTACAAATATAAACAAATTATATAATAACAATGTATAACAAGTTTAAACAACTAATATGAAGTCATTGTAAGGTATAAAATGAAAGTGGCGTGCCAGTGACCGGTGTCAATCTCATGATGGCCAAAAATAGCAACCTCACGCCGTTCGAGGTCTACATAATCTGGAATTAAGGAGAAAGAGAATCAATTATACATTTTCAGAAACACAAAGCACATTGCCACCTTCACTCCACGCCAAGTGCCAGCTTTTAATCAACCTCCAACTTGAGCTAATCAATAAATGATATTAATTATGAGCGTGATAGTATAACCAACTACACCATTGATGAGTCTTAAACCGCTCCATTGGTGATTCTGTCAAGAAGATACTCTTTTTCAAGCTTGAACAGAATTCCCCACGCACTTCTCATAAATAAAATGAAGGTGGCGCGCCAGTGACCGGTGGTAACCTCATGATGGCGAAAGATTTCAACCTCACGCCGTTCGAGGCCTACATAATCTGGAAGACGAGAAAATGAGGATGAATTATTAATTGTTATACACACAAATCTCGTTGCCACCTTCACTACACGCCAACTGCCAGCTTTCACTCAACCTCCAACTTATCTTAATCAATAAATGATATTAATTGTGAGGGTGTTTGTATAACAAACCACTCCATCAGTGATTCCGGAACCGCTTGTTATTCGAGTTGCCAGCAGAGCAAGAGACCTACAATGTTCTCAAGGTTACTGTTCTACGGCACACCGAGACCTCTGATCAGCAGCGATGGCAGGACCTCACAAGAAATATCACGCTAGTGGGAAAGAAGCCATATCCTCTCTTTTGGCAGTTCCAGCTCCGTGCTAGCGATTTGCCGGCGGCAGAGCTGTGACAGAGCTTCCTCAATAGTTTCTCCATTCATATGAATCACATCTAAGGGGCGGCGGGGGAAGTCAAGCCCCTCGAAATCTTGACAGAGACTGCTGATCGTGCCTTAGCTTGGGGTGGATTAGGTAGACAAGAGCTAATCGCCGCTGCGGCCTACAATGGCCCAACCTACCGAAGTTCGCGCAGCTCTCCCGCCTCCCGGAAACGTCTATTGCTATAATCAAAGATTGACAAACTCATCAAGGCAGTCCAGGATCTGGCCAGAAAACTGCAAGGTAAAAGCTCGGACCAAGGTACAAGACAGATTTCGCTCACGCTCTCGGTTCTTGGGCCAGTCTGGCTCTTCTCTCCGATTGGAGATTCGGATATTAAGTTATCTAGCTTGTGATGATATCACCGAAAGTTCAAGGGTGAGGCCCATCGCTGACTGTCATCCTATGGTTCCTTGTTGAAGGAAGACAACGATGATCTTCTCCTGATTCATTTAAGGGGAACCTTACCTCCATCACCTTGCTTCGCTAACAGAGCCCACCAAAAGCGTCCTGCTAACGTTTCAGACGCTTCAGTAGCAACCAATCTCTCCACTGTATCTCAAAGTCTGGAATACACACTGGAGTTTGCACAACAAATTCACCATTCATCACCCGAAGATTCCACGGTAAATGACAAGCGTATTTCACAATGAAATACAAAACGTAACCTCATCACGTCAGCGTTGCCATTCCCCTCTTCAGACCTGATATTCGACGCCCTCCCGTTGCACCACGAGCTCCACCCCATGGATACATTTATCCCTGAGATTCATTCCATCAACCTGTCTGAGCTAAGCGTGGGGGTGATAAATGAATCGATCCCTTGCCTCACCCTCCAGGATCTAGATACGGGACTCGGATTTCCCATTGACAGTGGATCTACGGTCTCTATACTTCCGACTACGCCTAAGGAAAGACCTCGATCTTCGATGGTCTCCTCCAACAGCCTATCTCGGTCTATTTAAAGAAACTTCTTTTGATCTCTATCTTTCCCGGACACTCTCCCTTTTCTGTTCTTAGTTCAAACCTCGGTCGCCCCATCTTAGGGGCTGACTTCCTGCAACACTTCTCTTAGGACTACACTTTGAAAGGGTGTGCTCTCAGGAACCGTGTGTCTGCGAACGTAAGTAACCACCCTCCTCCAGTGCCCCGTAGCTCACTCTTACCGTGCCTGTTTAATAACTTAACTTACCTTGTTCAGCAGGCACCCTTTCAGACAAAAATACATACTAAATAATGTACAATGCCTATTTCGCATCCTTCATAGAGTTAACCTCACTCCGATTCTGTGATCAGCCAACAAAACACTGAACACAAAGAATCAGTCACTCAGTAACCACAGATATCCTCTTCCCTGGTCAAAATAACAATTTCATTCTGGCACTGCTTGACCGCAGCCAGCTCATACAATCTCCTCTCGTGGCTTCTAGTCAATTTCTCCCACGTCCTTTCAAACGGTAGGTTATACCTTTCTAGCGGCAGAGCAGCTTACCTAGTTAGTTATCTGTCGACTACTGACCGCAATCTCAAGGCAACAGGGGTCCATTACGGCTCTCGGAAGACCAGAAAGTTCATTCTGAGGCGTGCTTCGCCATTAATGCTACGACGGCAGGTACCCTTTCGAAACAAAGAAGGCGTCAGATTTATTTTAAACGACATTCGTTATTGACACACACAAACACACACACATACACACACAAAAACACACACAGCTTCTCACACGGCACTCTACCGCAAAAAATTCATTGACATCTGTGACTTCTGGAATATATATTTTTATATATATGTATATATATATGAGGGGCGGTCAATAATTTTTGCGAATCGCTAGGGTAAAACAGAGGAACGGGGATGGCTGTTTGTGGGGGTGTTAGTACAAGTTATGTCAAGTCAGGACCTGCAGCCGCACGGTCCTGTCTCGTCTATTTAAGAAGCAGTAGCTGATCGCAGATCGTCAGTCACAAATCTTTGAACAATGGAGAAGGTTTAAGCACCGCGCAGTCATCAAATATTTGACCAAGGAAGGCAAGAATGCAAAAGAGATCCATGAACACATGGTTGCAGTGTAAAACGACACCGCCCCTTCCTCTGCAAACATTGCTCGCTGGAATAGGGAGTTCCGCCATGGTCGTGAGTCCCTTGAAGATGACCCCCGACAAGGACGCCCGTCAGACGTGACCAACGAGGACAATGTGGCCCGTGTAGAGAGGATGATCCTCTAAAATCGACGGCTGAAGGTCGAAGAAATCGAGCGAGAACTTAGAATATCACATGGAAGTGTTATCAACATCATCCACGACAATTTGGCCATGCCCAAATTGTCCCTAGGAACCTCACGCCCCATGATCGACTTCAACTTGTCATAGTCCACAAGGCCAGAGTTGCACAAGCTGCCCTGCGTGAGTGCGGATTCGAGGAGCTCAACCATCTCCCTACAGTCCAGATCTGGCCCCTAGCGACTACATTTTATTCCGCCAGCTCAAGGCTGCACTGCGTGGACGCCGGTTTGGGGACGATGAAAATGTCCAGCTCGCCGTCCAGGAGGGGATTGAACAGCAGTCGGGAGATTTCTGGTTGTCGGGAATTCGAAGCCTCAGGGACAAGTAGCGCAAGTGCATTGAAGTCAAGGGTAGTTATATTGAAAAACAATGAAACACTTTTCCTCATATCTCGTTTCCTTATATCCAAATTGCAAAACTTATTGACCACCCCTCGTATATACATATGGCAGGAAAAGGAGAGCAAGCGTTGAATATAGCATATATTGAATAACGTTTCATGCTATGAACTCATCTTTTGAGATAAAACTATAACAATATATATATATATATATATATATATATATATATATATATATATATATATATATATATATATATATATATATATATAATAATAATAATAATAATAATAATAATTGTCTTTAAGTAAAGAGAACAATGACACGAACTAAGGCTAAAGGTAACAAGGTCTGCTGACCAAAAAGGTGCGTGCCCTAACTTATTCTGATTTATGTCCTTACCAGTTTCAATGATTTCCGGAGTAACCTTGAGGACCTTGACAATTCTATCATTCGAAACAGAATGTAAACACCTTAAGGGTTTCGAATTTCGTTTGAAACGGCCGAATAGTTATAATGTTATTTACAAAAAAAATAATTCCCTGGCTACCTTGGGAGGACTTTGGCAATTATATTATTTGAAAGGGAATGTAAAACAATATAAGGCTTTAAAATTTCGTTAGAATCAGCAGAATAGTTATGATGTTATTGCCCAAAAATCTAATTCTGAGCTAACCTTAAGAAGACCTTAGCAATTGTATTATTCAAAATATAATGTAAAACAACATAAGGGCTTCAAATTTCGTTAGAATCTGCCGAATAGTTATGATGTTAGTGCCAAAACACTATAATTCCCGGGATAACGTTGGGAGGACTTTGTCAATTGCATCATTCGAAAGAGAATTATTTAATAACATTTGGGTTTCAAATTTCGTTAGAATCATCAGAATTGTTACAATATTATTTATTAAAAAGCAAAACATTACTGACCGACTGTCCTACATAATTAGATGTAGAGTTGCCCACGACTAAAAAGTAACAACTTTTTCATAGATTATCTAGAAGCAGAACTAAATTATATTAAAATATATATAATTTTTAATTAAAATGGTGGACCTTAAATTTTTGTCACACCTCATATATGGAATTAGAAAGATGAAAAAATGGTCACACCCTTATTGCATAGTCTAGAATAGTATAGCATAGCACATTATAGAATAATATAGCATAGTATAACATAATATTATTGCAAAGTAGTGCTTATCATACTATAGGATAGTATAACATAGAATAGTATATTATAGTATATCTTAGCAGAGCAAAACATAATATAGTATATTATATGTAGTATAGCCTATCCTAGCGTATCCTAGTATTGCATAGAATAGTATAACATTATATAGCCTAGCCTAGTATATTCTCGAATAGTAGCCTGGCAAAACCTAGCTTACAATAGGATAGCTTGACATAGTATTACCTCACTTAGCATGATAAAGCCTAACATAGTATAAACTAGCCTAGATTTCCTAACATAGTAAATCCTGCCTAGCCTAGTATAGTATATCATAGCATAGTATAATAGAGTATATTATGTCACAGCATAGCCTACCATAGTATAGCTAGCCTAGCATCGGATAGCCTAGTCTAGCTTAGTTTAGTATAACCAGGTCTAGCATAGGATTCCCTACAATATTAGAACTTACCATACCATACTCTAGCGTAGCTAGCATACTATACCCTAGCCTTACATAGCATAGCTTAGCGTGCCATAGTATGACTTAGCCTAGACTAATCTAGCATAGCCTAGCAGAGAATGTATAGTATGGCCTATCCTAGCCTAGAAACCATAGCCTAGTAGAGCCTAGCATATATAGGATAGTAAAGCTTACCATAGTAAAGCTTATAGTATAGCCTAGGCTAAAATACTATAGTGTAGCATATCTTAGCATAGTATAGTTTAAAATAATTTAAATTATTTTATGTTAGCCTAGCCTTGCAAAGCCCAGCATAGTATAGCCTATCTACCATAGCCTACATTACCCTAATCTAGCTTAGCATAGTATAGTATAAGCATAGTATAACCTAGCCTAGCATAGTATAAACTAGTCTAGCATATTAGGGATAAGTTTAGCATAGTATAATCTATCATATTCTATCATGGTATATCTCGGCATAGCACACCCAACCATAGTCTAGCCTAGCCTATCCTAGCCTATGTTAGCTTAGCATGGTACACTATAATCTAGCCTAGTCTAGCGTAGTATAGTCCAGCATGGCCTTGAGTAGCATAGCAGACCCTTGTATAGCCCACCCTAGTATATCATAGCATAGAATGTCATAATATACCCGAGAGTAGCCTAGAGTAGTATAGACTTGCATATATAGCCTAGCATAGTATATATAGCCGAATTTAGCTTACCTAAGCCTAGTGTAGTATAACTCAGCCTTGCTTAGTATAGTATACCTGAGCCTATCATAGTGTATCCAAGCCTAGCTTATTAAAGTATAGCCTATCCAGGCATAGTATAATTTAGCCTAGCCTGCCTAGCAGAGTATAACATAGCCTAGCTTAGCGCAGCCTACAATTGTATATTAAAACTTAGTCTAGTCTAGCTTAGCTAACCTTAGTCTAGTATAGCCTAGCTTAGCCTACTTCACTGGAGCCTAGCCTAGTATATTCTATCCTATTCTAGCCTAGTTAGCATATTCTACCCTAGACTAAAATAGCCTAGTATATTATATCATAGCCTACCTTTACCCTATCCCACCCTAGCCTAGTTAGTATAGTATAGTATATCATAGTATTGCCTAGCCTAGACTAGACTATTAGATCTTAGCCTAGGGTTACATTGCATGCATAACATAGCCTAGCCTACCCTAGCAAAGCCTTGCTTATCCTAACCTGGTATAGCGAAGACTAGCCTAGTGTAACATAGCTTAGTATATCATAGCATAACCTAGCATACCAAAGCGTCGCCTAGCCCAGTATAGCCTCTCATGCCCTGCATAGCTTAGTATAGCCAAGCATTAACTATCCTAGACAACTATAGCCTATACAATCCTATCATACCCTAGTCAAGCATAGCTTATTATTGTCTAGCCTAACACATTATATGCTATTTTAGCATAGCATATTATAGCCTAAACTAGCGTAGTATATCTTACCCTTGTACATTATATCTTAGCATAGATTAGCATAGTATAGCCTATTCTAGGCTTGCATAGCAGAGTATAGCATATTATAACCTAGTCTATTCTAGCAAAGTATCGGCCGAAAATTTATGATGTTATTGCCAAAACAAATTTATTCCAGGGATAACCTTGAGAGGACATTGGCAATTGTAGAATTGAAAGAGAATGTAAAGCAACATAAGGGTTTTAAACTTCGTTAGAATCGGCCGGATCGTTATAATGTTATTACACAAAAGAAAAAAGCAAAACCGTCACCGGGGGACCGACCGACCGTCATAGTGAGATGTAGAGTCGCTCGCGACTAGACTCGCACGTGACTAAAAATATACGAGGATGTAAAATTAAAAAAACTGTACAATTCAATATGAAGGACAAATTTCTGTAGTTTGAGTAAAAAAACAAAAGGACAAAAAAATCAAAGGGAATTAATAGGGGTAGAAGTGGAAGAAAAGGTAAACGCACGAAGCTTTCTAGAATGGGACATTCAAAAGTAACTTGCCTGAAAGTCTAGGCGACCATGCCATCTTCGCTGTCAGGTGCAGGGGAGCGCTCCATCAGATGGGTATATCCCAAGAGTGGCTCTAATTCAAATGTGAGAGAAAATGACGCGATACTGTCAAGGTATTGGGGGTTAGATGTTCGGAAAAAGTCGCTTGCATTGGCATACAGCTTCCGCCGTTCATCTTCTTTGTTAAGCAGCTGGAAGGCTTGACCTGATTCGTGCTATTTAGTCAGAGTTGGGTAGAGCAAAGGGGTGCTCCTGTTACTCACTCCTGCAGACAGACTGTATTACTTTTCAACAAGCTCATTCTCAGCTACCCCCACATATCTCCTCACCCAAGAGAAGACAATATCAACATCTCCCCTACTTGCAGAAGGCACGACATGCCGGATATTGATAATGTAGATATACCAATGCCTCAAGGTAACTTAGAGTGCTGTGTGAGACACTAAGAATGACTTAGTGGCCTCCGGAACTGGCACGGCGCTTAATCTCCCGTAGTAAATTATGTATTGCAACCAGCTCTGCCGTAAAGATGTACTCAGGCTACAAAATACTCTGCAGCATAAAGGCCAATATCTCTTTAAAACTTCGAGTCTTCTTTGTACATAGGCACGCTTTCACTGTGACACGATATATGATCTAAGAAATAGGAAAAAAATATTCCAGGTGTTGTGAAAGTGTTGGGAACAGATGGGTGGTGACAGGTTTTCATAGGTAGTATCATCCAAATTCGTGTCCTAGGCCGAACCATGCTCTCCATTGGCCAAAGAATTACGTCGAATTCTCGAAAGAGTGATCTAACCTAAATTCGAGCCATTTTTGGCTTTGATTGGAGTCTCTCCTCTGCATAGGCATCGTCGAGATCTCAGGTGGAAGAGTGAAAGCCGATGGCAATTGGAGAAGACGTTTAATCCGTAAACAAAGGTGACATAAAGTGAGCGACATTTTCCCCGCATCGACAATGAGGAGATTTCGATTATAGAAGATGTGCGGAAGGGACTGGTCGCCAACCGAAGACCACTGTAATTGATCGAATACACATTCTGCAATCGACTTACGGATACATAGGAATAAAACTCAAACGGATAGTCTAGTTTATAGCGAAAAAAGTATCCTAGAGCAGTTAGAGATTAGCCATATCTGCATCCCACAATCAGGTTAGAGGCAGCTAAGATGTACCTACCAGGGAAGGTGTTGGCCGAATTCAAGGCTAAGGAATCGGTGCTAGACATGGACTACATCGAGTTCCATATGGGATCAGGTCCAGGTCGGGGTAGTGTATATCCTGGTAACAGAAGTACAACTTTAGTCTTGTGCAAAGAAATCAGAAAACCATGCGTTTTAGCATAGCAAAATACTGTTCATGCTGGCATTGCGGGCGGAGGGAACGTTATTAGCTGAATTTTAGCTACAGACTGGCTGTCCGCGATATAATTATCACCCACATTTGTGAAATCATTATTTTAAAATACTAGATATAATACTATAGCACACATTATTGGCTCAGTAACGATTTTACTAGGATATTATCCTTGAAATAATAAAAAAACGTACATTTCAATCTATCCTTTCCTAGCAAATATTTCCACTCCAGAAAATTTATATTGAAGTCAGCAATAATAAATGCATCTGTTTCAAATCGTTTAGTTTTTCCCTTTGTCATAAATTCATCAATATCATGAGTAAGTCCAAGTGGTCTGCAAAAGGTTCCCATGTATACCATCCTAGTTTTACTTGCTCAAAAATCTATCCACAGTGACCAAACTTCATCCTGCTTTATTTACCTATTTACATTTTTGCAGGGGCAACTTTTAAGTAAATAGGTATTTCACCACCAGTTCTGCCTCTCTCGACTAATACATATAATGACCGTGTAAATCTTATTCACGTATATATGGTCACTAAACTCTATTTCATTAACCCATGATTTTGGTATGCATACCATATCTATATTTTCCTCAATGATGTAAATACTACATCATTCTTTTTTCTAATCGAGGGAGATTTTAATAGAGAAGACTTAACCAGCCTATCTATGAAGCACGTTTTTTAACTTGAGACAAAAATTTCCATTCCCTGTACCAACTGCTAGTTTCTTTGCCCCACCTAGTCTAAAATAGTTCGTAGCTCTATGTAATTGGTTCACTGATTATCACATTAAATACTTTATTGTTCTCAGGTATCTAAAGTATGAAAACCTATCATAATCTTCCTCCCTAAGCACTTACTCTCTGCATTAACACCATTACATCAGAAGTGCAGCTCATCCATCGCAAACAGAGCCCCTCTTCCCCAAAATGCAGCCTATTAATCCATTAAAACGATTCCGATAATATCACAAATTCCTTCACCATATCATTCCCAACTGCACGAGACAACTACTGGCGACGGATCCTAAACTTAAGCAAAATTCCTGATACAAGATGTGCCTACCGGATTCCCGTACATTCTCCAACATCTTTTGTATCTACACCCTCCGTCCAAAAAGATCACACCTCTTGTATTCCAATCAGATTTTTCATAACATTTACCAGAGAAATTCTAAGCTTTCCAAAATTGGTGTCCGATAACCAGCTAATATGAACTAGGTATAGGTAGGGATTTTGCATCAATCAGTTCTTTCAATCAGATCTTTCATAACATTCAACAGAAATTATAAACTTTCAAAAATGGGTGTCTAATAAGCACCTGGTATAAACTAGGTATGGGTAATATGTGAGTAGATAATAAACTTACTATAAAACAATGAAGTGTCTAAAGTAATCCGAAATACAGTGAAATAAATTTCTTTTATAATCAATCGATTGACTCATCAGTGGAAAACATTTTACAAATTATACGTAATTAGCAGGAACGAATCAACAGTTTAAAACGCGAGAACATCTTCCGGCAGCCCTGAGGTGATGCCGTTGATCCTCAGGGCAAAGAGTGCTAATCTAACATTTACCGATTTCTCCATTAACTTTCACACGCAAGAATTTAAAGATCCTGTTGAAAAAATCTAAGAGAAATGCCATGCTTCTCTCACCCAAGTGTACAAGCATGGTGTACGGGACATTGTCCTGGCCATGGGCGGTGTCCGCGCACGAAACAAGAGCGGAACGCAACTTACTCAGAGAAAACCTGACATTGAAGGCTTCTCCGCTTTTGGGAGTAAAGTCCAGCTAGCGGCTGAATATAAGAATTGGGAGGCGTCCCCTCTCCCCAATTGTGTAGGGAGTCTCCATGATACCTTATCGCCATGCGGTATCATAGGCCTTATTTAGATTGAAAAATCCCGTGGTGTAGAGCTGTCTACGAAGGAAAGCCTCGCAGACGGCATTTTCCAGCTGGAGCAGAGCATTCGACGTGGAGTGGAACTTGCGGAAGCCGCACTGATCAGAAGACAGATGGTATCCTCTGTGCAGAAAGAAGGTTAATCTAACATATACTAATTTCTCCATCAAGTTGCGCACGCAGGAAGTTAGAGGGATTGGTCGGAAACCGGTCAGGGTAGAGTGCTCTCTACCAGGTTTGCGAAAAGCGAGCACAGTAGCGATTTGCCAGGCATCTAGGAGGGTACCCTCTACCCAGATCCTGTTGAATAAATCCTAGAGAAAGGCCATGCCTTGCTCACCCAGGTGTCGAAGCATGGCATACGGGACATCGGTCCGGATCACGGGGGGTGTCCGCGCACGAAGCGAGAGCGGAACGCAACTCACTCAGAGTAAACCTATCGTTGAAGGGTTCTCCGCCTCTGGGGATAAAAGCCAGCCGGAAGCCTTCCGCGATATCTCGAAGGGCATTGAATGTTAGTGGAACCGTATCCCGGTTAGAGAATGAGGAGAAAGCGATCGCGAATGATTTCGTCACTGACGCGGAATCCGAGATTTAGGTCTAATTCTCATAGAGAAAAGGAGGGGGGGTCCTGCTAGAACTTGTCCCGAATCCTTTTGACTCGCTAGAGGGGTCTTATTGTTAAGTGATGACACGTATGCCCGCCAAAAAGAGTGGCGGCCGTGCTTCGAAATATACCAGAGCCTAGCCCTAGCCCGACAAAATTTACCGACAGTGAAATGGTTGGGGCGGCGCTTATAGCGCATGTAGGCATAACGATTCTGTTTGATGACCGTCTCACACTCCGCTGACCACCACGGGAGTTCTCAGCATACAAAACCGCCATACGTTTTAAAAATAATAGTTAGGTCCACGGCGATGAGGTTGCCGGAGAAGAACTAAACCACCTCATCAACCAACCTAAACTCCTGAACTGAGATAGAGAAATCAGTCATTTCCTGAAATACGGACCACCACACCTGCGCCAAGCACCGCCGGGTCGTGCTCTCAGCTCCGAGCACGCCAGGACCAAGTCCTTATCCCTGCGAAATGAGAGACAATCATGTGCCTGAACGGCTAGGAGTTTCTTCTCAAGGAGATACGCACCACATTGCTTTCTTAGAAGCGAGGTGCAGCTCTCTGCAATTGAGACATTAGGGCACTCACTATTTGAAATATGTGCGGCCTTGGAGAAACTTGCTCCAAAGCGATGACAGTAGAAGCAGCTCTGCCGCAGTGGCACGAATGCCTTCACCTGATTGCGATATCAGCCGGCATTACCGACTCAGGGAGCTTGTCACAGTCGGCTAGCTCTAAGTTGATGTCATCTATAGGGTATTTCACGAGTTTCCTAGCATAAACTACTCCTTTCACGAAGGTCATGGTAGAGTGCCGTGTCACACTGCATGCGTGACATCAAGGGTCAGAAGGGCTCTAATCATGGCTGCCTCGGAGGGATTTGAAGCATTCGCCAAAAGGCTTGTTTCCGAGATAGGGTCACCTTCAGCTTTCTAAAAGTCACACTAGCTAAAGCTTTCCTTTAATGGATCATGTCCCCTTAGCCAACATGCTGTCATCTGTGGAGCGAATAACAAGGAAAACTTTTAAGCCAGCGGGCTCGTAAACGCTAGGTATCCTCTGAATGAGGGACCGAGACTTAAATCGTTCTGCTCAGTTCTAGTCTTTTTCTTGGAATCCCCACCCGGGGGAGGAACGGGGCCGGACGTGCCGATCATGGATTGGTCACATGCCAAATCGGGAGCAACCCCGTCCGTCCCCGCGGCTCCCACGGAGGGAGAGGAGCTCCGAGTCTTTTTCTTGATATTTGTTTTTAGGAGAGGAGAGTAGTTAATGAATCCGCTTCTCCCCTCCGCCGGCTTGAGCCCTCAAGCCTGATGAACGGCCTCAGAAAGATCATTCTCCCAGATGGAGAAGGTTTAGGCTGTCACAAGGGCACCAGCCGGAGTAGAAGATCCCTCCTCTTATTGTATAGCCTTGGATACCCGAGCCGTCTGAGGATTACCTTGCTCAGGGGCGAACTCGGGTTCGGTGCTTAGCACCGAGCCCAGGTTCGCCCCCATGGAAGGTCCATCTGGGGCTCGGTTGCCTCAGGAACCTTGTCTATATCAGATGGGCCTCCATGTGGTCATTTCCGCCCCCCCGGACATCATAGGTCCCATTGGTTGGGAAGGAGAGGGGGCACGTACGGTGACCCCCTCTAAGCTCAATATAAAGAGAAGAGTCCGAAAGGCCCTGTTTTCCCTCCTCTCCCTAATAGGATTGGGCCTATCGTGCCGCTCCCATCGAGAGCACTTAATTATGAGCCGCCTGCCTTTCTTGCTCGTCCACTTAGAAAGTCCACTTGTAAATTATGCGGTCTAGAATAAAAGCAAGGTTTTTATATGTCTCTCTTAAAATGAATGAGTGAGCAATTGGAACTCAAGGCATGGTGTTTCCAATGTACAACAGAACAACTTTTATGATGGAAAAGGATACATATATGGATAACAACCAATCATTTGATTCATAGATCAGCTCACGGGCATTGAGTAGGCCTCTGATATCATTACAATAACCCAATTTGTTTTCAAAAGTGAAGAATTGCTGTAGATCTGCAGAACGCTTCCTAAATACTGTAATTCGACCATGTTCACTCAACAGGTTCCATTGTGGCAGACGTGATGCCAAGAGTTAACTATGTTAGATCACGAACTAGATTAATGAGTTCCATTTGGGTGATGGGGTGTGTTTTCTCGTCAGATTCAAGCTGCGCCACATATGGTGTATCTTGGGATTCTGAATCGTCTGAGTTGTTCGTGTCATCACTTGGTAGTTCAGAGGGCGGCTGTGGTACAGGAATAACACTTGAATGTCGAACTGGGCGAATAGCAGACTGAAGATCTGGATACATGATACATTTCTTGCCTTTTTTGTTGCGACCTGCAGTGAAATAAAATAAAATCAGACTAAAAATGGATATTACTGGCTGTGATTACTTTGCAGAAATAGTGGAAGTACAGCATGGTATGTATTTTCATCTTTTTAATTGATATATCTCTTTAAAATATATTAAAGACGAGGAAAAAAACACATTGAATACCCACCTTTAATATCTGTTAAGCAGAAGTAGCAATCCGTCGAATGGTCCTATTTGCTCCCTCCAGACCATTGGTACGCCAAACATGAGGCCAGGCCCTTTGCCTTTCACCCAGGCAGAAATGGAACTTGTACACCTGACACAACATATGTTAGGTGCCCAGCGTTTATTCCCACTTTACATCCAAAGTGCAGCTCATAAAGTTTCTTCACGTGTTTAGTCAACTGTCTCTTGTATTGTCTTAATGTTAATGATCCACATATATAACAGAAACTGTCTGGGGAATTTTTGCATTCTCTAGGCATTTTAGCTGTATCTTGTAAAGAACAAACAATATAGTATGTTAAAAATAATATAAATAGTAACAGCAACAAAAATTAAATAAAAAAGTAAAAATAGAAAACATTTATAGTAAGTTACAAAATTATCAGCCATTACGTAAGTTACCACGTGTCAGAGAGAGAAGCCCGAATTATATAATGTTTGTCGTAGAGTTAAACGTCGATGCTAACCAATGATTGAGTCTACGGTGTTGCGAGAAGATAGCACGTCACAAAACAAGGGAAGGGGAATATATTGATCCCAGTGCGAGGGTTAAATAATCAAAATCGAGTCCGGTTGGCCTAAATAATCAATTTTTAGAGGTTTTGGGTGTATAGAAACTGAATGTAGAAAAATAGCTTTTCTATATACATAGAAAATAATATTAGCAAAAGTAAATAAATGACAATAAATAAGATGAGACCCTGGGTACCAGACGGGAAGGGGGGATACAAATGACTCGAAGGGGACGAGAGTCCGAGTGAGTATGTACGATGATTGCTTCCAGGGAAAGTGGAAGAGTGCACATAACAGGGAGACTCAAGTAAGACTAATTGGATGGAGGCTTTGAAGGTGACGAGGAAGTGGGGCGCTGCAAAGTTTAACCTGCAAGATTCCTTCTTCCCTATCCTCACTGATAAATTAAGGAGGGAGTACTTCAGACCAAAACGAAGTTGATACCCGACTGATAGATGCCTGTCCGTGCCTATCGTCTGTCGGTCTGGAACTCTAGCCTAAGGTACGAACAAGGCCAGGTAGAGAAGTAAGGTATCTCATTCGTAGCTGGAAGCCGTTGGGAGTTGGTGCAGGGTGTACAAGACTGTACGTGGCTTCCAACCAAGACGGAGCTGTATGGGACTGATTTCTCAAAGCTTTTTCCAAAGTATTTATACTACCTCAGCGGAAGCGGGTCACTAGAGGACCCCAAAAGGGAGAACGGGGATCTTATTAGACTTGGCACGCAGGGGGGAGGGGAATATTCTCGGCGAACATCACACGCTCGCGCGAAAGTCCTCGACGCCATAGGTCTGGCGCCGATCAAGCGGTGCGACGGCGAGAAAGGAAACCCAACACGGATCGCACGGCCGCGTGACATTCTTGAGGCGGCCCCTTTAGGTTCGACTGACCCGAGCATTCTTGATAATGGCGCCGGGGTCATCCGACCGCGCGAAATTCTCGCTGCTCCCTTGGGGCTGCCTAGACGTGCAGGTTCATCTTCTCTCAGGCGCCACTTGTAGACGTTGGGTTATAGGAGGGCGGGATAACCTTTTCTCTCTGACACCATAGATTTGGACCCATATAACTAAAAAGTATTGAGAATACCTTATGAACACCCCATTAAAATTATATCAAAATCCGTTTATAACTTTTAAGGTTGTCAGTTTCGGATCAATCATGTCTGCATTCAATCCCTATGGAACCATCGGTGTATTTAAAGTAAGATAGTTATTTAAGAAAAACTGGAGGGTCGTAGAAAGAGAGGAATGTTATATTCGTGAATTACGCAAAAAATTCCCCTAGATAAGTTTATTATCATTTCCGGGGGTTTTGTCTATTCAGGAGATCAAGTTAAAGACAGAAGAAACATCTTTAAAGATCTCTTCTTTCAGTTTGTTTTCTGCTATTTGGGTGCCGTTGGTAATAATTAAGGCAAAATTTGGCTAATATTAATTTGCAACCCTAGGAACATTGAGCCATACATATGCCAATACGATAGACAATTACTTCTCTTCACTAAAAAAAAAATTCTCTAGATTTCCGCATGTGCCTTATGAGTGGGTAATTCATCCACAAAATGTTGCACTACTTTTTGTGGCATCCATACGTCCTACTATTTTATTTTGAAATATGATGCGATCACCTTAGGTCTTGGAAAGAAAAATTGGTTCGGAAACGCACAAATCTCATAACATGGCTGTCAGCTGTGACGTCGCATTCACTCGAAGGGTATTTACAATCACACTTGTAGATTTTATTTCAAATTTAAAGCAAAAACTGGCGAGGGATCTCCTGAAAAATGTTTGTAAGCTGAGATCTTTAAAAAAAAGTATAAAATATAAAGATGCGAAAATGAGCGGAAGATAGATTGCAACAGGTCCACCTGCGGGCGTTGTGGCCAGAAGGCCTCGCAATCCTCCAGAGGTCAGCTAAGGTTAGGTTAGGCTAGTTTAGTTAGGTTGGTAATATTAACTTAGATATGTTATGGTTAGTTAGTTAGATGAGGCTAGTTATGGTTAGATAAGTTAGCTTAGCTCCCCATTTTGGAAATTAATTATCGAGTATTAACGTCTAACTAGAACGATCAAGTAAAGATAATTCTTTTTTCTAAATTAAGAAGATAAAGATAACCCATCTACACACTGACAGAGTAAAGGTTTAAACATAAAGTAGTAAAATGAAAACTAATTACCTACAAACGGGTTTAGGTTAGGTTTTCTTTCTCCTAATTTACACCTAAATCTTGACTCGGTCAGTTTATGAAGGGCTTCTTTTTTTTTAGCTCATCTAAGAGATAGCTTATCTCCTCTACCCTAATCTAATTTTCAAAAGTCCACATAAATAAAAGGAATATCATGGGGTGACTACAACACAAAGAGTCATCAGACACAAAAATCCTGACTCACTTAAGATCGCGTATCTATTGATCCAAATAGAATTATAAAAAAATATACATTCCAAAGTGCAGAGCGGAAGTGTTAACTGACTCACGTGTGAATATGAGGTCACACGGGCACATATGTCTGATAACCAACACATTGTTCTAGAGAACTGGGCTTCTCAAGCCTTTTCACTGGCTAACCAAGTACCAAGTGCGTATATATATATATATATATATATATATATATATATATATATATATATATATATATATATATATATATATATATATATATATATATATATATAAACTTTATGACAATCGTTGCATGGTATTGCATATAGTTTATATAGGGAAAACGGGGAGAAATCTAGACAAGAGATTGTAAGCACACAAAAGAGATATTAGAGTGGGCAGCGAAAGCAGTGGAATATTTTGCCTGCCATGTTAGAGACAAGAATCATACGATCGATTCCAATGGAAGTAAAATGGTATTTAAATCGGCTAACTATGTTAAGAGAAGAATCGTAGAATCGAGCTTGATATTGTCAGTTCCTAATTTAAATCTATCTGAGGGTCAATTTTCTTTTAATCCTGTAATAAGAAAGCAAATTAACAAAATAGTAAAATGTCAGCCCTTCAATATGTTTAGGCCTACCCCCCCCCCCCGATTAGCTACAAGTAGGGGATTGGGGGGAAAAAGAGGGGATCTTGTGTTATGCATATATGCACTTCTCTTATATTTTCTACCCAGTGTCAGTTGAAAAAGGGTGTGAGATACACCGAAACTGTTCTGAATTAAATTGTCTTCAGAGAATGTGGTTTAATTCCTCATATATATATATATATATATATATATATATATATATATATATATATATATATATATATATATATATATATTAGGGTGGTCCAAAAATATATGCCAAAAAATTAAATTAGTTGGAAATGTTCTCCACATCGCTAAAATTATGCTATAAGATGTTAAAAGAGCTAATGCAAAATATTGACTAAATTGGGGAATATTTAGAGGTCGTTACGTGTCTCCATATTTTTAAATTTCAGTCAAAATATTGGAACTTTTGTAAAGTGATGACGCAATAATGCCCCCTCGTTTCAAATGGTGATGCAATCGCACCATTTCCTATATAAGTCAGCGAAGATTGATTAATTGTTGATTTGTAGTTTGAAGTTTAACAGTTGACGTAATACAAGTAAATACAAGTGCTGGTTTATGCAAGTATATATATAATTATTTAGGTAAGTAATATACTTTGTTTTTTCAGTGCATAGATAATTTTCAGTTTTTTATCAATATCAGACTTACTTAAAGAATATTAGAATTATATGTTTTTATTTCTGTTGTTTCAGATTATGGCTGGAAGTACTCGTTCATCTGCGGCAGTCTGGCTTTTAGGACATCCTACTAGTGAGCTTTCATATGCAAGACTACCAGCATGTGGTGATGTGCTTCGTGTTGTTCAGTACCACCATCAAGTGGAGTCAATGACTTTGACACAAAGTTACAACCTCGCTTGCAAAAAAGTCATAAAAGTATGGGAAAGAGCCAGAATTCCCACACAGCGAATAGACTCTTGCGTTAGGAAACTCTCAAGGTTGCATGAAGAATACCTTTCTTTGAAGAAGAATCGCAAAACCGAACTGTTTCGAATCTACTCTTTCAAAACTTTTTGACATAACCTCAAAAAATGCTTTAAATGTGGTAAAAAATTAAGAAGACCGCCAATTTCTGTTGATGCAGAGAGAGAACATTTTCTCCTGCAGTATGTCGTGCCGTGATAAGATGACTTCAGCCAAGAAATCCCGTAAAAGATATCGACATGAGAAGGCTATACAATAAAAAGAAAAAGTATATACTTCTAAAAGTCAAGCAGAGGCTGCTGCTCATGCAGATTTCGAGTCATCATCATCTGCAGGAGAAAGTTTAATTGCAGTAGACAAAGAGTTTTGTCCACCTTCTTCAACTAGAAAAAAGAATGCACAATGTAGTCCTTCAAATTCAAAATATATATTTACAACTTTAGGTGTGGCTGCTGTTCTTGATCGTGCAAATATTACGGATAGAAAAGCAACAATGGTTGCTGGATCAATAGCATAAAGCTTGGGTCAGGATATTGCAACTATGACACTTTCCAGGAGTTTTAAACGACGTTCCAGAAAGCAAGTAAGAGAGGCAACATACATTGAAGACAAAGCATCGTTGTCTGTTGAAGGACCGATCCTTCTTCACTGGAGTGTAAAATCACTACCTGCTATTGATGGGGCAAAGGAAACAGTAGAACGAATTGCAATAATAGTTTTTGTAAATGGAATGGAAAAACTTCTTGGTGTGCCAAAAATATCACGAGCAACAGGAGAAGAACAGGCTATGGCATACATTTCATCAATTAATGACTGGAATCTTCGTGACGAAGTTCAAGGCCTTGTATTTGACACAACTGCATCAAATACAGGCCTACAAAAAGGATCTTGTACCATAATTAAGAAAGTATTAGGAAGGAAGCTTGTTTGGATTGCGTGCCGTCATCATATTTTCGAAATTATGTTGTCATGTGCTTGCAATATTTTACTTGGGCCTACAAGTGGTCCAAAGAGGAGGCTCTTTGAACGTTTTAAAGAACAATGGTCGTCACTTATAAAGGATTCTCTTTTAAAAGCGTATAGCAGTTTATTCGTCAATCCAGTAATGCATAATCTTCGAGGAGAAATGGTCCCATATTTTCAGGAAGCTTTGAAATCTCGTCAGTTGCGTGACGATTATGAAGAATTGCTGCGACTCAGTCTTATCTTTCTTTGGAGCATTGATAAGACAGAAGTTACATTAAGATCCCCAGGAGCGACTCATCATGCACGCTGGATGGTTAAGGCTATATATGTACTAAAAATATACTTGTTTAAGCATCAACTGAAACTAACGGAACGTGAAAAGGCCAATATTACAGAGTACTCTCTTTTTATTGCTTTGGTCTACTCGCGTTTTTGGAATGAAGCCCATTTTGGAATTAATGCTCCTTTAAATGACATTCTGCTTCTTAAAACTTTGCAAAGGTACCCACATCAGACAATATCTAAAGAAGCACCCACAGGCCTTCACAGACACCTTTGGTATCTTGGAGAACATCTTGTTGGTCTTGCATTTTTCGATCATAGAATTAATGCTGAGACCAAACAGAAGATGGTCTCCAATCTCCAACGTAATGAAAACACCAAAGTTGTTCGCCGATTGAATCTACAAAAGAAAATTGAGGATTTAAACTTGCATGAACTGGTAACTCAAAAAACTAAGTCAATCTTCAGTCTCCTAATGAAAGATGGATACAAGTTTGCAAAGGATACATTCCTGAAGACTAACCCATGTTCTTGGGAAGAGAATACGTGCTTTCAAAAATTTCAACGTCGAGCGATTAACTTAATGGTTGTTAACGATCCAGTAGAAAGAGGTATTGCACTTATCAAATCGTATAATGCCTCTCTAACAAAAGATGAAGAACAGAAACATTGCTTCTCTGACTTGTGAAAAAACATCACCAAAATTTTCCCTCATGTTCAAAAGGATGAATGTTTAATCAGCAATTTTAGTTAGAATTTGTGTCCAAAAGAAAGCCATTTGCCATTTAACTATTTTGTTTTTACTTTAATATATATATTTTTTTAAATTTGTCTTTCAAAACCAAGATCTGTTTCAAATAAACTAGTATTTGCAAACATTGTTCATTTCTATCCCAAAAATTAATTCACCAGCAGACTAATAAGTTAACATCCATATAGCGACCAGTAAATATTGTTCAATTTTGATGAAATTGAGTATGTGACCTACTGTTCAATGGGCTAATACAATCAGGCTTGTGGAGATAAAAACTAAAAAAATTGGGGGGGGGGGACCACCCTAATAGGTATATATATATATATATAATGAAAAAACTCACAAAGTGGCACGTGAGGAAAGCAATAATATGAAAATTAACCCAGGGAAAAAAAAAAGAAGAATTCAGGCACTTTCGAACTTGCAAATATTGTTCGAAAGTGCTTGGATTCATCTTTTCATTGAGCTGTGGGTTAATTTTCATATATATATAATTTTAATTTGGTTTTTACCAAGCACATTCATTTAAAAAAAGAGATGGATACTGGACAAATAATCCAGCATCTACAAGATGGAATAAAAAAGATAGTTAGAAGAAGAGAAAGTTGCCAAAGGAAATTAATTAAGGCAAAATACACAATGGAAGATAATGGTAAACCACAATATTTTAATCAAGATTTTATTTATAACTATCGGACTAGTTTCGACAAAATGCTATTTTCAACTAATAATGAAGACGCTAGAAACGGAGCACAGTATATATAAGGTAAGACACATCCTAAAAAAAATGAAACAGCAGATAACAAACTGGAAAAAAAATAACTCGAGGGAATCTGGCATGAATGACAAGGTAAACAAAATGAAATCGAACCGGAAACAATCTGGAGAGGTGCTAATCCTCGAGACGCATTGCGTCCGGGGGATTAGAAATAAGATTGGCGACTCTATTCATTATATATTTGTTAAATTTGTATTACCCTTCAGATAAATTGAGATTATCAACTTTGTTGATGATGATGGATTCCGCAATTCTCCTCTCAATATAATTGTTTGATTTATAAATGATTTTTGCATGGTTAAAATCAATTGTATGGTCGTGCTTTTGCATGCGCGTAAAGAGACTTGAAGAGTTCGTACATCTTCGGATATCAGCTAAATGTTTTTAAATCCTCTTATTAAAGTGGCCTGACTCTCCGATGTATGTTAATTTGCAATTATAGCAAGGTATACTGTAAACTCCAGCATCGAGCTTGATTGGGAGCAGTCTAGTCAAGGATTTTCGAATGTTATTAGAATATTTTAATGTGATATTTATGTTATTTCCGTTTGCAAATGATTTTAAAGGAGACAAGGCTGGAGCGTATGGGAAACTAATACATTTTTTTTATCGTCCCTTCGTGGTGTGGAGGTGGAATAGAAGTTTCTTCGTGCTTTGAAATGGCATCTATTTATGAGGTGAATTGGATATTTTACTTCAATGAAAGAACAGACAAGGTGGTTAATTTCATTCTGAAGGAAGATTGGGTCGCACGTTATATAGGCTCGGAGAAAGAGAGAAGAAATAACAGATATCTTAAAGGATTTGTCATTTAGTGAGAAAAAATGTATGTAAGCATTTGAATTTGTAGGCTTTCGATAGACTGAGCACTGAATATAATTATTTAAACGGTGGATATTTACGTCTAAAAACAGTAGAGAATTATTCTGTTTGCATTCTACTTTGAATTTTATCGATGGGCCTAACGAATTCAGGTTGTTGAAAAATTCATTGAAATTGTTGTTGTCTATGGGCTATGCCGACAGGATGTCATCTACATATCGGAACCAGATAATAGGTTGGGAATGGATCCTAGCAAGGAGGGTCAATTCGCAGTTTTCCATAAATAGATTGCATAGGATGGGGGAAAGGGGATTATTCATACTTAGGCCATATTTTTGGCGAAAAAATTATCTTCAGTTAAAAATACATTATTCGTTACAGATAAGTGCACTAATTTAATAATTTCAGGGATCGGTAAAGGTAGGTTAATATCTAAATTGGGAAGAAATTTGGTTAAAGTGTCAAGAGCTTCATCGACCTGGAATTTTGTAAACAAACTATTTACGTCACAGCTAAACAGTTTTTTACCACTGAGGTCAAGATTTTCAATTTTGGAAATAAGATCCGATGAGTGGATAATATGTGAGTGAGAGATTTTACCCACCGCATATGATAAGATTCCAGCCAGCCATTTGGATATCTTATAACTATGAGAGCCAATGCAAGAGATGATTGGGCGTAATGGGATACCTTCTTTATGGGGTTTCGGTAACCCGTACATGTAGGGGAGAGATGGGTTGATTGTTTTAAATTTTTTGGTTAATTCAGATTTGGAACCTAAGATTTTTCGGATGGCGTCATTAAAGAATTTCGTCTTATTGTTCATAGGATTAGAATTTAAAATTTCATAGGTAGTGTTGTCACTGAAGAGATCATTTAATCTGTGCGCATATTGAGTTTTATCCATCACAATAATTTGGTTAGTTTTGTCGGATTTTGTTATCAAAATTTCTTCCTAATTTAGATATTAACCTACCTTCTTAAAATATATGCGTATTGAACTTATAAAATTACAATATATAAACCATAGGTTACTTGGAGGGGGGGAGGGTTTCTACTGAATTGAGAATTAAATTTTAGTGAATTAGATCTTAAACTTTAAATGATTCTTAGTTACTAAAGACGAAGGAAAATTCTACTAAAGAAGGAAAAGGAAAAACTGTAGTGTAAAAGGAAGAAAAAAACAAAAGTTATTAACATCAAAACCTACACTCGACTCCTGTTCTCCATCACACCCAATATCACTTTTCTAACCTTAGTTGATTTTAGTACACAAAACAATAGCAAGTAGCATAAATTGACCTATAAATGATATAAAGGCGGAAGAAAATACAAAGAGGGATATGATAGATAAAATCTATAAAAGGAAATAGATATTAATCAAGAGAGCTGAAGCTTACAAAGTGAAGTAAGAGTATCAGAGAATACAAAAGGGAAACCAGATTGACCACTAGAGATTTCTTTCCCTCAAAAGACAGAACGTCCACCTTTTGGGGTCATTTTGTACCCATTTGTGGTTAGGGTTTCTGCGCAGGGTAATACTTCAGCTTAGGGACGGATGCTAGAAAGTGCTATTTCTGGGCTACAATATATGCAATCGGCTTTGCACGCTTATCGACATAATAAGGAGGATAGCGCCGCCTGCTTTAGCCTATTACCGCTAAAGTGTAACACTAAATTGTGGGGATAGCACCCCCATACCCACTATCGCAAATCTTCGCTTTTAAAATGACACCATGATCTATACAAAAATCTATTAAATTGACCGAGGAATTAACGAAAGTCGTAATAAAGTCCAACAAACCGAATGCACAAGAATCGCGCATTTTTAATTACTTGGCTCCAGGTTGCCAATACTTAAAATAAGGCCGAATTAAGTTGGCAGTGTGTGAAAATAATGGTTTATTTTAACATTAAGAGAAACCAATGCTGATGTATTTAAATGTCAATTTTAACTCCTTCAAGGTATAGTATCTTAAAAATACGAGGCGCAGTCAATAAGTTTTGCAATTCGGATATAAGGAAACGAGATATGAGGAAAATTGTTTTATTATTTTTCAATATAACTACCCTTGACCTGAATGCACTTGCACCACTTGTCCCTGAGGCTTCGAATTCTCGACAACAAGAAATCTCCCGACTGCTGTCCAATCCACTCCTGGACGGCGAGCTGGACATCTTCATCGTCCCCAAACCGGCGTCCACGCAGTGCAGCCTTGAGCTGGCGGAATAAAATGTAGTCACTAGGGGCCAGATCTGGACTGTAGGGGAGATGGTTGAGCTCCGCAAATCTGCACTCGCGCAGGGCAGCTTGTGCAACTCTAGCCTTGTGGACTTTGACGACGTTGAAGTCGATCATGGGGCGTGAGGTTTCTAGGAACCCAACGGGCTGAGACCTTGGTCATGGCCAAATTGTCGTGGATGATGATGATAACACTTACGTGTGATATTCCAAGTTGTCGCTAGATTTCTTCGACCTTCACCCGTCGATTTTCGAGGATCATCCTCTCCACATGGGCCACATTGTCCTAGTTGCTTACGTCTGACGGGCGTACTGGACGGGGATCATCTTCAAGGGACTCACGACCATGGCGGAACTCCCTATTCCAGCGAGCAATGGTTGCATAGGAAAATGCGTTGTCGGTGTACACTGCAACCATGCGTTCATGGATCTCTTTTGCATTCTTGCCTTCCTTGGTCAAAAATTTGATCACTGCGTAGTGCTCAGCCTTCTCCATTGTTGAAAAATTTGTGAGTGACGATCTGCGATCAGTTACTGCTTCTTAAATAAACGAGGCAGGAGCATGCGGCTGCAGGTCCTGACTTGTCATAACTTTTCCTAACACCCCCACAAACAGCCATCCCCCTTCCTCTGTTTTGCCCTACCGATTCGCAAAACTTATTGACCGCCCCTCGTATGTACTTTCCGAGCCAAACCGAAACCATATATGCCGACTGGAATGCCTTGTGCCTTTTGTATTTAAACGAAATAGGTAAACGAAACCTAAAAAATTTAATACATTACCAAATATTAAAAAAATCAATGCATTACTAAATAATAGAATTGAGTAGAAGTGCAGGCATTTACCAAATAATAAAGCCTAAAAACAAAATAACGTCAAATAAAACGCCGTGATTGCCCTTTTCCAGATTAGGCTACCATCTGACGCAATAAAGCTTAAAATTTGGGAAAGTATTAATAGAGATACATTCCAAAATATTGCTTGAAATGTAGTTTGTACATTTAATAACCGGTTTAGCACTATTCCAATTAATAGTATGATCTCTATTCAGGATCATAATATACTATTAATTGGAATAGTGCTAAACCGGTTATTAAATCTACAAACTACATTTCAAGCAATATTTTGGAATGTATCTCTATTAATACTTTCCCAAATTTTAATATTAGCCCTGGATTGTTTAGCCTAGATCCTATCATATCTAATTATATTAAGTCGCAAATTAAAGTGTTTACAGAATTTGTACCCCCTAGTTAGGGTTTTGATGCAGGTAGCCGTATTATCCTCCCAACTCCTTACTATTTAAGACATTGTCTGTCCTGACCTACGTTATTCCATGAAGAGGTCTTTTAGAATAAAGACGAAAGCGCTCGGAATCGTTTTTCCATTTTCCTTGTGGGTGTTATTTATAATCATTTTGACTCACGTGCAAGTTGTGAGTTTCTTTTCACATATATATATATCTATATATATATATATATATATATATATATATATATATATATATATATATATATATATATATATATATATGAGAAACTCACAAAGTAGTGCGTGAATAGAGCAATAAATGCAAAAAATCCAACAGGAAAATGGAAGGTGGATTCCAAGTACTTTCGAACTTGTTCACTTCATTCTCAAGGAATCAACTTGAGAATGAACTTAACAAGTTTGAAAGTACTTGGAATCCGCCTTTCATTTTCCTGTGAGATTTTTTTTGGCATCTGATACAACGCTTATTTTAAATGTTACATTTTTGTGTATGTGAGAAGAGCTCCTTCCTCGGACTTTGATGAAGACTGTGTTTGCCAAAAATAGCTTTTTAACGGCATATATATATATATATATATATATATATATATATATATATATATATATATATATATATATATATTTAAAGGCCCAAAGAGATGAAAAGTGTGACACAACGCGGAGAAAGGCTACGGAAATTAGCCTTTCATATAACGTTAAAAATAGTTTGCACTATTGTCCGGTTCTATTCTCCCATTTTCTTTCTTAAGCTTTAATGGTCCACCTAATTAATTTCACGGTGTCATGTGATTTTCGATTATATATACATATATATATATATATATATATATATATATATATTGTTAATTGTTTTCTTTTCGAGTCTCTCGATTTGTCTTATATTCCGCTTTTGGTCTTGGCTTAACCCGTGGATTAGTTCTCCAAAATTCATTAGAAAGTCGTGATGGACGAGGGCAGAAATTGGTCCACTAAGCAAAACGAAATTCTTAATTGGCCTGACGCGTTTCGATATATACACATCATTTTCAAAGGCTAAACAGTTGTTACTTGGAAATAAGATACAGAGCTTTTATATATGTGATTAGTTGTGTTAACATTTATACGAAGATATTTAGAGGAAATGGACTTTCTTTAAATGGTTTAGACTCTATAATGGTGACAGGAATAAGATGGGGAGGGATTATTCTTAGGGGCTAACGGATGGAAGGAAGGCAAGATGAATTCCCATTTTGTTTTAATATTTAATTTCGGCTGCCTTTCCTTGATGTATATGGAGTCTAATATAAGCAATTGTCGTCGGTTTGGGGTGGGTGCTAAGATTTCGGTATTCTCTTCAAGTGATTTCTGGTTCAATTGTTTTCAATGCTTTTCCAATGTATGTGTCTTGCGGGCACCGATACTTAAGTGGTAGGTCATTCATTCTTCGTGTTAGCTTCGTTTCGATTATTCCGATATATTAATCAGGTTGGAGTTCACAGTCTCCCATTATAAAAGTATATTCATATATCAGGTGACTTCTTTGCTTGGGTGTTAGATTGCGTCCTGGGTTGTTTCTCCTTATGAGATTGGAGGTGCGTTGGTTGTTGTAGTAAATTATGAGGGATACATTATCCTCATTTTGTGTTGCTTTGATTCCTTTCTTTATGATTTGCCTTATAACTCTTTCGTCCGTTTTGTAGGCTGTGCTCATGATGTTCTTGTAGTAGAGTTGTTTAAAGATGTTGTTTACGAGTACCTGTGTAGCAAGCTCGAGTTCTTCGTGTGTATCTTTACATGTTGAGCAATAGGTGAACATGCGGTTGATGTATGCATTTATTACACTTTTTTTAACGCTCGGGAATTAGATTTTTGCATTCATGTACATTACCTAGATTTGTATTTTTTATTTAAACGCTGGTAGTTATTTTGTCGTTGTAAGACAAATCGAGAGACTCGAAAAGAAAACAATTAACAATAAGTTAGAAGTCGCCTTCAATAAATTATGTTACGATGAAAATCTACCTCCCAACCATGTGAATAGTTGCATGATATCACTCGCTTCTTATAGAACCCTGGGGTACGCCCTAGTCACCACCAGGAAAGATCAAGTTTCAGTCACCCGTTTCTAGCGGACCTAAAAAGATCCATTCGAAATAGTAACCTTATACTTTGATCTCTCACTATTTTTAACAGAAAACGGAGAATTATTAATAATTTCTTTGGGTATCTATACTGCCATAGGTCTGGTTAGATCTTCTGACCTCCGTTTTCTTTCCGTGTCTCGGAACGGTTGGCGGATAACACGCAGAGCAACTCTGCAGTTGATCCTTGCCTCGAATAATGAAATTGAACTTTTGGTTCCAATAAATCTATAACAGTAACTAATTATACTTAGGAGAATTAAATGAACTCTCTAGAAGGTTCAGTATATCAAACTGGGGGAAACAAAATAAACTTTACTACTGTACAAACACAACTAAAATACTGGACATGAAAGATAAATATAAAAAAATAAAATAATGGACATGTAAGATAAATCAAGGTATACACATTCGGCCGCACACGACCGACAACAATTCCGGGTGGATCTGCCACCCAAAGCATCAGCTGCTCGAGAGGAGCATGAGGGTCGGAGCACTGAGCTCGAGTACTTTCCAATAGCACGGGTTGGGTGTGCACTTAAGGCCAATTCTTACTCGGCCTGTTCGAATTTATGACGGAAAATACAACTTGTATTCCAGTAATCACAGTCAGCCTCGAAAGTAGGGATAGAGGGAGTATTTGCCGGGCAGGAAGCTGGGCTCAATAGATCTTTACTCGGTTTTTTTTTCTCTTTTCTTGTCTTCGAGATCTTGGGGTATGGGAGGCCGAGAGAAATAAGCTTTGAAGAGAGACAAAATAGACACTCGTAAGGATAATGCAAGTGATCAGGGCACTGGGTCATATTACAAAAATTAATGCCGGGTCTAGTTTAAGTACGGAATTACTCAGAGGGTAATGAATTTTTTAGTTAATATTTAACAATTATCCTGATTTAATTCCCGCATACACTTGGCCAGCAATCAGAGCCTACCGGCCTTACCTTATGCGACATCTCCTCTTAGCAAAATATTAATTTATCCAGGTCATTGCTTTACTATATATACAGTCCCTGGAATGAAAGTTACAGATGCACCGGAAGGGGGATTTTGCTTTATCTATATATAGGGGCACCAGAAGTGGCGAATTTAAAGCTTCACGCCATGTCGCGGAACCTCTGGTTGTTACGATTAGGCTCGCTATAGGCCGTGTTATCGAACGGAAGTGACCTCAAAAGAAGCCGATCGCGGGTTCTTTCCGTCGTACGCGTCTCTCTCTCTCTTTCTCTGACATATGCTAAATGATTTTTGACAAATCAAATTTGCAAATTATAACAGATGGTGCGGTTAATGAAAAACATCATCTGTTATAATTTACTAAATTCGTAGCAAGTGGAGAGGTTGATTGATTGTGGCGAGGTTCACCAGTTCCAAGTTTGAACAAATATTTTTTCTCTGCTACATGAATCTAAATCGAGGTCGTTTGCGAGTGTCCACTAAATAAGTTCATATTGAGATTTACAAACAAGCTGAGAAAAAAAATTGAAATGGGCGTTTAATTAAACGAATGGCTGGAGTTTTTGAGCTTAAGAATCCTATCCACCGAGCAAAACTTTCCAGGGTGGATGGCGCAGAATGTGAAAACGAAGTGATTTGATCAAATGCGTTGATAAGGTGACTGTATTTAATGTCCAGTTGTTTTATATATGTAGAGAAGTTAGGCGTAACGAATGGGATTTATGGGGAGATTTTTTTTTTAGAGAGAAAGCCCATCTAGCGACTGCCTACTAGGGCAAAAGTTGCCGTACTCACAACAGAGCCTACTACAAGGCTAGATTAAAAATCAAATAACAAGTTTTAGATAACAAATAGCAAAGAGAAAAAGAAATACAAAGGATAAACACAGGCTTAAAAACAGCAACAAAAAAATAAAAGAAGGAAGCATGCTCTGGCGCTCCTCCCGGCGCAGGAACATGCGACCTACAAAAATCAGTCAAATAAAGTATAGAAGGCCAGCCTCATCCAAAAAGTAGTATAGTGAACAATTCTGTATGCACGAACCAGTCCTAAGCACAAGGTACAAGCAGTAGAGACTCTGTTCTTCCCGGTACCGCGACAAGTAGCGTGTACGAAGATCACCCAGACTGGGATATTCAACAAGAATGAAACGAAGTCTCTGGGACAAAGCAGTTGTGACTATAAGGTGCAGGTAACCGCTTCATCAAATTGCAGTGTGTGCCGAGAGTGTGTCCAATTCAGGCGCGACAGAAAACAGACGGAAGCCGTCTTGGCATTGGAGGCTAGGTCCATGGTAACAATGGCGGCGCAAATGCACGTAACTTTAAGTTCGCCTCGACGGTCTCTCATTTTCTTTACCAAGCAACCCAGAGAGCTGCCCTTATTTCTGCCATGTAATGGGCATAAGGAAGAACGAAACTCTGGTTTGGTCACCCAGTCTTGAATCGAGTGACACTGAAAAGGACTTGGGTGTTACTATCACTAGTGACCTCAAGTTCTCGAAACAGTGCATTGAGGCGGAGAAAAAGGCCCAAAGGATGCTAGGCTATATTAAGCGCCAGTTTAGTTATCGGAACCAGGAGATTGTACTGTGCCTGTACAACTCACTTGTCCGACCGCACCTGGAGTATGCCGTACAATTTGGGAGTCCTTCATTGCGAAAGGACATCGCGAGATTGGAACGCGTACAAGCCAGGGCAACCAAGCTGATTCCCTCTATCCGACATAAAAGTTATGAGGATAGACTAAGGGAATTAGATCTATTCTCGCTGGAAACCCGTAGACTGCGTGGTCAGCTCATCAAAGTTTTCAAAATACTTCGAGGGTTCGACAATGTTGACTACCGGGCTATTTTCACACTGAGTGAGAACAGAACGCGCAATCACGGCTTCAAACTTGAACTGAAGCGTTACAACCGCAATCTGTGTGGAAATTTTTTCACCTACAGTATCTGCGGTAAGTGGAACGCACTTCCAGTGGAAGTTATCAACAGTGAATCTGTTGACCAGTTCAAGTCAAGACTAGACAAGGTCTTGAAAAGTGGCCGGTTAGGGACGCAAAACAATTGAGCAGCCTTGTGCCCGCTCGATTGCAAGTCCAATGGTACCCTCTTTGAATGGACCGTAAGGTCTCCTAGGGTACCTTCTTTCCTTGTTGTTACTCCTTCTTGTTACCCTCTGGTACCTTCATCGGTGCGCTCATTCCCCGCAATTCCAACATGTCAAGGGACCTAGCAGAAGATAATATCGAAATCCTGCCGGCTCGATAAAACCGCAGTGTCATGGATATCGGGAAAGAGAGGATACGGAGATTCCAATGACGCGAGAGCACTCAGGGCAATTTATGAAGAGCTATAAATCACAATCCAGTCTCAGAACCTGGCACGTCGAGCTATCTCACCTCTCGAGCGAAGCATTGCAACCAGCTCGGCCGTGAAGACAGACGCAGCGCCTGGCAGTGCGCCGCTGACTTCAAACAGAGGAGATACGGCTTGAAAACCGACCCCCTCATGACATTTGAAGCCATTCGTATATACTAGCATGCTCTAGCTTGACACAAACTGTGCATCAAAAAGTCGGAACGCAATGCTACCGGCGCTGTAGAAGATTTGGGAGCATAGGCGTGGCCACAAAGAGTGGTACCCTCCAGAGTTGGTCCTGAATAGAACCATGGACGCCACCGGCTTGAGAGCTATACCAAGCTTACTAAGAAGGTTCCTTGCCCTAAGTAAAGCATGACTGGCATCTCTCGCCGGCATAGGCACCGTCCAGATTAGCTTCAGTTGCAATGAGGGCTTCCTCCACCCGTGCACGCAGTTGACAATCTCGGAAAAATTCAGATATAAGGTTTGGGAGGCGTCCCCTCGCCCACATCCTGTGGAGAGTCTCCATAATACCGTATTGTTATGTGGTACCATAGACTTTCTCCAGCACGAAAACGCCATGGCGTATAGCTGTCTAAGAAGGAAGGCCTCGCAGACGGCATTCTACAGCCGGAGCATAGCATCGACGTGATGTAGAACTTGCGGAAGCCCCACTGTGTAAAAGACATGCGGCCTCCGCTGTCGAGAAAGAAGGCTAATCTAATATTTACCGTTTCCCTATCAATCTGCACACGCATGAGGTTAGAGAGATTGGGTGTAATCCGGCCGGGTAGAGTGATCTCTCTATGCTTTGCGAAAAGCGAGCACATATCCTGATGAACAAATCTAACATAAATGCTATGCCTAGTTTACCCAGGTGTCGAAGCATGGCGTATGTGACATCGTCCGGATCTGGGGTAGTGTCTGCGCACAAAGAGAGAGCGGAACGCAATTCACTCAATGTAAACTTGTGATAGAAGTGTTTCCCGCCAAGCAGAAGAAAGAGGCCCGGTAGCCGGGCCATGACGTGGCGGAATTTCCTTGCCTGCAAGTTGGCTTATAGTGCAATGTATTCAGAAATAACACTATACCTCTTACCCAGGTGCAGCTGCACCTCTACTGCCGGACGGAGCAATTCAAAGCAAAGATGACGACGGCCTCATTCCAGCTGTAAATGGCACATCCTCCTGCCCGGACCCTATCCCTCGGTGGTGTGGTCACATAACCCATATACCCCTGGAGGGTGGGCATGGATCACGTGTCCAACATGGTCTCCTGCAAAAAGATGACGAAGGGAAAACGGCAGGAGGCGAGCCTCCGCAGCTCCTCCCAATTCATCCGAAGTCGCCGCGATTCCATTGATAGAATATGACTACCAGGCAAATCTCAGAGGAGATTCGGAGGGTGCTATTCGAAGAGAAGACCCTGACAGGAAAGACCTTACACTTGTCGGAAGTATAACTCCGGGCGCTGTTGGCTGGACAATGCGCTAAAGGTGATTCCGTCTTCAAGGACTTATCGCGGGAGGTTAGGCCCGCCATGCGAGTCTTTTCCTTTCTCCGCCTCGAAACCTTAGTCAGGCTTCGAAGGCAGGGGTTCTTGCTTTGGAGAATCCACAGAATCGACTCACATAACCTAGCACTCGATGTAAGCGTAGGAGCCGAAGCTCTTTTATTTCTGTCCTCCTTTCAGGGGACAGCTTTAGGAACCTTGGAAGATGCTTCACGACCAACTTCAGGTTTGTTACCTCCTGTAATCCTCACGAGTCCTTGGAGGCTCGTGGCCGTTTCGCCTTAGGGGGAGGACCCTGGTTTTAACCAGGGCTGAGTGTAAACCCTTTATGCTGCCATCTGTACCAGGGGAGCGCTCGGAATGGGTATAACCCCCTGAAGGGTTTCGAGTGGGCTCGAAAACGATAGTGTTCGTAGGCTTGGAGGGGCAAGGAACAGAGGGTGTCTTTTTTAGCATTGAGGCATTAGACGCCCCAAGCAGTGCCCGGCGGTCCAGGACCAAGTCTTTAGACTTGCTAAATACACGTCGATCCTGGTCCTGAAGGGCGAAAATTTCTTTCTCAAGGAGATACTCATGACATTGCTTTGAATAATAGGGGTGCGGGTCTCCGCACAGACGATTTGGACTTATCGTTTGCAGTCTTGGAGCAACTTATACAGACTTCGGCTAATCTCGAATTTATACGTCTACAGGAGCGATTCGTGTCACCAAAGCGGTAGCATTAGTAGCTTCTCTACGGCAGTGGTACGAATGCCTTGACTAGGTTGCGATATCAACAGCATGCATTGACATAGGGAGCTTATCACTTTAGAACGCTGAGGAGAGTGTTGAGTGGGTTTCTAGGCCTCTCCCTGTTTTCTCATCACACGGTCGACTTTGACTGTTCAATAGTCGGCCTGCTATAAGGTGATTTCATCTATGGAGTAGTCCACGAGTTTCCTCGCATAAATTAGTCCTTTCACGATGTTCATTGTAGATTGTGGCGTCACATTCACCGACGTGCCATTAAGAGTCCGAAGGGCAATAATCACGGCCGCTTCGAAGGTATTTAAGGCATTCGCAAGAAGATTTCAGGCAGAGAAACGGCTCACCTTCGGCTTTCTACCAATGACGCTAGCTAGTGCTCTCCTTTGATAAATTATGTTGCTCTTGGCCAACATGCTGCCACTAATGGAGCAAATAACAAAAAAAAGCGTTTGAAGTGAGGAGGCCCTTAAACGCCAGATAATCTCTGAATAAGAGGCCCCGACGTAAGCGAGGCTCTGCTCTACACACTTGCAACTTTGGTCTTAGTCTGGGACTACCCACCTTGGATAGCACCGGGGACGGACGTACTGTTCTTAGGTTAGTCGCTAACCGAAAATGTAGCGGACCCGTCCGTCTCCGTGGCTCCCACGGCGAAAGAGGAACCCTTATTTTCTATGGTATTACGAATTGTTTTCTTTTTAGAAGAGGACTTTGTGGAATAAACCCACTTCCCCCTCCCGGAAGGAGCCCTTAGGCAAGATCGACAGGCCTCAGCAAGATCCTTCTTTGAAATGGAGAGAGGTCTGGGCTGTCGCAGGTGCACCGGCCGGGTGAGGAAATCCCTCCTTTCCTTCTGAGGCCTCGGGTACCCGCGCCTTCTGATGCGAAGCTTGAACAGGGGTGGACTCGGGTTCTGTGCTTAGCACCGTGTCCGGGTTCGACCCAATGAAAGATCTTATCGTCTTGGGTTGGGTCAACTCAGCGACCATCTCCATCTTAGGTGGGGGTGCGATTATCCTCCATGTGGTAATTCACCCCTAAGACATCGCGGATCCTATTCGCGGTAGCTTCTTTTCATCTTGGGCCAGCGAACCTGCATCCGTCGTAGAAGAGAGGAGGGCACGTACAGTGACCCCTTGTAAACTAGATAAGCACGCTAGTAAGACTTTAGAGGGCACTGGCCGAGGGGCCATTTCATCCCTTGCCCCCACTAAATGGGTTGGCCCTATCGAGCCGCTCACACCGGGAGCAGTCAATTATGGGCCACTGGCGTGCTTTCGGGTGAGGAGACTTCCTTTTATACTGTGGAGCTACCCAAGGTCGGCTCCGACGATGTTACAGGGAAAGTAGAGATGGTGTTTTTTAAGATGTCATCATCGGGATTGGTGACTCTATTAGTATCACGGGATCAGTGGTGGCTCGTGTATAGGCACTGCGGAACTTCAGCACCCACCCTATTTCCACTCGATATTATCCAATATAATGCTTGCCTTTTTTTCTTTAATTCTTTACTTATACTTGTAAATTATATAATCCTTAAACTTAATGTCAGTAGCCATCCCCTAGTTCAAGGGTTGCCAAACTTTTTCCACAGTAAACCAGATAACTGAGAGAATGACGAGCGTGAGTCGCATAATAATATACAAAAAATAAAGACAACAAACATTTATTTACCAAAAGTTTATCAAAGAAGACGTCGTTAGCAATAATATAGTATTATCACACTCGGTGCGCACATATCCGAGTCTCACAAACTAAGCAGCAAAAAGGGTTAGTGATATTTGTGAAACTGGCGTTTAGCTTTTAAGATATCATCAATATTTGCTTTTTAATTGTTACATATAATCAAGAGAATTGCTTTCAAATATTCATCAGTCAGCCTCGTTCGATGTTCTGAATTCACATACTTCATTTTTTTAAAAGTTTGATCACAGACATAAGTTATTCCAAACATTGATACCATACTAGAGGCAAATTTCTTCAAATTTGAAAACTCATCATCTTGTAAGCAGCGATAAAATTTAACAGGTTTTTCTTCTTCAACAAGTCATTTGCTTGTAAATCGATGAGCTGTAACTGTAGTTCGACTGGCACGTCATTAAGGTTGCAATCAAATGGATTTTGGAAAAGAAGAATTTCAATCTCAATTCTGTCGAAATCTGAAAATCTTTCCAAAGAATTCCTATTTAAATCATGAATGATTTTCTTCGGAAACTCAAGGTTGACATCTCCTGCGATTCAGCGCGAAACTCTTTCAACACTGAAAATAAGAGAAGTTTCCTCCTTCCAGCTGTGCTTCAAACAATGATACCTTTCTCCGAAATCCTTTGATGATTCTGAAGTGATCACATATAAGGTTATCCTTTCCCTGAATTTTCAAGTTTCATTCATTCATGTGGGATGTGATGTCAACCAAAAATGACAATTTTGACTGCCAGCTAGGATCTGACAGAAGTGGATCACCTCTATCCTTTTGGGTGAGGAAAATATCTATTTCCCTTCGGAGTTTATAAAAACGAAACAGGACTTTACCGCAGCTGAGCCACCTCACTGCTGTGTGATAAGGCAAGTCACAGAATTAAGAATCAATTTCTTGACAAAAGCTTGGAACTGCCGTTGATTAAGTGCATGACCCTGAATGAAGTTCACTGCAGAAACGACTGGTTCCAGTACGCCAGAAATATTTAAGTCTTTCCACGCAGAGTGCTTGCTGATGTATAATGCAGTATATAAACAGAGCACCTGAGAGTTGTAAATCTTCTGAATTAGTCTTAATCTGCCCCGCCAGACACTTCCTCACACCAGCCATGTTTTTCCTCCATCAACTCTAACACATCAAAGCTGATTCCACTGAAGGTTGCAGTCTTGCAAAGTTTTCTCCCCTTCCATGAAAATGTCTTCTTCAGTTGTTGTTCCGTGCATGCTGCAAACAGATGCCAACTCTTCACTGATCTGAAAGTCCAAATTAACACAACGAATGAACACGAGAAGTTGTGACGTACTCGAGAGATCAGTAGACTCATCCAGCGCCAGAGAATACAACAAGAAGTTCATAGCTCTTTCGTATATCTGTCACACTATGTTAATTTCCAAGTTATTCTGTTCTTCGCATAAGAGAATTTGCTAAAAGGCTGATACTTGAAAACATATTGTCTTTCTCAGGACACAAGTCTGTTGCTGCTTCCATCATACACTCTTTGATGAAGTTGCCGTCATTGAAAGGTTTTCCTCGCTCTGCCATCTCATGCAGTATTTTTGTAACTTGTTCGAGTGAAATATTCATTTTCAGCAATCACTCTTGTGAAAACAGACTTTTAAGATTCCAAACTAGGTTTCATGAATTCAAATTTCTCAGAACGCACCTTTCCAGAAAACTTCGTATATGTTGACAGATGTATTGTTTCTTAGCGACCCTGAAGATTGTACTCCTTCAAAACGGCAACACTTTTTTGCATATTATGAAACTAGCCTTCTGGTTGTTTGGTTCCACAAAGTACTTTTTACCCCATTCTTCATTGAAAATGCGACAGTCATCATCCACGTTTCTTTTTCTAGTAGCCCTAACGATGGGTAAAGAAAACAGAATCTGAAAATGATAAACAGTTGTGTAGAATTTTCATATAAAATAATTTTGTTTACAATGTAAATAAAAATATTATACATGGAGTACTTTTGTCTGTTCTCGCCTAAAAGGATTGAAGCAGCAATCAAATTTTAGACCCATGTTTTTTAACTATTACTCGTAGCCAAAATATTTGGTAAAATTAATAAAATTTTGTGAACTTATTAAGAATGAATGATAATGCGTACCAAATATAAAGTGATAATCATTAAAATTAACTGAGTTATCAAAGTTCAAATTTTGAAACCTTTTTTTCGCCACTCGATAATTTTTACAAATCAAAATTAAGTTTTATATTAATCAAAATATTTTAAATGTACGTTTTTTTTCAAACCGTCAGTGTGAGCATTAAATTCTATTGGGTATAAAAAGTTTGAGAATTACTGCCTTTTAAAAGAAATTTGTAACATCAAGTAAGCATGTGTAAAGTTTATATTTTAAAATTAAACCTCCGATACAACCCAAAGACCAGTTGCATTTTTAAGAAAATAAACATCTAATATAAAAACAACCCTTTAAAATTAAATAAAAATTAAATCATAATCAATGATAAAAGAAAAAACGAAGAGCATTCATTTAAGAGTACCTACACAAATTAAGAGAAAAAGAATCAAAGTCCAATATACCTATAAGTGACTATATGAAAAATCAAACTCGCCTTGAGAGACTTAAAGCTAATTAAATTTCCACACTGAATTCATCATTTTTTTCATAAAAATTAATCACAATCTAAGTTTAATGGCAGTTTAAAAACGATCAGATTGGTTAATAAAAATGTGAATTATTTCTCCTGACCTATAGTAAGAATAACTCGTAATGAAAGCAGTATTCTCAAATTATTTTCTACCAGCCAGAGGGGTGGAGGTGGGTGAATAGGCGGAGTGATAAAGGAGTAAAGACAGTTGAGGTAGGAGGTGGTGGAATAAGAGGAGGGATAAATTTGGGGAGGGAAGCAATAATACCTATAAGTGTTTAGAATTTTACACATTCAATATTCTACCCAAAAGGTTTTAGAAAAATAATAATTTTATGCAAAGTTGCAAGTTGCAATGCACAAGTATATGCACATAATTATATTTTAGCTCGTTTTTGGCACGGTGCAGCGGCGGGCCGAATGAACTGAACTCGTGGGTTGGATCTGGCCACGGGACGTAGTTTGGATACTCCTGTCCTAGTTTATGAAAGAAATACAAAAATCCTTGTATAGAACTGTGCGCTTCACAGTTCCAGCGACGCGGTGTTTGGCTGTTGTGCGCATGCTCACATAGCATTCCTTATAATTATCACATGACCACTGAAGCGATTCCTTGTAGTGACCATATAGGAAGACTCCGAAACTACTCCGATCAATAGGCGGGAGCGACTCACGCAGGGATAACTTACCAACCCCCCCTTTTTATATATTGATTGGTCACAAGCATAAGAAATATAGAGTGTTCAAAATGGCAGGCAAGAAAGGTTCAGCAGCGCTAAAATTCGCGTGTGCCACATGTAATAAGGACAAGTAGTGCGTTGACTTTCCGGAGGGCTGCTATGCGAAATGCCACCCAGGCAGTGTATGCACCACTTGCATCTTAAAGAAGGAAGTGGAAGAAGTAGTGGCCTACTACAGGGAAAGGACTACAGAACTTGAAAAAAAATTGAGAGGCTCAAGGAGGAGCACTCCCACCAGATCCGCAGGCTCGAAGAAAAGTTAAACGAGCTCTCGAGTCCTGTGGCAAACACCACCTCTGCAGAGAGGCCGGGCCCGAATGTGGCAGAAACGCCACAAGAAAAAAAGAAAAAGAGAAAAAAGACGAAAAAGGGAAAGAAGAAAGAGGAAGAGAGAGAAATAGAAGAAGAAAAGGTAGAAGAAGTTATTGAAAAGGATAACAAGGGAGAAAATATGATAGAGGAGAAGAAGAAGAAGAAGAAGAAAAAGAAGAAGAAAAAAAGACTGAAAAGACCATGACAGAGAAGAGAGAGGAATCAGAGAGCTTGCCTCAAAAAATAAAGACTCCGAGCTCAGCAGGCAAATGTGCCAGGTTCAGCCTTGTGGGTGATTCCCAGGCACGCGGCCTGCAGCCCCTGCTAGTGGCCCGCCTTTGCACAAGCGTTAAGGTGAGCTGCCTCCCAGGCTGTGGGAATAAGCAGGTAAGAGCTGAGGCCGAGAAGTCTCAGATTTCTGAGACTTCAGTCGTTGCCCTTATGGTAAGTGGCAACGACCTCTACCTCAGAGGAGGAAGGGTAGGCCCTACAGGCGAGATTATGAAGACAGTTATGGGCGCTGTCGACGACTGTGGTTTAAAAACCCGCAGACGCGTCGTGGTGGGAATGCTCCCGAGGTGGGTTCCAAGCCGGACTGCCCACGTGAGGAATATGTCGCTAAACCGGCGCCTTGCAGACCTCTGTACCGCGGAGGGGGTCTTTTTGTCGACCCGTACGCCGTATTCTATGGTAGAAAAGACCTCTACCAAAAGGATGGGGTGCCCCTCTCCTTTACGGGCAAGGCTTTCCTAGCCAACCTCATCCAGGATGTCGTGGAGCACACCCAAAGGAGCGTCGGGCCCATTGGGAAAGCGGACGTACGCCAGCACGCCCGAGTCACTCCCGAAACAACCTTCGGAGGTTTTCAAAAATGATGCCACCGCGACAACAAAGAAGTCATGAAACGCAAGAGTATAGAGGGTCCTACATTAGGGGACTCCCTGAAAGTTCCTCTGTTCAATGCGAGGTCAATCAGGAACAAGTTGTTTCCTGAGCTCCGTGGCCTCGTAGCGACGGAAGAACCCGAAATGGTAGCTATAACAGAATCGTGGATAAAAACCTCAAACCGAGACTTTGAAGGCAAATTCACGGTTCCTGGCTACCAACTCTTCCACAAAGAGAGGCCAGACAGAGAGGGTGGCGGTGTAATGTTGTATGTCAAGGATACAATCCAATCTACGAACTCCAACATTATATCCGATCACGAGCTCCTAGGTGTTGACCTAGAGATAGATCCTGTTAGATACAGGACCCTGCTGCTTTACAGACCCCCTTCCCAACCCGTTAAGAAGGACAGGAAACTGTACCAGCTGCTGGGTGAGCTTGTTCAAGGCAGAGTGTGCATCGTTATGGGCGACTTCAACAGCCAAGTTGACTGGAAAACTAGAGCAGCCTATGGCGAGAGCGCGCTACTCCTGTAGTTCGCCAACAACGAGTTCCTCACTCAATGGGTCAGAGAACCGACGAGAGGAGACAATATCCTCGACTTGGTCTTTACCTCTGAGGATGATATCGTTGAAGATGTCTCTGTAGGCAAAGAGCTCGGTGGCAGTAATCACCAGCTAGTTAGATTTAGCGTCAAGATTCCGAAGGTAAGGTCTGTGGCCAGTCAATCAAGGAAACTTGACTTGAGAAGAGCAGACTTTGCAAGCCTTCGTGCTGGGCTGACTGATGTAAGGCTAGCGGTATGCGAAGATGTTGAGGATTCGTGGAACATTTTCAAAAGTAAGTTCATGAGTCTTTAATCAAGTTGCATCTCCCTGAAATGCCTCCGTCGGTCTTCTGTTCAGCCAAAGTCGTTTAATCGAGAAATCGGCCAACTGCTTAGGGAGAAGAGAAATGTGTACCGGCGATCGAAGATCTCGGGTGCCTTTGACGAGTACCGGAGGCTAGCCAGGAGAGTGAAGTCCAGCATAAGGGCGACTAAGCGTACTGAGCAACTCCGAGTGGCGAGACTCTGCAAGGAGAATCCCAAGGAGTTATTCGGCTATGCAAATAGCCGTAAACCAATCCATCGTAGGATTGGGCCCTTAGTGGACAAGGAGGGTGCATTAACTTACTCAGATGAAGAAAATGCTAACCTTCTCAATGACTACTTCTCTTCACTGTTTACTAAAGAGTGTGGTCCCATCTCCCAGCCCACGGATTCCTACTCGGGGGAAAAGCTGGAGGCAATGGACTTCATCGAAGGAGAAATAAAGAAAAAGATCGCTGACCTAAAGACGAATAAGTCCCCTGGACCGGACGGGTTTCTATCCAAGGTGTTAAAGGAAGTGTGCGATGAAGTATCACGACATCTGTGCGCTATCTTTAAGATGTCAATCCGGACCGGATGCGTTCCTAGAGACTGGCGTGAGGCGGAGGTGACTCCGATCTTAAAAAAGGAGACTCCAGCCATCCGTCAAACTACCGACCTATCAGTCTGAATTCGATAATCAGTAAACTCATGGAAAGCATGATGGTGGACAAAATGACGTCGTATTTAGAGTCAAACCTGCTACTGAGGAGTTCCCAGCACAGCTTCCGAAGGCAACGGTCATGCCTGACGAACCTTGTGGAATTCTTCCCCTTCGTCTTCAGTGAGCACGATCGGGACTAGGCAGTGGATGTGGTGTACTTAGACTTTCAGAAAGCCTTTGATAAGGTACCACACCGCCGCCTTCTTCAGAAAGTGCGAGCGCTGGGCATAGACGGAAAAGTAGCCGGCTGGATCAAGAACTGGCTAAGCTGCAGACAGCAACGGGTGGTGGTGAATAGACAGGCTTCTGAGTGGGTGCCCGTTACTAGCGGGGTGCCTCAAGGTTCGGTCCTGGGACCACTACTATTTATAATCTACGTCAACGACATGGACGGTGACATGGTTGCCAAGATTTCTAAAATTGCCGACGATACCAAGCTTGGTATGAACGTTGCAAAGGATGGAAATACTGCCCGCCTGCAGGAAGATCTTGGGAAGATTGGTGAGTAGTCGGACACGTCGCAAATGCCTTTTAACGTGGGGAAATGCAAAGTAATGCATATCGGCCACAGAAACCCCCAATCTCAGTATATACTTAAGAGCACTGCTCTTGAATCGAGTGACACTGAGAAGGACTTGGGTGTAACTATCACTAGCGACCTCAAGTTCTCGAAACAGTGCATCAAGGCAGAGAAGAAAGCCCAAAAGATGTTAGGCTACATAAAGCGCAAGTTTGGATACCGTCACAAGGAGATAGTACTTTGTCTGTACAACACCCTTTCGGCCGCACCTGGAGTATGCCGTACAATTTTGGAGTCCTTCGTTTCTAAAGGACATCGCAAGGTTGGAACGCGTACAAGCTAGGGCAACCAAACTGATTCCCTCTATCCTACATAAAAGTTATGAGGATAGACTAAGGGAATTAGATCTGTTCTCGCTGGAAACCCGTAGACTGCGTGGTCAGCTCATCGAAGTTTTCAAAATACTTCGAGGGTTCTACAATGTTGACTACCAGGATATTTTCACACTGAGTGAGAACAGAACGCGCAATCACGGCTTCAAACCTGAACTGAAGCGTTACAACCGCGATCTGTGTGGAAACCTTTTCACCTAGAGTATCTGCAGTAAGTGGAACACACTGTCATTGGAAGTTGTGAACAGTGAATCTGTTGACCAGTTCAAGTCAAGACTAGACAAAGTCTTGAAAAGTAGCCGTTTAGGTACGCAAAACAATTGAGCAGTCATGTGCCCGCTCGATTGCTTTTCCAAAGGTACCCTCTTTAAAGGGACCGTAAGGTCTCCTAGGGTACTCCTTGTAACCTACAAATAAACCTGAACCCTATATTAAAAGCATCTCACACAAGGAAGAATTATAACAGGCAATCTAGGATAATTACGAGCGATTGCTAAGAAACTACGTTCCAGCGAACCTCGTGGAAGCAACGCTCCAAAGAAATAAACGAGGAAATGGAACGACTGGAGGCCCAGATGATTGAGTCAGACAGAGAGTCTATTCACCAAACTGCGTACAGAATAATTTCTGCATTTAAATGGACCCATTGTATGAAAGGTTTACAACGTAAACGGAAAGAATTATATGAAATAAGCATCACCATGGGGCTCTTCCGTGAAGCAATGTACTATACAAAAGAGATAAAAGAAGAACTGAAAATACTAATATTCAAACAACAAAAAGAAAATGCAATGAAGCTATCAGAGAACTAGATAGCAATGTAACCCCAAAAGGATTCTGGGTGAAGATTAAAAGGATGGAACGAAAACCGCAGAATAAAAGAATGGAATTGGAAGACACCAGCGGAGATATAAAAACAGAGAAGAATGAAATAGACGAGATTCGCAAAGAAAACTGAAAACAGATCTTCAAAATCAGTGAAGAAGAAAAAGAAAACTTCGACATTTATTTTGAAAATCAAATAATAGATGAGTTTAATGGCAACATCGAAAGGACGCCTCCAAACCACCAAGTGAATAGGGGAAATGAAGAAGAGAAGAGAGTGACGCTAGAAGAACCGCAAAGTGCGCTTCATTCCTTTAAACAACATGCACCGGGTCTGTCAGGGTTGACGAAGCTCAACTTCTTCAAAGCACCGAGATTCGTTCGGAAAGGTATGTTTATCATCTTCAATGCCTGCTAAAATGTAGGCTACCTTCCCACTGCATACAAAACGCAAATGTTTTTATATCCAGGCCCGGAAGACCCCGACGAGAAAGGAGAGTTATCGCCCAATATCCCTTTTGGAAATTGGGGGAATACTCTTCGAGATCTTAAATAGAAGACTCGTCGAACATTTAGAGGAAAGTTTGCTTATAAATAAACATCAATATGGCTTCAGAAAGAAGAAAAGCACCGAGATGGCTATAAACGTCATCACGGAGAAAGTTCACAAGCGTAGAAAAATCGCAGTTATATCGACATGGTATTCATGGATGTATAAAAAACGTTCGATAGGGTATGGCTAAGGGGACTGCAGTATAAAATCCTCCAACTGGGATTAAGCCTAAAGCTTGAAAAAATTCTCTGTGACTATGTGATGGAGAAGTCGTCTTACATCAGTATAGGTCACATGAAGGGCCCATATTCGCGCTACAGCCAAGATTGCCTCAAGCCAGGTGTCTGATTCTAATATTATACTCAATCTATACAGCTGACATCCCAAAATCAAGCAGCTCACCTAGCCTGAATATCCAGTTCGCTGATGATATAAGCAAACCCATCGTTTTTAGTCGCGGGCGACTCTATGTACATCTCACTATGTCGGTCGGTCGGTCGATCCCCGTTTTGCTTTTATTTGTTTTTGTAATAACATTGTAACTATTCGGCCGATTCAACAACATTTGAAATCCTTATGTTGTTTTACATTTTCGTTCAAATGATATAATTGCCAAATCCTCCCATGGTTAACCCTAGAATTATTTTATTTTGGCAATAATATCATAACTATTCGGCCGATTCTAACTAAATTTGAAACTCTTATGTTGTTTAACATTCTCATTTGAATAATATTATTCCCAAAGTCCTCCAAGGGTTAGCCCGAAATTATTTTGTTTTGACAATAACATCAAAACTATCCCGCCAATTCTAACGAAATTTGAAACCTAATGTTTTTTTCAATTATATTATGAATAATAGAATCATTAAGATTTCCCCAAGTTAATCCGGGAATTATTGAAAGTTTTCAATGTCGTAAGGTCATAAATTAGAATGAGAGCACGGAACCTTTTGTTCAGCAGACCTTGTTGGATATCGCAATGCGCTAATGCATGCTTGCATGACTGACGAAGAAATAAGGAACATAAATGCTTATGAAGCAAAATGGAAGATCCGAACTAATGGTGACAAATCAAAATTGTCTTATTAAGAAAGGAAGAAGAAAATTAGCTGATGGGAGTGTGGAGGATACATACACGATCTCTACACGAATGAGCGCAATGTACTTGGGTTGAAGATTCCTTATATCGACTACAGGAAGCACGTCGCAGAACGGATCCAAAGAGCAAAATTGGAAGTCAGAACGTTCTTTACATTCAGGAACTTCAGCTTAAGAAAACAAAAGAAAAATATATTTGGCACTTGTCAGATCAACCCCCATTTATCCATTGGAGACTCTTTTTAGCTTTTCAGAAACCGCACTAAAAGAGTTGCAAAGAATACAAAACAAATGATGTACATTGTCACGGTACACGCAGGATGGATGGGAGGAAGCACCTTTAATTCTTCCTTTTGATTTCACCACTATTCCCCACACCAAAATACTCATGTATATCAATTATCTCTTACACACATCTACTTCACCACTTTCCCACAAAATCAGATTCATATAAGTTACAACTATCCGTCTTTGTTAATGAAAGGGGTCTGTATCGAAACGTGTTAAACCGATACATATTTTTCTCCAAGATGAACGTAAGGAATCGACCGTACAAGATTGTCGCTCTAGAGGACTCTTCATTTATTTGAAGCCTGCGCAAGGGTTTCCCGAAGAAACTAACCTGCTTGGTCATCAGAGAGCTACCGATCTTCATCGTTATTTTTTCTCCGACACATCTTCTCACCTGGGATTCATCTTCCTCTATTTCACCGTCTCCTCACCCCATCTCCTACGGGGGTAAAGAGGGTTTAATATTTTTTATCTCACCTTTATAATTTAATATGTCTTGCTAACGTCACCACCTTCCCCTGCCTCAGTGACACATCGTCGGGTTAAAGAAGCTACCAATCATAACCTAGTTCAAACTATGCCATTTTTTGGAAAAGGAATAATTTGAGGCTCCGAGGGAAACAGGTTTGAGGAATAGCCACATCGGAATTCAGGGTTATAGGACTATGAAAAAATGGGACTTTAATACTACTTCTGAGGGTTCCAAAAGAACCCTTGGGGGTCCAGCCAAGACCAGAGAGGAGCATATACGAGTATCTATGTATAAGCGGGAAGCTGTGAGGAATAAACAAAACCCCGAGGAGGCGGCACCTCATGTGGTGGGAGTTGATCGACCACCATCTAGCAAAAGGTCCTTCAGTAGTTATCCCTCGTAGTATCCCATTCAGGTTCATTCATTAATCTATTAATCCCATAACTAACCATTAGCAGCAAACCCATACTGGAAAAAAGCCCCAATAAGAGTAGGGAAACTCATCACCCAAATAAAGGAAAAACAAACTTATAAAATATCTTTTTCCAGGCAAAACTATACAGGTTCGATCTTCAAACAAGCTACAAACCAAAAATAAGAGGAACACAAAGAACTGGGATATATGCCCACCTTGGTTCAATGGAAATTCGGAAGGTGCCAAGACGTTCTCACTCAGGATCCTCAAAGGTCAAACGAAGTCAAACCGCGAAAAGACCCTCTAAACGATATCCGCAGAGATCAGAGTCATTGTTCTGAGACTAAAGGACAACCTGCTGAGCGAGAACGCAGCAAAAAAAAAACAAAATAAAATTGTACTAGCTGCCTGGACACCTCCAACTGTGACAACCGAGAGGTTGGTCATCTAAGGACTCCTCGCCCCCTGGATCAGGAAGCCCGCCGCGGATGAGATTAAATCGGAAGTCGAACAAAATCAAATGTGGACCAAGGTTGAAGTGATTGTGAAATTAAAAAGAAAAAGACCGGAGATAAAAACACACACGTTTTCAAAGCAATATTTAAGGAAACATAATGGCAAAGAAAGATACCTATAAAGGACCCCTGGCATTCTACACAAAAAGGGAAGCATAACAAAGAGAGAGGGAAACCTTCTTTTCTATCCAGGTCTGCTTCAAGTGTTACGCTGTCGATAACCACCCCTCACAAGGAAATGCACATTCCAAGGCAAGAAATGGTCTAAGTGTCCAAGCAAAGAACATAGATGGAAGGACTGCAAAAACCCAGAAAAAGTGCGCAAACTGTGGAAGCACACACCGCACACTTGAACTGTCCTGCACTGAAACTGGTCTGCTGACGAAAGTCGCGTGCTCCCCCTTATTCTGATTTATGACCATACGACCTTCAAAACTTTCAATAATTCCCTAATTCCTAAACTAACCTTGGGAGAACATTGGCAATTGTGTCAGTAAAAAGAGAATGTAAAACAACAATTTTCTTAGAACCAACCGAATAGTTATGATGTTATTGCCAAAACAAAATAATTCCCGGTCTAACCTTGAAAAGACCCTGGCAATTATATAATTCGAAAGAGAATGTAAAACAAAATAAGGGTCTCAAATTTCGTTAGTATCTGCAGAATGGTTATGATGTTATTAGCAAAACAAAATAAATCCAGGGATAACCTTGGAAGTTGGTGTAGATGGTGATGGTGTAAGTGGTGTAGGTGTTGTAGGCGGTGGTGGTGTAGGTGTAGGTGGTGTAGGTTGTGGTGGTGTAGGTGGTGTAAGTGGTGGTAGTGGTGATGTAGGTGGTGTTAGTGTAGAAGTAGGTGATGCAGGTGATAGTGGTGTAGGTTTGTGTAGGTGGTGTAAGTAGTGTTATTGTAGGTGGCGGTGGTGTAGGTGGTGTAAGTGGTGTTGGTGTATGTGATGTATGTGGTGTTGTTGTAGGGGGTGGTAGTGGTGTAGGTAGTGGCGTTAGTTTTAGGGGGGGTTTTAATTTTATAGAGCCCATCTGGCAACAGCCTACTTGGGCATAAATTGCCGAAAAACACGACAGCCTAGAACTAGGCTAATTTAAAATAAAAATAAGAAAACATAACAATGATAAATATTGGAAAAACTTAACAATCAGGAAGCAATCTCCGACAGCGGGGGAAGGTCCCCCTCACCCCGGTGCAGGAAAGTGCAAACTACAAACAAAACAATAACAAACAAAAAACAAAGAACAAAAAAGAACCTTAAATAAAGGGAGAAGTCCGGCCTCCCCCCAAAAGTCAACAAGTCCACAAGTCAATGTGCACGAATCCGTCCCGAGTACAAGGGACAGGCGGTAGCGACCCCGCCCCTCCCGGTACCGGGACAGGTATCGTACGCGAAGATCACCCAGACTGGAACATTCGACAAGAATGTGCCGAACAGTTTGGAGGACGATGCAGTCGTTGCAATAGGGCGCAGGCGAGCGCTCCATCAAATAGCGATGCGTCACACGAGTGTTTCCGATTCAGGGACGACAGAAAGCAACCTGAAGCCGCCGCAGCATTGGGGGATAGGTCCATGGGAAGAGCTGACGTATTCCTGCCATGTAGTTGGTGTGAGGAAGAGCGAAACGCTAGTCCGGTCGCAGCGTCCTCGCAAACTCTTTGGCGCCCTCATCGGCGCGCTCATTCCCCGCAATTCCTACATTTCCAGGAACCCAGCAGAAGATAATCTCGACATCTGCCCGGCTCGCCAAAGCCGTGGCGTCACGGATATCGAAAACCAGGGGGTGCGGAGATTCCAATGCCCCGAGAGCACTCAGGGCGCTTTGTGAGTCGATATAGATCATAATTCGGTCTCCGAACCGGGCACGTCTCGTAATCTCCCGTACCGAGTGGTGTATTGCTACAAGCTCGGCCGTGAAGACAGACGCAGCGCTGACTTCAAACAGAGGGGATATGACGTGGAAGCTGACCCCCTCTTGGGACTTGGAGCCATCCGTATACACTGGCACGGTTCCAGCGTGACACTAGGTGTGCTCCAAAAAGGTCGAACGCAATACTCCTGGCACCGTAAAAGCTTTGGGAGGAGAGGCGTGGCACCAAATAGCCAAATTTGGTACCCTCCAGGGTGGCGTCCTGGGCAGAACCAGGGGCGCCACCGGCCCGAGAGCTATATGAACCTCTCGAATGAGTTTCCTGGCCCTAAACCCAAAGGGCTTAGGGAATGACTGGCGTCTCTCGGCGACATAGGCACCGTCGAGATCAGCTATGGATGCAGTAAAAGCTGTTGGCGACAGAGGTAGGGGCCGTGCCCAGGCGTACAGGCGAGTGATGCACTGCATGCAGCGCAGAGCCAGTGGCATCTCCCAAGCATCGACCAACAAGCTCTCACTGGGGAAAGTGAGGAAGGCACCGGTCGCAAGGCGGAGGCCGGTGTGGTGGATCGAATTCACCTTCCGCAATAAACGCTCGACTGCGGATGCATAGGACTCGCATCCTTAGTCAAGCTTCGAACGAACAAAGGATCGATTAAAAAGTAGAGCAGTAGCACTATCAGCGCCACAAGCGCTGAACGTCACGGAACGCAGAATATCCATGGCGCAGCACCAAGAGACCCTTAGGCTGCGAATATGAGCCTCCCAGGTGAGGCGTCGGTCGAATACAAGACCAAGGAAACGGTGCTATTCAACCACATCCAGGCGCACCCCTTTAAGAAACAAATCTGGGTCGGGGTGAAGCCGTGGATGGCGGCAGAAGTGCACCACCTTAGTCTTAGCCGAAGAAAACCGAAACCTGTGCGCTTCGGCATAGGGAGAGACGCGGTTCAATGCCTGTTGGAGTCGACGCTCCAGAGTTGGCATCTTGGCCGCGCCAAAAGAGATCGAAAGGTCGTCCACGTAGAGCGTAGTGAGAATATCTTCCGGCAGCACCGAGGTGATGCCGTTGATGCCCAGGTCAAAGAGTGTGATACTAAGGACACTTCCCTGTGGGACACCCTCTTCCTGCTCCTTTGGGCGGGAGAGAGCTCCCCCCACCCGTACGCGGAATCAACAATTTTGCAAAAATTCAGATATAAATACTGGGAGGCGTCCCCTCACCCCCATCGTGTGGAGAGTCTCCATGATACCGTATCGCCATGCGGTATCATAGGCCTTCTCCAGATCGAAAAACACCGTGCCATAGTGCTGTCTACGAAGGAGAGCCTCGCTGACGGCATTTTTCAGTCGGAGCAGAGCATTCGACGTGCAGTGGAACTTGCGGAAGCCGCACTGTGCAGAAGACAGATGGCCCCCGCTGTCCAGGAAAAGGCTAATCTAACATTTACCAATTTCTCCATCAAATTTCACACGCAAGAGGTTAGAGAGATTGGGCGGAAACTGGTCGGAGTAGAGTCATCTCTCGCCGGCTTGCAAAAGGCGAGCACAGTAGCGATTCCCGATTTATCTATGAGGAAACGCTCCACATTTATCCTGTTGAACAAATCTAATAAAAAGGCCATGCCTCACTCACCCAGGTGTCGAAGCATGGCGTACGGGACATCGTCCGGACCATGGGCGGTGTCCGCGCACGACGCGAGAGTGGAGCGCAACTCGCTCCCAGTAAACCTGTCGTTGAAGGGTTCTCCGCCTCTGGAGGTACAGTCCCACTGGCGGCCTTCCGCGACATCACGACGTACATTGAATGCTGGCGGAGCAGCATCCCGGCTAGAGAATGCGGAAAAAGCGGTCGCAAAGAATTCCTCCACGGACGCGGGGTCCGAGATTGCAGTCCCATTCTCCTGCGAGAACTTGCCCATAATCCTTTTGACTCGCCTTCACACCTCTGCTAAAGGGGTCTTCCCGTTAAGTGAAGACACGTATGCCCGCCAAGAAGAGCAGCGGGCGTGCTTCGAAATATACCGGAACCTAGCCCTAGCCCGACGAAATTCAGCGACAGTGAAATCGTTGGGGCGGCGTTTATAGTGCATGTAGGCATAACGCTTCTGTTTGAGGGCCGTCTCACACTCGGCTGACCACCATATGAGTGGTCGGCGTGCAAAACGTCCAGATGTTCTAGGAATAGTGGTCAGGCCCGCGGCGATGAGGTTGCCGGAGAAGAACTCAACGGTCTCATCTACCGACCTAGACTCGTCGACTGAGATAGAGAATTCAGTCATTTCCTGAAATGCAGGCCACCGCACCCACGCTAAGCACCACCGAGGTGGGCTCTCAGGCGGCTGTTGCCCTGAAAATGATATTTGAATGGGAAAGTGATCACTACCATGGAGGTCATCAACCACCCCCTAATCAAAATCAGGCTGTGCAACCGAAGAGCACAAAGATAAGTCAAGGCAAGAAAATGAAGCGGTTCTCGGACAGTGATGCGTAAACTCATCCACGTTTAGGACACCCATCTCAAGCTCTTCGATCAGATCGGCAAGGACTTGTCCCCTGGGATTTATGGTGTAATCTCCCCAGAGAGGATGCCTGCCAGTCAGATCTCCCAGAAAGAGAAAGGGCATCGGCAACCATGCCATGCGAGTCTTTTCCTCCCTCCACCTCGAAACCTTAGGCGGGCGTTGCGGCTTCGGAGGCGGGGGGGCTCTCTTTTCGAGAAACCACAGTCTCCAAGCCACTCCCTCCACCACTAGGCGTGGGCGAAGGAGCCGAAGCTTTTTTGTTGCTGTCCTCCTTTCGGGGGACAGCTTTAGGAACCCCGGAAGATTGCCTAGCGACCAAATTCAGGGGTGTTGCCTCCTGTGAGTCTAACGACTCGGGGGAGGCGCGTGGCCGTTTCGCCTTACGGGAAACGGTCACGCTGGGGGAAGAGGGGGGAGCCCTGGTTTTATCCGGGGCTGGGTATGAACCCTTTTCGCCGCTAGGTTTACCAGAAGAGCGCCCGGGTTGGGTAGAGCCCGCAGAAGGGTTCCGAATTAGCGCGGAAACAACCGTGCTCGTTGGCGTGGATGGGCCAGGAGCAGAGGGTGCCTTTCTAACTATTGAGGTATATGACGTCCCAGGCAGAGCCGGGCGCGCCAGGACCAAGTCCTTAGCTTTGCGGAATGAGAGTCGATCCTGGGCTTAAACAGCCAGGATTTCGTTATCAAGGAGATATGCACCACATTGCTTCGAGGAAGCAGGGAGCCGCTCTCCGCAATTGACACACGAGGACAGACACGATTTGGACTTATCGTGTGCGACCTTGAAGCAATTTACACAGACTTTGGGTGACCCCGACTTTGCACGTCTACATGAGCGATTCGTATGGCCGAAGCGGTGAGAGTAATAGCACCGCCGCGGAAGTGGCACGAATGCCTTCACGCGGTAGCAGTACCAACCGGCACGCACCGACTCAGGGAGCTTGTCCCAGTCGAACGTTACGAAGAGTGTAGGGGTGGGTCTCGAGGCTCCTCCCTGTTTTCTCATCACACGTTCGACCTTGACCACCCCATGATCGGCTACCTCTAGGGTGATGTCCTCAATGGAGTAGTCAACGAGTTCCCTCGCATAAACTTCTCCTTTCACAGAGTTCATGGTAGAGTGCGGCGTCACACTCACCGGGGTGCCATGAAGTGCCTGAAGAGCACTTATCTTAGCCTCCTCGGCGGGATTCGCCGCATTCGCCAGAAGGCTCCCGTACGAGAAACGGGTTACCTTCGGCTCTCTACCAATTGCACTAGCTAATCCTCTCCTCTTATCGATCATGTTGCCCTTGGACAACATGGTGCCATCAGTGGAGCGAATAACGAGGAAGCGCTTGAAGCCAGCGGGCTCAAAAACGCCAGATAACCTCTGAATGAGGGGCCCCGATGTCATCGAGGCTCCACCCTGTGCACTATTGGTCTTAGTCTTAGTCAGGGGCTCCGCACACGGGGGTTAGAGGGGCCGGATGTGCCGATCTTGTCTTGGTCGCCTACCAAAGTGGCAGCAGATCCGTCCGTCTCCGCAGCCCCCGCGGATGGAGAGGAGCCCCGAGTCTTCTTGGTCTTTTTAGTCTTTATCTTTTTTGGAGAGGAGGGCGGGGAAAGAACCCGCTTCTCACCTCCGCCGGCAGAAGTCCCCAGGCCAGATGGACTGGCCTCAGCCAGGTCATTCTCCGAAATGGAGAAGGTCCTGGTAGTCGTAGGGGTACCTGTCGGAGGAGATCCCTCCCCTCCTTATACTGCCTCAGAGACCCTAGCCGTTTGAGGAGGACCTTGCCTAGGGGCGGATTCGGGTTCGGTGTTTGGCGCCGAGCTCGGATTCCCCTCCATGGAAGGCCCTACTGTCTCAGGCTGGGTTTCCTCAAGGACCATGTGTGTCACAGGAGGGGCCTCCAGTTGGCCATCCCCTCCCAGGACATTGCAGGTCCCCTTGGCAGCGTCACCAGTCTTGTGTGGGGAGCCACAGGCCTTGACCCCGGCAAGGTTTAATATTCTTGCCAGCAGGTCTTTTGAGGGAAGCGACCGAAGGGGCCTGGCTTCCCTCTCCCATCTGAGGGGGTTTGCCCTACCGAGCCGCTTACACGAGGGGCAGTCGGCAATGGGCTGCTAACTGGCTTTCTTGGCAGTCCCCTTGGAAAGAAAAGAGGGGACTGCCGCTGGAAAAAGGGAGGTGCCCGAAAGCACCTCCAGAGAAGGGGGTGAGGAGGAGTCCCCTGCACCCGGAGGTGAAGGAGAGGAGTAGGCCTCCTCTCCGGTTAGAGAAATATGGAGGGTCCCCTGCGCAAGCACAGAGGGGGGGCTCCATTTTTTCTGTGGAGCTGCCCGAGGACGGCTCCGTTGTTGTTATAGGGGGAATTAAGGGGAGATGTTTTGTTTTTGCATCATTGGGAATGGTGACCCTCTTTGTTTTACGGGACGCAATCGCTCACCACCACTCGCAGTAGCCCGCACTGCAAGAGGTGCTCACAGGCCCGGCAGAGCCAGGCGCAGCCATTTGGGACCACCGCTCCCGCCTGGTGGCCTGGCAGTCCATCGGCATGCCGGCTCCACCTTGAACACGGCGTAAAAAAGATAGATTTTGAAGACGAGAGGAAAAGGGATGTGAGGAAGGTATTGGTGGGGATGAAGCAGGTTGTTAAAAACCAACCACCCCAGACCGGAGCTCAGGGGTTAGGGAACATTGTCTTCTCCCCCCTCAGCCCCAATCCGGGACGGTTGGCTGAGAAGAAGGTTAGCATCTACCCTGTGAAATTAGAGGCTGCCTAGAGAAAGCTGTGAGAGAGGTTTTTTTAAAAGCGACGAAGTAGGGGAGAAATACAGGCTATCTGAAGGAAGGAAGAGTGGCTAAGCTAGGGCCGGACGGAGCGCTGGATCCCGTCAGCACGGCGGCCATGATGGCAAATCGCCGCGCCCCTTTAGGGGTAGTGGCGTTGGGGTAAGTGTTGGTGGTGGTGTAGGTGGTGGCGTTGGAGAAATTGTTGGTGGTGGCGTAGGTGGTGTTGGTGGTGGTGGTGTAGGTGGTATAGGTGGTGTTGGTGTAGGTGGTGGTGGTGGTGGTGGTTGTTTAGGTGATGATTAAAAAAAGAATGTAAAACAACATAAACGTTTCAAATTTCGTTAGAATTGGCCAAAAGAGTTACAATTTAATTACCAAAACAAAAAAAGCAAAACAGGGATCGACCGACATAGTGAGATTTAGAGTTGCCCGCGATTAGACTCGCACGCGACTAAAAAATGGCCATGATCGTAGAAAAAGAACGAAGGAAGAACACTACGTACGCAGCAGCAAATGCAACCTCTACAAAACTAACACAAGATAAACATGAGGCCGGATCTCATAATATGTTTTTTGCATGAACACTTTGTAAATATGTCTAAACCTGGATCGTACGCTGAAGAACTGAATAAAATGCTCACAACAAATGGACTTAAACCCATATAGTTCATTAAGAACCCACCCTCAAACTATAAAATAATACAAAAAACCATTGCGGGGCATCGCAAACGAATTTGAACTTCCGCTATCACAAATCCGCAAACTCATTTCATAACATCCGCAATCGCAAATCCGCAAATTTTCAGATTTATTTTAAATTGCAATCGCAAATTGGCAATCGCTAGTTGTTTTTTTGGGGGGAAGGGGGGGTCCTAAAGCTCCGGTAGTCGTATGAGTGTATGATGGTGGAGTCCTTCGCCCGTTCTGGGCAAAGGCGATTTTAAAAATGTCGCCCGTGATGAGAGGCTCATGTCGTAGACGTATCCACCTATGCCACAGGCTGAAAGTTGAGAAAATATTGGGGTTTAGATATTAAAAAAAAAAACTGAAAAATAAATAAGACAAAAGAAAGTGAAAAAAGAAAGAAAAAACTAGTAATTCCATAGGCCAGACCAGGACCAAAATGCGTTGAGAGGGCGGCAATCTCGGATTGGGGTCGTTGATTCGGCCCTAATCTATCATTAAGTCAACTATGATTTTAGACCCTCTTGAGGAGCCCATCTAGATCCAAGAAATGGGAATTTTTAAAGCCAATATAAAGGGGACATTAGAAAACCCAAAGATCAAAGAAAGCCCGTGACGACTCAATGAAAGAAATCTATAATGAGAGACAAATAACGCCAGAGGGAAAGTTTGAACTTTTCTGGCCCAGAATCGAACCCGAGTCTGCCAGGAATATCCAAACCTTTTTTCCTGCGTTGTATGTGTCTTCTCAGTATGAATTATTTTCAGTGTGGCGTGCTTTGCTCTCCTTGATCATTGGGTCAATGTCTCTTTCTCTTACTATTAAAAATTCCTGTTCTTGTCTCATTGATCATTTATGTTAAAGTTCTCTTCTGTGGCACTGTATTGTTATATAGTTTGCAATACGAATTCTCTGCATCTTTCTTTCTGTTTTTAAGACGTTTTTGATGGGCAGAAATTAAATATGACAAAAGCCCTGTGTGAGTTGTTACCACGCGCAGGTTTTATTTTCTTTTTCCATATAAATATATATATATATAATATATATATATATATATATATATATATATATATATATATATATATATATATATATATATATATATATATACAAGGTGGCCCCAAAAATTGGACCGTTTTTGAGAAGCAATATCTCAATAAGCATTGCAGCTAGAGACATGAAATACAAACAAATGAAAGATGAATCCTTTATCTATAAATAATTATTCTTTGTACATAGATAGATAGACAGACATATCTATATTTCGTAAAATGAATTACATAGTATTGTATTGAAATTGATAATACAATTTTAAATTTATACAAAAAAACCTGGTATTCATATAATCGTTTTACAGATTTCATAGTAAAGGTTTTTCTCCTTTACCTGAACTGTTTAAACATATAATACACATAAATAAATTTACACATACACAGATAGACATATATATATATATATATATATATATATATATATATATATATATATATACATACATACATATATGTATTTTATATATAATTACATTTGGCTATTACATAACATTACAAAAAAATACCATTGTGATAACATTGCAAAAATACAAGAACATGTTCACTAAACTCAAATGGACACATAAATTAAATTCTTTTTACATTACAGTGTTTACAGATCAAGGAAATCACAGGAATACAGTTAAACAAACAAAAAATTAGGAATAATTCCCATTTATCGGAGGGTATCCTCTCTCGCCTGAACAAAATGGATTCTGGCATTAATCGCATCCTTATCATTTTCGAATCGGTCTTCAATGTTATAATATTTCTCAGCCATTATTTTCGCGTCATCCAGCGTCCTGGAGTGATCTCCTAGGTAGCTCTTGATGGGTATTATGCAAGGGCTCAGGGAATTATAAATTTTGAATGCAAGGTTTAATATGGTTTTATTTATAAAATGGCGAAATGTTAGGAAATTTCACTTAGAGCATACGTAATGAGTACTTTCCTCTGTCGAATAATTGAGAATAAAATACAGAGCATTATTAAACTGAGTAGACAAGGCTCTGAAACTGCTCGAGCAACCTCTAAGATCTCTCCACAAACAAGGCCCATAGAATGATAGACAAGAGGTTCTAAAAAGATGAATCGGTATGTTTTGAAGTAGTTTCCAAAATTTGCTCATAAGACAGTGTAATTGAGAGAGGAAGTCCTTTCACTCTTTACCCCGAGATACTTAACTTGGCCACCACCTTTATCTTAGAGTTATTAAGACCAATTTTGACGTTGTTTATAGATTTTCTAAGATTATGCGGGAATACCATGAATGAGGACTTATCATCATTAATATGCATGCCATTTTGCTCCAGCAACAGCACAGCTATATTTATTAGAGCTTAAAGAACCTAAGAAGAAGGAGTAAGTAGGACAATATCATCAGCATAGACAATGATTTTGTAATGGTAGACCCCCATTCGACAGCCAAAACGAGAGAATCTGACTGTTTCTATCACACTATTGATGTACAGATTGAATAGGAAAGTGACGAATATCCCTTCCCCCCCTGTTTCACTCTTTACCAACTTTCCAGCGTGATATTTGTTTTAGCTTTGTACTAAGTTCTCAATCAGCACCCAATAACTTACGCGGTCGAAATCTTTACTTAGATCGAAAACACAGGCGTATATTTTCTAACCATTCTAGTTATAGCGATAGATAACATCTTTTAACGCCAGAATAGCTGTAGAAGTAGAGGTAGCTTTTCTAAAGCTAACGGTTGCTATCGATATTAATGTGGTCATTTAATTCTGGCAAAATACAATATTCAAATACTTCCAGCAACTTTGAGGAAATCATTATTGGGCGAAAATTGGAAGAGCAATTCAGGTTACCTAATTTGTTCTTCACAACTGGCTTAATTTCTCCTTTCGTCATTCCAGTAGGAAGATGGGAATGGAGTAAGATACACGAAAGTATTCTGCTAATGAAACAATATAAGATATTAGAGCCATATTTCAAATGATAAGAATGGACATTCCCATTACCTAATCCTAGTTTGAGAAAGTGAACTGCATTTGAGACCTGTACTTGATGTATTTTTCTAATGTTCGTAAATTTGTCACAGTGTTCTCTGAATTTTGAATCCAAAGAACCAGGTTTGTTCTGGCAGTTACTGTTGTCAAATACTAATTTGAACTTATTGCTGAAAATTTCGGCAATACGATCATGACTGTCTTCGCCATCAATTAATGATGGGGAGTAATTCTTATTATACCCTTGTTGATGTATTAATCTCCAGAAGTTCTTTGTATCTTTGTTCGCAAATTCCTGTACAAGTTTACCATTTCTATTTTTTTCTACCTTGCTCTACATAGATGAAGTTTGGCTTTAAATTTAGTTCTACTCTGTTTCATGTCTCCATATAAACCACCTAGCCACGGTTTGCCAGCCTGTCTCCAACGTAGGAAACATACTCTGGCTTTAGAGTGAAGATCTCTGCACAGATCATTCCATCCAGGACTGATCTTGGCGATCTCTTTCTACATAGTGACCTGAAATTCCTGACAGGATAAGTAAGGCTTTAATTAAGAAATTATAAGCATTATCTAACAGTAATCTGTGGTTTACGGAGTTACAGTATCATGATCTACATTCAAGTACTTTGTTTTCATAGTTCAGCAAAATTAAATCAAGTTTATTTAGAAGCCTCGCTTATCATTCTCAGAGAAGTTAGGCCAGTTCACATATTGATTCGGGTCAATGGTGTTTCTAATATCATTAAAAACATGAGTTTTGAACTTTTTTGTAGGCATGGTAAATAATACAGGAAACCGATTACACACTGAGTATCCATAACTTACAGAGAAGGCATCAATCAAATGAGTCCGCGACACGATAACGTGAACCAGCCAGCTGGTAGAGTTGTGGGCCGGACTCAGATAAGTGAATGTCTCCAACGGCAAGAGGGCATCGTCCTTTTTTTATTTTAAAGAGCTTATCTGGCGACTGCCTACTTGGGCATTAGTCGCCGTATTAAAAACTGCCTAGTACTAGGCTACTTTAAAATCTAATGCAATAACACAAAAAAAAACAACCCAAACAACACCAGAAATTTAAAAAAGGGAAAAGGAAACGAGGAGTAAGCAAGCTCGTGCATCGGAGGGAGGTCCCCCCGGCGCAGGAGCGTGCAAACTATAAGTAAAAAAACAACAAAACAAAAGAAAAAACCTGGTTAAATAATAGGGAGAAGGCCGGCCTCCCCCGAAAAGTCAACAAGTCCACCAGTCAATGTGAACGCACTCGTCCCGAGTACAAGGAACAGGCGGTAGCGACTCTACCCATCCTGGTACCAGGACAGGTAACGTGTGCGAAGATCACCCAGACTGGGACATTCGACAAGAATGTGCCAAACAGTCTGGGGGACGACGCAGTCGTCACAAAAGGGCGCAGGTGAGCGCTCCATCAAATAGCGATGAGTCACACGAGTGTGTCCGATTCGGATGCGACAGAAAGCGACCTGAAGCCGTCGCGGCATTGGGGGATAGGTCCATGGGAACAGTCGTGGCGCAATGGCACACAACTTTAAGTTCCCTTCAACCGTCTCCCACCTTCTTTGCAAGCAGTCCGAAGAGCTGCCCGTGTTCCTGCCATGTAGTCGGTGTGAGGAAGAGCAAAACGCTGGTCCGGTCGCAGAGTCCTCGCAGACTCTTTGGCGCCCTCATCGGCGCGCTCATTCCCCGCAATTCCTACATGTCCAGGAACCCAGCAGAAGATAATCTGGACATCCGCCCGGCTCGCCAAAGCCATGGCGTCACGGATATCGCAAACCAGGTGATGCGAAGTTTCCAATGCCCCGAGAGCACTCAGGGCGCTTTGTGAGTCGCTATAGATCACAAACCGGTCAGCGAATCGGGCATGTCGCGTAATCTCCCGTACCAAGTGGTGTATTGCCAGCAGCTTGGCCGTGAAGACAGACGCAGTGCCTGGTAGAGCCCCGCTGACTTCAAACAGAGGAAAAATGGCGTGGAATCCGACCCCCTCTTGGGACTTGGAGCCATCCGTATACACTGGCACGGTTCCAGCGTGACACGAGGTGTGCTCCAAAAAGGTCAAACGCAATACTCCCGGCGCTGCACAAACTTTGGGAGCAGAGGCGTGGGAACAAATAGCCAAATGTGGTACCCTCCAGGGTAGTGTCCTGGGCAGAACCAGAGGTGCCACTGGCCCGAGAGCTATACTTACCCGGGAAGTCAATAAGTTTTGCAATTCGGATATAAGGAAACGAGATATAAGGAAAAGTGATTTATTATTTTTTAAAAAAACTACCCTCGACTTCACAGCACTTGCGCCACTTGTCCCTGAGGCTTCGAATTGCCGACAACCAGAAATCTCCCGACTGCTGTTCAATCCACTCCTGGACGGCGAGCTGAACATCTTTATCGTCCCCAAACCGGCGTCCACGGAGTGCAGCCTTCAGCTGTCGGAATAAAAAGTAGTCGCTAGGGGCCTGATCTGGACTGCAGGAGGGATGGTTGAGCTCCTCTAATCGGCGCTCACGCAGGGCAGCTTGTGCAACTCTGGCCTTGTGGACTTTGACGACGTTGAAGTTGATCATAGGCGTGAGGTTTCTAGGGACCCAACGGGCAGAGACCTTGGTCATCGCCAAATTGTCGTGGATGATGTTGATAACATTTCCATGTGATATTCCAAGTTCTCGCTCGATTTCTTCGACCTTCACCCGTCTATTTTTGAGAATCATTCTCTCCACACGGGTCACATTGTCCTCATTGGTCACGTCTGGCGGGCGTCCTGGACGGTGGTCATCTTCAAGGGACTCACGACCATGGCGGAACTCCCTATTCCAGCGAGCAATGGTTGCATAGGAATAGGCGGTGTTGGTGTACACTGCCATCATGCGTTCATGGATCTCTTTTGCATTCTTGCCTTCCTTGGTCAAAAATTTGATCACTGCGTAGTGCTCAGCCTTCTCCATTGTTGAAAAATTTGTGGCTGATGATCTGCCATCAGCTACTGATTCTTAAATAGACGATGCAGGAGCGTAAGCCACAGGTCCTGACTTGTAATAACTTGTCCTAACACCCGCACAAACAGTCATCCCTCTTCCTCTAATTTGTCCTACCCATTCGCAAAACTTATTGACTGCCCTTCGTAGCTCTCGAAGGAGTTTCCTGGCTCTAAACCCAAATAGCTTAGGGTATGACTGGCTTCTCTCAGCGGCATAGGCACCGTCGAGATCAGCTGCGGATGCAGTGAGAGCTGTTGGCTACTGAAGGAGGCGCCGGGCTCGCGCATACAGGCCAGTGATGCCCTGTACGCGGCGTAGAGCGAGTGGCATATCCCTAGAATCAACTAACAGGCTCTCAATGGGGAAAGTGCAGAAGGCACTGGTCGCAAGTCGGAGGCCAGTGTGGTGGATCGAGTCCACCTTACGCTATAAACGCTTAGCTGCGGATGCATAAAACTCGGATCCATAGTTGAGCTTCGAACGAACAAAGGATCGATAAAAAAGTAGGGCAGTAGCCCTATAAGCGCCTCAAGGGCTGAACGTCACTAAACGCAGAATATCTATGGCGCGGGTACAAGAGACCATAAAGCTGCGAATATTAACCTCCCAGGTGAGGCGTCGGTCAAATACAAGAGCAAGGAAACGGTGCTATTCAACCACATTCAGGCGCACCCCATTAAGAAACAAATCTTAGTCGAGGTGGAGCCTTGGATGGCGGCAGAAGTCCACCACCTTAGTTTTGGCCAAGGAAAACCGAAATCTTTGCGCTTCGGCTTAGCAAGAGACGCGGTTCAATGCCTATTGGAATCGACGCTCCAGAGTTTGCATCTGGGCCACGCCAAAAGAGATTGAAAGGTCGTCCACGTACAGCGTAGCGAGAACATCTTTCGGCAGCATCGAGGTGATGGCGTTGATGCTCAGGGCAAGAAGTGTGGCAATGAGGACACTTTCCTGCGAAACACCCTCTTCCTGATCCTTTGGGCTGTAGAGGGCTCCCTTTACCCGTACACGGAATCGACTCTCTCGCAAAAATTCAAATATAAACATTGGGAGGCGTATCCTCTCCCCCATCGTGTGGAGAGTCGCCATGATCCCGTATCGCCAGGCAGTATCATAGGCCTTCTCCAGATCGAAAAACACCGTGGCCTAGTGCTGTATACGAACGTAGGACTTGCAGACGGCATTTTCCAGTCGGGGCAGAGCATCCGACGTGAATTCAACCTTGCGGAAGCCATGCTATGCAGAAGACAGATGCCCTCCGCCCTCCAGGAAAAGGCTAATCTAACATTTACCAATTTCTCCATCAACTTGCACACGCAAAAGGTTAGAGAGATTGGGTGGAAACCGGCTGGAGTAGAGTGATCTCTCCCCGGTTTGCAAAAGGCGAGCACAGTAGCAATTTGCCATTTATCTGAGAAGAGACCCTCCACCCAGATCCTGTTGAACAAATCTAACAGAAAAGCTCGTCCCAGTTGGCCAGGAGTCCATGGCAATTCCATTGAAGGAATATGCCCTCCAGGCCTAGCTCGGAGGAGACGCGGATCCCTCTTCGAACAGAAGACCCTCACGGGAATGGCCGTACGCTTACCGAAAAGCAGAACCCGGGGCGCTGAAGGCGCTGTCGCCTTCAAGGACTTATTTGGGGAGGTTATGGTTGCCATGCGAGTCTTTTCGTCCCTCCGCCTCGAAACCTTAGGTGGACGTTGCGGCTTCGGAGGCGGTGGGCCCTCTTTTCAAGGAACCACCGTCTGCGAGCCACTCAGCCCATCACTAGGTGTGGGCGAAGGAGCCGAAGCTCCTTTGTTGCTGTCCTCCTTTTGGGGGACAGCTTTAGGAACCCCGGAAGATGGCCTGGCGACCAACTTCAGGGGTGTTGCCTCCTGTGATTCTAACGACTCAGTGGATGCGCGTGCCCGTTTTGCCTTACGGGGAACCGTCACGCTGGGGGAAGGGGGAGCCCCTGGTTTTATCAGGGGCTGGGTGTGAGCCTTTTTTGCCGCCAGCTTTAGCGGGGGTGCGCCTGGGTTGAGTAAAACCCGCAGAAGGGCTCCGAATGGGCGCGGAAACAACCGTGCTCGTTGGCCTGGATGGGCCAGAAGCAGAGGGTGCCTTTCTAACTATTGAGGCATAGACGTCCCAGGCAGAGCTGGGTGCGCCAGGACCAAGTCGTTAGCCTCGCGGAATGAGAGTCAATCCTGGACCTAAACGGCCAGGATATCTTTCTCAAGGAGATATGCACCACATTGCTTCAAAGAAGCGTGGTGCAGCTCTCCGCAATTGACACACTTGGCCACACACGACTTGGACTTATTGTGTGCGGACTTAGAGCAATTTACACAGACTTCGGGTGACCCCGACTTTGCACGTTAACAAGAACGATTCGTATGGCCCAAGCGATGACAGTAATATCACCGCCGCGGCAGTGGCACGAATGCTTTCACACGGTAGCGGTACCAACCGGCACGCACCGAATCAGGGAGCTTGTCCCAGTCGAACGTGACGAAGAGTGTAGGGGTGGGTCTCGAGCCTCCTCCTTGTTTTCTCATCACACGTTCGACCTTGACCACCCCATGGTCGACCAGCTCTAAGGTGATGTCCTCTGTGGAGTAGTCAACGAGTTCCCTCGCATAAACTACTCCTTTCACAAAGTTCATGGTAGAGTGCGGCGTCACACTCACCGGGGTGCCATGAAGTGTCCGAAGAGCACTTATCTTAGCCGCCTCGGAGCGATTCGCCGCATTCGCCAGAAGGCTCCCGTCCGAGAAACGGGTCACCTTCGGCTCTCTACCAATTAAACTAAGGCTCTCCTCTCATAGATCATATTACCCTTGGAAAACATGGTGTCATCAGAGGAGCGAATGACGAGGAAGCGTTTGAAGCCAGCGGGCTCGAAAACGCCAGGTAACCTCTGAATGAGGGGCCCCGATGTTATCGAGGCTCTGCCTAGTGCCAGATGTGTCGATCTTGGCTTAGGCGCTTGCTAAAGTGGCAGCAGACTTATCCGTCCCCGCATCCCCCGCGGATGGAGAGGAACCCCGAGTCTTTTTTGTCTTTTTCCTGTTCTTTTTCTTTTTAGGAGAGGCGGGCGAGGAATGAACCCGCCCCTCCCCTCCGCCGGCAAGATCCCCCAGGCCAGATGGACCGGCCTCAGCCAGGCACTAATCCGAAATAGAGAAGCTTCTGCCAGTCGTAGGTGCACCGGTCAGAGGAGATCCCTCCCCTCCTTGTACTGCCTCGGAAACCCTAGCCTTTTGAGGAAGACCTTGCATAGGGGCGGATTCGGGTTCGGTGTTTGGCGCCGATCCCGCATTTCCCCCCATGGAAGGCCCTAGTGTCTGAGACTGGGTTGCCTCAAGGACCATGTCTACCTCAGGGGGGCCTCCAGTTGGCCATCCCCCCTAAGACATCGCAGGTCCCGTTGGCAGTATTGTCACTAGTTAGGTGGTGTGGGGAGGCACAGGCCTTGACCCCGGCAAGGTTTAATATTCTTGCCAGCAAGTCTTTTGAGTGAAGCGACCGAAGGGGCCTGGCCCCCCTCTCCCCCCTAAGGGGGTTTGTCCTAACGAGCCGCTTCAATGTGGGGCGGTCGGCAATGGGCTGCCTGCTGGCTTTCTTGGCTGTCCCCTTTGAAAGAAAAGGAGGGACTGCCGCTGGATACAAAGAGGTGCCCGAAAGCACCTCCAGAGAAGTTGGTGAGGGGGATTTCCCTACCCCCGTAGTCGCAGGAGAGGAGTAAGTCTCTTCTCCGGTTAGAGAAATATGGAGGGTCCCCTGCACAATCACAATGGAGGGAACCTCCATTTTTACGGTGGAGCTGCCCGAGGGCGGCTCCGTCGATGGTAAAGGGGGAATTGAAGGGGGGGGGATTACTCATCATTGGGCATGGTGACCCTGTTTTTATTACGAGATGCAACAGCTCATCACCCCTCGCAGTAGCTCGCACTGCAAGGGGTGCGTACAGGCCTAACCGATCCAGGTGCCGTCATTCAGGACCACCCCTCCCGCCTGGTATGCCTGGCAGTCTATCGGCATGGCAGCTCTACCTTAGACACGGCGTAAAATTGATAGAGTGTGAAGAGGAAAGGAAAAGGGATATGAGGAAGGTATGGGTGGGGATTAAGCAGGTTGTTAAAAACCAACCACCCCAGGCCGGAGCTCAGGGGTTAGGGAACATTGTCCCCTCCCCCCTTAGCTCCGATCCGGGACGGTTGGCTGATAAGAAGGTCAGCATCGACCTTGTGAAATTAGAGGCTGACCAGAGAAAGTTGTGGGAGAGGTTGTATGAAAAGCGAGGAAACACAAGTGTTATGAAGGAAGGAGAAGAGGCTAAGATGGGGGCGGACGGGGTGCTAAATCCCGTCAGCACGGCGGCCAGGATGGCAAATCGTGGCGCCCCTTATGGGGTGGCATCGTCCAGATGAAGTTTCAAATCATTAACAAATTCTTGGAGTTCCCTCCAAAATCTCCCCTTACTGGGATCAGCATTAAAATCACCGCCTAATATTAAATTATTGACTCCTTCATTTGTGATTATTTCACTCAGAGTGGCTTGGCAATCCCCATAAGATGCTAAGGCCGTACACGACCCATCATCATGATGAAATAAACATATATTAAAAAAGTAATGAAAACTCCATCGTTAACTGTTATACCTAGTACATTTTCATTTAGATAAAGGGGACTAATTATCTTTCCCAAAGTTTTCTTTAAAAGAATAGCCAGTCCTCCTTTGGGGCGACCCCTGTGTGTAGTTGATACATCACACGTACTTGAGGTTACAACAAAGTCAAAGTCTGCATCTATTTGACCGAGAATATAAGCGTCTTCTTGTAGTAATAACAATTTCTGCAGCAGAACTTTATCACAACTTGATAATAAATCTCTGACTACGACAATGTACTTCCGTATTGAGTTACAATTGAAAGTAGCTAACATAAGATGCTCCATTTATATTTAATTTAAATAAAAAGTCCCTCTTACTTTTTATAAGCTCATAACTATTTTAGGTGTTTAAGTTTTCACAGGACCAGCACAACGTGAGAAGAATTTCCTAATAAAAATATTTTTAGGCCAAAGTTCTTCCTGCAATATCTTATCCCTATCAGCTTTTGGTAGGGTGAGTTTGAAAGATTTTTTTATAATTATGTTTGGGCTTTAATTTTGTACATTCTATAGTCATAACATTGAGAACGCTAGTACAGTATTCTTTTATAGTATAGGCAGATACATCCATCTCACAATTGCCTATATACACATCGTAATTTCTACTTATACTTTTAAAACCAAGTTCATAGATAGATAGATATGAGGGAAAGAGAAATACAGGATTCTTGCTAAATCGTTTGAGTTTGATAACAAGAGATTAACACTACATATAATCGTAATTGAAATTACAAAGCTAGATAAAGATAGATAGAACGATAGATTCATTTTCCAATTGCAGATACTTATCAAAAAGAACTATTTAATAATCATTCCTTAAAAGCTAAAGAAACGTCTATTTGGGACGGCTGCTCCCAATCATTAGGAGACAGTCGAAATCCTGGCAATTTAGATCTCAATACACCACTTTGCCACAACAGCGGCTCGTCCATTGGAGAAATCGAGTCAAAGGTGGTTCACCTACATCGAGAAAGACCCCCTACACGAGATGGTTCCGCAGTTTCAGATGGATATGAACTCGATCACGACGGAAGTTGTCAGCTTCTCTGAGAAATTAGTAAAAATTGTAGCACCCAAGACCTCCCTCGAAAGGCCGATTTTACGATGGTCTTTGACGGGAAGACAAGATGTTTGGAGACCGAGCAAATAGTAGCCGCAAGGAACCAGTTCATTGCCGGGAATTAGGAAAACCACAGGAGATAATGTAAGAAAAATATTTTCAGCATGTGGATTTTCCTTTCTTCGAACTCCTATGTCTACCTGCTCTGGTTTCTTGTATCTGCTCTTCTATGCCCGTCTACAAAATTACTCTATCGTCGGTGGATCGATCTAGCTCGCTTACTGACCATTTTATAGCTTTGTTTGAGTAAATGGGTTTTACTGGCGATCACAGTTTGGGACAGGACCTTGTAGTTTCTCAGGACGTTTACACTCATCCCCCTCTTACTTTATTTGGGCAGGCATAGGCGACAAGAATAGGTTCTACGCATTTTGAAGCAAGATCATGGAGTGTGTTCCTTCGATCTTGGGCCTCCCCCTTCTGTTGGGTATGGAGGTGTATGAGGTCTTTTCCATGCGTTACGGATTTTCAAAATCAGATATTTAAGGTATTTCATTAGGTCCAAGCTCTCCTTTTCAGTGGAGCCATCTCTCTTATGCAGTGAGAAGACAAGGATCAGCGTCACCTTCAACAGATCCTTCATATTCTTAAGCTCTCTCCTCTCACCTTTCCAGTTGAATTTCGTATCTATTAAGTATTTTTACTATTGTGGGTGTTAACGGTAATTCGATTCATGCTCATATTGAGCGAATCAGGTGAGTGTTTAATTTTATTATTTTGTCTTGATGTCTCCAAATCTAAAATATTTTTACGTTGCAGGAATCTTTGGTTGCCTTGTAAGGTCTTTTTAAATCCTTAAAATTCATTTCATATTACTAACGTGCATATTCTTTTTAATACCATTATCTTCATTAAATATTATTTTCAAACTACTCCCATTCCCACAATTTTCAAACGATAGATTTTGCGACATGTATCAAATATTTTTTTTAAACGCAAGAACTTGCGCTCTAACGCAAGTTTCCTATGTCAAACTGTAAACTTACCTTAAAATTATTCAAAGAATCAAATTCATCCCCTCCAACAACTACTTACCAACTAACAAGGGAATTTAGAACTCAGTTCGTCTCAATATATCTCTGGAATAGGCATTTAACTTTTTCCCAAACAATAAATATGATCTCTGCCTACTCTAATGCCCTTACAAAAATCAATAGACTGGGCGAGGTCGATACTAATACATTGGAAAAAGTTAATGGTTGGAATAATTTTGAAGAATCTATCTCTCCGGTGATATATCAATTTACTTCGAAGTATTTGTGAATATACGTCGCTTATGTCATTTATTTATCTCAATCGCATCTAAATTTGATTTTTCATTTTATTTTACTAAATCCTGCTTTTTTGCGAAAAAGCCCTTTGAAAAGGCAAAAACTGACGCAAACTTCTTTGATAACATCATAACTGGAAACGAAAGTTTGATTTACAGTTGTGGTGGAAACAAAGCTACAGTCATCCTCTTGCAAATCTTAGAGTCTTCCAGGACCGAAGAAAATTCGACAAGTAAAAAAGAAGGTAAAAGAAATTCGCAGCTAGATATAGATGTTATTCAATCAATTGACTGTAAGCAGAGATGGGCTAGATCACCAACTTTAGTGAACTTGAAGAGCAAGATCATATGACCAAACGACCTTGATTATCAAGATCAGATAAATCACCAAAAAATTGTGATCTTGAAGATCAAGATAATGAGTTTTATGGTCACCCTTCAAGATCACCTTTTAAGATCGCTTTTATATGAATCTTAAAAAGTTGAGGTTTTGTAGAGTAAAAACAAAACAAATTATTTAATCACTCCTGAAAAGTATCACTCCTAATATTTCTCTTAAGGCTAAAGCAATACAACCATTGCATCCTACCCATGTATTATGTACTGAAATAGATTTAGTTGATGCAACTGATCTATTTAAATTTAATAGGTCAACTAAAAGGGGTCATAACTACAAGTTGTATGAGCCTTCAAACAGTTTTTACAGTGAGATTAATAGATAGGTTGAATAGTCTTCATGAATCAGTGGTCACTTCTCACAACTTAAACACTTTTTAGAATAATCATGACAATTGCATGATAAATAAATCAGACTTTAAATAAATAGAATTTAAGTTTTATTTTAATAAAGTTTACATGTATAATATTAATAAAACTTCATTAGGAAGCTTAATGATCATGATTTCTATCAAATTACTTATTTCAAACAGATTTCTAAATATTTAAAGCGAATAAGTAACATTCTAGATCTTTTATTGTATTTGTCATGATCGCATCATTAGTTCGTGACATCGATAGGGGTCAGCGGCTGCTCCATGTCGTCAGTTATCACTCATTGTCAATACTTCGCCTGCTTAAGTTAATCATCGGAGTCAAAGGTTACCGAGGGGTGCGTCATCGCTGCCATCACCGTCGTTTGGGTTGTTAGGGATTCTGTCGTCATCTTTTCGTTCGAGATCTTCGGAGTCGTCCTGTGTCACCGTGGTCGGGCCTTCGCTTCGTCTTCTCTATCGTTGTCCTTTCGCTGACGTTGAACCTTAGCCGTCGTCACATACAAAAACCAGAGAGATCACATCAGTGCAAGACAATCTGAATCAAGATATCGCCATTGTCAACCTTACCTCTCATTACGCCTTCGCCATTGTTCTGTTTTTATCATCGTCCTACATTTTAAGTTTAATGAGATCAAGAATAATTTTGTGATCATGATGAAACTTTCACATTTTATTGGTAATACATGTCGGTCTTTGATCATAAAGATGCTAATTGATTCATTAATTTTTGTAGAAGTTATGCTAATTTTAGTGAAGCATTGATTTTTAACAAATTTTCGCTGAACTTTCAGATATTTATCGACTATTAAAACCAATTTTATCTTAAATAATTTTATTTGCTTAAAATCAACCAAAACTAAAACTAGTAATCAGTTTGCATAATTAACATAATAACTTAATTTATTTAAAGATTCTTATTTTCAAGTGCTGAACATTCTTCTTATAACATTCATTTACTCGTGACGAAGTTGCTCTCATCACTTTTATCAAAAGGGATGTTATTAATGTTATTATCGATGTTATTAATTTCTTCAGCGATATTATTTTTTAGTTGTTGGGAACTTCTAGGATTAATACGGTAAACACGATCTTTGAATATCACAATAAAAAATCTAAAGGTGTTACATCGGGGGATCTTGGAAGCCACTTAAATTCACTGTTTCGAGAAATGATTTTTTTCTTTGAAGTTTCGTCTTAACAACTGCATTGTTTCATTCAATGTATGTGATGTTGTACCATCTTGCTGGAAAAACAGTTGTCGTCTATTTCGTAGCCTTCGAAATTTCAGGAAAAAATATTCTTCAAGCATATGTCGGTATTTTTCGCCATTCACAGTGACTGAATTTCCACTTTCATTCTCATGAAAATACGGCCCTATGATCTTCTGAGGTATTATCGCATACCACAGAGTGGTTTTTGTAGGATGTAGCTCTTTCTGGTGTATAACTTCTGAGTTGTGATCCAACCATATTCTGTTGTTCTGCTTATTATTGTATCCAATGAGATGAAAGTGCGCTTCGTCAGACATTATCACTGGCGGTACATCAACTTCCCCAAATTTTCGTCTCAATGTTTCTGCATACGATTTTCTTTTCGCGAAATCGTTGTCTTCTAATTTTTGTACAACCTCAATCTTGTATGGCTTAAGTTTGAGTTTTTCTTCATTACATTGAATGTTGCACTTTTTGATAATCCCACTTGTTCTGATCTTCTTTTCAATGATTTCTGCAGCAACCGTTCGACGTTTTGATGCAACTCTTCAATTTTATGTTGTTCTAGGCTTTCCTGCAACACGCCCTTTTCGTCCATCTTGTACACTACCGATATCTTGAAATTTTATATTAGTCTGCATAGCGCTCGTCTTGAGCAACTTCATGTCTCATCCGTCGTTGTGTTGAAACCAATGAATAGTTGCATCTGAAGTAGGTTTCAACAAGTTTTTTTTCGTCCAATCATTTCTAGGAGCTTCCATGTTTTAGTTTGAAAAATTCTTAATAATGATTTTTGCTGGAAAAAATTTATCCGTTTATGGTCTACGAATGACTATGATGCTAGTAAATTTGTTATTTCACAAGTTTCTGAAAATTTTGCTCGGAATCGAGCATTACGAAAATCAACTTTTTTTAACAAAACTTTTTACGCTTTCCGTTTCTAGCAGAAAATGACCGATTTATCTAAACTGGCATAACTTCTAAAATAATAAATGAATCAATTAGTTATTTAAGGGCAAAGAACATGCAACTATTACAAAAATTTCTGAAAGTTCTATTCTATTATGATCTTAAAATTATTCTTGATTTTAATAAACTTCAAATGTAGGAGATGTAAAAAATAACACACCGTAATATATATATATATATATATATATATATATATATATATATATATATATATATATATATATATATATATATATATATATATATACTCAAAATTGGATGGTATTTTTGCTTTTTTGTTTTTAATGTGTGTTATGTTATGTGGTATTGTATTTAACATAACATAACGTGTATGCCTAAGAGGTGGCTATCGTCTCGTCACGTCTTCACCATCATTACATCAGTGCAAGGCAATGAGAATCAATTAATCGAGATCGTCAAGCCTTCGTGCTCATCACACCTTCGCCATTGTTATATCTTCTCCATCGTCGTGGCTTCTTCTTCGACAGTTCTTCACTATTGTCATTTTGAGATGCGCATTTTTCCTCTTTTTATATATATACATATACTGGCAACTTTGCTGGCCTTTTGGCTTTGTTGCGTTTAACATATGTTATGTTAAGTCACCTTATCTAAATCATGGGGATTGTCGATTCTTCTTTCAGTTTGTTGTGTGGTAAACTTAAAATTTGGTATTCTCATAAGTTATTAACAAAGAAAAAGGCATTAAATGACCTACCTATAGTTCTTAGTAGCCTGAAATCAACTGCTCAAAAACTAATCTCTCAGAAGCAACATTTTACATATGATCATTTACAATATATTTAATATTTATTGCAGCAATTTAAGTGGGGGAAATGGCTCTTTACCTACCATTCGTAGACTCATGCACCATCATCATTTAAGCTGTCCTCATAAAGGATTAAAGAGAAAGGAAAACGGAGTGAGGCAGGAAGAACCTTTTTTCCCAAAGTTTTTTACAACCATGCTTACGGAGATCCTCAGAACGTAGGACAGGAAATAAACGGGGATAATAATTAATTGTAGATGTTTAAATTTTGATTGCAGCATAAAAATTATTGAGATGAATAAAAAAATAATGTGGAGAAGAGTCGGAAAGCTAGCTATATCCTTAGCGAGATACCACTGTGTTAAAAACACATTGCATAAAGCGAGTGCATCTTATTAGTTCTAACATACGATAGTGTCAATTGGACACATAAAAAACCCGCAAAAACTGAAATACTTTGATGAGAACAAGAACAACTGTTCTAGAAATAGGATAATGAATAAAAGGTCGTAAGTGAAACTAAGAAAACAAAATCAACAAAAGAAACGAAAGAAGAGAAATTCTAAATTGGCCATTTTTATACCGAATCAGAGGTGCTTTGCTACCTAAAGTTCGAAGAATAACCCTTGATATATATATATATATATATATATATATATATATATATATATATATATATATATATATATATATATATATATATATATATATATATATATATATATATATATATATATATATATATATATATATATATATATATATATATATATATATATATATATAACTAGGTATAGGAAACAGCTGTATATTTCATAAATATTTCAATAATATTTTCGTGTTTAGACTGGACTGGATATAGTAAATGTCGTGGTACAACCACTCTATACCATATACTACTATATTATGTTGGGGGGACTTAATCATCTACTGCAACGTTAACCGTTGAAGAACTATTTGCAGTGATTAACGACCGACTAGAAGGTCACACTTGAGGCGTTGGGTTTCAAATCCTGAATACTCAAACAGAGTGCATAAATGGTTGGCGAGATTACTTGAAAGGGCCGAGAGTATCGTTCAATGTTAGTTAAAGATGAAACAACAAAATATAATTTTATTTACAAAGATCAAAATAAGAATAATAATAGGCAAAGGGGAATTATTCAAATCGAAAGAGTCTCTTGATAATTATTATGAGGAGGGATTCTAAAATGGAATTAATTGATTAATTTAATTAGGTTCAGATTCAAAGAGGGAACTTGACAATATTAATAATGAGGGGTTTTCAGTCTTACCGGTCGATGACTTCGAGGAAGGTGCTCCTTGCGATTGGGGAACGATCCGATGAGGCAAGTTGGGCACGATCCGAATGAGGCAGGTGGGGCACGATCCGAACCAACCTTCCGATAAAGATAGCCAAACTTCAAAGATAACGTTCGAAGGGGAATATGGAAATTCTTGTAATTCCAACTGAAAGAGGAGTCTTCTCTTCCTCAAAGGTAATCGATGGAGATTTTCTTCGGTTCGATTTAACGAAGGGAGACTGTTGCACAAATTCAAAGGCTTACCATTCACAGAAGCTACAAATTAACTTGGGTAGAATCACGGCTGAAGAAGCCTTGCTGTATGACGAACGCTCGCGGGATGAGACGATAAGGACGGCCTTGAGGACGGCTGGACTCGTCGAATTACAGAATAACCTGAGTATTTGTATGTCCGATTTTGGAGGGGAAGGGTGAGTTTGGAGAAAGGAGTCACGAGCTCTAGACATCTTAAATCGGAGGCGGAGTCGATTTATCAATTAGTAGCGGGGTTCCGAGATAGCGCGGCTCTTTCTCACCTTGTCACCGGGGGGGGGGGGGAGGCTTGGGACGATTTCGCAAGATTGGGGAATATTTTCCCAACATGCTCAGTAGTCGAAAATTCTAGAATGATCGAACAGGAAATGACGTCGCTAATGGCGTGATGCCATAGCACGTGGTCTCCGATAAATTGGTGGGGGAGAAGGGTCAGAGGTTGTTCTTTTACACCCCTCCCTTCCATACGATGGAACTTCTTTTGGGGGGGGGGGGTATGGAAGAACAAGGGACACCGCAAATTTGGATAGGATAAAAAAAGAGGTACATGACCTGTAATCGACAGGCTTACTAAAAGGCTATGATATTAATCTGAGCAAAAGTTAATGTAAATGGGTAGACAAAAAAAATACATTTAAATTAGGGAACTAAATTAGAACTTTCTCTAAATGGGTAGTGGAACAACAACACACACAAACAAAAAAAACCCACTATATTAAATAAGTATCTACATCGAACATAGATATATGTACAGAGTTTATAAAAAAAAGAAAAATAATATATACATAATTAGCTGACGGGTTTACAGGCGACCTATAATTTAGTGGATTAGCCAGCATTGTCGGCTAATGGATTCCCGAATGATTATCAGCTATACAATTTTCGGTACCATGTATATACCAAACTTTAAACTGATATTGTTGGAGTATCAAAAGCCATCGCATTTTCATCCGTTCTTGCTCTTAGTATTTCGCAGGTACGACAAAGGGCGATGGTCATTCTCGACAATAAACTCTTTCCCTATTAAATACATGCTAAATTTAGTAATACTTCATACTATAGCTAGAGCTTCCCGTTCTATTACCGAGTAATTATTTTCACGGGCCAGTAGCTTTCAGCTCGCGTAAGCCACCGGGTGGCTTTCACCTTCGTCGGAGTATTGGAGCAGCACGCATCCAATTCTTTTGTCATTCGCATCCGTCCGGATGCCGAAGGGTTTAGAGAGATTAGGGAACCTCAAAATGGGGGCGCACGCTAGCTTATCCTTAAACACCTGGAATTGGGCAGTGGCTTGGGATTCTATGGTGGGAGATCTGGGTATCTCTTGCGAAGGAGGACAATTAAAGAGGTGGAAATAAACGCGAAATTAGGGATAATTCTACGGTAAAAGGAGGCCGATCCCATTAATAACCTCAGCTGTTTCTTTGTGCAGGAAAGGAGCATCTAGATAATGGCTCTGACCTTTTCGTCCTGGGGGCCCATTTGATTTTTCGAGAGAACAGGCTCTTGAGTAGTAGAGACGATGTTATGCTCTAATTGATTGGAGCAACCTTGGGGCTCGAGGATGACATCTTCAAATCCATTTTGCAATTGCAGCATCTGACTCTTTTGAAGAAGCGCTAGCCTGGGGAAGACATCCAGCACGAGGGATGATGATTCCGTAGGTTCAGGTAAAGATAAGATAGGGTAATCACCATCTAGTTCAGTGCATACCACTTGCACGACATTGAGAGGGCCAGTAGGATACACCACTTTCAAGAGAGACTCTTCATCGAGGGCCACAATACTGTTGATATACTCACGGCAGTGATTTTGTTTTTACATATTGATGTGGAAAACCTTATCTCCTGAGGGGGTTCGAATCAGGGAATCCACTGGTCCTTTTACCTCTAGAACGGAAAAGGGGCCTTTCACTGGCTCAGGAGTTTGTTACTCTCCGTGGGAAGAAGCAACAGTACCCCTTTGCCAGGTTTAAATTTTCTTTCCTTTGCCTTTAAATCGAAATAAGTTTGATACCTCTCCAAATTTACTTCAGAATTTTGGTATGCGATGTCGGCACATATCTGGAGGCGCTTTCGGAGGTCTAGGAGATACGAATAGGAGGATTTAATTTCGTTATCCAGTCGGGGATTGGTGAAAAGTTATTTTAAAATAACAAGGGGGCTTTGAACATCACAGCCATACAATAATTCGAAGGGGGCAAATTCCTAAGGTCATATGGGGGATTTTACGACACGCAAACAGTGCCACGGGTAAAAAGCAGTGCCATTCTTTGGGCTGATCGATACACAGTTTTCTAAGGATTGCTTTCAATGTGCCATTTAATTTTCGCAAACTCCGTTTGCGGCTGGGTGGTATAGGGGTAGTAAACAGAGCTTTTACCATGAGGAGCTTTCCGACATACTCTATAAGCTCAGAGGTAAATTGTCTTCCTCGATCCGACAATACCTCTTTAAGAATTCCTACCCGAGAAAAAATGGAAATGAGGGCTTCGGCGCACGAAACGCTATCAATGAGCTTAAGGGAAACTGCCTAAAGAAAGCCGGTACCGAAGTATACCAAAGGAGGAAATAACTGTGTCCTTCACTAGACGGGGGATGGATGGGGCCAAGAAGATCAATGGCCACATGAGAAAAAAGTTCCAAGAAGATCGGGCTTTTCTGAAGGGGGGCTGGCTTTACGCGCCCTTTTGCAGATGTCCTTTGGCAGGCATCGCATGATTTGCAGTACTCTGCAATTTCTCTGGCTGCACCTGGCTAATAAAAATACCTAAAAACCCTTTGAATAAACTATCATGAGTAATCTGGAGGACTTGGGGGACGTGAAAGCGGGGAACACACAAGGTGTGTCTTCCAGGTTCGGTTCCGTCGGAACATTTACGATGCAACAGCTCATCCTTGACAAGGTATGAAATGCTTTTTACACCACGGGAAGACTCTTGCTCCTGAGTCCTGGCTTTCTCCCAAAGGGGGAGGAGAGTTGCGCACACCTTCTGGGCGTGGGCAAAATCCTCGTCCGGAGGGTCTCGATCTCCGAATCGACGGGGTTTTCTAAAGGAACGGGTTTCAGGAAAGCCTTCGCTGCCTGGGCACGGGTTACCACGGGTTGTGCTACCGGGTTACTTGTAACCTGGGGGCTCTGACCAATCAGTACAGAGAAAACTTGATTGGGGCTGCTACCACTTCGACCCAACCAGTCAAATACTCACATTTGATGTGGCATTTCACAATAGGGAAACGATTCGCTCGGCCGAGGTAATCATGGACCACAGCGAACTTTTGGTGGTCAGGACAGACTAAGGGAAGTATATTCTCAAATACTACGATGCATGTGCACCCGGTGTCACGTACAAGGGTGGACACACTGCATCCGTTCACGACTCCTGTTTCAAATTTCAAACCACCGGGGAAACTCTTATTAAAAAGAAAATTTACTTGGTGACCGGAGTTGTTGATCCACGAGAGAGACGTAGTGGTATCTCGAAGAGACGGGAGAGGATCAGGAGTAGCAGTAACTTGGTGTACCTGATTGGAGAACGCTTCTAAATTAAGAATTTTGAGGGCAGTTCGTGCGTACATGACCGTCTATTCCGCAGATGAAACAGATTATCTGTCTTCTGGGGAATAACGCCTCGGGGGAAGTGGTAATTATGGGCTTAAAGTCTCTTGGTTCCGAAGGAGGGAGGTCCCTGGGTTTTGAGGGGCCTTGTACTTTCACGAATTTAGGGGTATTTCTTAGAGAAGGCCTAGTTTTATTAATCTTAAACTTGGGAGGAGACGGGGGAGGGTTCTTGCATAAACATCAGCGCAGCGCTTTTCCTTAACGAAGGCATGGATTTCGGAGGTCAGGGAAGCTAAGAATTGATATTTTAGGACGAAGTCCAGAAGGGACTCGTACTCTTGGGTGACTTTACATGCATCTAAACAAAATTAGAGGTGTTTCTGGAGACTATACCCAAAATAGCGAAAGGTCTGACAGAGGCAGATCTCTTAGCGACGGAAATGGGCGCGATAGAAGTCTAAGGTCATAGTTACGGCAGCTTAGAGTTTAGACTTGAAGAGGGTAGAGTAGTTTACAGTGTACTCTGTTGGAAGCGAAATGAATATGTCTCTGAACCGTGAGTTTAGGAGGGGGGAGCAATTTGGCGACACCATCTACCTCGATGTCGCAATTGTTGATTTCAAAAATCTTCTCGAAATGCGTAAGATATGATCAAAAATCTTCTCCTTCTTTAAAGATGGGTTATCTTACTGACAAAGACTGTCGAGTTTTGTTCCGGGAGTTAATTGACATTGACTCCAATTGATTACAGCTTAATTCCAGTTTATGCTGCCTTATTCTCTCACGCTCTTCCATTTCTGCTCTTCTCTCTTCAGCTTCTCTTAGTTCTTTTTCCTGCGCTCTTAGGTCTTGTTCCTGTGCTCTTACCTCTTCTTTTTCATTTCTCTCTTCTTCCTGAATATAAGTTAATAAGTCTCGGCCCGACAGGCCTACCGACTCTCCTTGACTCTTGAAAGGGTCAAACGAAGAATACATCTCGTTGGCTTACTTGGGGAACGTAACACGCGAACGGGGATATTGACGTTACGATTTTACTCGGCAATATACGTGAAGCCTAACTTTTCCCAAAGATAAATATTTTAAAATTATCACACTAAAACTCTTCTTATACGGTTAGAACGGGTTAATCTTTTTAATTCGCTGCGGGATTACTCAAATATTCCGGTAAATGGAATACACAAACACAAAGAACGGGTCTCAACTAATAATCTGAATTTTAAATAGTTAATAAACTAAAGTTCTTCTGATCTAGAACTAACCTGAAGGTACTTCGACCAAAATAGGAAAATAAAAAAAAACTTCAATAATGAGAGGGAACTACTAAAACTTGAATGGGATGTAAATCAACTAAACTGATTTACTATGTAATAGACCTCACACACTTGACACCAGATTTTATAATATAGAAGTAATATATATAATATATGTCATGGTACAACCACTCTATACCATACATGGGGGAGGGGATGACTAATCACCTACTGCAACGCGAACCATTAAAGGACTGTTCGCAGGAATTAACGACTGACTAGAAGGTCACACTTGAGGCGTTGGGTTTCAAATCATTAATAATCAAACAGAGTGCATAAATGGTTGGCGAGATTCACTTTAATAGGCCGAGAGTATCGTTCAAGGTTAATTAAAGATGAAAAAACAAAATATAATTTTATTTACAAAGCTCAAAATAAGAATAATAATAGGCAAAGATGAATTATTTAAATTGAAAGAGTCTCTTGATAATTATTATGAGGAGGGATTCTCAAACGAAATTAATTGATTAATATAACTAGGCTCAGATCAAAAGGGGAAACTTGGCAATACTAATAATGGAGGGGGTGTCAGTCTTACGGGTCGATTTCTTCGAGGAAGGTCCTTTTTGCGATGAGGCGAGTGGGGAACGATCCGATGAGGCAAGTGGGGCACGATCCGAATGAGTCAGGTGCGCACGGTCCGAATGAGGCAGGTGCGGCACAATCCGAACCAACCTTTTGATGAAGATAGCCAAACTTCAAAGATGATATTCGTCGTGGAATGTGGGAATTCTCATAATTCCACTGAAAGAGGAATCTTCTTTTCCTCAAAGGTAATCGATGGAGATTTTCTTCGGTTCGATTAAATGAAGAAACACTGTTGCGCGAATTCAAAGGGTTCCCTTCACAGAAGCTACCAAATGACTTGGATAGAACCACAGTTGAAGAAGTCTGCTGTTTGACGAATGCTTACGGTATGAGACGATAAGGACGGCCTAGAGCTGCGAGCTGGACTCGTCAAATTACAGAATAACCTGAGTATTTGTATGCCCGATTCTGGAGGGGAAAGGGAAGTTTGGAGAAAGTAATCGCGAGCTCCAGACATCTTAATCCGGAGCCGTAGTCGATTTATCATTTAGCAGCGAGGTGCGAGATAGCGCGGCTCTTTCTCACCTTGTCACCGGGGGCGGGGACGATTTCGCAGGATTGGGAAATATTTTCCCAACGTGCTCAGGAGTCGAAAATTCCAGAATGTTCGAACAGGAAATGACGTCGTCCATGGCGTGATATCATATCACGTGGTCTCCGATAAATTGGGGGGTGGTGGTCAGAGGTTGTTCTTTTACAGTAAAGTTTGAACAAGTGATGAGGGAACAGGGTTTGGGCCTCGAAGCCAGCCCCTACATTCTTCTTCTTTTTTCTTTTTTTTTTACGAGAAAAGGTGTGGGAGGAGAGATGAGATATATTGTCAGTCCCTTCCCCTCCCTACTCCAGTCATCCTGAGATGAGCAGAGGGGTAGGGGAGAGGACCCGGCCACCCAGGCTTCCCCTCTCCCATCTGGAGTCGTATCATGACTATCGGAAGGGCCAGAGGGAGACCAGGAGAAAGAGAAGGAGAGCAAGAGTAGTAGGTAGAGATAGCAAGGTTTGAAATGGCGTAGTAGACTTGAATTGTTACCTAGTTGGTCACTTGTCCTTCAGCTTTACGTGGAATGCGACCACGGTGTGTAACATATCCTTTAGCTATTCATTCTTTCTATAGTGCCCCTGTCCCACCTTTACTGTGTTAATCCCTTTAGGCGTGAAGGATAGAAGAAAATAGTAGGGTGAAGTAAAAAGAAGTAGTAGGGTGCATGGAGGTCACGCTAATCTCTGTCATTTTAGTTATGTTTTAGTATTGAAATTGATAATTTAGGTAGTAATTGCCTGAGTATCAGGTTTGTCCTTCAATGTTGTTATATGATATTTATTTTGGTTCTTTGAATTGTTGTGAGGCGTTCAAACGGTTGTTGTTAAGGTTGTTTTTATCGTTGGTAAAAGTTTTCTCCTCTCTATTTTATTATATTTTATTTAATTAGTTTTCTACGTCTAATATATAAATATATTTGTTTACTTACTCTATCTTTCTTTTCCAATTTATCACGTGAATAATTCTTCCTCTTCATTATAGATCCTTGATGTGTATGTAGGGAACAGTCTATGCACTCCCCCTTCCTCTCTTTGGTTGATCAAGTCCATGATTTCATCTCTAATTTCTCGTTGCGTGTTTTAAATCAGTTTCTTGGCTCTTTCCTCTATAATCTTGTTGAGTGGTTCCATCTTCGCTTCATGATGTAGATCTTGTTGTCTTCTTCTGTCCTTTGTTCTTGCGTTTGTGATTACTGAAACTACTTTGTTTTGTATACGCTGCAGTTCAGTAATATTACTATTTGAAATGGTGTACATGAGGATCAGTGGGTATACTATTGCTTATTGGATTATCCCTTGGTAGATTTAATTTTTATTTTTTCGGTTAAGGTTCCTGAGCCTGTAAAATATCCCCATTCCCCTTCTTCCTTTTTCCACTTTCTTTCACGTGCTTCAAGTATCCTGTCTTTGTAATGGTTAGTCCTAAAATTTGAGTTTCGTTTGTGTATTTGTATCTGTCTCCTTGGATTAGAATGTCGCTGAGTCTCCTGTAAATTGGCACAACCTTAAATTTGCTCCTTTTAGTACTAATCTTCCATTATTTCTTGTAAACGGTGATTCTTTTTATTTTTTTCTGCCGTTAGTCTTTCCTGCATGTCCTGGTTTTTGTAGGGGCAGGCGACGATTTGTATGATGTAATCTGCGAACTGTATATTGAGACATCCATGCGTAAAAGGTTGAGGAATGTACGATGGGTACAGAGAGTACAATTTTGGACTCAAACACCCTCCTTGTGGAAGGCCAGCCTCCAACTTAAATTTATCTCCGTGGTGGTGCTTCATTTCGATATATGCGTGTTGCACCGTAATGTAGTCTTTCTAGTTTGCTGTTTATGCGTAGTTTTCATATTTTATACTGCATTCTTTTAATCCATACTTTGTGGAATGCTTTTAAAACGTCCCTGCAAACGATATCGCTGCTAGCCTTTTCCGTTTTAGCTTTGGCTATTATTTCAGTAATGACCACGAATGTCATTTCCGTGCTCCTTTTCTTCCTAAATCTGAATTGAAATTTGTTCAGTAGATTATTCTCTTCCAGGTCCTCACTTAGCCGATGGTTTATTATTTTCTAAAACACCTTTCTAATGAAGTCGAGTAGAGATATTTGTCTATAATTCTCTACTTGTGTTGTAGACTTACCCGCTTTAGGGATAAAGATAATTTTTTTACCTTTAATTCTTTCAGGAAGTAGCAGGTGTTAAGGCAGGCGTTGAATACAGATGTGATGCCCTGCAGCATTTTATCAGGCACTTCTTCATAGTGCCTCTTAGTGAGTTCCGATCTTCCTGGTGCCTTCGGTTAAAATAGTAAAATTGCCTTTTTGAGCCTTGTACGGTAATTCTTGCGTCGTTACCGTCGAAGTTGTCTCTTATTGCGTCCACAGTTGGGTATGTAACTATTTTGTCTGTTTCCTCGTTGAGTTCTCTTAAGATATTCCGTTTGAAGTCCATGTCGAATTCTTCGTTGTCTTCTTCACTTATGTTAAATATGTTCTTCCAGTGGTCCCTAAATATCCGTTCTATACTGTCCTCGTTTTCTATGATGTTTCTAGTATTGTCTTCCAACGTCAGTTTTCTAGTTCCCGCTTTGCCTTTCATTAAGTTGAATTTCTTCCAAAATTCTCTTACGGGTGCATCTCTGTCAATATTCTAGATTGTTTCATTCCAGTGTTCCTTCTGTTTTTCTATTACTTCAATGTTTAGTTGTATTTTTATCCTCCTCATTTCGTGGTGTAGTTCTCTTGTTGGTCCGTTTCTTCTTATTTCTTCTGCAATTTCTCTTAGTCGTCGGTGCTTTCGTATCATCTCTTCTTCACGTTTGACCGAGACAATTACTCAGCTATTAAAAGAATTTTTGCCAACATGCTATATTGTATCAACCCGAAATCAGTGTCAAATACTTTAATACTTTAAGGCTTTAAATCATAAAGCAGTATCGTGTAAGGCCAAGAGTTTAGATTATGGCAAATTGCACTCAACCTTCCCAAAGCTTTGTGATTCATATTTGTTTAAAAAAGAAGATTTTGACCGTCCAGTATTTGCAGAATTTATTTTATGAAAGTTAAAGATTTTGTCATCCCACGTTCTGCGGGACCATCCATTTTGTACGTCGATAAATATAACAGCACTATTAGCACATTCCGCAGCTGAGAATCCTTGGAGGACTGTTTCCGCGCATCTCATAGTTATCCTAGTAAAGGTTTTATCCTTCAAGAAAGTCTCTGTAGCTCTTTCGTAAGTATATTTAGAGTGCATCTTCCAACAATTGAAGTGCTGTGAACTCCGAGGAATTTAGGGGGAGATGGGGAGGCGTGTCTCCAGTAGACGATGTTGAGTGTGTCCCCAAAGCCCACCTTCTCTGGTTACAAGGATTTTTTGAGCAGTCAGATGCGCATTTATAACCCATGTGAAAGAGTCGTTCGTTCCTTGGCTTTAAATACTACCTCGCCACCATCAGCGGACCTCGAAAAGGTGGATTTCTGTCACGTAATGGCACGGTAAACGAGGCCCTTTCTCATCTTCAAGGCCTTAAATGGTAAGCCCCACATATGGGAGGACTGCAAATTTAACCTTGGAGGCTGGTTTTCTAGCAGACCTGATCTTAGAGATTGAGTTATCCTCGCCCTCGTCATTGTGCAGCTGACTACCATTACTCGAACTTCTGGCTACTTTGCACGGCATCCGCTTTTCAGGTAGTCGGTTGAGTGTGAGAAGGCACTCAGAGAGAATCAATTTGCCTAAATGAGCGAAAAGGGCCATCCTAAAGATATAACATTGTTCGAATTTCGTCGGGCAAGGGCCGCATGGCGTTTCGTTATAAGCATGTTCATCGCTCTCCTTTTTAGCATTCGTATTTTTACTCAATGGGAAGAACAACTCGTCCTTCAGGAAGAAGACCCATCAGTTCATGAGCACGGAAGGTTGCCAACTGAACCTTACCCCTACAAGTGGATAACACTTCAACCAACACGTTTTTGCTAGGTGAGTTGCACTCAACCCTCGCTCCGTCTCTCGATACCTTTCCTGATACAGACAATCTGGGCGAGCGAGGCATGGCATTTTTTTTTTAAATTTGTTCAAAGCAATCTAGTTACTGTGCTAGCTTTTTTAATCCGGGGAGAGATCAGACTGCCACTCCATAGTACCGGAGCGATGAGACGCTTCGTAATTTTATTTTCTGAATTTCTCATTGCTGACTCCAACATGCTCTCACCCTCATATATCGTTATGCCTAATCGCACGGGTTTCGGTTTTCTTTGGCCAAGACTCAGGTGGTGTACTTATGACGACATGTACATTTTCAATCCAACTACACTTGTTGATAAATTAGGCTCGCATGGATGTGTTAGAGTCTCATCATTAGATTGGTTTTGTGTACGACCGACGACTCACCTTGAAGGAGCATATTCTCACTCTTAGGGTCTCTTGTACCAGCGCGACGGGTATTCTTTGCTCTGTGGCATTCCGCACTTGGAGATCAAATAGGACTACTCTTCTAAGGTTATATCCCCCCTTTGTTTGTTCTAAGCTTAACTATGGATGTGAGTTTTACGCATACACAGCCAAGCATTTATTGAGGATGGTAGATTTTTAACTACCACACTGGTTTCTGCTGTAGCAGCTGTCAATTTTGGCCAGCTCCTAAAATAGCCTTGGCATTTTCACCGTAAAAAGCCGACTCATCTCACAGTAAATTCATGCACGACATTCCAATATTGTCTTTACCCAAAAAAGTTACATCAGTACAGTTGTGCCTAACCAATCATAACTGTTTCTTGTCGCAGTTTAAATTAGCCAATCAGAGTCGAGCTCCTTTGGACCTTGCACCTCCTTCATATCTAAATCCACTCATGATTTCTCCACTCGTCAGATAATGTCAGTTCCAAAATGTTCGTGTGATCAATAATTATCGAATTTCCAGTGTCCATAATATAATTTCCAATTCTCCTTTTTAATTCCAGTCCTCCGTGTGTCTATAACTACTAATATTATCGACATTATCACTACACATTCATCTAAATTAATAACAACCCATAACTTATCAAGATTTCATTTTTGTACTTATTCATATTCAATTGCTACTTTCAACTCTGGGTTTTCAATCTTCATCCGTGTTCTTAAATATATCTATTTACCCTCTTTGTGCAAGCAATACAAAACACATACAAAACCGGCGCGTACAAGCGCTAGTTCCATTTGTCTCTACGTTTCTGTTCTTAATCTTCCACTGTACGGGGAGTATTGCATTTGTATTTATTGTAGCGCATATCATTTCATACTGTAGCTTGACCAATGTACATGGATGACTATAGACCCAAAGCAATGGTCAGATTCAATGCTACCTCTCACCTGTATGAATGCCCAATAATACAATAAATAATTATTCCCAATTTATTTAATTACTAAAAATATTTACCCGGTTTCTTGTCGCAAAAGCATTTATCCCTGTGACGCTCACTCGATCTCCTTTTGTTTCTCTTTTTAACAAAAGTCGTTTTTCAATGAACGTAATACCTCAAAATCCCATTTAATCCTATCTAAATTCAAATCAGGTTAAGGATTGAATTATCTTGGTAAACAAATTCATTAATCTGCTTTACCACTCTTCGAAGGTTACCATCCACACGCCATTTGGAGAGAGACTCCTTGTCAATGCTTGGTAAATATGATTTGCTTTACGCCGTTCACAGTGCAATATGTGCATGTACGTACACGGCGGTTTCGTATCTCACCCAGTCGCCAGGGCTGTCAATTCGTTTGCAGCTTAGCTTGACGCTGGTTGTGCCGAATGGTGACGCCAAACATGCCCTAAAAGTTCGGGTTTGAGGCTAGTGAACTCCTTCTAGAGCTTACTTTGAATCTCGAGCCTTGTGGAGCCGTTAGTGCTGCCTAAGACACCATCCAGGAGGATATCTCCTGTGAACGAATGTCTTTAAGTTTCTGATCTTAACTTCTACTGCACTGGAAGTATTGCGTTTGTATTTATCGCACCACATATGTTTCCACACTGAAGCTTGACCAATGTACATGCATGACTATAGAACGAAAACAGAGGTTAGATTCAATGCTACCTCTCACCTGTATGAAGTCGGGAGGCTCATTCGGGCGTTTTCTCTATCTTCACGTTCAATCTATTTGCAATATACCGTTCAGTAAGGGAGATTGCGCGCTATGCTAGATTTGAGACCCGATTTGTAATTCATAGAAACTCACAGAGCGCGCTAAGTACTACTAGTGAATAAGAAGCGCCACATTTTATGGTTCGCAGTATCATTGATGCCACGACTGCTGTGAGTCAGGACCATTGTTTTATGCTGGGTTCCTGAGCATGTATGAATACCTAAAAATGAATATATCAGACTGTCTGCACAGACTGAGCGACCGGGGTAACTTTTTTTGCTCTATTCCTCTATGACTACTTGAGAGGAATCCTAAAAACCCTTCAGGCTCCAGGGTAAAGAAGATGGTTGACATTGGACTGGAGATTAAAGTTGTGTGTTAGTGAACCCCTAGTTTTCCATGGGCCTTACCTCCCGATTCCTCAACGTTTTTATGTACTTTTTCCTCACCTTCAAATCGGACTTACGGTTTTCCCGGCAGCGTAACCGGCGTAAACGCTACCGACTACCCGAGTCCTTAGAAAAGACTCGTGCACACCGGATGGTACTGTGGTTTAGTTGTTAGAGGAGGAAGGCCTCCGGACTAATGAATTATTTGAATTGTGGGTTGAAAGGGGGCTTCCCTCTGTATGTGAACGTGCCCTTTTTCTTTTCTTTTTTATTTTTTTAGTTTGGTTTGTTGGTCTGTTGCCTTTTTTAGGTTTGGTTTCCTTTCAATGTAGCTCATTTTTATGTTAGATTGTATTAGATTGGAAACCAAGTTCCCACAAAACCTTTTTTAAAAATTTATTTATAGATTTGTATTTATAGATTAATTTAAAAGTTTATTTGTTTATTTATAGATTTATACAGAGTATATAACTAGTTATTGTGTAGTGGCCTAGTCTTTCCTTTTTTAGGCCTTGCTTGAACGTGCACAGTGACCTTAAGCCTAGGTAGACTAGGTCAGTATGCACTTTCAAGCGAGGCCTAGGAAATCCGAGTCCACTACACAGTAATAAGTCGGACACCCTTTTTATGATATCTAAAGTTTAAAAAATTACCCATGAAATGACTATTTTTCTTGAGCAGGAACGTACTCTTTTACTGTATGATATAAGTCCGGTCTAAGCGGTGCCCAATTGCAACGTCTTACCAACCAAGCATTTGGAGAAGGCACAATGAGTCGTCGCACAGCCTACAATTGGTTTAAAATGTTTCAGCGTGGTCAATTCGATCCACAAGATTAGCCAAGAAGTGATCTACCATCACTTATTGGCAATGACCGTTTGTGCGCCTGTGTCAAAGCTGATCCACATCTAACATCATGCGAGCTGGTTGAAAAATTTAGCAGCATCAACCAAACCGCCCTTTTGCATCATTTAGAGTAAAATGGCAAAATCAGCAAATTGGACGTATGGATTCCATGTAAAATGACATACTTCGACCGTCAGTGCCGCAAAGATACTTGTATGACACTACTACAAGAAACTTCGTAATAATTGTCTAAACAAAGTGGTTATTGCAGATGTGAAGTGGTGTCTACAATCGAACATGGCACGCAAAAGAAGCTGGACAAATAAAGTTTTACGTGCACAACTTAGGTAAAGGCCGAGCGACATCATAAGAAGCATATGGTTTGTGCCTGGTGGAATGTGAAGGGAGTGATTTACTGGGAAATGTTGGGACGCAATCATTCTATTGACACTCAATTATACGGTCATCAACTGCAACAGGTGACAGATGCAATTGCGCAGAAACGAGCAGAATTGACTCATGTCATGTTTCTTTATGATTAACGCCCGAGCACATGTTGCGAATTATACCCGTGAAAACCTCCTTGATCTGAGGTGGGAAGTTCTCCCTCACCCACCTAACTCACCAGGTCTGGTGCCAACAGACTACCATTTATTCCGGGCACTGCAGAACTTTTTGAATGGCAAAATGTTCCCCAAATGATAACGAACTGAAGAAACCTGCAGTTGGAGACTTCTTTGATAGCAAAACAGTTGAATTTTATAACAAAGGCATCCATGGTCTATTCCGTCATCGGAAGCAAGAGCTGAAAATTAACAGTGATAACATTGTTCATTGATATGTTTCCTTTAGTGCAGTATTTCGTTGTAAGCCATTGTCAATAAAAGTTGTGCGAGAACTTTGTTTCCAACAATATAATTTCAGTGGTTGTGCCCTTGATAATAGTTTTCAGAGGAAACTATGAAATAAAAGAAATCTCACTGCTCAGTCACTCTTACACTCTCAAAGATTTTATATCGCAACCACCAGACTCATTACATTACACTAAGATTCTACAGCACCCAGTTTGTTGCCCTGAGATCAATTATATTCACATTTGCTTCCTCGTCCATGCTCCCTTTGCGCTTCTTATCGCAGTCACATCGACATCGCAGCTAGTCTCTCCTTGTTTGTTCATCTTTCTTACGAACTTTATGATATATTCCTCTTCTTATTTTGATCCTCATTGACATTTTTTTTCAGAACGCTTTATTTGTTCCTATTGTTACCTTTACTAGTCAATTGTTTTTCACTGATCTAAGCAACTTGTATGCTTTATACACGAATTCCTGAATCACTTATCATTTGTGATATTAAACATCGGCAAGTTGGCCTCATACTAGCTATCTACTTTTAAGCGCAATTCAGCTTTGCACCTCTTCTTTCCGGTTGTGGCACTTTCATTTTACTTCGTTAACTTGTGCTAGATTTGTTTTTTCCCACATCTTTTAATATGCTTAATCTGTTTTGGCTCTCAAGCAAACTCATATACACTTCCACTTTCGATTCTGATTCCAGTTTCCTTTCAGCCTTTTTCACCTTATCTACTCCACACCTAAACCAATATAACTTCGCACAACATAATCATATAGCTATTAAATCTACTTCTCACACAGTTCATATATACATTACATCAAACACTTCCTTCAACAAATTCTTCCTTTGCAGAGACAGGCCAACCAGAGTAATTAAATAACGTATTTGCCACACACAAGTTTGTTTAACCACATAAATCCCTCGCTCTCTCCCTCTCACATCTGATCCTTGTCAATTATAAACAAAGCTGTTGTTATTTCATCTTTAACCTTATCACCTATTCTTCCGTTTATATCCCCGATAACTCTCAGCCGATAAACATCTTCACTTCTCTCCATCAGTGATCTTCAGACTAATCCCTTCATCTCCGATTGCTGAGTCCAAATGTTGCACCTACCCTTGTAAATCTTAACTTAATCCACTTAATTTGGTGGCTCATAGATCATGCTTGGTTTTTAAAAAGTTTTGTTTTTTATATTTCGAGAGATTTAAGTTAGTAATAGAAAAATTTCTGGCAACAAACTTAACGTTCTACTTTTCCAGCATGTGTCATTAAATCGTCATTTCCATTGTGTGTTAAGATGGAAGTGAAATGAATTGAGATCTCTGCTCTCCTGCGCGCGGCCTACAAGTCCGGCAATGCCAAGCGACTCAAGCTCACCTGGATCACCGTTCACAGAGTCGCGAAGAGGTTTATGAACGGGGAAACCTCAAAGATCGACCTCGTTCAGGCAGAACTCAAGTTTTCAGCCATTGGCTGTAAGATAAACCTTCGAAAATTATTCGAAGCTCAAAATGACTGTGTTCGCGAATAAGAAATACATCTCGGTGGCCACGGTGTCCAGGGCCTTCAAGGAGGAGTGCAGCTACACCTTGAAGGGCGTGGAAAGTCCTTTCTTCAACAAGAACAACGTCGGGAGCGGTGACGTCGACTTATTAACGATTTGTAAAGTCATGATAATCGAATTCTCATTTTTCTGATGAAAAAAATCTTCACGGTTGATCCAGTCATCAACAAGCACAACGACAGCGCGGTAAGCTTCGGCCAGGACGTCTCTGAGGTCCGTTATGTGTCCACGACCAAGCACCCTGCTTCCGTGAATATACTCGGTGTCGAGACTTCAAATGGCGAGAAGATGCCGCCGGTCTGGTTCGTGGCCGTTAGGGGCTCACCACGGCCGATTATAGGAACATCTACCTTAGGTGAGAAAAATCACGAAGAAGGCAAAATAAGTTTTTCAGCAGAACGGTATTCCGAGCCACAAGGCCAAGACCATACAAGACTGGCTGGAGTCAAACATGACTACAACGTGTGGGCGCATCTCGGTGGCAAGTCCTGCAAGGTCCGCCGCAGCAACGTTGACGAACTGAAGTCCTCCGTCAACCGCGTGTGGGCCAGCATAAGGGATTGAGGGAAAGACTTTGTCTACCAGTGTACGTGGCCTTCAGGTCTCACTTGAGTGCTGTTACCTCTCAGGACAACACAAAGAAGCATTATGTTGAGTTGTTGTGATTACTTAGGGTCACCGCTCTTCTTCTACGATCAAACCCGTTGCAAGAATCATCCTTCAACGTCAGATTGCACCGTGTTTCAAATTACAAGGCAGTTTTTCTCATAAAGAAGGGTTCCGTTGCGCAGACTGCCTGATCACCTTGACTTTGCGCCCCATCTACCGACTGAGGGTCATTGGCACCATAGTCAGAGTTACAAGGCCAGAAGGGAGCACAAGTTAACACTGGCGACCTTGCCAGGATCATAACAGTAAGCTGTTAGCTGAGAACTCTTTGGAGGGCTACATCTCTGAAGCCATTGCGGGACATAGTTGGCTTTTACCAGAGCACGGCACGAGTTTGGACTGCGAGACACCTTTAAAAGAATCTCCGAGGTCTGAAAATTAACGAAATCAAATTATCACGAAACCACAGTGATTGATTAGGTCTAGAAAACAACGCAACTTGCAAGTACGACCTTTGGGCGTAAAGGGCATTTAGGCTGTTAGCTTAATTTTGTGTTGGCATCCTAATATTTCATATTGACGAACGATTTTTCATTTACTTTTCAATAATTATTGAATTTATATGAAGTAACATTTGGTTCGTTCTGTAATCAACATCAAAACCTCATGGTTCGGGTAAGATATTGAAGAAGGAACTTTAGGCTTCATTTGAGAAATTTTAACGCAAATTATTCGGGCACTGATCTTTAAAGAATTTTTAACATTTACGATATCTCTTTTTGAAATAATTGAGCTAAAATTATATTTTCATATTACTGTATCAATTTTAGTTAGAGTAGGCATTGTTTATTTCTTGTGGAAACGAGTCAATATTGGCCAGGACTTAGTGGTTTTGATAAATCAGTTTTAGCTTCCCTCTTGGTTACTCTTAGTGATCATAGTAACAAGTGACGATACTATAGTACCCCATCTCCCCCCAACTCCCTCTTATTTTGACCCCAGAGATTCCAACCCCATTTTGAGACGATGGACCAAACCCCTACAAACCCACCAAATCCCACACTTTCACTCAACTCATCAAACACTGTGTACCCACACACTTTGAACATAGCACGTCTACTATCATTACCAAATGGCGTATTATTAGACCCTCACTTAAACACATGGTTTAATGAGCTATAAGAATAGTTCCGCCGGGAACCCACGTTATTTCCAAATGACCAAGAAAAAATCATAGAGGCAAAATGATTTGTACACGAATCAGAGGTAAATGCCCATCTTGCTGTTGAATACCAACCTAGTTTAAAAACTGCCACAACATGGCAAGCTTTCAAAGAGGCGCTCCATCATCAATACAAACAAATTAATGAAGAACAGCCCTTGACAGGATTAGCTGCGGTATTCGCTTTGAAGTGCAATAAAGACAGAAAGAGATATACACACATAAATATGCAGAGTACATAAAACAGTTGGGGAAGCCACTAAAGCCGTAGAAACTCATTAAACTTCCGGTGTAGTAATATGAAGGAGCTATGGAATCTATTAGCAGCAACTACAATTTACGCAAACATTTGTTCCTATACTTGTTGTTCCTATACATAAGAGATTTATGCAACCGCATGAAAGAAATTCTTTTCCCGAAAAATTAGATCTGTTTGACTGTCTACCATTTTATTTGTTTCACTTTCTCATAGTCTTGGCTAGGCTAAGTAATCTTTCATACGCGATACATTTATCTTCGATTTTATTTATTGTTTTTAATTCAAATATATTCACTTACTTCAAGGAAGATTCCACATATTTGTATTCGTTTTCTTTCCTTAAGTGATCCCTCACCTTACTCTATCATAACCTTGAACGAGATATGTTCTTCGAATCATTTGCTCAAGTTTCAAAGCTGATTCATTTTCTATTTTAACAGTCCTTCCGTAAGCACTAACTTCCTTATTCGTCTTCTTTGTCTGTTTTCCTTGCTGTAAGCACAATTCACCTTATTATACCCGAGTTAATCCCCCGTTACTATCTTCTTTTACTACCATTATCCGTGATTATTCGTTGTCACCAAAAGGAATAGTTATCTTAGTTATTTACTATTCTCATGAACACATTTACTGATAATTCATTATTTCTCACTAATATCATATTTTATATCACCGTTTCGTTTGTTGTTTTGTTAGTCGGTTCACTCTCTAATAATTGCCTTTCATATGTTTATTTTAACATGTTTAATTTCTACCACCTTGTTAACTCAAACTACTATTATTGGAAGTTTATCAGTCGACTTCTTTTGTACAGAGTCAACATTTTAGTGACTTTTACTCATTCTGTTGCTGCTAAGTTCGTTCATTTTCTTAATATTAATGATATTGACTTCTGTTCAAAGCTTCATTCACTTCGAACCACTTTTACTTGTTTGTGTACTATGACCCTTTCCACCCTTAGTACATAACAAATACGTGTTTGTCGATGATTTTTTTTAAATTTCTGTTTTATATCTCTAGTTCCTGTTTTCTTAGGATTTGATTCACTTCATTTGGCGATAGCTTGTCTCCTACATATATATTTACTATATGTATAATATCTTTAAAAAATAATTATTTTATATATAACAACATTTAAACTTTAGTTTTGTTGTTTGGCATCATCAAGTAATTTTTAGTCGCGGGCTACTCTACATTTCAGTATGTCGGTCGGTCGGTCCCCGTTTTTATTTTTGTAATAACATTGTAACAATTCAGCCGATCGAACGAAATTTGAAACCCTTATGTTGTTTTACATTCTCTTTCAAATGATAAAATTGCCAAGGTCCTTTCCATGGTTAGTCCAGGAATTATTGTTGAAAGTTTCGAAGATTGTAAGGTCATAAATCAGAATAAGTGAGCCTACATGACTTTTTGTTCTCGGATGAATTACCCAAATTCTCTTTCTCGATTGATATCCCAACTTTTCCTCTTATAGAGGTTTACTAAACTTTGTCCCAATGATCTTATTCTGTATATATATATATATATATATATATATATATATATAGGTCAAAGGATTTGAGAATGTTTTCGTAGACCTTAGAGCCCCCAAATCATTTTTAAAAAGTACTATTCGGAACCACTACTACGAGTGGGCCCAAAACAACGTATATGTACCGATATCCACTTTCACAACAGCCTTGGAAATAGACCAGCATGAATATTTTAGGACCTCTTAGGTAGAAATTAAGTAACCATAAATATATATTACTAGTTACTGAATACTACTCGCTATAATAAATTGCTACCGATTCCTGACTACACAGAGTTGCCAAAGCTCTCGTAGACCGCATCATCAAACTCACAGCGCACCCGACAACGCTGCCAACTTTACTTCAAAATTAATGGAAGAAGTCTGTAGGTTGTGCGACATAACCAAAGTGCACATAGTCCCCTAGAACCTCCATCCCCGATCGACGGCCGAAAAGCCAACCCCACATACAAACCATCATTACCCTCTAAACTGGTAAAATTCCCCAAAAAATCGGTTTTCCGAAGGCATAAACCCTATTAAGGTAACTATCATTATTTTATTCTTTATTTTAAATGTTTCAGTATCGCCACGTCCAAATCGACACCAAATGACACTTCCAATGACTAAAATCCCAATTAGCGAAACTTAAGCTTATCAATCGAAAACAAAGTCCAGTATTTTAAACAATTTTTTACTTATTTTACTCCCAAATTATCCCTTAATTTATAAGAAAACTGGTACGTTGGATTTGTTATTGATTAGTTGCTTTTAACATATTTTTTTAAATCATAGGATATAGCAATTCCTATTATTAAATCATGAATATGAAAGTGCGACGCGAAGAAAAGACCCCGAGTTTCCACACTTCTTTTGAAAGGGAGAAGTGTTAAGTGTTAGGTGTTAACTACCAAGCAGTCCTTTATCACAAAGAAGGATTCCGTTGCGCTAACTGCCTGATCACCTTGACTTTGCGCCCAATCTAGTGATTGAAGGTCTTTGGCACTATAGCCAGAGTTACAAGGCAAGAATAGAGCACACATGAAACAAAACGGCACGCTTGAGGAAGACTCATTCTCGCCAAGCAATCGGTCGTATAAAAAGACCAATCAAACAGCCTTAAAAAGAACTGTATTAATTTGCTTTTATAAGCACTTTTGCAATTATAGAACACGGGATAGTTTTCACCCAGCTTTGAAGTGCAGTTAAAACAACAAGGGTTTGCTTCCTCAACACTACACTGCATCGAGGCCACCTAGAAGACGCTGCTCCTCTACGCCAATAAGTGGCTCTATAAAATAAACCAATTTAAAACTCCTCAAGAAAACTTAACAATTAGCTATTTTAGACCGGCTGTGATAGAATGGTTTGAGGCCGCTTAATTTCAACCGTTATCACATGTTGTTTAGAAACACGATGCTACCCACGTGCATCTTCGCCTTGAAGCCGGGCGTGATTATCGCGCCACCTGAGTCAATATTTAACCAAGGGGGTTTATTCCTCCCCCGTTCGCCCTATGCTCCCATCACGCCAGATTGAGTTAGTCTTAAGGGCAGATTAGGTATTGTTCTCAGGCGCGGCTGTGCATTCCCTCAAAGCCCCCACTCCATTGTCCACTACGCCAAGGGGATGTCTCGACTATTTATACGAAAACTTTACCACTAAGAGCAGATTCGAGATCCAGATTTTCTTTGCGAGACATCACTACGATCCAGTCTCACCTTGTGCACCAAGGGCCTTCTACCTCGAGATCCTCCATCATTGTCCAGAAGAGGACAATATCCTTTGAGTGCCAAGGTTCGAGCCTTCAAGACGCCAAGTCCACAAGGCTTTCCCTGTTGTTCAGAAAGAGAACAACTTTAGAACAGCCATTGATCTTTGAGCACGTTGACAAGAAATGGTTCTCACCCTTCTCCCCTGTTGTTCAGAAAGAGATCAACATTAGAACAGCCATTGTTCTTTGAGCCCGTTGACAAGAAACGGTTCTCACCCTTCCCCCCTGTTGTTCAGAAAGAGAACAACATTACTACAGCCATTGTTCTTTGACCCCGTAGACAAGAGACGGTTCTCACCCCCCCTGTTGCTCGGAAGAGAACAACGTAGAACAGCCATTGTTCTTCAAGCCCGTTCGCCAAGAAACGGTTCTCATTTCCAAGACGCCACGTCAGGATCTTTTAATTCCCCATCCCCCCTTCGGCTGGAACTCGCCAGCGCCCTGAAGATTCCTTCACGTCGCCTTCCTCTGCACAACACGTGAAATTAAGTAAGCTGAACGTTACCTTTGAGTATTTAACCCTTTTGTCAACCCTATCCTGTGCTTTAAATGGTTCAGCGAACCATCCCATCCCTTTAATTTTTATTTGTTTTACCTTTTTAAATCTCTTCCAAATCTTAATCCTCGGATTAGCTAGATTTCCCACGACCCTTTTCATTCTCTGTTTATGTCAATATTTTCCGTTTTGTGTTTTGTTGATAGTTTTTATTAATAAAACACTATTTTATTAATGATAGTCATATTATTATCCTTGAGCTCAGTTCCACTTCTTAAGCATATTGAAGATAAATAATATCGGTCAACCCAGACACCATGCACTCTAAATATAAATGAATAGTTCCCTCAACGAATAGTCATATACGGTATATCGTCGAGAGTCCATTCTACAATATATATATATATATATATATATATATATATATATATATATATATATATATATATATATATATATATATATATATATCTATATATATCTATATATAGATATATATAGATATATATATATATATATATATATATATATATATATATATATATATATATATATATATATATATATATATATACTATTTAAATTTGGTATCAAGTGTGTAAGGTTTAACACTAGATCTTTGCAAACACTGGTCTCAGTCGAGTAAAGCATAGTGTTATTCGTTATAAGAATAGAGTATAGTAGTTCCCTTTTGTTTTAACGATTGATATCCCCTTTTTTGAAACTTAAGAAGCTGGAGTAGCTCAAGGAACTGTTATAATAATTTGTTTGTGTTTTTTTTGTGTGATTTTAGTCATTGGTTATTTAGATCGAGAAACCAAGTACGAAGAGGTCAGTGCCCATATCTAGGTAGGCTAACTCTCTAGAAGGCATAATTTTTATTGCAAGGAATTTTAGTTGGTTGACTATTGCGCCCCTAAGTGCAAAGATGACTCAGTTCGATATCTTTAAAGCGCAAGGAGAATCCTTGGGACTTTCCGGAAAAGAATTAATTTAGTACGTTCAAGAGAAGCAAAGAACAGAAAGAGAAAGAGAAATCCAACGAGAAGAAAGAGAAAGAGAAATCCAACAAGAAGAAAAAGAAAGAGAAAGAGAAATCCAACAAGAAGAAAAAGAAAGAGAAAGAGAAATCCAACAAGAAGAAAAAGAAAGAGAAAGAGAAATCCAACGAGAATAAAGAGAAGAACGGAAAAGACAAGCGGAGATTCACCATCAGATTGAAATAGCTCGTGTTGAAGCCGAAATACAATCAGCCAGTTCCCGTTCAGAAGCCCCACCAAATCTCCCACTTAAGCTCCCCAATTTCAAGGATGGAGACGATTTCGGAGCATTTTTAGCCCACTTCGAAAAGATCTTCGAGATCAATAACTTGGATCTGGAGGCTGAAGGTGTAGTCAGATTACTTCCCTTGTTAAATTGTAAATTGCGCGAAATTTTTATATATTTACCATCTGAATGTACAATTAACTACAGCCCCTTAAAAGCTGAGTTATTTGCCGCCCATAATATGACTCACGATTTCTACCGCCAAGAATTTCGAGGAGGTCGTATTAAACCCGGACAGACGTTCCGTCAATTCGGATACATTCTTCAGAGGAATTTTAAATTTTGGTTAGAATCCTCAAAGGTTGATCCTAACTACGAGTCCTTAACAGACTTCGTGTTGCGGGATCAATTTTTGGCGTCTTTCCCGACGAAGATCCGCGCGTTCGTCAAGGATTGTCGGTGCCAGACCTTTAAAGAGTGTACCAAAGAAGCGGATGTTTATGCTGCAAGCCATAGTTTATACCCAAAGGAGAATCGAACTTCTCACCAACCCCCCAACCAGGAAAGAAGAAAGGATTCGTGCCCCTTCCTAGGAAAGCTGACGAAGTTTCCGGGCCCAGTAAAACTCCAAAACTTCTTTCCCCAAAACCAACAACGGGACTCCAAACTTCCCGTTAAGATTTCTCCTCCATCTCTCTTCCCGAAGCGACCAATCATATGCTTCACCTGTGGTTTAGAAAACCACATGAGCTGGAATTGCCCTAAAATTCTAGGCTTAAAAGCGGACCAGCCCACCAAGTTCACCAGATTAATGCCACCCCGGCTTCCCTGGTGGTGCAGACTTAAGCAGCAACTTCTCCCCCTCCGTCAGGGCCACCAGGTAAATTTTATTTTTGAAAAAAGTTCACCGGGAACTTTGAAATTTGAGGAGGGCAGCGTTAACGGCTGCCGAGTATCGACTCTCGTTAGGGACACAGGATGCACGTGTTTCATCATGTCCGACGAGCTCCTCCCCCCCAGTGGACCCTAACCATGAAAAATTTGCGGTGGTACATGACTACATGGGGTGGGCGAACCGATTCCCCGTCGTTAGATGTTACCTGCGGTGTCAATATTATAATGGCTGGGCTGAAGTCATTTCAGCACCCATACAGTTCTGTTCCGTACTTATAGGACAGAGCCTCCAAGTAAGTTCCGACCCTGTGTCTCAGGCCGCCCTTCCTCGGGGCCGAGCTAAGAAAGAAGCCCAGGAGCCCGTCCCCCTCAGAACCCCGATACCGTCCGAATTCTCGGAGACCCTTAACCAGGACCTTAGGTCGGCACAAAAGGAGTGTGAGTTACTAACACCCTTAGGTGATAAGGCCCAAGACAAGGACACAGAGACTGTCCGTGGACCCAAAGAAAAAAAGTACCCGCAACGCGCCATGGAGATACGTTCGTAGCACTGGACGAAACATCTGCGCTTGAAGAGGATTACCCCGCGGAGTCCCTTAATGTAATACAGACAGTGTGCATCCAACCTGATGCCGATTACCCTCTTCCTTCCCTACCAGGCAAGCCTTTTGAACCCTCTGACCTGGATATCGACGCGCAGCTGACACCACATCAAAAGAGTCAGCTACAAGAACTATTATGTCAGTTCGACGACGTTATTTCAGAGAAGCCTGGATGCGCTACTAGTTTCGAGCATGATATTAAATTAACAACCTTAGAACCCGTCCGTTCAAAACCCTATCCCATGCCGATTCATTTACGCCGAGCCTTTAACGCCAAAGTTGATAATTTAATTAGTTTAGACATAATAGAACCTTTTACCTCTAGTTATTGTTCCCCAATCGTCATGGTCAAGAAACCTGATGGCTTTTATCGGATGTGCATCAACTTCCGGAAGTTGAATTCGGTAACTGTGTTCGACGCCGAGCCCATCCCGTTGGTAGACCAAAACCTCCACTTTTTTGAAAACGCCAAGTTCATCTCAGAACTCGATTTGGGCAAGGCGTATTATCAAATCCCCCTCCGGCCCGAGGTGAAAGCATATACCGCCTTTGCAACGGAGAAAGGCCTTATTCAATTTAAGTGCCTTCCTTTTGGTCTCGTCACTGCTTGTAGCAACTATAATCGTCTCATGAGAAGGTTGTTAGATGGACTTCCGAATGTATCCTTTTACTTCGATAATGTTTACGTCGCTACTCGCGAATGGAGTCACCATTTAACCACCCTATTAGCTCTCTTCGAGCGACTGCGCGAAAATGGCCTCACCATTGGCCCCAGCAAATGCTATTTTGCCCACGAAACCATAAAATACTTGGGTTTCAAAATAAGACAAAGCCAGTTAGGTCCCCAAGAGGACAAGATTAAGGCAATCGCCGACATGCGCTTCCCGAATACAAAGAAGCAATTAAGATCGTTCCTAGGATCAGCCTTTTACTATCGGCGATTTGTCCCAAATTTCGCTGCAATTTTGGCGCCCCTCAGCTCCCTTTTAAAAAAGAATTCCCCCGATCGTCTACGTTGGAATGATGTTGCTGTTTCCCATTTTAATCAGCTTAAGAGTAAGCTCATTTCTGCCCCCATTTTAAAGTTTCCCAACCCGGAAGAATCCTTTGGGATTAAGACCGAGACGAGCAACGAGGGCATTGGAGGTGTACTCCTTCAATATGAAGATGACGGAACAAGTCATCCAGTTGCATATGCTAGTCGCCAATTATTACCACGCAAAAAGAGATATGCCACTATAGAGAAGGAAGCTCTATCAATTATCTGGGTTATAGACAAATTCAAAATGTACTTGATAGGAAAAGAATTTCAGATAGAAACCGACCACCGCCCGTTAGCCTATATTCGGAATGTACGACACTCCAACGGCCGAATTATACGCTGGAGTTTACTCTTGCAAGAGTATCAATTTAAAATAAATTATATAAAAGGTTCCGATAACCAGGTCGCTGACGCACTCAGTAGGAATGCGTTACCAAATAGCGTGGATTAATTGTATTCGTAGGATTAGAATCTCCATGTAGGTATATACCGTCTTGTACGACTTAAATTAGATTCTCTTGTAATAGAACTAGTTAATGTATATGTCTGAATTTTGTAACGCTCAATGTCTTCTTTTTTTTTGTATGTATATATATTTGTACCCATTAAATTACGTATAAATTATTCTGTCCTATATGTACCAATTTTATATCATTTCATTGCGCCATGCCCCTTTTATTGATTAAGTTTGTATTAAAGATTAGTTTCCCATATAATCAAAAGATCAAAATAATCATATGTATTGAGGTAATACTAGTTAGGTGCATGAAGGTACGGTTGGTACAAGTAAACGAGTTCCCTACAACAGGGCTCTATCGTTGTCCCTTCTCTCTTTTTTTTCGAAGTGACAACTTCCCCCGGAATTGAGGGGTGTGATAGAACGGTTTGAGGCTGCTTAATTTCAACCGTTATCACATGTTGTTTAGAAACACGATGCTACCCACGTGCATCTTCGCCTTGAAGCCGGGCGCGATTATCGCGCCACCTGAGTCAATATTTAACCAAGAAGGTTTATTCCTCCCCCGTTCACCCCATGCGCCGATTACGCCAGATTGAGTTAGGCTTATGGGCAGATAAGGTATTGTTCTCATGCGCGTCTGTGCATTCCCTCAAAGCCCCCACTCCATTGTCCCCTACGCCAAGGGGATGTCTCGACTATTTATACGAAAACTTTACCACTAAGAGCAGATTCGAGATCCAGATTTTCTTTGCAAGGCATCACTACGATCCAGTCTTACCTTGTGCACCAAGGGCCTTCTACCTCGAGATCCTCCATCATTGTCCAGAAGAGGACAATATCCCTTGAGTGCCAAGGTTAGAGCCTTCAAGACGCAAAGTCCACAAGGCTTCCCCTGTTGTTCAGAAAGAGAACAACGTTAGAACAGCTATTGTTCTTTGAGCTCGTTGACAAGAAACGGTTCTCACCCTTCCCCCCTGTTGTTCAGAAAGAGAACAACGTTAGAACAGCCATTGTTCTTTGAGCCCGTTGACAAGAAACGGTTCTCACCCTTCCCCCCTGTTGTTCAGAAAGAGAACAACATTAGTACAGCCATTGTTCTTTGAACCCGTAGACAAGAGACGGTTCTCACCCCCCCCCCCATCCCTGTTGTTCAGAAGAGAACAAAGTAGAACAGCCATTGTTCTTTAAGCCCGTTCGCCAAGAAATGGTTCTCATTCTCAACACGCTACGTCAGGATCTTTTAATTCCGTCCCCCTCCTTCGGCTGGAACTCACCAGCGGACCGAAGATTCCTTTACGTCGCCTTCCTCTGCACAATACGTGTAATTACGTAAGCTGAACGTTATCTTTGAGTATTTAACCTTTTTTCAACCTTATCCTGTGCTTTAAATGGTTTAGCGAACCATCCCATCCCTTTAATTTTTATTTGTTTTACCTTTTTAAATCTCTTCTAAATCTTAATCCTTGGATTAGCTAGATTTCCCACGACCCTTTCCATTCTCTTTTTATGTCAATATTTTCCATTTTGTGTGTTGTTGATAGTTTTTATTAATAAAACTTTTTTTTATTAATGATAGCCATATTATTATCCTTGAGCTCAGTTCCACTTCTTAAGCATATTGAAGATAAATAATATCGGTCAACCCAGACACCATGCACTCTAAATATAAATGAATAGTTCCCTCAACGAATAGTCATATACGGTATATCGTCGCGAGTCCATTCTAAGACACCGGCGTACGTCCACCACCAACCCAATTCTAAAGCCAGTCGTTTTGGTCCTGGAGAAAGGGACGTAAGCATTTCAATTTCAGGAGACCTGAAAGGGTTGCAGTAATGCGTCAAAGTTACGAATAAAATTAAAATCAACCTGGGTTACATTTCCCAGAACTTCACGTTTAGTTTAGTAGGAAGATATCATTCAGCCTCTATATTAAACTCCACTCCGCCTTCATCTTAGGTAGCAGGGCAATTTTCGTATCTCTTGCTGAATTAAGACATACTTCTGTTAGAACGAGTGTAACCTAGTGAGTACAACTCCTAGCTCAGAAAAGACTTTTTTCCTTAGTCACATTATTACTAGCTAGTATGCGATTAGGCAGAAATCAGATTTAATTGGTTATATTGCTAAAATTATTAAGTCATATTAATTATTTACTGCTGTTAGAGATGAATGGTAGAGCAAAAATGAATCTAAATTGGTAAAATAATCATTTCACTACGGCTATAGCTCTAAGTTACTTTAGTTATAAAATCACCTACCTAACTGAATTATCTTAATCGCATTATTTGTTGTGCTTAAAAGTCGAATTGAGTCTTTTCAAAATATAAATTTAGCCTTTTTTAGACACCACATAGGATTATACTTTAATTGTAACGACAGAATCCCGCCTGAAGCGAAGTGCTCCGTTATTTATGAGTTCACTTGCCCCAATTGTGAACTGGGGAGATATATAGGCAGTACGGTGCGCTTGCTGAGGGCGAGATTCTGTTCTGATTTGGGTGTTAGCCACAGAACAGGGAAGGTTCTCTCTACGAAAGAATTCTCACCTGTTAGGCTTCACTGTATTAATTGTAAAACTGATATTACAATGGACGATTTCAAAACCTTAAAAACCACCCCTGATACCATATCATTAAGGATTCTTGAATCTATGTATATTAAATACCTTTCTCCTTCCTTAAATTTCGATTTTTCTTCTCACCCAATACTTCTACTATAAACAAAAAATATTACCAACCTCCAAACCTTCTCTTTCTTCTTACGCTCCTCGCCCTTTCTCCCTAGTTATCCTCTAACGGCTGATTGTTTAAGGTTAGTTTATCTCGATGTATTTCCAGTGTTTCCTCAATCGTTAATTTTTAACTCCCACATAATAATCCAAAAATATCAATTACCTGTAAATTTCCGCAATATCCCCCTTAATAAATATTAAATACTTTCCATAAATTTACCATTTTGATTGTCTGTTAAAATCTAACTTAAATTGTTTGTCTACTCCACGAATTGTATTTTCCAGTACCTGAAGATGGGTGAAAAGTTCACCCGAAACGTTGTATCTATTAAGAAAATGAAATGAATTTCCCTTTATGCGTCCTTTCGTTCATCCTTCAAATTATATATATATATGCAGATACACCCACAAAGGAAAAGTGAAAAACGATTACGAGCGCTTTCGTCTTTATTCTTAAAGACCTTTTCAAGGAATGAACAGGAGGCTGGACATACATTGCCTTAAATAGTGGAAGGGGAGATTAGACTACCCACCTCTGAGCCTTAATAGGGGGGTACAAAATCCTGAAACAACTTTATTTAAGATTTTATCTATGTAGTGATAATGGGGTTTAGCATGAACAAACCAGGGCTAAGGTTGAAATTTGGGAACGCGTTAATGGAGAGACATACTAATATATTTCTCGAAATATAATTACTGCATTTTATGATTAGTTTGGCACCGTTACAGTTAATGCTATGGTTAAGATTGTACATATGTAGAAAAAGCGCAGATTGTTCACTGTGATCACGTACATTGGCTTGATGTTGCTTAACCCGGACATCTGATTCTTTCCCGGTTTGTCCATAATAACATTTTTGGCAGTTGTTGCAGCCTATCGAATAAAAAATGCCACGTCGGAGGAGGGGGTAAATTTTTGACAAGGTTGCGATAAATTGTAGTCTCGTACTTAAAAATAACATTATGTTCAGAGGCCTAAGTAAACGAGGTAATTTAATGAAAATATGGTTATAATAATAATAATAAGAATAAGTATTTATAATGCGCCATTTAGGGCTGTTAGCCCTCACAGAACGCAGGATATGTAGCGAGTGTAGAGAAAGTTTACAGGGGAGAGAAGGCCATTCTGAAGAGATGAGTCTTCAGGAGAAGTTTAAAAGTAGCAAGAGAGGGAGAGGATCGGACTTCGGCAGGAAGAGCATTCCAGAGTCTAGGAGCACAAACTGAGAAGGAACGGTCACCCATCGAGCAGAGGACAGAACGAGGAGTGTTCAGGATGGTAGCGAGGTTAGACTGGACTGCCCGAGGAGTTTGACGACGGGAAAGGGCAGATGAGAGATAAGGTGGAGCCTCTAGGTTTAGGGCCATGTAGGTGATGAGAAGAATTTTATAGTGGGTACGGAAGCAAATAGGTAACCAGTGTAGCTCCTGTAACAGAGGCATCTAAGGAGAGAACCGGAGGCGGCGAAAGAGGAGCCGAACAGCATAGTTTTGAACTAGTTGTAGGGGGCGAAGTGTCGAAGAAGGGAGATTCACTAGAAAAGAATTGCAGTAGTCTAAACCTAAGGTGACGAAGGCATGAATAGCAGTCTAAAGGCTTCGTCGATCAAAATGGGATCGAACACGTGAAAAGTTGCGGAGGACACCGAGGGAAGACTTACAGATACGATGGATGTGCGGTTTAAACGAGAGTTGCTCGTCGAAAATAACACCAAGATTACTGAAGGAATCAGAGAAGGCGACGTGGTTTCCCCAAGGTTAAAGGAGGGAAAGAGAGCTTTATATTTCTCCACTATCGAAGCGGTACAAACAAGGAAAACTTCAGTTTATCGTGGTTAAGTTTGAGAAAGTTGGCAGACAGCCATTCGTTTATGGAGAGGTAGGCTGAAAGGAGCTTGGTAATTGATTGAGAGAAGGACACAATGGATGAGGAAAGGTACTCGTATATCTAAGTGTCATCAGCATAGAAGTGGAAGGACAGGCCCAAATCGCGAAGAAGGGACTCAAGAGGAAGTAAGTAGATGCGAAAGAGGAGGGGACCAAGGACTGAACCCTGAGGCACCCCAAAATGAATGGGCGCGGGTTCAGAGGAGAGGTTACCGAGGGCGACCGACTAAGTGCGGGAGGAGAGGTATGAGCGGAACCAAGCAAGTGCGGTGGCCGAGAGACCAATGAAAGTTTGAAGACAATCAAGGAGGATAGTGTGGTCGATGTGTCGGTAGCTCTACGTAAACCGTCTGAAACATTAAGAAGAGCGGTTTCCGAAGAGTGCTTCGCTTTGGCCTGAAATTTAGGGATATTAACATTAGTTTAAAAATAGAAATGCTTTGTAGACTTATAATAATTGTCGAGAAAGTAGAAAGGGTAGCACAAATTTATCCCTATTTTATATATTCTATCGACTTCTTTGTCTAGGTATTCTGGTGAGACAATTCTAAGGGCACGCAAAAATATAGAGGAGAAAACACTGTTTGATGTTATTATGGTGGTTAGAATAAAAATGTTTATAAGATTCGATGGCTGTGGGTTTTATAAGCAATTTATGTTCAACCTCCTGTTCATTTCTTGAAAAGGTCTTTAAGAATAAAGACGAAAGCACTCGGAATCGTATTTTACTTTTCCTTTGTGTGTCTCTGCATAACTTTGACTCACGTGCACTTTTTGAGTTTTTTCATATATATATATATATATATATATATATATATATATATATATATATATATATATATATATATATATATATATATATATATATATATATATATATATATATATATATATATATATATATATATATGAGGAATTAAACCACATTCTCCGAAGACAATTTAATTCAGAACAGTTTCGGTGTATCTCACACCCTTTTTGAACTGACACTGAAGAGAAAATATAAGAAAAGTGCATACAAGCATAACACAATCCCCTACTTGTGGCTAATCTGGAGGGGTTAGGCCTAAACATATTGAAGGGCTGACATTTTACTATTTTGTTTATTTGCTTTCTTATTACAGGATTAAAAAAAATTGACCCTCAGATAGATTTAAATTAGGAACTGACGATATCAAGCTCGATTCTACGATTCTTCTCTTAACATAGTTAGCCGATCTAAATACCATTTTACTTCCATTGAAATCGATCGAATGATTCTTGTCTCTAACATGGCAAAATATTCCACTGCTTTCGCTGCCCACTCTAATATCTCTTTTGTGTTCATACAATCTCTTGTCTAGATTTCTCCCCGTTTCCCCTATATAAACTTTATGGCAATCGTTGCATGGTATTGCATATACTCCTATGTTAATATGTTCTTTGGGTTTCCTGGCCATCATCAATTGGTTTAAGGAATTATTATATTTAAAGGCTAGATTAATACCCGCTTTTCCAAATATGTCCTTTAAACTATTTAATTTATTATTAAATGGCAATTTTATACATTTGTTAAAGTCATTAGTGCGGGAAGGCTTATTACCATAGAATGTTTTCCTAGCTGCAAAATGGGCAGACGATATGAACCAATCGGGGTAATACAAATTAGAAAAAATGGTCCTGATAATGAAAATTTCTTCATCTAAATAGGAAGAATGACATATTTTGTATGCTCTAAGGAAAAAGTTAGAAATTACCGATTTTTTAACAGTATTATCGTGAAACGAAAAATAATGTATATAGGCATTCGAGTGGGTTGGTTTCCTATACACGTCAAGTTTGAATTCATGGTGATCTTTATTAATGAGGACATCTAAAAAGGGTAATCTATTATCATATTCCCATTCATATTTAAATTTGATGGAGACATGCAAATTATTCAAATTATTAAAAAAGGTATCAAAATCATGGCCATTAGGCCATACAGAAAATACATCGTCAATGTACCTTAACCATATAAAGTTAGGGGGAGAAATTGTGGGAAGGAGTTCAGTCTCAAAATATTCTATGAAGAGACATGCCATTATCGGAGATAAACTATTTCCCATGCTAAGGCCAAATATTTGTCTATAAAACTCATTATTTACTCGAAACACATTGTCGATTTAGTTGAATTATGTCTCTCTGACAATGTGTTTCGAGTAAATAATGAGTTTTATAGACAAATATTTGGCCTTAGCATGGGAAATAGTTTATCTCCGATATTGGCATGTCTCTTCATAGAATATTTTGAGACTGAACTCCTTCCCACATTTTCTCCCCCTAACTTTATATGGTTAAGATACATTGACGATGTATTTTCTGTATGGCCTAATGGCCATGATTTTGATACCTTTTTTAATAATTTGAATAATTTGCATGTCTCCATCAAATTTAAATATGAATGGAAATATGATAATAGATTACCCTTTTTAGATGTCCTCATTAATAAAGATCACCATGAATTAAAACTTGACGTGTATAGGAAACCAACCCACTCGAATACCTTATATACATTATTTTTCGTTTCACGATTATACTGTTAAAAAATCGGTAATTTCTAACTTTTTCCTTAGAGCATACAAAATATGTCATTCTTCCTATTTAGATGAAGAAATTGTCATTATCAGGACCATTTTTTCTAATTTGTATTACCCCGATTGGTTCATATCGTCTGCCCATTTTGCAGCTAGGAAAACATTCTATGGTAATAAGCCTTCCCGCACTAACGACTTCAACAAATGTATAACATTGCCATTTATAATAAATTAAATAGTTTAAAGGACATATTTGGAAAAGCGGGTATTAATCTAGCCTTTAAATATAATAATTCCCAAACCAATTGATGATTGCCAGGAAACCCAAAGAACATATTAACATAGGAGTATATGCAATACCATGCAACGATTGCCATAAAGTATATATAGGGGAAACGAGGAGAAATCTAGACAAGAGATTGTACGAACACAAAACAGATATTAGAGTGGGCAACGAAAGCAGTGGAATATTTTGCCATGTTAGAGACAAGAATCATACAATCGATTTCAATGGAAGTAAAATGGTATTTAAATCGGCTAACTATGTTAAGAGAAGAATCGTAGAATCGAGCTTGATATCGTCAGTTCCTAATTTAAATCTATCCGAGGGTCAATTTTCTTTTAATCCTGTAATAAGAAAGCAAATAAATAATATAGTGAAATGTCAGCCCTTCAATATGTTTAGGCCTACCCCCCCCCCCTCCCGATTAGCCACAAGTAGGGGATTGTGTTATGCTTGTATGCACTTTTCTTATATTTTCTCTTCAGTGTCAGTTAAAAAAGGGTGTGAGATACACCGAAACTGTTCTGAATTAAATTGTCTTCGGAGAATGTGGTTTAATTCCTCATCTTTTCTTGCGATATTGCATTAATTTTCATCATATATATATATATATATATATATATATATATATATATATATATATATATATATATAATCCTTATATTAAAATTTGGTGTCAGGTAAAGTTGGGTTATTTTGTATTTAAGGACCCCCTTTTCTTTTCAAGTTTCCCCCCCTGTTAAGCTGTTCAGTAACCAGTTTGCCAAGTTCGTTCAAGGATATCCAAAGATAGTGGAACAAATCTTAATATTTTTTTTCCTTTGATTGATCATTTCTTTTGTGGTGATCGGTTTATTTTTCAAGCTTATTTACGTTGTGTGTGTGTGTTTTGGTGGAGACGATCTCCCCTAAAACCCCCTACTAATCCCCGTGCAAGATTAAAAGGCCTAAAATTAATGGTCATATAGGGATCAATTTTTGAATTATTAGTTATTTTCTTTTCTTTATTGATTGCGTATAATCATTGCGTAATTAAATCTCCGTTAGGATTTTGGACGCGCCGAGTGGCCAGACGTGCATTTACAGCAGCAAGATGTCGTCATTTGAACGTTTCCGACAGCAAGGAGCGATCCTTGGGTTTTCAGGCAAGGGCCTAGTTGGCTATATTCAAGAGGAAAAAATAAATGAAAGGGCAGTAAATAGAGAGCAAAGAGAAGTTAAAGAGAAAAAGAACAAAGAGAAGCTAAAGAGAGCAGAGAGAAATGGAAGAAAGAGAAAGAATTCGTTAGCATGAGCGCTAAGTTTAAAAGAAATCATTTGGAAACCTTTTCCGTTAGCTCAAGGAATGAATCCCCCCAAACCTCATCAGTAAAGTTGCCAGTATTTAAGGAGGGCGAGGATTTCAGCGCCTACCTAACTCACCTTGAGAAAATTTTCGAAGTGAACCATTGGGACATTGAAGCCGATGGAGTCACTCGACTACTCCCCCTCCTCAATACCCACCTGCGGGAAATTTTTATTTCACTCCCCGTTCACCCTCGACTACCCCATCCTCAAGTTGGAATTATTATCGGCCGTTAATATGAATCTTGATTTCTATAGGGTAAATTTCTGCCAGGTGAAGATACTTCCTGGCCAGATCTACTGCCAATTTGGATTCACCCTCCAGAGGAATTTTCAATTCTGTTGGACTCAGCCCAAGTCAGCCGAAAATACGAGTCCCTATTTGATTTCGTCTTACGGGATAGGTTGATTGCTTCACTACCTTCCGAAATCCGCATTCTTGAAGGATAGACGCGTGCGTTCCTTAGGGAATGTATAGAAGAAGCGGATGTCCATGTGTCAAGCCACTACCTATACCCAAAAGACCCCAAGCATTCTCATAACCCATCCCCAAAAGTAAAGGTAACATCTGCATGTTTCCCCCGACGAACTCGCCCTTGTTTGCGAAGGTACCTGGTCCCTCTAAACCCAAGTACCATCCCCCGCCGGAATCAAGTGATATTAAGCCCCTCATAAATAATCCCCTAGCGTCGGGTTACCCTCGAAGGCCCATAGTGTGTTTTTACTGCGGTGTTCCCGGTCATGTGAGGACCTAATGTCACCAAAACTCAAAATTCCGTTCTGCTACTAATCAGCAAATCCACCAAATAAGTGCATCTCTCTCTCTCATCCGCCCGCGCACCCTGGAACGACAGCAACTTTCCCAACAAGCAGACCCCCAGGACAGCAAGTCAATTTCCTGTTCAACAAATGCTTCCCCGGCGGGCTTGAGTTCGAAAACGGAACTGTTAATGGTTGTTGAGTGCCAACCCTCGTAAGAGCCACTGGCTGTACTTGCTTCTTCGTCTCAGAAAAGTTGCTCCCTCCAGTGGGCCTCCGACCATGACAAATTCGCAGTAGTCCATGACTACGTGGGACGTGTAAATCGGTTCCCCGTGGTCCGCTGCTATCTCAAATGTAAATACTTTACTGGTTGGGCCAAAGTGATAGCAGCGCTCATTAAGTTCTGGGCCGTGTTGGTCGGCCAGAGCCAGCAGCTCTCCCCTAACCCCATCGCATAGCCCGTCATGACGAGGGCTGGGCGCGAACAGACACTGCTCTTCCCGTGCCATTAGAACCGCTTTATGCCCCAGAATTTGCAGCCCTTCAAGACGAAACTGTTGCAAGCGCTCAGAAAGAATGTCCCACCCCCCAGCCCGTGTGGAAAAAGGTAAGAAATGACGAGTGAGGATCTGCTCGTGGTCAAAGGAAACTCACCTACCTCATTAGTGACGGAGTCATTTCTCGCTTCAGTTCGGCTGAGGATAAAACTCCAACTCACTTGTTATGCATCCTCCGTTTACATGTTCCCCAAGTCCTCCGACTCACCCACGATGGATTATGGCTAGTCATTTTAGCCACAATAAAGCAGCCCAAATAATCTTCCGTTATTTCTTTTGGCCCGGTGCTACTAAAGAAATTGCCGAGTTTTGCAGGTCGTGTTACATTTGTCAAAAGACTACAGCAAAAGGACGAATTCCACCTGCCCCCCTCCAGGAGACACCAATTGTCTCAGAGCCTTTCTTTTGAGTAGGCATATAATTGATTGGCCCAATTCACCCCCCAGCAGCAAAGGACACTCTTACGTCCTCACTTTTGTTGATTTTGCAACGAGATTCCCCGACGCAGTCCCCTTAAAAAGATAAATAGCGTGACCTGTGCGGAGGCCCTGATTTCTATCTTTTCGCGCGTCGGCATTCCGAAGAAGATTTTTTTAGACAGAGGTAGACAGTTCACCTATGAACTAATGGAATACGTTGGCAAGCTCCTTATTATTAAGTCCTAACCACCCAGGAGTCTATTAGCTCTAAACGTAAACCTTGCCCGTTCACTTGCGTCCTACTTTTAACGCCGAAGTACAAAACTTGCTAAATTAGGGATCATTGAACCTTCCACATCGGATTATTGCTCCCCTATTGTTATGGTCAAAAGGCCAAATCAGTCTTTTCGCATGTGCGTAGACTTTAGAAAACTGAACACCGTAATAGTTATCGACGCTCAGCCTATCCCTTTGATAGGCCAGAGCCTACATCTATTTGAAGAGGCCAAGTTTATTTCAGAGATAGACATGTGTAAGGCCTACTATCAAATCCCCTTTAAGGTTAGTGGCCGGAAATACACCTCATTTCCCACAGTAAAAGGCCTTATGCAGTTCAAGCGTCTTCCTTTTGGTTTAGTTACTGCTTGTAGTAACTATAATCACATGATGCGCCGGATACTGGATGGGCTGAATAACATTTCCTTTTACTTTAATGACGTTTACATGGCGACCCGCACATGGGACCAACATCTAATCTCTCTACGCTCCCTCCTCAATAGGCTTCGTGAACACGGCTTCACTATAGGCACCAGCAAGTGCCATTTTGCCTACGGCTCCATTAAATACTTTGGTTTCCACATTGATGGAAATCAAATGGCACCCCAGCAAGAAAAGGTGAAGGCCATCGACGACATGCCCCTTCCGCTTACGAAAAAAACAATTACTCACTTTGCTTGGATCGACATTCTTTTACAGGTGCTTTGTCCTGAATTTCACCACTTTAGCGTCCCCCCTTAGCTTCCTGCTAAAGAAACGTTCACCGAACAACTCATATGGAACCCCAAGGCGACTGCCCACTTCCGTCAACTGAAGGAAAAACTAACGTCAGCACCTATACTGCGAATCCCGAACCGTTTGCAATAGAAATAGATGCTTGTACTGAAGACATCGGTTGCGTTTTGCTCCAGTTATCCCATTGCGTACGCCAGCTGGAAGCTCTCGTCACGCGAAAGGAACTACAAGGTAATAGAACTTGAGGCTCTAGCGATCGTGTGGAGCGTGCAGAAATTCAAAACATATTTGTTAGGTAAAGAGTTCGTGATCAAAACCGATCATCGCCCATTGGCTCATTTAAAAAATTGTAAATGCCAGCACGGAAGGCTTATACGTTGGAGTTTACTTCTAATGGAATACCAGTTCCGAATAGTGTACATAAAAGTGACAGTAAAATGTGTTGCAGACTGATTAAGTAATAATCCGGTCGAGGATACTCACCCTGCAATGTAAATTGTGTTAAGCCTTGTACTCCTGTATATATAATCGGGTCTGTGTACTCGCCCGTTTTTAATAATCCTAGAACTCCGCCCTAACTGTGTACATTTATGCTCCTTGATTTCCCTGTAAAGAAAATTACATATTAAATGTCCTTTGTGTAATTTTTTTTTATTTGCGTTTTATTTTTCTTCTTTTTTTTGTATTGACTATGGTTCCACTACCATTTTCATGAAAGAATCTTTATTTAAATTATTTTTTGTGACTTTCATTTAATAATTTCCAGTATTTTTTCATTTTTGTTTTTTTTTTGTTCGCTGGTTAACGACGATACCTTTTTAAATATGCCCTGCGTCAAGGAATTAGACGAAAGTCATTCTTTGACCGCTGTGTCGACTCAAATTTTAATGCCCGCTCTTATTGTACACCTGTAGACCCAGGTCAAACTTTTCCCATACACGACTTCTCACATGTTTAAGGATGCCTTTTTCACTCCTCCACGTAACAGGAAAATGTCATCTTCGAAAAGCGAGGTGTGTGAGGGGATTCCCGTGAAGGACCAGCGTGAGAGGAAAGCCCCTCGGAATACCCCCTTTCAGCCCCTCGGAATACCCCCTTTCAGCCCCTCGGAATACCCGCTTTCAGCCCCTTCACTCTAAACCACGTGTTCCTTGGAGTGGGAAGTTTAGAATCTTCGAGAAGCAAGCAGTCCCGGGCTGAGTCACCCTACCCAGCTGTATTTGCTTTCAGATGTCCCTCACTACCCCCTGCCCCGCGATAACGCCGAGCTCTAGCCTCCATGTTTCCGAGGCATGTCTATAACCCCACGAGAGCAGCCGTACTAACCGTATCCCCACATCATTAGGCAAACTTCGCTGTCCGATCCGACTCGTTATCTCGAAGTATGTTTACATAGACTGACGTCTAGAATCCTTTAGGTACGACCATGCCCTGGGGCTATCTATCAGACCAACCACCCGTCTATTTAACCCTGAGTCCGGCCAGTCCCTCCATTCAGACCGTTTTGTCTGTTCCCCCCGCGAACTCCAAACAACCCCTGTTCGAGTCGTACCTCGGAGTGAAGATCTCACCAGCAAATGTCCCTTCGTGAAGCTTTAATCCCTTTTCAGAGGAAAGTTATTAAGCCATCTTCTTCCGAGAGAACTGTGTGGCTCCCTTCATCTCAGACCCCCTTCAAGACTCCCGTTCCTTCGTGTCTGAGACTCCCTGCCGAACCGCAGAACAGTCTCGTGTTTGAGATTGCATCTCTCTGGAGCAGAGAATATTTCGTTCTTCAACAAGAAGTACTCAAAACCCCCATCTACGAGTCTTCTCCGTTAGGACTCCCTGAATATCATCTCAAAGACCTGTACCGTTGGTATCCCCCCATCCCCCTCAGATCACCACCACGTAGAAGGGAAAGCGATCTTGTGTTGTAATCTCCTGATTACACCCCATCAATCGTCACCCGCATCCACTTTTGAATTGACTTCCCGCTCAATCGTAATAAATATCTTGTTCGAGTTAACGTTAACTTTGCTCCCCCGCTTAACTATGTCATATTATAAATTGTCACAATCCAATTAACTATCTTTATCGAGTATTTTTTTCCCTTTTTTTTCTCTTTCTCTCTCTCTCTCTCTCTCTCTCTCTCTCTCTCTCTCTCTCTCTCTCTCTCTCTCTCTCTCTCTCTCTCTCTCTCTCTCTATATATATATATATATATATATATATATATATATATATATATATATATATAAATATATATATATATATATATTGCCACATTTATTATATATATTAAAATAATATTTTGGGGTCTTGATCTTTATATATCCTTAGAACTGCAACTTGGCAAGCCATTAGATAAATTCCGGTCAACCGTAAGTCGCACTCTGTCTAAAAATCAAGAAGGCGGTCCCCCACTCCTTTAATTGACCCAAAGCATATCACAGGACGCCTAGGGTCGGCTATCTGCCCGTGCTTGTGTATGCGCCCTTGCCACGAGCGAGTATTCACAGTCATACCGCGACATATTATTATATTTATATTCATTTTATTTTTATCAAAGTCAATAGAATCATTAAATTTTAATTAACCCCTAGGGAATCATTCCTATTGTTTGGTATTCTCTCTCCCTCAATTTCTGCGATTTAATTACATTATTGTTTGGTAAAACTCATTCTCTTATTTCTTTCATCTCAACTTTTATCAAGAGGTGTAATAAGGTACCAAACTGCTTTATATTTCACACTTTGCCTCGATAAGATCATCCTCCTTTCCATTGTTTGAAGAATGAAACTCCATTAGGTCATTTCAAGTCATCCGATATCTCCTCAAATCTAAGAGCTCTAACAAATATCTTCTCAAGAGGAAGTGAACCCCTTTCATCTCACTCTTTAAGAATCAACGAATAATTATCAAAGCATATAGATTTTCAACATCCAATCTATTTATTTGTGCCCTAATATTTTCAATATTAACATTAAATATCTGTAAAAAAAATTCTTCTAAATCATTACTATCTGTATTAGCAAATACAGATATAAAATACTCATTAAGTACCTCAACCCTTTTCTTTAGTGTCTTTCCCCACTTTAACAGGCGCTATCTTAATTGACCTAATTGTTTATTTTATTATAACTAAAAACCTTTCTCTGATCCTCAATGCTATTCTTAAAGCTCCCTCTATTTTCCTGATCAAAATAGCTCTATCCTTATTCTACAATAAAAGTTTCCTGCTTTTATACTAACCACGCATGAACGTCTCCTACATCTCATAAGCGTCTGGAGGTAAAAATATCTAAAATAAACGTCAAAGCATATTGTTCCGTCTACCGGAAACCAACTAATTCTAATGCCTATATTCATTATTTCTTGTGTCACGATGTATCCGTTAAAAGGTTTGTAGTTTCTTCCATGTTCTTGAGAGTATATCGCATTTGTGATCCTTGTTTCTTGCAAGACGAAATTAATACAATCATCCAAACATTCAATGAGTTGCAATATCCCCTTTGGTTCATAGAAAAGTGTCACAATAAAGCCAGCACCATCTATTACTCCCCAGCTAATTATAAGGAAAACAGTATTATCGTGAAACGAAAAATAATGTATATAGGCATTCGAGTGGGTTGGTTTCCTATACACGTCAAGTTTTAAAACTTGACGTGTATAGGAAACCAACCCACTCGAATGCCTATATACATTATTTTTCGTTTCACGATAATACTGTTAAAAAATCGGTAATTTCTAACTTTTTCCTTAGAGCATACAAAATATGTCATCCTTCCTATTTAGATGAAGAAATTGTCATTATCAGGACCATTTTTTTCTAATTTGTATTACCCCGATTGGTTCATATCGTCTGCCCATTTTGCAGCTAGGAAAACATTCTATGGTAATAAGCGTTCCCGCACTAACGACTTCAACAAATGTATAACATTGCCATTTAATAATAAATTAAATAGTTTAAAGGACATATTTGGAAAAGCGGGTATTAATCTAGCCTTTAAATATAATAATTCCTTAAACCAATTGATGATGGCCAGGAAACCCAAAGAACATCCTAACATAGGAGTATATGCAATACCATGCAACGATTGCCATAAAGTTTATATAGGGGAAACGGGGAGAAATCTAGACAAGAGATTGTACGAACACAAAAGAGATATTAGAGTGGGCAGCGAAAGCAGTGGAATATTTTGCCATGTTAGAGACAAGAATCATACGATCAATTTCAATGGAAGTAAAATGGTATTTAAATCGGCTAACTATGTTAAGAGAAGAATCGTAGAATCGAGCTTGATATCGTCAGTTCCTAATTTAAATCCATCTGAGGGTCAATTTTCTTTTAATCCTGTAATAAGAAAGCATAAAAACAAAATAGTTAAATGTCAGCTCTTCAATATGTTTAGGCCTCCCCCCCCCCTCCAGATTAGCCACAAGTAGGGGATTGGGGGAAAAAAGAGGGGATCTTGTGTTATGCTTATATGCACTTCTCTTATATTTTCTACCCAGTGTCAGTTGAAAAAGGGTGTGAGATACACCGAAACTGTTCTGAATTAAATTGTCTTCGGAGAATGTGGTTTAATTCCTCATCTTTTCTTGCGATATTGCATTAATTTTCATATATATATATATATATATATATATATATATATATATATATATATATCCAACAAACCGCAAGAAACAGAAAACGGGAAAAATTTCCTTTGGAAATATTATTTCCTAATTCGCAAAAATTCCATGCAGGTGTGGGATTCGAACCGTGCACACTGAGGCAGCGATGATCCGCTTTGATCTCAATTAAATCATCTCTTAGGCCACTTGGCTACGCCGAAGACCAAAAAATCTTCCGAATAAACAAGCTTTTAAGCTACGATTCGCAAGGTCGATCGGGACTATGAAAGAGAGAAAATTAATAGGGAATTTAAAGGACAAAGGATAATTGAGGTAAACACGCGGCGAATATACGATGCATAAATCTTTCATGAGCACGAAGGAATGATGAAACTGAATCCAACAAACCGCAAGAAACAGAAAACGGAAAAATTTTCCTCCGGAAATATTATTTCCTATTTTGCAAAAGTTCCGTAGAGGGGTGGGATTCGAACCGTGTACGGTTCGAACTATACTGAAAAATAAAAATCCACATTTTATTCCACTGCATGATATTAGTCTAGTAAAGAAAGTATAGAAACGAAATATAGTAAATCGAAAAAAAACTAATTGATATATATGGAAAAACTACATGCGAATTACTTCTAGCAACATAAGCTGCTGATGAATGGAGTCTCCCTGAAGATAAAGTTATCCCGAGCACCACATTCATTTAAACTATTTCGAACCCAATCCGGTTTAGAAGCATAAATAGAATTCTTAGAGAGCTTCCTGTACCCGAAAAATGTCCACTTTTCAGCACCTTCACAAATGGAGATAAAAAGTAGGTTGCTTACCTCAAACGCTAAGTACCCTGTCTCAAAATTTGTATGCGAAATTTCACAATTATGAGCAGAATATCAATAATTTTCATGGGGAGAATACCCATGAGATGATAATTGTTATGGTTGACCACTGAGCATTTTCTGGTAGTTATGATGCATCACTTCTGAAATTTAAACCTTATAGTGTGAATCGCATCATTACCTATATAAACTGAAATGAAGTTGAAAGTCTATTTGAATTATACTACTCGGAAGATACATATCCAGTTGCCTCAAGGGGTTTTTACTCGTTATATAAAAGTGTAGGGTCTATTAGAAGTGGACAGAGTATTGGGCTTACATATGAACAATTCCCCCCCAAAATAAAAGTGTTTATTTTATTAACTTAAATCAGGACAAAAGTACTACTTGTCTTGGGCGAATGCTCATTTCAGTTACACTTTAGATCTTTTTAGGTCTCACTTATGATGTATCTTCACTTTTTACGAATGTTCCTGTCATTGAAACCATTCATATTATTTATTCTCAACCTAATTTATAACAAAAATGACACCTTTCATAACAGTGGTCTGCGTCAAAAATGTACCTTAGGTTTTCTATAGTGTTTCTTAATAAAATTGACCTTCTAAATCCGAATCTGGCATCCGTTTTTCTCTATCACCTCCAGTTTTTGCGATACAGGGGGTGATAATAATTTTATAGTTTATACATCTCCTATATTACATCAAATTTCAATAGTTTTTGCACTGCTCTATTCACAGTAAATTTTGTGTACATTTTAAGTAATTCTGCAAATAGGTTTATATTTTGCAGGTTAAAAATTGCTTAGCATTATAATAATAAGAATAATAATAATAGTGGTTGAGTTAAAAATGAACAGAAAATGTAAGAATAGCTCCGACAGATTTTGCTATGTTTGCGGCAAAGTGACTTTTCCCAAGCAGCAAAGTACAATCCCTCCTGTAATTAAATCTTTGTATCATGCATATTTTGGAGTAAGGCTAAGAGATCAAGATAAAAGTTTTGCACCACATATCTGCTGCAGGGGATGCTACATAAGTTTAAGACGCTGGAGTCAGGGTGAACAGAAGTCCCTCTCTTTTGGTGTTCCCATGGTGTGAAGAGGTGGCAAGGACCACACTACGGACTGCTATTTTTGCATGACAAATCTTAAAGGTGACCATTGTATCAAGTATTTAAGCTTTCTGTATTATAATGGCTCCTGAAAATGTCATTATTATGCAAATACTTAGCATAAAATTAAAAACTAACATAGTTCACTTCAGCATGAACATATCCTTTACTAAACATTTATGTACTATCTGCAACTCCAAATCAATTCCTTTATGTAATATGCAATTATATTTTCCACAGATATGAATAAAAAGAATAAACATAGTGTGGCATATCCGGATGTTCCTTCTGCCATCAAACCCCTGCCCCATGGCCCAGGAATTCCTATGCCTTCTCCCCCTGAACATATAGAGGTACATGAATAGATTAATATGGAAGTTGACCAAGATTATGACACATCTGAGTCTTATCAGGTTTCCACACATGATATGGTCGCAAGACCATTGACTCAAGTTCAGTTAAATGACCTGACCAGGGATCTGGGGGTTTCAAAGGTGAATACACAACTTCTTGGCTCTCGACTTCGTGAAAGTAATCTTCTCGCTTATGAAACAACATTTAGGGGGGTACAGAAATAGAGAACAAGAGTTTCGAAGCTATTTTTTACAGCATTCTTCCAGCTCTTTAGTATACTGCACCAATATTAAAGGACTTGTTGAGGCCCTTGGAATTCCCTACAACCCATTAGAATGGAAACTGTTCATAGATTCCTCCAGTAGAAGTTTAAAAGCTGTGTTACTGAATATTGGTAACAAGATAGCTTCCGTTCCTATAGGCCATTCAATCCAACTTACTGAAAGTTATAAGAATATGAAAAAATTGCTGGATGCAATAAATTACTACAGAACTACAGAACTACAGAATCTAGGACCAACAAAGACCCTAAGGTCCGCTCGAGGCTAGTCCGCTACACTACATCCGAAACTACGATACACACTTATCTACGAGTGTATCTCTAACATGCTATATTTTTTTTATTTATTTTTTTTTTTTAAATATATAATCTACTGTGCACACTTATCTACATGTGTACAATGTCAGGCATATTAACTACTTCAACCTAGGAGGGGGTGATAGAAAGTTTTTCTTCTCAACTTCCGCAGCCCTCGACTGCTAGTGGTGAAAATCTAGTTATAGGATAGGCGGAAAAGAAAATGGATATCTAAACTACTCATGCAAGAGAAATCGCTGGCATCATTTTTAGTCATCATTTTTACTCTCGTTGTTCCTCCGCTCCAAACTCCTTTTGCAAAGACGTTATTATTTACTGTGCTCAGACTACGTTATATTTATACTATTTAAGTGCGCGTCGAGACGGTTTTTAAACATATTTACCGACCTACTATCCACTACGTGGGTGGGTAGCCTATTCAAAATTTGAGTAATTTTAAACGTAAAATAGTTTTGGGCTATACTAGTGTTAAATCGCTTGTTCACTAATTTTAATCCGTGTTGCCGAGTGTTTCCCCTATGATCCAATTCGAACAAATTCCTATAATCAACGTTTGAAAATCCTTTCAATATTTTAAATACTTCAATTAGCTGGCCACGTAATCTTCTGCCTTCAAGAGATGGCAAATCTAATGCCCTGAGTCTTTCCTCATAGGGCCTGTTTCTCAGCTCGGGAATTAATTTTGTAGCCCTACGCTGCACTCTTTCTAATTGCGCGATATCTTTGTTTAAGTATGGAGCCCAAAATTGAACCGCATATTCGAGCAGTGGACGCACAAGTGATTTATACAATGGTAAAATTATCTCTTTGGATTTGAACGTGAAATTACGCGCGATATAACCCAGCACACGATTTGCTTTTTTACATGCATCCGCGCATTGTTTCGTGACTTTGAAGTCATCCGAGACTAAAACTCCCAGGTCTTTTTCCAATTTAACTACGTCGAGGACCTGGCCTTTCATGGTATACTCTACCCTCAAATTATGGCAACCCAAATGCATCACCTTACATTTACTTAAATTAAACTGCATTTGCCACTTATCCGCCCATCTGACAATCAAGTTTAGGTCCTTTTGTAATTTTTCTACATCCGATCTTACATAGGCACGGTTGCCCAGCTTCGTGTCGTCAGCAAATTTAGAAATCGTACTAAATACGCCATTATCCAAATCGTTTATATATATTAGAAACAATAATAGGCCAAGAACGGAGCCTTGTGGCACTCCACTACTGACGTTGACCCAATCTGAACATTCACCATTTATAACTACTCGCTGCGAACGATCCTTCAGCCAATTTCTAATCCAATTTAATATCTTACCCTTCACACCGACTGCTTTAACTTTCATTAATAATCTCTCGTGCGGAACGGTGTCAAACGCCTTTTTAAAGTCTAGATAGATTACATCTACAGCTTTGCTTTCGTCGTAAACGCAAATCATTTTATGGAAGAATTCGAGCAAATTTGTCAAGCACGATCTCGCCCGCCTAAACCCATGTTGGGAATCTTTAATCAGATTATTTAGCTCGAGGTGGCACACTATTCTATCTCTAATTACCGATTCTAAAAGCTTTCCAACTACCGAAGTTAGACTAATAGGACGAAAATTCGTTGCTTCGTATCTATTCCCATTCTTAAATATTGGTGTAACGTTTGCACGCTTGAAGTGTACAGGGACTACGCCATCTTCTAATGAGCGATTGAAAATTGCACGCAACGGCTTCGCAAGCTCATTCTTAAGTTCCTTTAAATGAGTGGGGTAAACGCCATCGGGCCCGGGTGATTTCGACTTTTTCATCAGGTTAATATATTTAAGAATATCCACTTCATTAACCGTTATATCGGATATGCAAATATCACTATTATCTACTTCTTCAACTAACGATCCTAATTGGGACGAATCTTCAATAGTAAAGACGCTTGTGAAATGTTCATTTAAAATTTTAGACATTTCCGCCGGAATTTCCTTCAAACGACCATCTTTGTCTTTAATCGGCCCTATTGAACCTTTTAAGGGTTTCCTACTGTTTACATAGCCGTAAAACCGTTTCGGTTCCTTCTTTGAATCCTTCGCCAGTTTTATTTCATATTTCCGCTTCGCATCTCTAACCGCCCGTTTAACTTCTCTTCGAGAATCTATGTAATTTTGCCGACTTATAAATGACTCGTTGTTCTTATGTATTTGAAATTTTCTATTTCGGTCCTTAATTAAGCTTAATATTAGTGGGCTAACCCACGGCGCTCTCATCGACTTCCCGCTCTTACGGCGCACATACTTTACTAAGTCGAAATTTACACTAAGGAGTGTACGCCGAAGCTCAGTGTACATTTCTCCTACCGACCTATTCTCGAAGCGCATTCCCCAGTCTACATCCTTAATCCTTTCGCGAAAAGTATCAAAATCACAGCTACCAAAACGTGGCATGAGCTGTGTACTAATTTTCACATCTACACACGTGTTAACCACGAATCTAATCGCATTATGGTCACTCGAGGCTAAATGCTCTCCTACACAAACATTTTCTACCAGTGACTCGTCAGTCGCCATGATTAAATCGAGGATATTATTATCACGAGTTGGTTCCTCCACTTTTTGAACGAGAAAATTCTCCAGAATAAAGTTTAGTAGTCTCTCCCCAGCTTTATTTGACGTTAGGTTACTATAATTAACGTTTGGATAGTTAAAATCGCCGCAGACTAATGTGGTTCCTTTTCTAACCCAAGATGAAAGCATATCAAAGAGTGCAGCATCTTCTCTTTCTATTTGCGATGGAGGACGATATATGACGGCTAAATTAATTTTATATTTTGCATTACAACATAATTGGATTAATAAGGCCTCACTTCTCATATCTGCCGTAGACGAGTCGATCGTTATAGCGTTTAAGTCATCTTTTATATACACTAATACGCCCCCTCCTCTACCAGTTTGTCTATTTGTATAATGAATTTTATAACCTGGTATATCAAATTCGCAAACACTGATCCCCGAATGTGTATCTATCCAAGTCTCGCTTAAGAATACGAGATCGTAGTCTCCCTCTAGAATTACGGCTTTTATTTCGGCAAGTTTATTTTTTAAGCTACGAACATTTGAATATATACATTTCAATTTGCGCTTTAGGTGGACTCCTCTATCACACGCGAATCTGTTCCGTTTCCCTGCTCCCCAATACTCATTGCCCCTTCCACTCTAGCTATAAGTGGAGGATATGTGGTGACTTAAAGGTAAGATTTTTTTACACTTGGCATTTCTAGGCTTTTTGATATTGACATTTTCATTTTTAATTGTTAATACTTGTATACACCTTTTGGTCAACTTACATTTTACAAGAATGCAAATCTGGAAATCATGAGTCATTTTTTAGTTATATTTTTTGTTGAAGTGTGTCCCTATAGGTTAATGCATCCTATTGGGTTAATGAAGAACTTATCCTAATTGAGAAGGTATACAACACAACTCAATAAACTGAAAATAAGATGTACATATATCCAATTAGTTCCAATACGATGATTTAATGCATCGGCATACAGGATTTTTCAGTACATATTCATATTCTTATTGTTTTAAGAAATATTACTTTGAATTTGTTTTAAGGAAAAATTACACTGAATCTACATACCGTGCTAAATATTTTTCAGGTAGTGTCTCTTACGCTTGAGACGCAAACAGGCTACACGAAGCATCCCTGTTTCCTATGTTTATGGGACAGTCGTGCAGATAGTATGCACTATAAGAAGAAGGTTTGGCCTCCACGAGAAGCATTTAGAATTAGATCAAACAATGTGATAGCTGAACCTTTAGTGCCTCCTCAAAAAATACTCCTCCCTCCACTGCATACAAAGCTTGGCATAATGAAAAATTATGTCAAAACCCTTAATAAAGTAGGCCAAGCTTTTAAATTTTTTCTTCAAAAATTTCCACAAATCAGTGACGCTAAGCTCCATGAGGGAATTTTTGATGGACTTCAAATCAGGAACTTGATCAGCAATTTGATGCATCAATTAAGGACAGAAAAAGATGCCTGGAAAGCTTTCAAAGCTCTAGTTAACAATTTTCTAGGCAATAAAGGAAGCCTAGAAGAATATGTTGCCCTGGTCAATCAGCTCTTAACAAGTCTCAAACATTTGGGAGCTCGAATGTCTATAAAGATACACTTTTTACAGTCCCATCTGGATTATTTTCTCGACAACTGCGGGGATTACAGTAAAGAAACGGGACAAAGATTCCACCAGGACATAAAAACAATGGAATCCAGGTACCAGTGTAAATGGAACGGAAACATGCTTGCTGACTACTGTTGGTGTTTGAAGCGTGATGCACCAGATGACAGGCACAAACGAAAATCTTCAAGGGCGTCTGTTCTTCGAAAGTATAATTATTTTCTTTATTATGCTGCATTCTTTTATTTTTTGTTTATTTAAAGAATTATAGTTTACATACGTGTATTCCTGTTTATATGATATAACAGTGATAATACATTATTAGATAGAGAAAGTTTTTTTTTTTTTAAATTCAGAAAAAATGAGGTAATCTCAATGAAAAGGGTGTATGCTGTACTGAAAAAATCTGACCTGATTAAACAAATATACATTCATTTTTGAGCTCAGGAGGTTGGATTCATTAAGAAACCACAAAGAAATCCTGGGGAACATAAAAAAAAATTTCAAACGCAGGCCTGTGTAATTAGTCACGTCAAAATTACGAAACTATTTTAGAAATGGTTTTTACTAAGAATTATTTTCAGATCAATAACAAAGCTTACCAACAGATGGACGGATTCGGAATGAGATCCTAATACCACCAATATCAGGTAACATTTTCATGATTCATCTTGAAACAATTCCCTTTAGATTTTAACATATATTTTACCGTAAATATGTGATTGATTTCTATGTTATTTTTAATACTTTAAATCAAGCCAACCAATTTTTCAATTTTATAAACTCGTTCCATCCCAACATTAATTATACTATTGAATTGGAGATATCAGTAAAATACTTTTCCAAGACGTTATTATAAAAAATCCTGACAAACTAACAACCTAAATATACAGAAAGCCTACCTTTAGTGGCCTTGGAATCCATTTTTTCAGCCAGTGTGACATGTCATAATTAAGAACTCAGTGCAATAAAATCCCTAATATAGAGAGGTTTCCATCTCCCCTCTACTTATTATTTAATGCATAAAGAATTCGAAGCTCTGAAATCTTACTCTAAAAAAGAATTGTTATCCTTTTCTTTTGTTTTTGAACAAAATTTACTCTCCACCCTTTCTATCATATGATGTTCCTAAAGATAAAAATATTCTTCGTAGTTCCTGAAATGGGAAATTTCAATAATTTATTTACTAGAAAATGTAACAGATTACTCAAAAAGTACTTTTTTCATATTAACTTCAAAATAATCTTCGTCAACCCCCTATCCATGGGCAGTTTTTCCCTCAAAAGATAAACTTCTTCTTGAGATGAGAACCGTATTGCTTATACATTTACTTGTCGTTGTTGCCTGCAAGGAACCCCTATTAAGAGTACGGTTCGTTCATCGAAAGGAAGGTTTTGTTATCATATGGGAATCAGCCATCGCACAGCAAGAAATATATCTAGGAGGGAGACTTCTGTTATTAGAAATCATTAAATACAATGTAAAACAGAATGTTCTATTGACAATTTTAAAATAATTGGGCGTAATAATAATGAATATAGTCTAATAATTTTGAAATCCCTACTTATAAAGACAGAATCTCTTACATTTAACATCGATAACACAGCTGGTTCCCTTCTCATTTCTTAATTACCTCTGTCAACAACCAAACAACTTGATCTTATTCTCCAATCAAGCAATTAAAAACTAATCTTTCTTCAAGGCTATCACATAACTTTTTCACTCCTTTGATTTTGCCTGAACTTCAGAGGTAAGCTACAAGATACTTTAATAATTAGTTTTTTTGGGGGGGTTTGTGCTGCATTAGTGTTCTAATATGATAGATACTTTAAAACATTTTATCGTGTAATGCTCGTGTCTTTACTTGATTATTTTTATATTGTTTATTTAAATTTGCTTTAGTTGTGTTTTTTTTTTAACTTTTGTGTAATAGAGGTTGTCATTTTTTACTTTTGTATATTATTTTTATATTTTATTTGAATACGATCCTAATATCTGTCATTTTAATAATGTTGTTTTTTCCTAACTCTTAGCTTTAATATTTTTACTCGTAATTAATTTTAACTATGATTAGTTTTTAATCTTTCTTGTTTGATGAAACAGCATTGATTTAGCATTAGATTGCTTTTTTGCACTCTAAATACTTGATTATTTTTATATTGTTTATTTAAATTTGCTTTAGTTGTGTTTTTTTTAAACTTTTGTGTAATAGAGGTTGTCATTTTTTACTTTTGTATATTTTATTTGAATACGATCCTAATATCTGTCATTTTAATAATGTTGTTTTTTCCTAACTCTTAGCTTTAATATTTTTACTCGTAATTAATTTTAACTATGATTACTTTTTAATCTTTCTTGTTTGATGAAACAGCATTGATTTAGCATTAGATTGCTTTTTTGCACTCTAAATACCCTTGTGAAAATAATTCAATATTTCCGTGTTAAGGAATAGATACCCCCCCCCCCCCACCACCACCACCACACCTCACAAGTGAGCCGCTGGTCGTTAACCACAACGTCCTGTCAGTGAAGGCAGCCTAGTCCGCCCACTTAACCTCCTCCATTCTCGTCCATCGTCTCGATGAAAAGCTGAACGGCCGGCCCTTACTACATAATGCGCTGATCAGCTCAGGTCGGCTCCAAGACCCTAATATCGGTTAAAACAGCAACATTTCCCTAAGAGCTGATATTCAATTTCACCGCCTATGCGAAATTAGAGGAGCGTCACCCTAAAGCCAGAAGGTCCCTCAGGGCCAGCTGTATGACCTGAGAAAAACCGATGGAGAAGGAGACTTCATGCAGACCGTTCACGCACCCCCCCCCCCTCCTGCCCCTACCCCAGTGGGGTGGTGACGTATAAAAGCAAATATCTTTGGAAAAACGAGGTAGATTACGTTAGTCATCAAGGCTACGAAGGCTCCGGCAAAAGGCCCGGCCTACCAACAGAAGGCACTAAGAAGAAGCTCATCCGGAGCTAATTCCTGGTGGTCACACCGAACTTTAGGCTAACTTGATTTAAGAAGCAAGTTTAACTATCTCTCGTCAGAGAAACCCCCCTATCCTGGTGGATCACAAAGCATCGAGATAGTTCTTGCCCTTGAGGAATACCGGAACGAACTAAGAAGAAGCTCATCCTTGATCCCATTCCTGGTGGCCACACCAAACTTTAAGTTAACTTCATTTAAGAAGCAAGTTCAACTTACTCTCATCGGGGAAATCCCCTATTCTGGTGTATCCCAAAGCACCGAGATAGTCCTCGCCCTTGAGGAATACCCCGAGTGAACATATAGAAAGCATCATGGTGGACAAAATGACGTCGCATTTAGAGTCAAACCTGCTACTGAGGAGTTCCAAGCACGGCTTCCGAAGGCAAAGGTCATGCCTGACGAACCTTGTGGAATTCTTCCACTTTGTCTTCAGTGAGCACGATCGTGACAAGGCGGTGGATGTGGTCTACTTACACTTTCAGAAAGCCTTTGATAAGGTACCACACCGCCGACTTCTCCGGAAAGTGCGAGCGCTGGGCATAGACGGAAAAGTAGCCGGCTGGATCGAGAACTGGCTAAGTCGCAGACGGCAACGGGTTGTGGTGAATAGACAGGCTTCTGAGTGGGTGCCCGTTACTAGCAGGGTGCCTCAAGGTTCTGTCCTGGAATCACTACTATTCTCATCTACGCCAATGACATGGACGGTGATATGGTTGCCAAGAATTCTAAATTTGCCGACGATACCAAGCTTGGTATGAATGTTGCAAAGGATGAAAATACTGCTCGCCGAAAGATGATCTTCGGAAGATTGGGGAGCGGTCGGATACCTGGCAAATGCCTTCCAACGTGAGCAAATGCAAAGTGATGCATATCAGCCACCGAAATCCCCAATCACCCTATATCCTTAAGGGGGTTGCTCTTGAATCCACCGACACTGAGAAGGACTTGGGTGTAACTATCACGAGTGACCTCAAGTTTTCGAAACAGTGTATTAAGGGGGAGAAGAAAACCCAAAGGATGTTAGGGTATATAAAGCGACAGTTTGAATATCGGAACAAGGAGATAGTACTGTGTCTGTACAACTCCCTCGTCCGACCGCACCTGGAGTATGCCGTACAATTTTTGAGTCCTTCGTTTCGAAAAGACATCGCGAGATTGGAACGCGTCCAAGCCAGGGAAACCAAACTGATTCCCTCTATCAGGCATATGAGTTATAGTGATAGACTAAGGGAATTAGATATGTTCTCGCTTGAGACCCGGCGACTACGTGGTCAGCTTATCGAAGTGTTTAAAATACTTCGAGGCTTTGACAAACTGAAGTACGAGGATATTTTCCAGCTCAGAGAGGGGAGAACAAGAAATCACGGCTACAAACTTGAACTAAACTGATACCACCGTGATCTGTGTGGGAAATTCTTCACATAAAGGATCTGTGGTAGTTGGAACGCACTTCCGACGGAAGTTCTCAATAGTGAATCTGTTGACCAGTTCAAGTCAAGACTAGATAAAATCTTGCGAAATCACCGTTAAGATCCTCGCGAGTGATCTTCGAGGTTGCCAACGGACACCTTCAAGGATTGCGCCAAAGTATCCTCCTTGTATGGACTGTAAGGTCTTCTAGGGTTACTCTTCTTCCTCGTAGCTCCTTGTAGCTCCCTCTAGCACTTCCCTGAGTCAAAAGATTCAAGCATTCACTCATAGCTCGCCAGTGCCAATTATTCCCCGAGTATCCTGAAGAGAAAAAAAATTATTTTCTTGTCCAGTGGCCAGATTATTTCCTCCATAAGGCGTGTGTCTTTTCCTCTGCCACACTCTCCGAAGGCCTCTGTGGCTTTAAAGAATTTTCCCCTTGAGAACACAGCTGTAAGCGCGGATCCACGCGTCATCCCGGCAACAACATTCTTGAGTTGACGTAACAATTGAGTTCAATCCTCGAAGCGCTAAGAAAGGCACTAGGAACCCTCAAAGATTAAAAAGATAATAATCAGATAATAATAATTTAGCACAATTAAAAATATAGCATTCTTAGAGATAAAACGTAATCCAGGAGTTTTGACATACGTAGACAACCCATACGTACGAACTCCAGCCATCACTCGGTCCTTCCTATACCACGACACCCTGTTTTTTAAGAATTTATAAGAGTTCCTAATAAGTTTACTCACTATAACAATTTAATCATATTTTATTGTATTTATTATTTTTACGTTTTTAGAATCTGAAGATTGGCGATAGGCCCTAAACCTTATTTTTCATTACCAAATGAATCAAACGTAGGGTGAAGTTAACACGGACCGTAAATGGACACGGACTGTACAAAAGACCTTCTTGCCAAAATATGGGTTTGATTCAGTTTACCTTTGACATAGAAAACGGGTGTGATGCGGCGTCCTTCCCTCTTCTTCTCGCAGAGCTTAGAGGCCATTTTTGTTTGCTAGGTATTTTTTTTTATATTTTACGTGTCTGATGTAATTTTTACGAGTTGCATTATAGTCCAGAGTGTTCGTGAATATTGCGTGATTCGGCTGATTATGGTTTCCATGGTAAATATGATTATTGTGAAGGAAAATGAATGATTTCATAACGGTGACCAGCGTGAGGATTTCTGTGTTTACAGTTTACATAAAATGGCGCGTAGTACAAGGTCCGTACAAAATTTGGAAATTCGTGAAAATTATACTAATGAACATTTCGTTTTGAAACTACTGTATGTTGATCAAGGAACATTTTTTGTGTTTTAAATGTAAAAAGGCGACAAAAAATGAATAAAAATACAAGATATCAAGGAGCAATTTTGACCATTTTTATCAGTGTAAAATGATGTTATTTGTGTTATTATCTAACATTATTTTACGTAAGATGCAAGAGTTAACTATATACAGTCCTGTAGTGAGTAAATTAAGTAATAGGATAAGTGTTTATATTTTGGGGTAATTTATTTATATATTTAAATATTTTTGAAAAAATTGAAATTTGTATTCAATTTTGTGAATTTCAATTTTCAATTTTCCAGTTTCATTATTGCAGTAAGATGGGGATTTTACATTGACTAATGAGGTTATTAATATAATTCTGCAATGATAAACAAAGAGGGCTGTACATTACTCGCTCAAAAATTTTCTAGAAAATATAGAAGTTTATTATTTTTTATATTATTTTTGAGACCCATGTAAAAATGTTGTAAACTAACAATTCTAACCATTTTTTTTATATTATATGTCTCTTCATATCATTTCAGTTGTGTCATATAGGAAAAAATACCAAAAATGGTAGCAACGGTGAATAGAGCGTGTCCTATATGGTCACGATCCGTACAAAAACACTTTTTTTTACACAATAAATCTGAACTGGTAAACACATTTCAAAGTTATGTATGTGGAAAATAAAGGTATTTATGTGAACTACCTTTTAAGCACTCTCCGTTTCTACCTGGCCCTACCTGTGCGTCATCTGTGTTCTTACCTTCGCCGTGAAATTGAAGATCAGACTGGTCAGCAGACCGGCAATCAGCAGCCCCGGGTTCGAGTCCCAGTTAGGTTTATTCAAACTTTTTCCCCCTGGCTTTTTTTTCTCAGTATGGATTGCCTTCGTTGTTCCGTCCTTTGATCCTTGTGTTCTTCCAATGTCCCTCTCTCTTGCCTTTAAAAAACTCCTGTTTCTTGTCTCATTGCTCATTTACGTTAAATTTCTCTCATCTCATATATATATATATATATATATATATATATATATATATATATATATATATATATATATATATATCAAAGTAGCACGAGAGAATGATGAAAATGAATCCATTAAACCACATAGAAAGAGAAAACGGAATAATTTTTCCTTGCAGTAATATTTTTATTACCTTTTTTCGAAAAAATCCTGGAAGGGAAGAGATTCGAACCAGGCACACTGAGGCAGCGAGCACCGCTTTGAGCACAGTTAAAAGTATGCCGTTAGTATACTACGCTACGCAGAGAACCAAAAAATCCTCTGAATAGAATAGCTTTTAAGGAACACTTTCGCCAGCTCGAACGGAGACTATGAAAGAAAATAGAAAATTAATTGGGAATTCAAAGAATAAATGAGGAATAGGTAAACGAGTATACATTTGTATATCTGCCACGCGTTTACCTATTCCTCATTTATTCTTTGAATTCCCAATTAATTTCTATTTTCTGGCGAAAGTGTTCCTTAAAAGCTATTCTAAAAATTTTTTGGTTATTTGCGTAGCGTAGTGTACTAACAGCATACTTTTAACTGTGATCCAAGCGGTGCTCGCTACCTCAGTGTGCCTGGTTCGAATCTCTTCCCTTCCAGGATTTTTTCGAAAAAAGGTATAAAAATATTACTGCAAGGAAAAATGATTCCGTTTTCTCTTTCAATGTGGTTTAATGGATTTATATATATATATATATATATATATATATATATATATATATATATATATATATATATATATATATTTATATTGGTTTGGGCATCTCCTGTGGAGCTTCAATTTAATTTGTAGGATTAACGAAGGGACGTATAAAGAGAAATTCATTTAATTTTCTTGATAGATACAACGTTTGGAATGTTCTTTTCACCCATTTTGGGGTACTGGAAAAATACAATTCATGAAGAAGACAAACATTTTAAGTAAGAATTAGAAATAATCAAATTATTGAGTTAATGCAAAATAGTTTAGGTTTATTAAGGGGGCATTGCAAAAACTTACAGGTAATTGGCATTTGGGGGGATTATTATGATGAGGAATTAAAATTTACGTATTAGAGGAAACACTAACCTTATACAATCAGCCTTTTAAAGAAGATTGGGGAGAAACGGGCGATGAGCCTAAGAAGAAAGAGAAGTTTATGAGTTGCTTACATTTTTAAAGTAAAAGTAGTGGATGAGAAGAGAAATCGAAATTTAGAGAAAGAGAAAACTATTGAATATACATTTATTCAATAATAATTAATGATATGGTATAAGAGGTGGTTTTTAAATAATTTAAAATCGTCTATTGTGATATCGGTTTTACAATTAATGGAGTGAAGCTGAACAGGTGAGAATTCTTTTTTAGCAAGAACCTCCCTAGTCATGTAGCTAACTCCCGAATGGGTGCAGAACCTCACCTTCAGCGAGCGCACCGTACTGCCAATATATTTACCAGGTTTACATTTGGGGAGGGTAAATTCATATATGACGGAGCACTTCGCTTCAGGCGGGATTTTGTCCTTACAATTAAAGTATAGTCCTATTTGTTGTTAATTTATAAAAAAGTAACTTAAAATTGGTATGGAAAAAGAATTTATTTAATAGAGTTTTAATTTCTTTTGAATTTTTTTTATTTAAAAAAAAACATATACTGAAAGACTAGGTAACGGACATCTTTCCAAACAGTTGGGAATTTAAATTTGGGTTTGTTAGATGTTGTTAAAAAATTGGGCTGTGATTTTTAGAATCAGAAACAGGAAAACCGTTTCATTTGAAATATTTAATCCGAAATTTGAATTCTAGGTGGAATCCAGATTCGGATGAACAAATATTATATGCCCGGAATATTAGTATTTTAATGGCACTGATTTTGTACGAAGAGTCAAAAAAATTGAGAAAGCTTAGGCCTTGTCCACTAAAAGTTTGCTTACGAAAAACTTTGGTTACAAATCTTGTTGGAGAATCGGAAATGATGTGGATATCCAAATATGAGATGGAAGCATTGAGTTCCTTCTCGCAAGTAAATTTAATATTGTGATGTATTTGGTTGGCATATTGCATAAAATTATCGCATGACTCTTCAGTATTAAACATAATGTATGTATCGTCGACAAAGCAGCGATAAAGTATGGGTTTAGTGCTTTCAAGTTCTTGGCTTAATATTTGTTCTTCAAACCAGAACATGAAGATATCTGCGAAGACAGGGCCCGAGGGACTGCCTTTGCCCACCCCATCTATTTGAAGATAGGTTTCGTTGTTAAAGGTAAAGTAATTGCCTTTAACGGCTAATTTAAGTGTTTCTTTTAAAGGTGGAAGGGTAAATTTATGAAAATTGGAGTTGTTTGGCGAAAATGCACGTCGGACAAATATATCAATAGTTTGGTCAAGAGGAATATTTGTAAAGAGCAATGTAACATCGAAACTATTCATAAAAGAAGGATAAGGATGCGGAAAATTTCGTAATTCTTTGACAAAGGTAAATCTATTTTGAATTTTAAACTGGTTTGAGGAAAAGGAGTTATTAAAGGTTTTAACTAGGTTGTAAGAGGGGAGATTATAAGATGCTAGAATGGGGCGAAGGGGGAAGCCTGCCTTGTGACATTTGCGGAGTCCGTATAGAGAACCTAAGTAGGACCCTGAAACGTGCAGGTAGTTATAACTAAAGGAATCCAAAATATTTAGGTTTTTTTTTAATTTGAGCAGAAAGCGATTTATTTTGTCCTCAAACTTGATGGACATTGAGTAAGGGGATTCTGAGATCTTTTTGAACTTTGAGTTCTCCGACAAAATTACATTCATTTGCTCTATGTAATCGGATTTGTTAAGAAGAATAACACTTCTCTCCTTATCAAGTTTGGTGATGACTATCTCTCTTCTTTTCCCTAAACACTTGAGAATATCAAGGTCATCTTGGCGCAGAAAAAGTGAAGAGAATTTGAATTTCCGCGATATGCAAAAATCCTTGAATTTGCCGGTGATGGGTTGGTCTTTTAAATCGTTCACCAATTTCTCAAAGGGAAATAAATATTCAATATGGCCAAGTTTGAAAGGTGAAAGTTTAAATTCAAAGCCTATATCAATTAAAAATGATTCTCTCGCTATTAAATTGTGATTAGAAAAGTTTTTTATTGTATTGACATCTGGGGAGAAGCAAGCCCTAGATAGGCTAAGTTTGAATAGCTTGCGGTCATAAACATTGAGGAGAGAGTTTACGAAGCCTTCCTGCGTGAGTCTATCGATGGAAGAAAACTTAAAGTTGATTTCATTATTTAGAAGGTTTCTAGGGCGGAGGAATTAAATTTGGTTGAATAAAGGCTTTTGCGCTAGAGTTTAAAGGAAATGAAATTTAGGAAAACACGGTTTATACGGCAAATTTCTAAGAATTCCAAATCAAGTTGAGCCTTTCTTAGCTTACTTGAAGTCTTCTCGAGAGAACTGTAGAGCTTGAGTACTTCCTGTCCATAATGTAAAGATAAATATTGGTTTGGGGTATCTCCTGTGGAGCTTCAATTTAATTTGTAGGATAAACGAAGGGACGTATAAAGAGAAATTCATGTAATTTGGATGTTCTTTTCATCCATCTTCGGGTACTGGAAAAATACAATTCGTGAAGAAGACAAACATTTTAAGTTACATTTAAAAATAATCGAATTATGGAATTAATGGAAAATATTGAAGGTTTATTAAGGAGGCATTGCAAAAAAAATTGCAGGTAATTGGTCTCTTTAGATTATTATGATGGGGAACTAAAATTAACGAATTAGAGGAAACACTGGAAACACATCGAGATAACACTAGGACCTCACCAATTTCTGGCAAATTTCTGGTGTTAATTTGTTCCTAAATAGGTTCAAATCTGGGTTCTGATTAGGCAACGTCATTACTTCGATATAGTATTTTACTTGCTTTGCAGAATGGCATGGCGCGTTGTCCTGCATAAATATTGTTGGCTGGTTCAGAGATGCTCGGAGTGAAAGTATAAAATGTTGTTGTAAAAGGTTTAGGTACACATTCGCATTTACCGTTCCAATTGTTCACACTAGTGGACTTACTCCTTCAGACTAAAACATCTCCCATACCAAGACACTGCCTCCTCCATGTTTGGGGAAGACTTTAACACATTTCGGGTTAAGTTTGTCATCTTCAACACCTCTGACATAGCGTCTGCCATCAGATCCAACTAAATTAAATTTAATTTCGGGGCTGAAATGAATTTTCTCCCAATCTTCATCCCTCCAAACAACATGAGATTCAACATATTCCACTATCGCCTTCTGGTTCTTACTTGTGATGATTAGTTTGGTTGCTGGAAAACGAGCTTTTGAACCAGATTCATTAAGGCGACGGGGCACTGTAAAACTGTTCACTTCTTTGCCATCATTGGTCTTAATTTTTCGAGAAATTCCCGTTGCAGTCTCTAAGGGATCCTTCATAGAAAAGTTCCTCATAGCTCTGTCTTCTCGGACCGTGGTTATTTGGGATGGTCCGACATTTGCAGGAGATTAATAGTTTGCCTGTGTTTTATGGGGACTAGTTACGTTTGACACTTTGCAGGGTGTGTCATATATTGCTTTTGAGGCTTAGAAATTGCCTCTGTTTACACGGCTGTGCTTTTTCCCGTGTTTTGTTGCATTCTAGTTACGTCTGCGACTTTACATTGTGTGTCATTTATTTAACTTTGCTTGTTCATTTAATTTTCTTACAGAGTTAACTTTCCATTTATTCGTAATATAAGTATGTTGAGTTTGTAGCTTATGATCATTATCGTGGTTCTTTTCATTAATGTTCACTTGTATATTTCATTTATTTGGTTAGGCTTAAATTGGTAAGCCTCATCCCCACCCATCCACAAGCGGTAGCCTCGAACCGCGTTCACCTCAGACCACCTTTTCGCGGGTTAGAATCGCCTGGGCGTGAAGATTCAAGGCCATTCGAGAGTAGCGCTGGCCAAACACCCCATGTGTCCCCCACCCCTGCGGGGGAGCCTAGGATATATAGGTCTCGTCTTCCATGTGTGAGATACAGAGTTATGGAGTCCCGCCAGGATCCAAGAAGCATTCCCTTAGTTCCAAGTTAGGTGCTTAACAACGAAGCACGAACTTTTCGTGCGTTGGAATTAGCTCAGCCAGTGAGGTAATTCCATTTGACGATCGCCACCGAGCGATTTTTCCGACTCTACTTATTAACTCCTGTAGAAGCCCTTCTAGTTCCCTCCTCGTCTTCGGGTGGCCAAAACACTCTCCCCTGGACCTGACGTTCCCGCCCTCATCCCCTTTGGAGAACCGTCATCACGTCAACTTCCCGCTCAGAAGCTCCGAGTGCCCTCGCCCTCACGTTTATTGCCTGCAGAAGACATCCGTGAAACCTAACCCTGACGTCTCACCCGTAATCCTCCGTAAGCCAACCCCTCTTTCCCTTCAGCAACCCATTTGAGTTAATCCTCCCCATTGGAATAGTCTCCTTCTGTAACGCATTAATTTCTAACTTGAGAGTCTGATACATAACTCTGCAATTCCCCCCCCTCATTTACCAATTTAATTTTATGTAGATAAAATTATATTTTTGTACATGCCTCTTTAAATAACCTTGAGCTATGCCATTGCCCAAATTTTACTTGACCTCGTTTTGCCCTCTATTCTCGCTGCTCCGCGCGTCGAAACTCATGGCGTTCCACCCCTTTGTCGGTTCGCCTTTAAGTAATTAGTCCCTCCCCCATAGAAATAATATGGTATTAATATAATGTAATGTCACACCACGACAATGACAGTAGCACCTAACTCTGCTAGCAGCCAAAAGAACTATTCATCGGCTGTAACGTGCCATAGCTGTGAAGAGTTTGGTCATATTCGACCTCGTTGACCAAGGAATCCCCGCGCTTTCAAGGATAGCACATTTGCTACGCAGCCATATAAGGTGGAATTTTGCCTATCTGACCGCAGTGTCCCATATTTCCAAGCCTCTGGTACCATCAATTGGGCTTGGGTGCCCACCATTATTAAATACACCGGTTGCTCATGTGTCGTTGTTTCGAAGATGTATTATCCAATGCTGATGTCTCTAACTGCAGAAAAGTCTTCGTTGCCGACTATCTGGGACAAGTGGATCCATTTTCTCTTGTGTCTTCCTACTTTTGGTGAACTTATTACGAAAGTTAGACGGACGTTATCAGAGCTCCAATCCAATTTGCCAGTATCTTAGTTGGTAATATTCCGGGAGTTGGGGATCCTAATGTCGCTGAATGCTTGCCTTCCTCGGCTGATGACAAAGTTGTCTCCCTCCACCTGGACTCTGTCATTCCTTGTCCGGCACGGAATGCTTCGCCCTAACTAACGGCCAACTATTGAACCTGAACCCCAAAGTTTGTATAGTCCAGACCAGAGGGGGTAAAATGAAGCGCAATCATCCATTAGCTCTACCTGCTCTCCAACCCCTCCCTGTGACACCTGATGACTTCAGTCGTCTTCAGAGTTCTTGTAAAACGCTCTCTACCGCTAGAGCTAAAGCCGTCTCGGGAGAATTTTACTAAGCCAGGAACGAGTCTAGCTACCAACTCGAAATTGTTTATGGCCTTGTTTACCTGAAATGTTTGACGTCTGATCGTCCCGATAAGGTAGGCAAATCAACCTTGGTTGCTTCTCGTGTTGTTGCCCTATTATCCTTTCTGTTTCTCATGGGAACGCTTTAGCTGGCGATTTCTCCCACAATAAGACTGAGCTGAATGTTTTAGACCAGTTTTCTTGGCCTGGCACGGGAACCGACATCAGATCCTCTTGCTGTTCCTGCAACAAATGTCAACGCTTTTTGGCAAAATGACGAGTGCGACCAGTCCCACTACAGCCCATGCCTATTGTGGAGAAATGGCTACATTAAGCCTCCTGGAGGAGTATAGATACATTCAAGCCCCCCTCCCTTCATGAGGAGAAGCGTGGGAAAGGTAGCCGGCGAAAATGCTTACCATGTGTGATCGCCTCGCCGCTGTGGGCAGTTGGAGCTAACATATGTTTGAAGGCGACCACCTAAGGTCCTTAAACGACGCTCTAACGATCGTATGACCTACGAGACCCATAAACCCGTGGTTAGGAAAAAAAAAACGGTGCGAGTCAGAAGGCACGCCAAGTAGCGGTGCGGTTACGAGCCTATAATTTGCGAGTTGACTTGGGCACCCCAGTGCTACCTCAGGAATTCTCGCTCTCCCCAGATGCTAACTCACCATTCGCTCCCCCCCTCCTTTTGCATCTGTGGCCTGGTCACTTCCCCCTTTAGATGGGGCGGCAATCTGCCTATAAATAAGCCCCGCAAAGAAAGAGAAAGAGATTATCTGAAGTCGATACGCCAGAGTAGGATTAGGTCGTGAAGATCGATCCATCGGCTAGACAAGAAGATTTTTAGAAGTCGATTCGCCAGAAGAAAGATTAATTCGTAAAGATCGATCCTTCAGCCATACAAGACTATTTCCGTGAGAAACGATAGGATCAGATTGAGAAAATCGATCCCCCCCCTTTCAGGGCCGTATTAACCTAATTAGTCAACTTTTATATCGGTGCCATACCGAAGAAGCCTTTTCCGGCTGCAAAGAAGTCCGACTAAAGAAAAGTAAAGCCGCTCACACTCGAGTGATTCTCACATCTCAAGCAACGTAAGAGTGAGAGGAGAAGAACCCTGCCCCAACGAGCTCCCGTTCTTTAATTACGTTTAAGAAGCATTCCCTCCTCGAAAATTCAAGCAGCGACGAAGCAACACTTCAAAGCGAGAGATAAGTCCTCCAGCGACATCCGGCAATCCCTAATACCTACCTGTAAGTTAACAATAACATTTATATCTCTATTGCAATAGTAGAAGTTTAGTACGTCCCACGTTTTAAAGGAGAGTAGAAACCATTATTCTTGAACCTAGGTCATATGTGTTTGTAGATGACAGTACATTAAGTTAATGTTTTATGCTAAACAAATAGGGTCGTGATAAAAATACTAATTGGCAATTGGTTGGTTTATTGAAAGCCTACTTGTTTATGTTTTGTCATTTAAAATTCTTTGAGGCCAAATATAGAAATGCTTTTACTGTTGGTTTGTAATATTTAATTTAAAATACACGTTTATTTTTTGGTAGATTCTGGTGTTTCCTCTTATCCTTATGTGTTTAAAAATAGCTCTTCCTTAAGGACTAAACCAATAAAATAGCACTCTTAGAAAAAAGCCTACTTCATCATAGAAGTAACTCACGCCCCTTAAAGCATACCGCTACTAAAAGGGTGTCGAAGCGTAGAGTGATCAAAGCCAAGGGTCATTCTACGACATATTATAAAAGTGGTGTCAGGTCTAGAGGTTTTATATTAGAAAGAACCCAGCAGTGTTTATTTAAGGAAGAGCTAACACATAAAAGGAACACCAGGAATAATAGGATATTTGACGAGTGGGAAATTGGTAAAATTAGAGGTGGATACCATCTAAAGGTAATTGTTAGGCCAAGTGGTAAGTTTCGGTGGTGGAGTAGGTCAGGCTTGAGTAAAAACAAGTTAGATGACTGACATAAGCGCGATGGCATTGTTTGACCTTTATCGGAAGCAAGGTCAAAGCCTCGGACTGGAAGGAACCGATCTGAGTTCGTTTATTCAGGAGAAAGAGAGAAACGAAAGAGAAGAAAGAAGAGAAAAGATGAAAATGGAAGCAGAAAAGACGAAAATGGAAGCTGATGAAAGAGAGAAGATAAGGGCCCACGAAAGAGCTCTTAGTAAAGACCAGTTAGAGGTGCAGTCAGTGTCATCTAAAACAGGAGTGTCACCAGCGGCCAGCATGAAACTCCCGGAGTACAAGGACGAAGAAGATTTATGCTCATATCTCTCCCATTTTGAGAAAATATTTGAAGTCAATAATTGGGACCTAGAAGAAGATGGGGTCGCCAGACTGTTACCGCTACTCAATCGTAGGATGAGAGAGATATTCGTATCTTTACCCTCAGAAGCGACTGTGGACTATTCCACTCTCAAAGCCGAACTTCTCTCAGCAACAAACCTTAACCCGGAAGAATATAGGATGAAGTTCAGGCAGTCTCGTATAAGACCTGGACAAACGTACAAACATTTTGGCTTTGAGCTTCGTCGAAGCCTACAGTTTTGGATGGAGTCAGAAGGGGTAGAGAACGAAGTCGCTGCGGTCGTTGACTTCATGCTTAGAGATCAGTTACTAAGTACACTACCCCAGGAAATCCGTGCATTCGTTAAGGACCGAAAAGCTTCTACCTTCAACGAGTGCCTGGACGAGGCTGACCTCCACGCGGTAAATCATCGGTTATATCCTAGGGAGTACAAGAAAGAGAAGGCTCCCTCCCCAAAGAAAAATGGGCCGCCACCCAGGCATTTACAGAAGAAGCCCTTTAAGTTCGCAGCAGCAAAAGGAACTTATAAACCAAATTTTGGAGGAGAAAAAAATCAAAAAGAAGTTAGGATTCCACAGGGATCATACCCTAATACCGGCACGTATCCCAGGAAGCCCGTCACTTGTTATACCTGCGGGATAATAGGTCACCTGAGTTTCCAGTGCCCACAGAACTCCCGACTGAGGGAGACCTCGAGACAACAGGTGCAAAACCTGACTGCCGCTATCCCAGCAGGACAAGCTGATTCGTCCTACGTCCCCGCGCCAACATCCGAAGGGCCCCAGCAACAGGTAAACTTTCTATTCAACAAAAGTTCGCCAGGCGGCCTACAATTTGAAGAGGGCACTGTTAATGGGTGCCGAGTATCCACTTTAGTCAGAGACACCGGATGCACGTGCATAGTGGTATCCGACAAGTTGCTGCCCCCAGTAAACCCTGCCCATAAGAAATTCGCAATCGTCCACGACTTTTTAGGACGCGACAATCGATTCCCCGTCGTGAGATGTCATATACAATGCAGATATTTCACCGGTTGGACGGACGTGGTAGTAGCCCCGATTAAGTTTTGCGCAGTACTAATCGGCAAAACCCCCTAATTCCCCAGCAAGAAGTGGCCCAACAAGTAGTCACCCGGGCACAAGAAGCCCAGAGGAAAGAGCAACCTGCTAAGTTGACCCCGAGGATTACCCTCGAAGACAATGGGTTCAAATTGACTTCCTTCGCCAGTGCTCAGAAGGAATGCCCCACTCTTAAACCTCTATGGGAGAAAGCTATTAAAGGTGAAATTCTCCAAGTGAAAGGAAAGAAGCCGATCCAGTATATCGTAGAAGACTCACTTCTCTACCGTACTATTAGCGAGGAGGATAAGGAGAACAAGAAAGCACTGTGTGTACCTCAAGAATACACGCAAAGAATTTTGAATACCGCGCATGATGGAATATTAGCCGGACACTTTGGGCACAACAAAACGGCGCAGCAGATATTCCGACACTTTTATTGGCCCCAGGCCGCCAGGGAAATTGTGGCCTATTGCCGATCATGCGACGTGTGTCAGAAGGATCCCTCCAGAGGACGGGTACCTCCCGCTCCCTTACAAAAGGTGCCCGTTATTACCGAACCTTTCTTTCGAGTGGCAATTGATTTGGTGGGACCGATTCATCCCCCTTCAAGTGGAGGACACTCCTACATCCTCACCCTAGTGGATTGTGCCACCCGGTTCCCAGATGCCGTGGCCCTACGGAAGATTGACACTATTTCCTGCGCGGAAGCATTAATTTCAATTTTTGCACGAGTAGGCCTGCCTAAAGAAATTCTATCTGATAGAGGGCGCCAATTCACCTCAGAATTGATGGAGTATTTTAACCAACTTCTGTTAGTCAAGCCAATTTTTACGAGTCCATTTCATCCAGCCGCTAACGGAATCTGCGAGAAATTAAACGGGACTCTCAAAAATATATTGAAGAAGTTGTGTCAAAACAACCCTACACAGTGGCACAGATACCTGCCTGCAGCCCTTTTCGCCTGCCGAGAAATACCTCATCGGACGTTGGGATTCTCGCTCTTTGAGCTATTATATGGGAGAAATGTGCGAGGTCCTATGAGTAATCTTAAGGAATTATTTTCCAACGCGAAGCTCGAGCAAGAAATCAAATCATCTTACGCCTACGTGATGGATATGCGCGAGCGCCTAGAATACTGCTCTGGCTTAGCTCGAGAGAACGCCGAGAAAAATTTAGCCAAATATCGGGACTATTTCGATATGAAAGCAAAGGCTCGAAAATTAAAGGCAGGAGATGAAGTCTTATTATTACTCCCGACCGAAAATAACAAGTTATGGGCCCAGTGGAAGGGACCGTTTGAAGTAATCGAGGCACGGGGTCCAGTCGATTACTTGATAGATACCCCAACAGGGCGAAGAACCTATCATATAAACATGCTAAAAAAATATCACCGCCGCGCGTGCATAAAGAATATTACCCTTCTAGACGAAGAAGAACCGATGGATGCCGTTTACCCGGGTACGCCCCTGCAAGTCATACACACCGTGTGTGTGGAACAAGACGAGGAATACGAACTTCCCTCGCTCTCACCTACCCCGGAAGACCCTCGGGTGGATTTAAAGATAAATCCCCACTTAGAAATTCAACAAAAAGCGGAAATGTTGAACTTGCTCATGGAATTCCCAGAAGTCATTTCTGAAAACCCCGGATGTGCCAAGGATTTTATCCATGAAATAAAACTAAAAACTAATTCAGTGGTTCGGAGCAAACCATATCCTTTACCAATCCACCTACGAGAAGCCTTCAATAAGGAAGTCCGGAATTTACTAAAATTGGGAATTTTAGAGCCATCGGAGTCCGATTATTGCTCCCCCATAGTAATGGTTAAGAAACCTGATCAATCATTTCGGATGTGCGTGGACTTCCGAAAATTGAATTCAGTTACCGTTTTCGACGCCGAGCCCATCCCACTAATAGATCAAAATCTCCATTTATTTGAAGACGCTAAATTCATCACCGAATTGGATTTGTGTAAAGCGTACTATCAAATACCTCTCGCTAAGGAGTCCAAAAAACTGACGGCTTTTGCGACCGAGAGAGGTCTGTTACAGTTTACCAGGCTACCCTTCGGACTACTTACAGCCGGTAGCAATTATAATAGGATGATGAGGCGAATTATCGCTGGACTAAGCGACGTGTCGTTTTACTTCGACAACGTGTACGTAGCTACCCGTACATGGGAGTCACACTTACACGCCCTACGCTCATTGCTGGAGAAATTGAAGGAGCAAGGTCTAACCGCCGGGCCGACCAAGTGTTATTTTGCCTACGAATCCATTGACTACCTGGGATTCAAAATAGGACAAAAACACTTGACTACCCAGCAAGAAAAAGTGGACGCCATAGTCAAGATGCCCCGGCCGAAAACCAAGAAACAACTCCGATCGTTTATGGGAGCGGCCTCGTTCTATAGGCGTTTTGTACCACACTTCGCTTCCATTGCGGCCCCACTGAATGATTTGTTAAAAAAGACAGCGTCAGACCCTGTCACGTGGAACCCCCATGCAATAACTCAGTTGGAGATTCTAAAAGGAAAACTCGTAACTGCGCCCATTCTTCGCTTACCAAATCCCAACAAGATCTTCGGTCTTCGCACGGACGCTAGTCGGGACGGGCTAGGCGGAGTATTGCTTCAATACGAAGATGACGAAACAGCCTATCCCATAGCTTATGTCAGTAGGAAACTGTTGAGTAGAGAAAAAGCCTACGCTACTATCGAAATCGAAGCTTTGGCCATAATATGGTCCATAGGTAAATTCAAATATTATCTAATAGGGCGCGAGTTCAAGTTGGAATGCGACCATAAACCGTTGTCATACTTAGGTAAAAATAAGTGTAAGAATGGAAGACTCCTGAGATGGAGTTTACTCTTGATGATGGAGTACCAGTACTCCATTCACTACATAAAAGGGTCCAACAATTGTATGGCCGACTCGTTAAGTCGGAACCCTGTCGACGATTAAGGAGCAGCCCAACTATTGTATTATAGCAAAGTTAAGTGTAAATCAGTAGAATTGTAAGTAAGTAGGGGCGAGTAACCCGAGTGGTAGGTAGGAAAATCCTAAGATGGCACAGTAATATAGGAATTAATGTAAGGTCAGGTGAAATGTTATCGAGGCATTCCCGAGTGAACTAGGATTTATTGTATAATATAATGTTCCGTAAGTTACCCATGTATATTATTGTAAGCGTCGGATTGGAACCCCCCCCCCTCCCGTTATTTTCTTAAGAATGTAGGTAGATGTGGAGAAATGGCTACATTAAGCCTCCTGGAGGAGTATAGATACATTCAAGCCCCCCTCCCTTCATGAGGAGAAGCGTGGGAAAGGTAGCCGGCGAAAATGCTTACCATGTGTGATCGCCTCGCCGCTGTGGGCAGTTGGAGCTAACATATGTTTGAAGGCGACCACCTAAGGTCCTTAAACGACGCTCTAACGATCGTATGACCTACGAGACCCATAAACCCGTGGTTAGGAAAAAAAAAACGGTGCGAGTCAGAAGGCACGCCAAGTAGCGGTGCGGTTACGAGCCTATAATTTGCGAGTTGACTTGGGCACCCCAGTGCTACCTCAGGAATTCTCGCTCTCCCCAGATGCTAACTCACCATTCGCTCCCCCCCTCCTTTTGCATCTGTGGCCTGGTCACTTCCCCCTTTAGATGGGGCGGCAATCTGCCTATAAATAAGCCCCGCAAAGAAAGAGAAAGAGATTATCTGAAGTCGATACGCCAGAGTAGGATTAGGTCGTGAAGATCGATCCATCGGCTAGACAAGAAGATTTTTAGAAGTCGATTCGCCAGAAGAAAGATTAATTCGTAAAGATCGATCCTTCAGCCATACAAGACTATTTCCGTGAGAAACGATAGGATCAGATTGAGAAAATCGATCCCCCCCCTTTCAGGGCCGTATTAACCTAATTAGTCAACTTTTATATCGGTGCCATACCGAAGAAGCCTTTTCCGGCTGCAAAGAAGTCCGACTAAAGAAAAGTAAAGCCGCTCACACTCGAGTGATTCTCACATCTCAAGCAACGTAAGAGTGAGAGGAGAAGAACCCTGCCCCAACGAGCTCCCGTTCTTTAATTACGTTTAAGAAGCATTCCCTCCTCGAAAATTCAAGCAGCGACGAAGCAACACTTCAAAGCGAGAGATAAGTCCTCCAGCGACATCCGGCAATCCCTAATACCTACCTGTAAGTTAACAATAACATTTATATCTCTATTGCAATAGTAGAAGTTTAGTACGTCCCACGTTTTAAAGGAGAGTAGAAACCATTATTCTTGAACCTAGGTCATATGTGTTTGTAGATGACAGTACATTAAGTTAATGTTTTATGCTAAACAAATAGGGTCGTGATAAAAATACTAATTGGCAATTGGTTGGTTTATTGAAAGCCTACTTGTTTATGTTTTGTCATTTAAAATTCTTTGAGGCCAAATATAGAAATGCTTTTACTGTTGGTTTGTAATATTTAATTTAAAATACACGTTTATTTTTTGGTAGATTCTGGTGTTTCCTCTTATCCTTATGTGTTTAAAAATAGCTCTTCCTTAAGGACTAAACCAATAAAATAGCACTCTTAGAACAAAGCCTACTTCATCATAGAAGTAACTCACGCCCCTTAAAGCATACCGCTACTAAAAGGGTGTCAAAGCGTAGAGTGATCAAAGCCAAGGGTCATTCTACGACACCTATCATCAACAAACTATTTGCCCGCATTGCCATTTACTTGGCTGTACTACTTTCTCCAGCATCTTCTGACGGTCATAGGTACATCCTCACCCTCAATGATTTTGCTATGGATTTTCCAGAGGCAGTACCCCTAAAGGACATACACTCCATATCCGTCGCTGAAGCATTGCTGACAGTTTTCTCCAGAGTTGGAATTCCTCGAGAAATACTGTCGGACCGTGTGACCCAATTTACGTCCAACTTGATGAATGAACTTCATAAGCTGCTAGGTGTGAAACCAATCTTCACTCTTTTCCACTCATGTGGGAATGGTAGGATCGAAAGACTACAGGCACCTCTGAAGGCCTCGTAAGTTATGTGCCTCGTGAAGCCTCGTGAGTAGCATAGGTATCACATTCCAACCTTATTTTCCCTCAGAAAACTTCCGAGCGACCGAACAGTATTTTAAGCCTTTGAGCTACTGTCTTGTTGTTCAGTCAGAGGTCCAGTCTCCGTCCTGAGAGATCTGTGAGAAAATCGCATCCTCCAGAAAGACGAAAGAACTAGCTTTCAGTACGTCATTGAATTCCAGAAGAAGCTTGCTGAATGTTTCCAGATTTCTGACCAACATGCTGGCATTAGCATTTCGCGATACGAGACTTACTTCGATCTCAAGTCACAAAAGCATCAATTCAAGCGAGGTGACGAAGTGCTGGTACTCCTGCCTAGTGATACTATTAAATCTTTTGTTAAATGGAGCGGACCCTATAAGTTACTGGAGAGGCATGGAGAGGTAGAGGTTCCTCGGGGACCCAGGCTTTATCATGCTCATCTGTTAAAAAAATATCACCGCAGGTAGAAGTACTGGACGAAACCTCTACCCTTGAAAAACATACCGCTCCTGGAGAAGAGAAAATCACTATCGTTTAGGAAGGAGACACTGATTTTAGGCAGCTGCCCTTGAGAGCACATGGTATGCTTAAGCCTCCCTCAACTGACCGCCCTGAGGTTGGAACACTACACTAGGACCAACAATCCCAGCTAGAAAAACTTAGGAGCAGGTACCAGGATGTATGTACTATCCAATGAACCCGGGTGTACCTCCACCCTTATCCATGAAATTACTTTAACAGATACCAACAGGGTACAAAACAAGATATATCCAGCGCCTATCCACCTTAAGTCTTTCTTTGAAAGAAGGGTGAGACCCTCTTCGAACAAGGGATTATCAAACGATTTTCTTACCCTCATTGTTCAACCGCCATCATGGTAAGGAAAAATGGTGGTTCCTACAGAATGGCCATTGACTATCGCCAACTGAATTCTGTCACCGTGCTCCATGGCGAACCTACTTGCAGCATGGAAGAAGATCTTCACAAGTTTTTTGGCACAAAGTAACTCAATGAACTTGACCTCTACAAGGCTTATAACCAGGTATCTCTTTCCGATAAGGCAAAAATTTTGACTGCTTTTCCTACTCATCTAGCTTTGATGGAGTTCTTCCGAATGCCTTTTGGATTGGTTACTGCTTGTGCCACCACAAGCCTCCTTTGTATTTAGCCACTTTTAAAGGTAAAAGTAACAGATTACTTCGTTGGGCTTTAGCCCCTCAGGCCTACAAGTTTAGAGTTGCCCATATTGCTAAAAAAGACAACTTAAGTGCCGACCTCTTGAGCAGGTCCCCTTGTTAGTTTTCCGGGGTTTTTTTTCCATTTTCCATTTTTGGTTATGTTGTATTATTTTCTTAATCTACTCCTAGTAGATTTGTGTTTCTGGGATGGTGTACGGATAAACTACTACGTAGCTTACGACGCACTAGTAGTCGCAGCGGCTGGGAGAAGCTGGTCGGCAAGTTGAAAGCTAGCATGAATTTAGTTACGTAGACACTCACAGTGAAAGTTATAAATAGGATCCCCTGACTCAAAAAAACAGAGCAGATTAGGCATTCGTACAGCGATGACTTACTGTTACCTGCACCGCCTTATCTGACCCCTGACAGTAATTGTAGCTATTTCCTCTGTCACTGCACTGATTGCAAGCTCCCCCTGTTTTCAGAACAACCACCCTCTGTGTATTGGCTCACTACTTCTGTGAAAGGTATTTGGAGTAATTTCTTTTCAATTTACGCCCCATTCTCAAGTTCTCGTTATCGAGACCTGCAGTTATTTATTAAGGACGTAAATGGGGGTATATTCTTATAACGATTGTCTGGAGTAGCAGTGCTTATTTTATAACGACGTGTTGTCGTTGATGGTTTTGTAGGGGTGCGACGGAAATGTATAAGAGAAAAACTTTCTTCCAAAGCGAGAATATAAATAGCCCATTATCAAGTCAACGGACTACGCCGTGGCGTAATGGTAGAGTGCTTGCCTCGGGATGCAAAGAACCAAGATCGAACTTCAAAGTCCACAATTTTTACAAAGAAAATTCTCTAAGAAAACGGAGACCACGAAAAACGCTTTAAGGACAACTCAAGAGAAAACCGCGCTCAAAGAAAACTAAACTTAAGGAAATTAACTTTCAAGGGCTAAATTGTCTCAACTTATCTCATCCCATCAAAATCCTCAAGAAGCATCAAGAAGTCATCACGTCATCAGAATTGGAAGGAATCATCACATCGTCGTTAAAAAAGGAAGATATCAAGAAAAAGAAGATAAAGAATTAACCCAGCCAACTAGAATATGGAGCCAGATAAAATGGAGTCAAGAGAATGTTTCAAGGGGCAACTTCAGTCAAGAAATAAATAAATATGAGAAGGCCCCCCCTCCATAACTGGTGACCCTCAAAAGGCCGAACAATCTTCTGATCTTCGTTACAACTGCACCTGCTCTCCTACTAGAGTTTAAGAAAAAGTGCTGCTGTGAACCGGAGACCCGGGAAAGGATATTACTGATTAGCGTCAAAAACTTAGTTCGCTCTCCTCAATCCCACTTAATTAGCTCCACTCATCCCGCAGACTCGGAGGCCGGGGAGGAAGAGTTACTTGTAATCCTCGATTAAAAAATCCAATACTAGTCTCTCCCCAATCCTCAAATTCGCTCCGCGTTCTAGAAAGAGACCTGTGTAGGGGTGCGACGGAGATGTATAAGCGAAAAACTTCCCTCCAAAGCGAGAATATAAAAGCCATAGCGTAATGGTAGTGTGCTATCCTCGGGATTCAAAAGACCCAAGATCGAACCCCAAAGTCCACATTTTTTACAAAGAAAATTCTCGAAGAAAACGGAGACCACGAAAAAAGCTTTAAGGACAACTCAAGAAATCGACTCAAGAGAAAAACTGATGTCAAGGAAAACGGAAAGAAAACGACTTCAAGGACTAACTCGTCTCAACGCATCAAGAATTAAGAAGAAAACTTCACTTTGATCAAGAATTTGGAAGGCGTCATCACTTCGATATAAATGCAAGTTAAATGGAAGATTCATCAAGGAAGAAAGAATTACGAAGAGTCAGATAAATAGAAGACAAAATATTTCAAGAGGCATCTTCAGTCAAGAAATAAATAAACATAAGGAGCCCTTCCCCCCTTAGTTTAATCCCGTGATATTTGTGACCTGTTTGTGCACTATATTTATTTAGTATATTTGAGGAAGCATTCCTTGTATTGTTATACCCTGGCATATATTTGAGCACCTTTCTGTTGGACCTCTTTATTTCTATTTTGGGCAAAGAGAAGTTAGTTCATCGTCTTGCCTTTACAATATATATATATATATATATATATATATATATATATATATATATATATATATATATATATATATATATATATATATATATATATATATATATATATATATATATATATATATATATATATATATATATATATATATATATATATATATATATATATATATATATATATATATATATATTCGTATAGTTGGGCAGTAGGTTTTAGTGAAAGCGACTGCAATTTATTGTTAATTGTTTTTTTTCGAGTCTCTCGATTTGTCTATATTTCGCTTTTGGTCTTGGCTTAATCCGTGGATTAGTTTCCCAAAATTCATTAGAAAGTCGTGACGCACGAGGGCAGAAAACTGGTTCACTAAGCAAAACGAAATTCTGTGTTGGCCTGACACGTTTCGATATATAAACATATTTTTAAAGGCTTAATAGTTGTGAATAGGGAATAGGATAGACAAATTTTATATGCGTTATTAGTTGTGTTAATATTTTTTCGAACATATTTATAAGAAATGGAATTTCTTTAAAAGGTTAAGACTTTATAATGGTCACAGGATTAAGATGGGAAGTGATTATTATTAGGGGCTGGCGGACGGGAGAAGATAAGATGAAGCGAATTTGTTTGATCATTTAATTTCGTTTGCTTTTCCTTTATGTATATTGGCTATAATATAAGCAATTGTCGTCGGTTTGGAGGATATGCTAAGATTTTGGTATTCTCTTCAAGTTATTTCCGGTCCAATTGTTTTTTATGCTTTTACAACGTATGTGTCCTTGGGGCACCGTAGCTTAAGTGATAGGTCTTCTTCGTTTTAGCTTTGTTTCGGTCATTCCGATACATGAATGAGGTTAGAGTTCACAGTGTCCCATTTTACAAGTATATTCATATAACAGGTAACTTCTTTGTTTGGGTGTTAAATTACGTCTTGGGTTGTTTCTCATTATGAGATTGGAGGTGCGTTTTTAGCTGTAGTAAATTTGAGGGATACATTATTCTCACTTTGTGTTGCTTTAACTCCTCTGTTTATAGCTCTTCGATCTGTTTTTTAGTAGAGTTTGATGATTTTCATTTCTGCTTGTTGATTGGTATTGTCATTAGGTGACATACATATACCATTTTTTGCGGATAGCGGTGCGTTTGTTTGCATTTGTGAAACCATTGCTTACAATTACTTGTGTAGCACGCTCGAGTTATTCGTGTGTATCTTTCCATGCTGAGTAATGGGTGAACGCGCGGTTGATGTATGCATTTATTACAGGTTTTTTTGTAACGCTCAGCAATTCGCTTTTTGCTTTCATGCACATACCTGGATGTGTATTTTTGTTTAGTGATAAGAATAACTAGAAATGGGAGTTGGTTATTTTGGCTACTTTCGATTGTATAGTTAAGAGAAGAGCAGTTTTTAAATGTTTCTAGTAGTTCTTGCATTTTTTCTTTTGTTTCTATATTTATGTATATAAAATCTATATATTTGCTGTAAATGTGTGGTTTTGGTAACCTTGGAAAACTCGTTCTTCCACTGGTCCCATGTAAAAGTTTGCAAAGAATACTCCAAGCGGAGAACCCATTGCAACGCCATCGATTAGAATGTCCAGGTCGCCGTTTGGTCCATAGGAGAGGTCTTCTGTAGTGCAGGTTAAGAGGAGTTCTTTCAAAGCATATCGGTATGCTAAAAGAGGGGTGATCGTTTTTATCGTATACTCTCTTAGGATTAAATATTTTGGGGTGGTAGAACGAATTAGATCAATGAAGTCTGCCGAAGATTTCAGGCTAAATTTAGTTGGCATGTATGGGGTAAGTATCGTATTTAGGAATTTACCAAATTCATACGTTGGAGTAGGAATCTGGCTTATTATAGGTCTTAGGGGATTGCCATTTTATGGGTTTTAACGCTACCGTAGGCGTAACCGGGGGCAAAGTCCCCGATTATTTTCTTAATTTTTATATTTCCCGCCTGGCTGTTGATGTGTTCGATTGTTTTGTTCAATTTCTTTTGTAAATTTTCAGTGGTGTTGTTTGTGATTTCTTTAAAACTTTGTTCGGTTTCTAAGGATGGTGTCCATTTTGTCTGGGTATTTTTCTTTTGGTATGATGACGAAGGTTGGAGCTTTATCGGTTTTTCTAATGATAATATTCGAGTTGTTTCTAAGGTCTTTGGCGGTCTTAATGAGTGAGGGGAAAAGCACATTGCTTTTAAAGCTACATCTACATTTAGCCGCCTCGGTAAGGAGCTCAGCGTCAAGTAATGGTTTCTTAGTAACTTTGTTTTCCTTCTCTAATATTTAGATGTGATCCAAGATGGTTTCTAGATTAAGACCTTCTTGGTATTCTCTAGGTTTACCTATGTAGTGTCAGATAAAACCGAGACTTAGGAGCATTTTTTGCTCTAGACTTAAGCATAGATCTGAAAGATTGATGTATCCTTTTGTCTCTTCTGGGATCTTGAGGGAGCTTCCTTTCAGTTTAGTTAGCTTAAGGGTGCGTGTTTGCGAGTTATTTCGGTGTTGGTAGAGAATCTGTTGGAGGGCTTCCTCGATTTTTTGTTTTGTGCATGGGTTTAAGGCGTTTTTTTCCTACATTTCTCATTGTCCTTTAATTTTTACTTGTAGGTCAATAAGCGAATTTTCCTTAAGGTTGAATTGGAGGAGGGTGAGGTTCAGACAGAAGCTCAGCGTCGGTTCTTCGTTTTCGGCTGCCCGGTCGTGGAGGCGAATATTCGTATAGTTGGGCGGTAGATTTTCTTCGTAACATATTTTATTGAAGGCGACTACTAACTTATTGTTAGGATATAAACAAAGGCAAATGCTCCGCCTACACACAAAAAGTGTCGTATAAACGGAAAAGGAGATCTTATTTAAGAGAAAAAAAACTTGGCTTACAACCACCCAGAAGGAGAGTGGAAGAAAGACATTACATAGTAAGGACAATATATGAATATCTGGCAACTAAATCGTTACCAAACAACTTTTTCACCAATATGTTTGCAAAGATGTGTAATAACATGTTTAAAAATGTTGAAACTCAACTCCGGTGGGAAACCCTGAAAAAACCTGCTCAAATTAAGGTACTGATAAATGATTGTCGAAATATGAGAGAGGGGAGGTATCTGGCCTTCACTAGATTATGAAGGTTTAAGTCAGGGTTTTTTTCGTGATTCTGAGTTGATTGTTTGATTTATACTTCACCACAAACACTCATTTGTGAAAAAATAAATTCTAAATTTATCTTATAATCTACTTTGCAGATCATTGTAGTCTAGCAATGTGGGTGAAGACGTTATTCCACCTATGCTCAATTGCTTTATCTGTGCAGGCCCGGATGCACAAGCTCAGAGGCTCATACAGGCAACTCTAAAGAGGTACTATACTTTTTTTAAACATGCAGAAGCTGTCAAAATGCTACAGTTGTTGGGCGTATGAAGGTGGCTCAAACGGAAGGAAAACTGAGATTTCGCACGAAATATAAAAATGGTCTGTACAACAACTTTGTTGAGATCACCAAGAAGTCAGCTACAGCATCAAAGGCAGAGAAAGAGTCATCAAAGTTGAAGAGAAGACGCACTTGCTCTGAGTTCAGTGCATCTACTGCTGTAGTTCTTGAGGTTCAATGTCAGTTCACCTCTTGTATAAGGATGTATGCATTTTTTGAAACCAACTCGCTCAGTTTTACAAAAATAATCCAGCAGAAGCTAGAAAGAAATATAGAGTGCCAGATAACTTGACTGCAGATAAGCTGAAGGCAAGCTTGCTGAAGACAGCACGGAGTCGCGGGGATGACTAGGGTACTGAAATCACTCGACGCCTGGAAGGGATCAACGACTTGGTAGCAGAGGAAACACTGTGCCATTTGCGCTGTAAACTTCTTTTTGAGAGAGGTAACCATTACTCCAAGACTAAAGAGGAAGGAAAAATGAAGAGAGGAAAGAGGAAAATTGATGAGGAGCGAGAGGCATTTTTTATTGAATTCTGCGAGTGGTTTGACTCAGAATTAGAACATGGGATGATGACGCTTGACCAAGTACATGAAAAGCTGCAGGAGTTTGATCAGTCACCAGATAAGAACCTTTCTTATTCAAAGTATAGGCTAAAGATAAATCTCCGAGAAATACCATGACACCTTGGATTTCACAACACAGGATCGAGGGGAAGATGTGCTCTGTCTTAAAGATGGCATCGACAATATTCTGTGAGAGCATCATGCTAATGTTGAACATGGAGATGAGAAGAGTCAGATCATAAAGAAAGCACTCAAGCTCAGATGCAGATACATTGCCATAATTGATCTAGATATGAAGTCATACCCCACCACAAACAGCATGACTGACATCAATAGTCAGCTGAAACTTGTTCCTACAAGCCTTCAGTGTTCTTGAGACCAATTGTCATGAAAGACGAAAGAGTTGCTGTTTGGGGACAGAACTTCATTAAGACTTGTCAACCTCAGTCAGGAATATTGCCACACCAAATGGGATTTGCCATACAAATTCAACATAGATTTGGGTCAAAGTGGATGTTCAACAAATTACACCGGCTGGGATACACTGAGTCTTACTCGGAAACACAAAACTACAAATATTGCTGCCTTAATAGCACGAGGTTAGATGATGCCTAAGATACTTCTAGCACTCTTGACACCATTGTGAAAGAAACCGATGACCAGATCAATGATGTGGTTGCAGTTGATGTTGCACTTGAGGATCAATCAGTGATAACAGCCAGTGAAAGTGAAATGTGGTGATCTCGATTGAGGCTGGGAAACAAACAATGCAGTTACTCATTTTTTTTGAGACAATATAGATTTTAATATCGTCTCTATTCATGAAAACACTCCTTTTCATTCAATGGGTTGGATCAAAGTCACCTCTCCAGCACCACATTTGCCATATCCACAGACAATAGCAGCTGTTCCCAGGGTGAAGATGAAGGCACTCGACAAAGCTAAGATCGTGAGAGGAGCTTAAGTGAAGATTCTTCCATTTACCAACAAGAAACACGCAGGAATAAACACCATCATGTTTCTTCCTGTGGCTTAGCTCTCCTCCTCCCTGGCTAATGACCAAATACTTCTCACTTTGGGCAACACACTCTGGGCAGCAGGGTAGCTGATCAACACTCACGTTCCTGAGGTCCCACACTCCAAATGGAATGGCTGGATGAAGCGAATCCATGCAGCATATGATGCAGAGCAGAGGACACAGATCGACTTCCTCTTAGTCATTGAAGGTGACCCTAATGACCTCAACACCATCTTTACCACTCTCAAAGAGTGTCACGACTCTCTGCTTACATAGTCGCTATAGTGACCTTTGATCTTTCGGTTTGGCTGAAGGCTGTGGATATCATAAAACAGGCAAATCTACCCATCATTGCAAAGTTGAGTGGATTTCATCCGCTGAGGTCTTATCTTGGATGACTGGGTAACATCATGCAAGATTCTGGACTACTAGAGGTGATCTAGTTGATCTACCTTGGAAGTATGACAGCCGGCCACATCATGGATGGAGGATGTTTTGACAAGGCAATCCGTGCTCACCTCCTGATTGATGCAGCCATCTATTAGCACATCATTAAACTTACCTTCACTGAGGAAGATTATGGTGACCTGAGGACCTTCATGAAGAATAAGGCTGATGGGAAGATGGGAGCCAAACATACAGACTCAGTAATGGCAATGTTTGAGCAGAGGTTTAAAGAAACCTTAAATCAACTGGCAGAAGGAAGAACAACACCTACACTTTTGGTGCAGTACCACCACATGGTAGATGTGATCAAGGTCTTTATCAAAACCGAGCGACTTGCAGACTACAACAGGCATATGTCCTGCATTGTTACCAAGATACTTTGCATCTTTGCCGCTGCAGGCCATCATCAATACGCCAAGGGCGCACGGCTATACTCTCAACTCATGAAGGAACTCGAAACTTTGCCTGCTTACAAGGACACCTTAGAACGTTTAACTGCCCACGGGAACCACGTTGTCCGTTACTCCAGTCATGAGTGGTCCGGCACTTGGTTTGAAATCTGTACTGAGCAGACATTAATGAATGCAGCCAAATCAAGAGATGGCCTAAGCAGAGGGAGAATGAGAAACAGCATTTCTGGCCACAAATGCTGGTTGCTCACCCGCAGTCACTTCTCTGATGTCAACCAGCGGATAGAAGAAGACGTCAGTAAACATGCTCCACTGCACAAAGACCTTCCAAAAAACACAGATAAAGCGAGATGCATAGGCATTTGAACTTTCCCTAAAATTGCTTTAGGAGAACAAGATATTCGACAACGATCGAGACAAGGAGATGTTGATGTCTTTCTCAAAAGTATTTACAAGCACAGGAGATGACTCAGTCAATGTTGAGTTAGCAGCTGAAGTAGGGATGGAGATGCAGATCAAGCTGGATGGATAGTCAGTGACATCGGCTATGGATGTAAAGTCAAAAGTAAATGCCCTGTCATCAATTAGAAAAATTCTCATGTTCAACAAGATGAGGATTCACCTTGACTCACTAAAGTTCAACCAACTGATCATTTTCGCCCAGAGGGATAAGACAGTTGAGACAAGCTTAAAATATGAGTTGACTCCTTTCCTAATGTCCCTGTTCAGCAACAAAGATCAGAAGATAAACAAGGCAAATAAGGAACTTTTCAAAGACAAGTCTAAAGGCATTAATTGATCCACTTGACCTCACTAAACAACCGTGCTGCACCCTGGTGATTGATGGCGGATTACTTCCCTACATGGTGCAGTGGGAACAACATCAGACCTGCCAGGATAATGCCAACAGTTACCTAAGCTATGTCCATTTGGGGGATGCATCTTCCCAGAAGATCATTGTGGTCTTTGATGCATACAGCAGATCACCTAGAGATTACGACCACATCCGGCATACCAAGAACTCCTGATGTGATCAAAAATTCGACCTGATATCTTTCACTATACCCCAAGAGTAAAGATCCTGGACAATACCATAACAAGAGTGCGTTCATCCACCTCTTTTATTCAACCTTCCGAAAACATCACATCACTGTGGAGCAGTGTGACAATGATGATGACACTTTGACTCTGAGAGAGGCATTGGCTGCTGCTTCAGATTGCTCTGCTGAGGTCAGTAACATTTGTGTCTGTATTTTCCTTTATTAACTACTAGATGGTGCTCAGAGGGGGCATGGGGTAGTTTAAAAAGAAGGGAGTGGGTTGAAAAGATTGATCTGTTTTTGAACGGTTGATTTTGCTTTTCATACATATCTTGTTCTATTTTCATGTATGGGCAGAAGATGGAGACGTGCTGGTAATGCTGGTGCACCATAGCTTAGACAGCCACCATCCACTCTTCTTCACCACATCAAACGGCTCTTATGACGTCCGAACAATCCAACAATCTCTTTCTCTGAAAGACAGAGGGGCTACTTGCTCTTCTATCATGCCTTTACGGGATGTGGTACGGTTTCTGCAATCGCTGGCCATGAGAAAACAGCTCTATTTAAAAGATAATAATGATAATACTACTAATCCTTTGACAAATAATAATAAATGTCATCATGAAGCATTTTGTCAGGTTTTTGTGGTGGGGACGTGGATGAAAACATGGATATCTTCCTTGCCACAGAAGCCACCAAGGAGGCAGTAATTCAGGCTGGTACTGCGATTTTCAAGTACATTTAACATGAAACAGATACTACATTGGGTGAAATTCAGTACAACCAAAGACTCTACCTCCAACGGAGGGTGCAGCTGCACAGCATATCTGCGCACCCGGGATTAGATCCTTCTACAGAGCATATATCTGAACCCCTGTGACTATGGATGGACAATAGGTGTGCATGGGTATGAGGCTATATATATATATATATATATATATATATATATATATATATTAAGCTCATCTGGCGACTGCCTACTTGGGCATTAGTCGCCATATAAAAAACTTTCTAGTACAAGGCTACTTTAAAATATAATGCAATAACACACAAAAAAAACAACCCAAACAACAGAAATTTTAAAAAAGGGAAAAGGAAACGAGTAGTAAGCAAGCTCCTGCATCGGGGGGAGGTCCCCCTGGCGCAGCAGCGTGCAACCTACAAGGGAAAAAAACAAAAAAAAAATTAAAAAAACCTGGTTAAATAATAGGGAGAAGGCCGGCTTCCTCCCAAAAGTCAACAAGTCCACCAGTCAATGTGCACGCACTCGTCCCGAGTACAAGTGACAGGCGGTAGCGACCCCGCCCATCCCGGTACCGGGACAGGTAACGTGCGCGAAGATCACCCAAACTGGGACATTCGACAAGAATGTGTCGAACAGTCTGGGGGACGACGCAGTCGTCACAATAGGGTGCAGGCGAGCGCTCCATCAGATAGCGATGCGTCACACGAGTGTGTCCGATTCAGAGACGACAGAAAGCGACCTGAAGCCGTCGCGGCATTGGAGGATAGATCCATGGGAACAGTCGCAGCGCAATGGCACGCAACTTTAAGTTCCCTTCGACCGTCTCCCATCTTCTTTGCCAAGCAGTCCAAAGAGCTGCCCGTGTTCCTGCCATGTAGTCGGTGTGAGGAAGGACGAAACGCTGGTGCGGTCGCAGAGTCCTTGCGGACTCTTTGGCGCCCTCATCGGCGCGCTCATTCCCCGCAATTCCTACATGTCCAGGAACCCAGCAGAAGATAATCTCGACATTATCCCGGCTCACCAAAACCGTGGCGTCACGGATATCGCGAACCAGGGTATGCGGAGATTCCAATGCCCCGAGAGCACTCAGGGCGCTTTGTTAGTCGCTATAGATCACAATGTGGTCTCCGAACCAGGCACGTCACGTAATCTCCCGTACCGAGTAGTGTATTGCCACCAGCTCGGCCGTAAAGAAAGACGCAGCGCCTGGCAGAGCCCCGCTGACTTCAAACAGAGGGCAAACAGCGTGGAAGCCAACCCCCTCTTGGGACTTGGAGCCATCCGTATACACTGGCACGGTGCTAGCATGACACGATGTGTGCTCCAAAAAGGTCGAACGCAATACCCCCGGCGCTGTACAAGCTTTGGGAGCAGAGGCGTGGCGACAAATAGCCAAATGTGGTACCCTCGAGGGTGGCGTCCTGGAAAGAACCAGGGATGCCAATGGCCCGAAAGCTATACCTAGCTCTCGAAGGAGTTTCCTGGCCCTAAACCCATAGGGCTTAGGGTATGATTGGCGTCTATCGGTGGCATAGGCACCGTCGAGATCAGCTGCGGATGCAGTGAGCGCTGTTGGCGACTGGGGGAGGCGCTGGGCTCGCGCGTACAGGCGAGTGATGCACTGCACGCGGCGTATAGCTAGTGGCATCTCCCCAGCATCGACCAATAGGCTCTCAATGGGGGAAGTGCGTAATGCACCGGTCGCAAGGCAAAAGCCAGTGTGGTAGATCGAGTCCACCTTCTTACATTAAACGCTCGGCTGCGGATGTATAAAACTCGCTCCTGAGCTTCGACCGAACAAAGGATCGATTAAAAAGTAGGACAGTAGTCCTATCAGCGCCCCAAGCGCTGAACGTCACGAAACGGAGAATATCCATGGCGCTGGTACAAGAGACACTAAAGCTGCGAATATGAGCCTCCCAGGTGAGGCGTCGATCGAATACAAGACCAAGGAAACGGTGCGATTCAACCACATCCAGTGCACCTCAATAAGAAACAAATCTGGGTTGGGGTGGAGCCGTGGATGACGGCAGAAGTGCACCACCTTAGTCGTAGCCAAAGAAAACCAAAATCTTTGCGCTTCGGCATAGCGAGAGACGCGGTTCAAAACCTGTTGGAGTCGACGCTCGAGAGTTGGCATTTGGGCCGGGCCAAAAGAGATCGAAAGGTCTTCCACGTAGAGCGTAGTAAGAACATCTTCCGGCAGCACCGAGGTGATGCCGTTGATGCTCAGGGCAAAGAGTGCGACACTGAGGATACTTTCCTGTGGGACACCCTCTTTCTGCTTCTTTGGGCCGAAGAGGGCTCCCTCGCCCGTACGCGGAATCGACGATCTCGCAAAAATTCAGATATAAACATTGGGAGGCGTCCCCTCGCCTCCATCGTGTGGAGAGTCTCTATGATACTGTAATGCCATGCGGCAGACGGCATTTTCCAGTCGGAGCAGAGCATCCGACTTTGAGTGGAACTTGCGGAAGCCGCACTTTTCTGAAGACAATGACCTCCGCTGTCCAAGAAAAAGTCTAATCTAACATTTACCAATTTCTCCATCAAGAGGTTAGAGAGATTGGGCGGAAACCGGCCGGAGTAGAGTGATCTCTCCCCGGTTTGCGAAAGGCAAGCACAGTAGCGATTCGCCATTTATCTGGAAGTAGACCTTCCACCCAGATCATGTTCAACAAATCTAACAGAAATGCCATGCCTCGCTTACCCAGGTGTCGAAGCATGGCGTACTGGACACCGTCCGGTCCATGGGCGGTGTCCGCGCACGAAGCAAGAGCGGAGCGCAACTTACTCACAGTAAACCTGTCGTTAAAATGTTCTTCGCCTTTGGAGGTAAAGTCCAGCCGGCGGCCTTCCGCGACATGACGAAATGCATTGAATGCTGGCGGAGCAGCATCCCGGCTAGAGAATGCGAAGAAAATGGTCGCAGAGGATTCCGCCACGAATGCGAGGTCCGATATTGCGGTCCCATTCTGCTGGAGAACGGGAAGGGGGTCGCTCTGCTAGAGGGGTCTTCTCATTAAGTGCAGACACGTATGCCCGTCAAGAAGAGCATCTAGAGTGCTTCGAAATATACCGGAACCTAGCCTGACGAAATTCAGCGTCAGTGAAATCGTTCGGGCGGCGCTTATAGCGCATGTAGACATAACGCTTCTGTTTGAGGTCCGTCTCACACTCGGTTGACCACCATGGGAGCGGTCGGCGTGCAAAACAGCCAAACGTTCTAAAAATAGTAGTCAGGCCCACGGCGATGAGGTTGCCGGAGAAGAACTCAATGGCCTCATCTACCGACCTAAACTCCTCGACTGAGATTTAGAATTCAGTCATTTCCTAAAATGCAGGCCACCGCACCCGCGCCAAGCACTACCGAGGTGGGCTCTCAGGAGGCAGTTGCCCTGAAAATGATATTTTAATTGGAAAGGATCACTACCATCGAGGTCATCGACCACCCACCAATCAAAATCAGGCTGTGCATCCGAAGAGCACAAGAATAGGTCAAGGCAAGAAAATGAAGTGGTTCTCGGGCAGTGATGCGTAAACTCATCTTCATTTAGAAAACCTATCTCAAGCTCTTCGATCAGATCGGCAAGGACTTGTCCCTTGGGATTTATTGAGTAATCTCCCCAGAGAGGATGCCTGCCGTTCAGATCTCCAAGCAAGAGAAAGGGCCTCGGCAAACGTGCCACGACGCGGCTGAAGTCCTCCGTGTCGAAGTCATCTGACGGTGGAATGTACGCAGAAATGATAGTATACCTCCTATCTAGGTGAAGCTGCACAGCCACTGCCTGAAAGGAGGTATCTAAAGTGAAAGGGAGAACGGAGACATCATGCAGGGTGTAAAGCGCACATCCCCCAGCCCGGCCATCGAGCGGTGGTGGGGTCTCAAGATCCTTATTCTCAGGAAGGGCAAGCAGTGTGCACGCGCCTAGCATGGTTTCCTGCAGAAAAATAGCTAACGGGGAACGGGACGAGACGAGCCTCCGCAGCTGCTCCCAGTTGGCTCGGAGTCTACGGCAATTCCCTTGAAGCAATATGCCCTCCAGGCCTAGCTCGGAGGAGATGCGGGGGCCTACTTCGAACAGAAGACCCTCACGGAAATGGCCGTACGCTTCCCGGAGGGAGAACCCCTGGCGTTGTTTGACGGACAAAGCGCTGAAGGCGCTGTCACCTTCGAAGACTTATTGGAGGAAGTTGTGCTCGCTATTCTAGTCTTTTCTTTCCTCCGCCACGAAACCTTAGGCGGGCTTTGTGGCTTTGGAGGTGGGGGGGCCCTCTTTTCGAGTAACCACCGTTTCCGAGCCACTCAGCCCACCACTAGGCGTTGGTGAAGGACCCGAAGCTCCTTTCTTGCTGTCCTCCTTTTGGGGGACAGCTTTAGGAACCCCGGAAGATGACCTGGCGACCAACTTCAGGGGTGTTGCCTCCTGTGAGTCTAACGACTCGGTGGAGGCGCGTGGCCGTTTTGCCTTACGGGAAACGGTCACGCTATCGGAAGAGGGGGGAGCCCTGGTTTTAGCCGGGGCTGGATAAGAACCCTTTTTTCCGCAAGCTTTACCAGGGGAGCGCTAGGGTTGAGTAGAGATCGCAGAAGGGCTCCAAATGGGAGCGGAAACAATGGTGCTCGTTGTTCTAGATGGGACAGGAGCAGAGGGTGCCTTTCTAACTATTGAGGCATATGATGTCCCAGGCAGAACCGGACGCGCCAGGACCAAAACTTTAGCCTCGCGGAATAAGAGTCGATCCTGGGCCTGAACGGCCAGGATTTCTTTCTCAAGGAGATATGCACCACATTGCTTCAAAAAAGCGGAATGCGGCTCTCAGCAATTTACACACTTGGCCACACACGATCTAGACTTATCGTATGCGGCCTTGGAGCAATTTACACAGACTTCGGGTGACCTCGACTTTGCACGTCTACAAGAACGATTCGTATGGCCGAAGCGGTAACAGTAATAGCACCTCCGCTGCAGTTGCCCGAATGCCTTCACGCGGTAGCGGTACCAATCGGCATGCACCGACTCAGGGAGCTTGTCGTAGTCGACCGTGACGAAGAGTGTAGGGGTGGGTCTCGAGGCCCCTCCTTGTTTTCTCATCACACGTTCGACCTTGACCACCCCATGGTCGGCCAGCTCTAGGGTGATGTCCTCTATGGAGTAGTCAACGAGTTCCCTTACATAAACTACTCCTTTCACAAAGTTCATGGTAGAGTGCGGCGTCACACTCATCGGGGTGCCATGAATTGTCCGAAGAGCACTTATCTTAGCTACCTCGGAGGGATTCACCGCATTCGCCAGAAGGCTCCCGTCCAAGAAACGGGTCACCTTCGGCTCTCTACCAATTGCACTAGCTAATCCTCTCCTCTGATGAATCATGTTCTCCTTGCAAACATGGTGCCATTAGTGGAGCGAATAACAAGGAAGCGTTTGAATTCAACGGGCTCGAAAACGCCAGGTAACCTCTGAATCAGGGGCCTCAATGTTATCGAGGCTCCGCCCTGTGCACTTTTGGTCTTTGTCATAGTCAGGGGCTCCGCACTCTGGGGAGAAGTGGGGCCGGATGTGCCGATCTTGGCCTTTTCGCTTACCGTAACAGCAGAACCATCCGTTTACGCAGCCCCTAAAGATGGAGAGGAGCCCCAAGTCTTCTTTGTCTTTTTCTTGTTCTTTTTCTTTTTTCTTTTTCGGAGAGGAGGGCAGGGAATGAACCCGCTTCTCACCTCCGCCGGAAGGAGCCCCCAGGCCAGATGGAGCGGCCTCAGCCAGTTTCTTCTCCGAAATGTAGAAGGTCCTAGTATTCGTATGGGCACCGGTCGGAGGAGATCCCTCCCCTCCTTGTACTGCCTCAGAAACCCTAGCCGTTTGAGGAGGACCTTGCATAGGGGCGGATTCGGGTTCAGTACTTGGCGCCGATCCCGGATTCTTCCCCATGAAAGGCCCTACCGTCTGAGGCTGGGTTGCCTCAAGGACCATGTCTCTACCTGAGGGGGGGGGCCTTTAGTAGCTCCCCCCCAGACATCGCAGGTCCCGTTGGCAGTATTTTCATTAGTCAGCTGGTGTAGGGAGGCACAGGCCTTGACCCTAGCAAGGTTGAGTATTCTTGTAAGCAGGTCTTTCGAGGAAGGCAACCGAAGGGGCCTGGATTCCTTCTCCCCCCTAAGAGGGTTTGCCCTACCGAGCCGCTTCCCTTTAGAAAGAAAAGGAGGGACTGCCGCTGGAAATAGGGAGGTGTCTGAAAGCACCTCCAGAGAATGGGGAGAGGGGGAGTCCGCTACACCCGTAGTCGTAGGAGAGGAGTAAGCCTCCTCTCTGGTTAGAAAAATATGGAGGATCCCTTGTGCAAGCACAGGGGAGGGGGGCGACCTCCATTTTTTCGGTGGAGCTGCCCGATGGCGGCTCCGTTGATGAGCAAGGGAGATTGGGAAGAGATGTGTTTGTTTTTTTAATTTTCATACATTGGCATGGTGACCCTTTTTGCTCTACGGGAAGCAATAGTTCATCACCCCTCGCAGTTGCCCGCACTGCAAGAGGTGCTTACAGGCCTGGCAGAGCCAAGTGCCGCCATTCAGGACCACCCCTCCCGTCTGATGGCCTGGCAGTCCATGGGCATGGCGGCTCCACCTTAGACACGGCGTAAAAAGATAGATTGTGAAGAGGAAAGGAAAGGAATGTGAGGAAGATATGGGTGGCGATAAAGCAGGTAGTTAAAAACCAACCACCCTAGATCGGAACTCAGGGGTTAGGGAACATTGTCCCTCCTATCCTAAGCCCCGATCCGGGACGGTTGGTTGAGAAAAAGGTCAGCATCTACCCTGTGAAATTAGAGGCTGACCATAGAAAGTTGTGGGAGAGGTTGTATGAAAAGCGACGAAGTTGGAGACAAATACAGGCTATCTGAAGTAATGAAGAGAGGCTAGGCTGGGGCCGGACGGAGCACTGGATCCCGTCAGCCCGGCGGACATGATGGCAAATCGCTGTGCCCCTTACGAGGACGTTCATACCAAGCTTAGGGTCGTCGGCCAATTTAGAAATCTTGGCAACCATGTCACCGTCCATGTCGTTGACGTAGATGATGAATAGTAGTGGTCCCAGGACAGAACCTTGAGGCACCCCGCTAGTAACGGGCACCCACTCAGAAGCCTGTCCATTCAGCACCACCCGTTGCCGTCTGCCACTTAGCCAGTTATCTATCCAGCCGGCTACTTTTCCGTCTATGCCCAGCGCTCGCACTTTCCGGAGAAGTCGGCGGTGCGGTACCTTATCAAAGGCTATCTGAAAGTCTAAGTAGACCACATCCAACGCCTTATCCCTATCGTGCTCACTGAAGACGCAGTGAAAGAATTCCACAAGGTTCGTCAGGCATGACCGTTGCCTTCGGAAGCTGTGCTGGGAACTCCTCAGTAGCAGGTTTGACTCTAAATACGACGTCATTTTGTCCACCATCATGCTTTCCATGAGTTTACCGACTATCGAAGTCAGACTGATAGGTGGTGCCCGAGGGCTCCTGCCCCTCCCGTCCGCCAAGGAGGGAGGAGCAAGAGACTGCGGGCGATACTTCTACTCATCTTCAAAAAAAATAAAAGAAAAACCCTCACCGAAGATGGTCGATAGGACCGAAAGTTTCGCAAAGAGTTGTAAAAAGAAATTACTAAAATCAAAGTATACTAAGGTCATTAATGTACCTGTTTAAAAAGACTTCTCCTCAAATGTACATATAGAAACACATACGCACATATATATTTATATATATATATATATATATATATATATATATATATATATATATATATATATATATATATATATATATATATATATATATATATGAGCAATTAAACCACATTCTCCGAGGACAATTTAATTCAGAACAGTTTCGGTGTATCTCACACCCTTTTTGAACTGACACTGGATAGAAAATATAAGAGAAGTGCATATAAGCATAACACAAGGTCAGATCGTGAAAGATCCCCTCTTTTTTCCCCCATCCCCTACTTGTGGCTAATCTAGGGGGGGTTAGGCCTAAGCATATTGAAGGGCTGACATTTTACTATTTTGTTTATTTGCTATCTTATTACAGGGTTAAAAGAAAATTGACCCTCAGATAGATTTAAATTAGGAACTGACGATATCAAGCTCGATTATACGATTCTTCTCTCAACATAGTTAGCCGATTTAAATACCATTTTACTTCCATTGAAATCGATCGTATGATTCTTGTCTCTAACGTAGAATCGAGCTTGATATCGTCAGTTCTTAATTCAAATCTATCTGAGGGTCAATTTTCTTCTAATCCTGTAATAAGAAAGCAAATAAACAAAATAGTAAAATGTCAGCCCTTCAATATGCTTAGGCCTAACCCCCCCTAGATTAGCCACAAGTAGGGGATGGGGGAAAAAAGAGGGGATCTTTCACGATCTGACCTTGTGTTATGCTTTTATGCACTTCTCTTATATTTTCTACCCAGTGTCAGTTCAAAAAGGGTGTGAGATACACCGAAACTGTTCTGAATTAAATTGTCTTCGGAGAATGTGGTTTAATTCCTCATTTTTCTTGCGATATTGCATTAATTTTCATCATATATATATATATATATATATATATATATATATATATATATATATATATATATATATATATCCAGTTGAAGAAAGAAAAGAAAAAATATATAACTAGTAAAGGCAAACAAGTGAATAAATTTTCTTTCTAGTTTTCTACCACTGAATGAAACTGTGTTAAAGATGATTCTTTAGTTACACTTTCCTAAAATATGTCTTTATTTCTGCCATGTAAAAATCTTTTTGCACTAAAATCTGTTGACTGGTCTTTATTCCATCTGGAGCTGATGTATATGAAAGAGTCTTGTAAATTTATTTCCAACGAAAGTTCTTGACAAAATCACAAAACGATTTTAAAGAAATGACAATTGCCGAAATAAGAAAACCTTTCCTGTGAAAATTTTCATCCGTTTAAAGATATCAAATATTCGCTAAATAACGAGTAAATTTATTAGAAACTTGCATTCAGTATTATTTAAGCAATGCTCTCAGTGCAAATTTCTTTTTACTCCTATAACAATTTAACTATTAGATCACTTCATAATCACAAAGACCACCCCTAAAAACTTTGCTCCTCTTTGGTGCATCAATTTTGTGTGAAGACGCGGCTAAAAAGACTCGTCAACTCCAATTGATGATCAGGAAACATAGCGGTTTTTTCCAATACCCAAATAGGCCTCTAGCAAATAGAATATTCATCGATACGAAATTCCACTATCTTGTAACTCGCGTATTTCAGACAGAGAGTTTTGCCTTTTCGATTCGTCCTCAAAAATCATGATTTAAATATTTTGTATTCGTTACATATCCAAAAGTTCTCTCCCAAAATTAATTACCTTCAGTTTTCAATACCTTTCTTAATTACATAACATTTACCAACTATTTTTTTAATTATACAAACAAGCAACCTCTCAGACACAATGATTTAAGCTCTAATTTATTTACAGCGCCGTAATCAGATCTCCATCACGTTTAATTCAGTGATACACAAACGGTAAGAGAATTTTTATTCACGTCTTTGCCTTTACTCGATATGATATTTTTTTTGTTTTCTCTCTGCACTTGGATAGATATTCTTAAAGCTTTATTGAAAGCTTATTCGGTGTAATTGATCATTATAATTTAGTGTTTATTACTGTATTTTATGTATTGGTAGTTTTTTAGGAATTGCCCAAGACACGTATGTTGTACGAAACGTAAAAATAGAATAAGTGACTCAATTCTTCGTCTCGGCTTTAAACTCTGTCTCTCTGTATATATATATATATATATATATATATATATATATATATATATATATATATATATATATATTACCCTCCCTTCCCTGAAATCACTTTCTTCTAAAGAAGTTTGATTTCTTGTTGTTCCTGAGCTGGGTTTTTTTAATCGAACCTTCAGAAAAGATATCTACAAACTATTAGCTAAATTTTTTATGCAAGCTGAATTCAAAGTCGTTTTTTCCAACAACCACACAATTGGAAATTTTTTCAAAATTAAAGATCAAACTCCTAAGGACTTACGTAGTGGTGTAGTTTATTTTTACTCTTGTCCAGAGTGTACCTCTGGAAAATATGTTGGAAGCACCCTACGTACCCTTTAGGCCCGTTTTTTCTCTCACATGGGCATCAGCCTTAGAACAGGGAAAGTTCTTAATAAAAAAGAACATTCTTCTATAAGAGAGCACTCGATTAAATGTCAAACAATTCCATCCTTGAATGACTTCGAGATTTTGGACTCCATCTCAAACCCACTATCACTACGTATCTCTGAATCTATTTATATTAAAACACTATCTCCCTCACTCAATTCTGATTCCTCTTCTATTGCTTTAAACATCCTGTAAACAACCACTACTAGCGAAACTGTTATATTTCCCGTCACCTCTCTACCACACTATATTCTCACTGGATATCAAAGATTCAAGGTATGTTTCACATTTGATCCGTTTAGTTTTATATTGATTTTTTTTGTTGTTGTTTTTTAAACTTTCATTAGCCAGTTTTTTAGTCGTTTTTTTTTATTTTTCTATGTACAATTTTACTTTACTTCTTTCCTTAAATCGTTGTATTTTACTCCCCTTTAATTATAATTTGCAGTGACAACATAAACCTATTTTTTATATTTGTATATCTTAATCTGTTTTCTAGAGCCAGAAGATGATCGTTAGGTCGAAACGTTGCACTACTCAATCGTAATAAAGATTTGTTTGATGTTGGATTTAAGTCTACTCCTCGCTATTCTTTTCTTATTGAAAATTAAATTAAGGCTGCACAGCGGAAACTACCTGGATTATATATATATATATATATATATATATATATATATATATATATATATATATATATATATATATATATATATATATATACACATATACATATACATATATATACCGATGAGGTAGTCGTTCCTTGGGAACTTAATTCGCAGAAGGAATATAAAGACCCATGTGATCGCTCTAAACATTATTTGCCGGACGTTTCGGTCTTTAGCAATGACCATCTTCAGCAGATTGAACTCTAATACGAATACAAGAAATTTTAAGAATTAGATGACGAAATTGAAAAATAGCACACACAATTCTATATTAGTTACAATATGAAAAATAGGTCAAACTTAACAAGAGAGGTAACAGAATTGAAACCAGAATGATAAGCAAGTAGTTAAATCTAAGTTAATTTACGGATATATGATATTAAAAAATATGTTAAAAACAGTTGAATGCAAGGGATAAAGTGATTGATAAGTACGAGTTTAATCAAGAAAATGAAAATTTAGAATTTGAAACTTAATTAAACAATAATCCCAGAAATACCAATTATGAATATTAAACATGAATCAAACTCAATAGGAATAAAAGAAATTTGTTTTTAAAGTAATACCCGACAAAATTGTAAGGGCAAGGCGAACAATGAAAAATAAAAGGTAAGTAAAATCAAATAGTCAGGAATCCGAAAGGAAAACAAAAAGCAAAGCAAACAGTTCTATATAAGTTAAAAATATAAATATAAGATAGTGAAAAATAAGATCAAAAGCAGTTGAATACAGGGGGTAAAGGTAATTCAAACGATCAATATATATATATATATATATATATATATATATATATATATATATATATATATAATGTATATCTCTCATGAGCGCGGGAGAATGATGAAATAAATCCAACACGCCGTAAGAAAGAGAATACAGAATATTTTTTTCTTCGGAAATAGTTATTTCCTAATTCGAAAAATTCTAGCTGGGGTGGAATTCGAACCGTGCACACTGAGGCAGCGAGCAACCGCTTTGATCTCAATTAAACCTAGTGGTCTAAGCGGTTGCTCGCTGCCTCAGTGTGCACGGTTCGAATTCCACCCCAGCTAGAATTTTTCGAATTAGGAAATAACTATTTCCGAAGAAAAAAATTATTCCGTTTTCTCTTTCTTGCCTCGCAATGTGTTGGATTTACGAGTATTTGATCATTCTCTCGCGCTCATGATATATATATATATATATATATATATATATATATATATATATATATATATATATATATATTAATCTATAATCGGTAAATTAAAGGTAGAAAATAAACCACTGTATCAGAGCATAAAGTTAATTTACACGGGAATAGTTTTGATATATAGTAGTTTCCATATAAACTTCAGTCCTAAACTAAGATAAACTGACAAAAAAAAGCACCAATCCTACAAATATCGAGCGACTAATCACTGACATTAATCTAGAGGCTTGAGCTTGAGGCACAGACCTCTTAAAACCTGGACTGAACTCAGAATATTGGCCAATTGCATACAGGCCCCCAAAACATTTTCAACATTATTTGATGTTACTCGAAAACCAGGGGTAATCATTTTTGGCTGTAAGTTTTTCAGTTTTCATATATAGATATTGAGTCATGACAATGTATAAACTAAATTTATTGATGGTAATTGGTGAAATAAGAAAAAAGTTAACTATCTAATTTATCAATCTCTGCTACATTGTTGCTGAATGAAAAAAAAACGCAATATATTATTAGGTTTCAACTTCTCATTAGTTTCTATAGATTTTCTTATCATGATTGAACCCTAAATATCAGTACAATGAACAATACAAATCATTATGACTTTCATCACTAACCCGTATCATTTTGTCAAAGTTCTGGTCACGAGAAACAAATTCACTGTCCTCTTTACGTACCTACGTATTGAATTTTCGTGGGCACTTCTGTAATTTTACATTGCCCAAATGAACACAAGATTAATACTGAAATTTTCCCAAAACAATGTTAACGTTCCACAAAATGTATCTATTTCTTGAAGCCATTCAGTTTTAGTTTCTTATCAGTCCTCTTGTTGCGAGCTGCATCTGAATCAATTTTGCGTTTAGAATGCACTTCACTGTTTCTTTCTTTGCTGTAGTTAGATGTGAAGACATTGAACAGACTGGCCGCCATTTTTAGATAAAATATTTTCAAGAAGTTGTAACCACTAGCACAGCTCAATGTAGCCAGCTGGTCATCTTCTTCCCAAGTGCAACAACGACCTTCTGGAAGGTCTCCTTAGGGTTATTACACCCAAACAGGGAGTACTTTGTTCTTTCCTCCTTCGTGAGCCATCTGTATATGTGGCATACATTCCTAGTGAGACAGAAAGTCTTGTGAGAGGGGCAGACTAGCCTACCGCACGACAGCAAGCCTGTGAATCATTTGAGTTTGCCTTGTTGGGTTACCTCCATGTTCTTGTTCACTTGTTCGATGACACGGGTAAGTTTGTCTGAGACCTTACTGTTGATGATGATGCCTTGACAAAACCAGCACCTGTGAGTACGCATGATATTGTGTGCCAGGTAACCAGTCAGGTGGATAATTGCCTGTTCCGTCCCTTCACCCAGGTCGTCATGCTCGGCATGAATAGCTGCACCCACCAGCTCCTGGGTGAATCTGGCATCGTCAAGGTGTCGCTGCTGCCTCTCTTCCTCCATCTCAGAGGCCACTGCTCTCAAGCTCTAACTAAACAGCCAAACCAGGCTTCGTGCTCTTACCACTGCCTTTCCCTCCATGAACTGACGGACACTAGGCTAATGATTTCTTCCAGTCAACTTTCGCAGGTGACCTAAATGACCTTTAAGTTTGTCGGACTGGATCTTTCCAAGAAGGAAATAGTAAACTACATCACTATGCCTGTCCAGGAAATAGTTGCTTAGACTGATGATCCCAGTGAGTGCTTACAGGGTGCTTGGCCACCCGCTGCAATAGCCTCTTTTTCTGCTTTCGTAGATCTGAAGGCAGCACACTTAACCATGCTGAGTTAACCATATCTGCATGAACATAAGGGTATTAAGATAACCATAAAATGTATCGTAATCATTATCATAAGTCATAGCAACATAATGATAATAATACTGATGAACTCAAACTGGCGCTCCCTGCAGCCAGTGGCGTGTTTGAATTCAGTGGGGCCGTTATGCACAGGCGACATTCAAAACATAGCGCAGTGGCCAGTCCAGTGTTAAAGAGGTCTATGCTTCAGGTCATTAATAATATCTCTTTGGAATAGGTTTAAGACATTGGGGCTACATTTGAGTTGCCCTTCAGTAATTTTTATTAAATTAAAATCATTAAAAGGGTAACTATTTTGTACATTAGAGATATTTAAAACATGATTGGCGTTCATAGTCGCGTGCTCTCGCCTCTAGGTCGGTCGGTCAGATGGTAACCGGTTTACTTTTGAATTAGTTATTTGGCAATAACATCGTAACTATTCGGCCGATTCTAACGAAAGTTACATCCCTTATGTTGTTTTAAATTCTCTTTCGATGCAAATAATATAATTATCAAGGTTCTCCCAAGGTTAGTCCGGGAATTATTGGGAAGTTTGAAAGTCGTAATGTCATATGGTCAGAAGGTCATTAGTCCGAATAATTAAGAGCACGCGACTTACGTCTGTTGACCTTGTTACCATGAATGATGGTGGTGAGTAGTGAAGTTTTAAAGTATTTCTTGAATAGGTTACAAAGAATAAGATAATGGGTTGTCCATACTAAGGAATATTTAGTTAGTCGTAACTAAAGGGAATGCAAAGGGTCTATTTTGATCTTAAAACTATCCTTTTGTAGTTAGGGCACTGAATTTCTAAATTTGCCCATTTGAAAAATACTGCTAGGGTATTATTAGCATCGGCCAAAAATTTAGAATATATAAAAGGCTGTAAGCTTTAATTTGTTTCGAAGTATGATAGAGAAAATTGTAAATCATATTTAAAAACAAAAGAATTGAAATGTTCTAGAATAATATTTGTTTTAAGGAAACCTTCTAAAACCTTCTAGATTTAATGAGAAATTTCTAGAATTTAGTAGAATTTAATGAAGTATCAAGAATGTTTCAGAACTTGCTAGAATAAACCCCTGGAAACTTCTAGAACCTTCTGGAATATTACATAAATAAAATTATACAAGGATTCACAGATCTGCTATTATTTCAGTTCTAGCTACCATAGTGAACACATCAGAAATAAAATAACATTAAGATTTAGCCATTCCCAGATAAAATGAAGATGTTGCAGCCATTCTCAGATAAAATGAAGATGTTGCAGCCATTCACAGATAATATGAAGATGTTGCAGCTAGTCCCAGATAAAATGAAGATGTTGCAGCCATTCCCAGATAAAATGAAGATGTTACAGCCATTCCCAGATGAAATGAAGATGTTGCAGCCATTCCCAGATGAAATAAAGATGTTGCAGCCATTCCCAGACAAAAATAAGATGTTGCAGCCATTCCCAGATAAAATGAAGATGTTGCACCCATTCCCAGATAAAATTAAGATGTTGCAACCATTCCCAGATAATATGAAGATGTTGAAGCCATTCCCAGATAAAATGAAGATGTTACAGCCATTCTTAGATGAAATGAAGATGTTGCAGCCATTCTTAGATGAAATAAAGATGTTGCAGCCATTCCCAGATAAAATTAAGATGTTGCAGCCATTTCAAGATTAAATTAAGATGTTGCAGCCATTCCCAGATAAAATGAATGAGTTGCAGCCACTCCCGGATAATTCTTTTTTCTATATACGGACAGTTCATCAACAACAACAGCCAAACACGTTCGGTGTTTAAGCATATATGCGAATATGTGAAGCTTAGAAAGCATAATTTGGCATGCCAGTTGGGGATCAAGACAAACCTTGAGCACTTCATTTTGTTTGTGAACACTGCAAGAAATATTGGAAGGTAAGAAAAGTGTTTGTTGTAAAGAGTAAAATATTAAATCTCACAAGTCTTTAAGCTATTATGTTTGTTTGTAAGCCAAAGAGTAATAAAGTATGTATTATTTTTTACTTTTACAAGATGATACTTTGCATGGTGGACCCTTCCAAACGTGTAAATGGTAAAAATGCACCTGCTATTTCCTATCCCGATCATCTATCCTCTATTGCACCAGTACCACACAGTGATGATGTTCCTGTACCTACTCCTGCAGAAGAAAGCAACAATTCAGGAGCTAAAAATAAAATGTAGACTACAGTGTTATAGATATTATGGCTGTTGAGAAGAATCCATACTCTCCAAACTAAAGAGACCTTGACGTCCGTGTGTAGGAGAGCTTGTTTTGTCAGACTCAAATGTTGAGCTTTTAATCTCAGGCTCAAAGAGTCGGATTTGCTGGATGAAAATGTGCAAAAGGAAACCTTTTGATTTATCGCATATAAAATTATCGTATAATTTTATATATGAGATGGAATTACATATACAACCTTCATGTTTATAAGATTTAAATATAAACTATATTTTATTGATGAAAGCTTATTTAAATCTAGGTCAATATTCTATTGTTCCTCAATAAATTTTTAGATGTGAAATAAAAAAAAATTTTATTTGTTGAATACACTTCCGTTCTTAAAGGAGTAAACACGATTGTGTGTCGTAACCCGACAACTTTCCAATATCCCTCAAACATCAGGAAATCTTTCCCTTCTACCAAGGTCCAAGCACAAAACCAAGATGTAGAATTATATTTAATCCCGTGTAAAGCCACTGAGCGTCCTTTATTCTACTTAAGGAGAAGAGGAGCTATAAGTTAAGCGAAGATATGAACCCACGGGGGATGTTCGGAGAGCAAACAATGAATCAAGTAGTTTTATTCATGTTAAAAATGCTAAGCATGTTATAGATTTCTATCATACCAAATAATTTACCACTGTAGCGATTAAAGTAAAATTAGGTAGTCCTTATTAAATAAAGAAATTCCAAGTTTCAGCACGTGGAACCAGGTAGATGGTGAGACCCTTTTTTTTGCGTCTTTTTTTCTAAATTTCATTGTTTTTTTAAATTTTTATATCGTTTTAATGAAGAATTATTTTATTTTATGGTTTTCTTTTCCTCACTGATGGACTGTAGCAAAACATTCCATGCAGATAAATGGCTCATTTGGGCATTCACAGTAATAAGTAAAAACTATTTTGCTGTGATTTCTGGCAAAAAATTCTGTCCTTATCACGAGACATCTTTTCATAACAGATTTTGCATTTTCTTCGAAGTTTTTTTGTTTTGTTCTTTTCTATTTGTTTTTATAACATGGTCTTCGTTAGAGATGCTTTTAGGTTAACTCGTGGTTGAGCCCTCGGTTTGTTTCGTCTCCGAGCAGTTTGTGTTGTGCGATCCTCCATCCTGTAGAATTTGAAGTACATCTGTGTGTTGATTTACTTTTTTCTTTCATACTTTGGGTGGGATTCTCATGCTGAACAAGTGGAATCCATTCTTTCAGATTTTGTTGACCATTTCTGATTTTGTGCATACTATTTAAAAAACAGGTGTGGTTTCCAAATCTGATCGCTTCTTCGATTTCCACTCCTGGGTGATTTTTGATTTCACTTTTAATTAATCCGTTCGAGACGTCCAGAATTCAGAAAAGAGCAAATTTGAATTTTCCATATAAAGTATTTACCATCTTTCCTTTTCGTGTTTATTATTGTTCTCGAGTGTTCTTAAGGGGGCTCAAAGACAATCGAATCCGCCCCCTTTCCGAGGGACCAAGGCGCTCAATGTTTTTGAAACTCGTCAATCAATATTTAATGTTCATTCTTCCGTGCAATCTGAAAAGCGAGTGTGTCAGGACAATTATTCTTGTCTCTACCATTAGCACCCCCTATGGGTCCCTAACTACCTCTTTATTATAGAATCACTCCTCGACCACTCTACCTAAATAGGCCTACATCTGTTAGGTACCTCCACTTAACGGGGCTTCCTTCCTGAGTTCACTATGCCTTATTTTAAAGTGGTTCTGGGCGCTGTGGTGGCCGAGGTATGTTGCTTATAGTGTTTGAAAAATGTGTAGAAGATTAGAAAGAAGGTAAGCGAAATATAAGGATATATCTTACCCCTTTAGGTTTTATACCCCGTTTACTGAAAAGAGTACGCATTTCTTTCCTCTTTCTTGTAATTTTCCTTCTCAGGTTCCACTGAAAAATTCACGTTTTTAGCTCTTCTATGCCTCTCCTTCGGAGAGCCTTTTTATGTGGAAGATAATAGGTGTATCGGCCGCAGCTCCCCCTCCTTCCTCCCCTGGTGGAGCAAAGCACCCCGCTGCACTACTCAGCTTGGCCACACCACGTTCGGGGGGGCTAGAGGAAGAAGAAACGGCGGGAGACGTGGAAGGAGGATAGGAGGAGAAGATGAAAACAAAAAGTGAAAAAGAAAGTTTAGTGGAGAGCAGATGTTTATCTTAGGTGACCGAAGGGATAGAATGGAATAACTCCATATTTTGGGGGCTGACTACATTAAAGGGGGGTTCTTTATAGGGTTCAAAAGGACGTTATGTTTGCGTGTTTGGCCAATCAGCAAATAGCATAGGTGGAATTGAGTTAAGATGATCGTTTAATTCGGCTCTCTTTTTTTTTTAATGGCTAAAGTTTTTAATATCATAAGGGTTATGGATCCGTAATACGTTTTATAGTAGTATTATTAACAAATATTGATCCATAATACGATTTATAATGGTAAAATTAAGAAATATGGGTTAATTTGGGGTTTATGCCCACACTCGAATTTTGTGGGCGATTTGTTATAAATATCACTATTTTTAAAATATACGCAAATGCTATATAGTGTATATCATAGATATATCATAGATATACTCTATATAGCTTCTTGACTACTTAATGTCGGCAAATTTCTAATTACGATGTTACGACGAAAAATAGATTTGCCGCCATCTTGGGAGACACATTGTAAATTTTGAATCACATTATAGTGTATTATATCTCATTTTGAAGTGATTTTTTTCAGAATTTAAACATGATATGGTCATTTCATATTAATCAATTTTAAAGAAAATATGATTGATTTAAATAGCATTCGGTGGTGAGGCTTCTATGTCTGAAATCAAGGAATCGGTAGAAAAACTAGAAGCCTAACAACATTTAGTAATCGCCTTTTGAAATCGAATCTAATGTTAGGCTTTCGAATTAGGAATATTACGAGTTTACTTAAAAATTGCGGGGGGGGTGTAGGGGGTATGGAGGTTGTCCCATTACGAAATTACCTTAAAAATGATATAATACAATATGATGCGATTGCAATAGCCTAACATAACCACCCCACAAAAAAAGAAAACAAGCACTGTATTTTAATTTGCCCAAGAAAAAACATTGTCTATGTTAAAAGACAATTGTTTTAACACACACACACCCACATATATATATATATATATATATATATATATATATATATATATATATATATATATATATATATGCAGATACACCCAGAAAGGAAAAGTGAAAAGCGATTCCGAGCGCCATTAATGTCACAAACTGGGATCAGGTGACATGCCCAGATTCTTAAAACCCAAAAGCTTATAGCCAAGGATAGAAGACGCGTCGACTTAAAACAAGACTTTATTTACAAAAAGGGATATAATAAAAAAAGGGGATCTGTCCTAGGTTGAGTTTCGCTCCTGAAGGAAATAGTATTGCCCAAAATAGTGAAATTTACGGACTAAATTGTTAACTTAATTGTTAACTTAAATCTGACGGGCAGCTACGACAATTACCTATTAATAATAAATGAATACTAATAAATGAATACTTACAGATGTACCGCAAACCCAAAAATGATATCTATATACATACATCACATTAATAGTATTAAAAAGTGCAAGTTTGACTAATTATTTCAAAGTATGAACTAGTTTACTCTAGTTCAAATTAATTCAAAAACAGTGATTTAAAACTATCACAGATGAACATTAAAAATGTTTGATAATGAATCCACTTGAAAATGCCGATATATTTAAAGACTAGATTATCATAGGAAATACCTTAAAATTAATTACAGCTTTGATAGATCGAGCTAAGGAATGACCCTTTGGAACATGTAAAAATATTTAGAGTATGGAAGACACAAGAACTCAAATATGTAGACACAAAAATAACGCACATATGATATTCCTATCTGTCGTAGAATGCCCCCCTTCTTGTTCTAAGAGTGCTAAGAGTGCTAATATTGTTATCTTAAAGAAGAGAGCCGTTGGAAACACGTAAGGATATAGAGAAACGCACAATAATTCCCAAAATAAACTTATATTTTAACTTAAACTATTTAATACACAAAAATTAACCATTAACCACAGCAATACTCCGAATATTATAATACACAATAATTAATGCTATTAGCTTTACCTTCTAAAATCTGTTAAATTCGCTACAAACTTCAATATATAAGATTTAGGCTTAAATACCTCAGGAATGTTATTGTCTCACGACGCGTGCCGCCTGGCCAGATGTAGGTGGGCGGGATCACGAGGTCCTTTTGGCGAGGGTAGCAGCTGTGGGGTCCACACGGTATTCAGGGGGAGAGTTCTTCAAGGACGAGAACAATTAAGGTGCTTTATGCGGCACCAAGGTAGTTGTGGTCTCTCTGGCGAGAGTGAGTCGAACTTGGTTCTTAAACCAAGTTAACTTGGAGTGCGGTGTGACCACCGAGTAACGAGCTCGATGGGGAGCTTTTCTCCTTCGTTACTTAATTCCTCATGGGCGAGGACTGAACTCGGAGAGGGTCTTCTTCAAGGGCGAGGATCGAGGAGGGAGGGTTTCTCTGACGAGAATAAGTTAAACTTGAATAAGTTAACTTAAAGGTCGGTTTGATAACCAGGAACTAACTCGAGGATGAGCTTCTTCTTAGTTCCAGTCTTCCTCGAGGGCGAGGATAACGGAGGGAAGTTTCACTGACGAGAATAAGTTGAACTTGGTTCCTCAATTAAGTTAACTTATGAGATTGGTGTGGCCACCGAGTAACGGGCTCGAGGGGAGCCTTTTCCTTCTTCTTTCCTTAATTCCTCAAGGACGAGGAATACCCCTAGTGTTTAAGATGCATCAGGATATGAGGAGTCTCCTGAAGAGAGTAAGTTGAACTTAACAAAGTTAACTTAGCGTTCGGTTTGATAACCAGGGACTAGCTCGAGGATGAGCTGCTTCTTAGCCCCTTAAGGTAGGTAGCCCTGCCTCTCTTGCAGGCTACTTCTTGGTCTGGTGAGCCAAGTAATCTACCAATCCAGTCTAGGTAGCCCGTGGTCTTAATCCGGGGACTTCGTCACCTGGAGACTGACGTATTCTACCCCGATTTTCGTCAGTGTTCCTTATTTATACCTCGTCACCCCACTGGGGGAGTGGTAAGAGGGAAATGGGCTTGAGGACGGGCCCAGGAGGGTTTTTATGCCAAACGATTTTTCTCACCAAGTCTTACATCGGCTCCTCGTTAGCCTTCGAGCTTGGGAGAAACACGTCTCCAATTTCTTACTTGACGTGAAATTGAATCTCACTCTCCTGGGGGAGATCTTGCATTTTAACCTTTAGGTCTTTATAGCGACGAGTGGTGCAGCGCTGCGGTTACGCGCTTGACCCGACGGTGCCTGGAGCCGGATGTCTTTGCGGTAATCGCCTCGTGACTCCACCGCGAGAGAACGGGGGAGTGAAGATTCTTCTACACTATCTATATGAGACCATGGAGAAAGAAGGTTGAGCCACAAAGGGAAAAGGGAAGCACTCTCGGGTAACGTGTCCACAATGCACCAACGCGCAATGACCGACCATATATATATATATATATATATATATATATATATATGAAGGCTTATACCAAAAATAATGGTCACTCACGACCACCAAAATCAGGCCTCGTATGGGCCACACAAAACAAGGACACCACACACGGTTGTCCTACCAAAAATGCACGAGAAGTACAACACTCGCGGTAATCCCGCACTAAAATACAATAAGGGGTACAAATCCGCCGGTTGTCTTACACCAAGTCAAAAAGTCACAATAGCGTTCCGAGACGCACGAAACCAGAAAATAAGTTCATGAAATCCAATCTGCTCCTGAACACAAGTTTCTTCTACAAGCACGAAAAAAAATGGTCTGTCTTCTATGAAGAATAAAGGCCTCGACATCGAATTCCATGGAACAATAATAAATATGGATCGTTTAAAACCCCAATGCTATATCAACATATAATGAAAATTCTTAACTCTAGATATCAAATGACTTTCTTTCATAACAAAATCACAATAATTCTTAATCCACCTTTAATATTTTATTAACTAGGAGGGAACTGGCCAATCAAGGCGAACGAAAATTCTAGATTTTTTAGGATGACGTGTCAGCCTCAAAATAATCGAACGAAGGTCCTACGATATTACGTCATAGCCCTCATCAGAAAAAAATGCAAACTATTAGATATTACGTGTGTGATCTCTGCCCCTCCCCCCCACTGATAATAAATTTACCATAAAATTTATCCCAGGCACACACGTTGGATCCTCCAGAATACCCAATCTATTCTACTGTGCTAACCCTACTCAAAAAAATCTGCCCCTAATTTCTCCTTCCCTTTTATAAATTCAATTTTCATTTTAAAACCATTTAATGCTAACGCCCACCTCATAACTCGTCCATTCAGGTGTTTACATGAGTTAAGATAAACCAAAGGATTATGATCAGTTTGCAATATAAACTCTGCCCCGCAAAGGGACATTGCATATTTATACGATATCTTGCTTAAAAATGACGAATTGATGTGATTATGGAGCGATGTCTAATCATTAATTCCACAAAAAACCTACGCTGTTCAAGAGTCAATTGTGCCCTTTTGAGATCCTATAACAGAACTGTTTAGTATTTGCATAGATAGATTATCCACTTATCCTAGACTCGGATGGACTATCCACCGCAAGGCTAAGCTACCTAAGCTAGCTAATAAAATTTCAAGCTTTAATGGCTAACAAATTAAAGCATCATAAAAAGGTGACATTTTGGATTGTCACCCGGTATAATAGATGTAAGCTGAATGTACTAACTCACTTTGTTTGAAACTCATGTTCGCCGAGATGTGTGCGAATCATGAGTACAAATGAAGAATTGGAGTGGCTAAATATAGAGAAGACAACATCTGAAGACTTCTCAAGATCCTAGCAATAAATAATCCTGAATCCATTACTGAAGATTTCTTTTACCCATAAAAAGTCCTAATTACCTTTACCCAGCCTTCAATCAAGATAGAAGAAAACTCAACCGGACTTAGTGCCTCTCTCCAAAGGTACTACCAGGAGAAGAGAATCGGTCGCCACCAGAAGAACCATACCCCACGACTGGTGACCGAGAAAGACACCAACGTACTTGGTCTACCACACCGGGAGTCTCGCCTCAGAACTAAAAAGAAGAGGCAGTACATATCTTAATATGTTTTTGTTTTTTGTGGCAATGGTTCGGCCACTTTGAAGCGGCGCTGTTCTAATTGGGTTCATGGCTGCCATGTGTGTGAATCCACAAGTTGTTTCTTTGTGTTATCATATTTTTGAACGAGTGATGTAGGACAAAGGGTGAGGAAAAAATAAAGAACGATCGGAGCGTGCGGCGAGTTGCAAACACCTTTCCGGCGTCTCTGGAAACAGGATATGCACGGTCTAGTCAATCGGCTATCGTGAGTCTCCTAAAAGACCAATTCACGCAACCTTATAAAACGCAAACTTGTCATCTCGCAACGCGACAATATTTTCCAACTGTAATTAACACCTCAATGCAGACTTCAGCGTATTATTATATTTAAAAGTAACTAGAAGTGCTTAATATATTGAGGCTCTCAGATATTGGGGAAAAATAGGTCACAATAGTTTATCTAATCCGATTCGGTTAATTGTAGCATCAATGCATCAATTAGTTGAAAGAATTGAATATGTTGTAAATCAATGTTTAATAATAAATTTGCGTGTCCAACAGAGTTCGGTTAACTTATTTTTCAATTAATTATTTACTATGGGCCTAACCATCATTCATTCTTCCACGTGTTTCATAGTTCGTTCAACAGCCTTAAAATTTAATAGCTGTGAATTATTAAAGGTATCAATTATGCAATAATTTTCGTGTATTAATAATATCTATTCCATTTACCATTTTCGTTAATTCTCTCTCGCTATACCGTTATTTTCCTATTGTTGCCTAAAATATTAATTTGTCATATTTTTAAATCAGAGTCCCGATATTTGGTGTGAAATGTATAAACGGCGTATTCAATATCTACAGTACTGGCGAAATTATTATAGATTTTTCCAAAAAATGAAATTTTTCTACAAAAATGCTAATAAAACTAATTTATTGATTGCAAATAGATTTATTTTGACACATTGGCACAGTGTTAAGTCTTCTACATTCATTAGTAAGCAGTTTAGCCACCCTTAGCATCCAGGAGTGATTTAACACATATTGGCATGGCATTGATCAATGTTTTGCACATTTCCTGGATTCGCTTAGATCGGACCCAAACTCCAATGAGACCACAAATGAGTTGTTATTTGGTCGTGATGGGCTCTGTGTGCATTTTATCTTTTAACACACACCAAAAACTCTCAATGGCATTAATGTCCGGGGAATTTCCTGTCCATAAAAGCAGCTGAACTCCATTTTGTGCACAGCATGCCTTCACTTATTTAGGTGTATGACATGGAGCTTAGTCTTGTTGGAATATCCAAGGTCTGTCGCTATACCATTCCCTTATTTGAGGCAGTAAACGTCCTTTAAGAACTTTTATATACTTTTCATGGTTTACGGTTTTCTCAACAATGTTCAAACGACTTGTTCAATGCACCGAAATGGCTGTCCACACCATGATTTTCGTTGGAAATTTTACTGTTTTCCTCAGACATTCAGCCATAAATTCTTCTCCAGGAAGCCTTCTTACACTTTGTATGCGGCCCTCTAGCACTGCAATGGTTGATTCGTCAGAGAATAAACTACTTGCAATAGTAGAAAATACAACATAAGTAGTTGAACAGCCATAGAACTATTGGAAAAGCCATTGGAGTAATGGATCATCAAATTAACTTTAAGGTTTGAAAAAATTAAAAACATTAAAAAAATACAGTACTGTTAAAATTAGTAGGTATTAATGCTTTTTTATGAATTACAGGTAACTGGTTAGCTAGATGTCTCATTCTTACCTTTCCTCATTGTTCTGAAGTCCACTCAAGGAGATTCTTTGTCCAGGAATAGCGTGCCTTCATCATTGTTTCCGTCAGTGGAGGTTTCTTTCTTGGGCGATATGATTTCAATCGTGCTTCCAAATGCATGCCATTCACTTTTCTTCGGGCAAGGCTAACATCCTCTGCTGCCAGCTCAATAGAAATCTTCCTGCAAGATGTTCTTCTGTTCTTAAGAGTCTGTTGTATTAATTTTCTATCTTTTCTTGGAGTTGTATTTCTTTTTCGACCATATTTTGCAACCTTTTTTAAATTTAAATATGGACCGTTATCCTTTTTTCTTAATAACACTGATTGTTTGAGTTGAAACACCTAGTTGTTTTGTTATTTCTTTCTGTTTTAATCTAATTTATTTCAGTAAAACGTCTATTTGTCCAATTACCTGAAACACACAAAATTAAACTATTAAAATAACTGAGGAACTATCTGAAACACACAAAAACATGATTATTGACAATCACAGGTTAATATAATAACAAAAACATCCTATTTGAACTCTAAATTCAAGATACCAACTGACTGTAATTTCATTGAAATGGTCCAATGCAGCGTTGTTCCTTCAGTGTTACCAATTATACTTACAAAGTAACCAAAGGCTCTTGAAAATAAAAGTTAAATAGTTTCTCGGTGTTGGTGCATAAAATAAAGCAATTTACAATCAATAAAATTCGTTTCACTGGCTTTTTCTGTAGAAAATAAGTCAAATTTTGGAAATATCCATAATAATATCACCAGTACTGTATACATTTCTTAGTTCTTTGTCAATTCATTTATTACGTAGATTTACACGTTTTCATCAATAAAAATATTTATTTTTGTTAATTGGCACTTTTGAATTCCATCTTTATTTTTATTTTACAGAAAAACGGATGACGAGTCGGAAAAAAATCGCAGGAATTATAGGCTCGGTATAAACGTAGCTTTTTTAAAGCTACGGAATAGTTCGATTCTTGTCACCGTTCTCAAATCCTTTCCTTTCTGTAGATGAAGGGATGTATGAAAGGAGGCAATGGGAAAAATCAGGAACAAGAGTAGCGTGTAGTGATGCCGAAGCATTTAAATTTTAGATTTTTATTTCTAGACTTTTAGGTTCTAAAAGTAACTTGAAGACTCGTAGAATGTTGAGATATTCTCAAATATTCGAGAACAATCAGTTTTCGAGAATTTACGCGAGAGCATTCTGGAATATTCTGAAATAGTTCATCGAGTGTATAAATTTCGCTGGGAGCGTTAAGATTGTTCCCAAGTCATATAAAGTAGTAATACACAGGAGTAAATCTTACTTACTCGAGTTGCAGCATGGAAGACGACCGATAGCGTCAACGTAAACAAACCTTTTCAAAACGATAACTCTACTGACCGGCACCGATAAACCTTAATCATCACTGCTTCCAAACACCAAAATCAACCTTGGAGAAAATCAGGGCCACCGATCTAACATCAAGATCTGCCACAACGATTAGACTTCACGACCAACGCTCTTTTCACCAACTGCTGGTGAACCATCGTATATTCTTCCTTCTCAGCTGAGCTAATCAGCTCATTCCAGCATTGCCAAACAACAACATTCTTTTGTGTGATTGCCTATAACTACACTCCCTCTTGATCTTAATATCATTACTCAGGCCCCAAACTAAATCTATTAATTAATTACTAACTTAAGAATGACCTTTACCAAGAATAACTGAAAACCTTAAGGCTAAGAAAACAAAATTAATGGACACTTAACCAACATAGTCTTCCGTCCAGAGAGGGGCTTCCCTTACTCTTTGGAGATATCGCCGTTTACCATTGTCTGCACGTTCCCTTCTTCAACATCCTCAGCTTGTGATGGCTCTTCTTCACTTTCCTCTGCATCTTTCGGGGCACGTATAATCCTTCGTGCTTCAAACTCCTCTTCTTCAACCTCATTTCTTTGTATACCTTTGTGTGGATGGACTGCTCTACGCACATCAAGTGTATGTCTTGGCATACCATCTATCGACACATTATTCTCAGAGTTAATTCCTGTAACTACTCATTTTTGCCAATGAAATGTACAACGAGCATGCGCCGGTTTCACACAAACTTCCTTTCCCAGTCTTACAGACGAAACCTCTCCTTCCCCAACCCTCAGATGACACTGTTTACAGGGTGTCTCCAATCGTATCGGAATAGCGATTACTGGGTCACTGATTGTTCATCTTGTCCAGTCCTAAGGGATATGTTATAATAAAAGACGGCCTCCAACATGCTAATACCACCTCGTACTGCCATCATCTTAATTGTTCTATGATGCCCCTCTACTATCCCATTGTTAAGTATCCCATTGCTGAGAAGCCTTTCCAGCGAGTCTGACCGGAAACTGCTAGCATTGTCCACCAAAAGCTCACCTACTGGACCCCGAACTAAAAACAAGTTATTCACTACTGAGGTTATACACACAGCAGATTCCCTCTTAAGCTCCTTCCATATGGCAAATCTTCCTTTTCCAAAATCAATGATGGACAGATATCCCACCTGTCTATAGTGGACGACATCTACAGCTAGCCTCCTTCAATTCTCCAGTACTCCAAACTCTTCTTATCGTAAAATGGGGTCAAGTTAACCCTTTTTGCGTTTCTCAGCCGAGATCGAACGGCTATGTTCGTAGGAGATTTATAATACAAGCAGAGTGCGAATAACTAAATGTAGGTTTGCCAAACAGACGACTATATTTGAGGTTCCAGGACAATAGAAAAACAGGTACAAAAATAACTTTAATAATATGCAAATTAATTTTCTTTTACAAGGTTAAAAGAAGTTTAAAAACAAACTATATACACATTAGACGTACACGAATCTCAGCGGTGAAAAGGAGCAGAGACTTGGCATAGACGGTTGCCGTACAAACAAATGAACAATATTGACAGAGGGCCACTCGAATGACCTTGAGCGCATACGAAGCCGACGATGGAGGCTTATAATGGGGAAGAAGGGGATAGTAGAGAGAGCACTTGTACAGGAGAGTTGCGCGTTGCCGTTACCTCTACTTCGGAGATATGGTCTGAGGGAGTAATCCTTGCCTTAGCACAAAAAGTTCAACTAATAGTCTCTAGACAATGACTATTACGGGATCAACTTAGATCTTGCTTTCGAGTAGAACAAGAAGCGAGACTATTGCTTTCGAAAAGCAGGTAGAACAAATACGGGGTAGACTCACGCGAATTAATCGAGAATGCCCGGAGCTTGAGGGGGTAGGAAAGTTGATATCCCACCCTGAAAACAGAGTCTCTGTTTGGTTACCACAACGTCCTGGCGCTTGGCAGTGTAACCCTATTACTTAACCTCCCCCCTCATCTTCTCTCCCCTTCACTCGCGGAGCGCCAGGAGGCCTCCTCCAACCACGATAGGTACGAATCATCAGATTTCTGGGCCAGCGAGCATAGCATTGGTTAAACAGACACTAGTTCCCCTAAAATTTGGGATCTGATTTCGCGTCATAGACGAAATTAGAGGAGCGGTGACCAAAAGCTAGAAGATGCCTCTAGAGCTAAGTGAAAGACGCTCGGAGAAGAGTCGTTAGAGGAGCGAGGCTTAATTCCTAAGCTCTCGCCCCACCCTCTTTTCCCCTGACTTCAGTGAGTTGGTGATGTATATTGGCGGATACCTGGAAAAGAACGAGAAAGATCAAGTTAGTGATCGACACGACGAAGTGCCACGCAGTGCCCGGCAATCAAAGAAAGGAACAGAGAAGAAGCTCTCGCTGAGCCAGTTCCTGGTGATCACACCGAAATTAGCTTTTGTATTGAGGATCAAGCTCAATCATCTCTTGTCAGAGAAACCCCCTATCCCGGTTTATAACAAAAACCAGATATAGTCCTCGCCATTGAGGAATATCCCAAAGTGAATTCCCTCAAATACCCCTCATTTGCCAAAGGATTCACTTGTTTGCTCATCGCTCGACAGTGCGAACCATTCCAAGATTAACCAGAAGATTGGAAAGGGAATACCTTTACGGTCCCGTTGTTTAAATCATCTGATCAAGACACCGTTCTTAACGCCATCCGTCGCCAACACCGAAATCACCTGTTGCTTCAATCCTGTCTCCGCGCCAGTCAAACAGCTGGGTGTCTGTGAACATGCCCACGCGCCTGGCTGCAAAAACATTGTTCGTCTACACAAAGTTCAAGGCCAAGGTCAGTCGTCAGCCGGATTCACATGTGGTTGTTTTAAAGGTAAATAAATTCCATTATTTTTGAGTGTTAATTAGCGTCCAATATTAAAGTGAGCTTTGGGACAAACATTACTCTATATTCACTTGGTTTAAATTAGTAAGTCTCACATAAATTCGATTAATTCATAGCTGTATAGTTTGTTTTTTTAGATTTTACTTTTTTATGTTGTAATTAAAGATCTATTTTTTAGAAGTATTTAATTCAATCCTCGAAACCCTTCATTTGGCAATAGAAATCCTCAAAGATTAAATAACGTAAAATAATAAGGCACTCTTAGAGAAAACGTAATCAAGGAGTTATTCAAGTACGTAACAAACCTACGTACGTATATCATCCACTGGGCGGAAACAATACCACGACTGAGGGGTTTTGCGAGAATTGTGATGAATACAACGGTACGCGAATAGCGGGTACTTACGGGTGGTGAGCAGAAGATACTGGCGGGGGGCGAGCAGAGGATACTGACGGGGCGCGGGCAGAGGATACTGACGAGGCGGCCAGAGGGTGGATACTGCCTTCCAACTCTGGCGCCAGAGGATTTATAGTGGGCTCGAATGGGTTTTTCCTCTTCCGTCCGAAGGGGATGGTTCCAGAAGCCGACGCATCGGCAGGCGAGAATTGTCTCGCCCTATAGGCACGATCGCGAAAAGGTTCCTAAGCTGGCGAGGTGAAACTTTGTCCGACTCCCACTGGGACCTTTTGGGCTCTTAAACTTGTCGCGGCTTTCTGCGATGGTGGCGTTTCAGATCACCACGGTGTCTCACGATTTCACACTCTAATTTGCGCTGGCAAAAAGGGTCGACCAGGTGTCTGTGGTCTCTCTCTCCATTGGAAGCACGGTAGCGCGTATCTTCCTCACTCTCTGATCTCTGAAACTCCTCTACGATGCACCATAGGAGCAGGTTCAATCGTTTGGGTCCTCTCACTGCTTCTCACCACCTCCTGCAGCGCACTTCTGGTTACTATGGGATTTATCCTCCTGGCTAAAAACGATGAACGGTTCACTCCTACATGGTGCATATCATGAATCTCGTTCAGGTCAACTGCTGCTGCACATATTGTTGAATCTCTCCTCATGGGATCTTCTTTTTTGGTTGCCAGTCACCTTTTCTTCACTCTAGTTAATGTATCGGCTTTATTATTCAATGTTGGAACAAGGGTGACTAGTATCCTTAGGTTAAACTCCATACTCATATTTTCCAGAATGACCAGGTGTCTCTTGATTACCATTTCTGCAGCCCCTTCCGTTCGGATTATTATCTCCTCTGTCAGGGCAACTTTCGCCCATCCATGCATTGTTGCGGAATCTGTCATCAGCTTAATCTCGCTCAAGCCCCATCTCAATGTTAAATTAACCCCTTTCAAAATTGCCTCCAACTCTGCTACATTCATATGAATATAATTACTTTCCTTTCTTAGCCAGGCAGCATCCTCTACTGCGCATCCGTTGATCTCAAGTAACATTCCAAGAGCGATACTACTAGCATCGCACCACACAACACCACTCTCTTTCTTCAGAACATACCAGCTACCATTTACTGGGTCTATCCTTCTGACTTCGACCAATACTTCTTCTATCATACGCATTGTGCCCTCACCCACCTTTTTTCTCTGCTCTTCTCTTAATATAGCTACAAGTCACTCGTACCCATCCAGACAGGGGATAGTATCTGAATAACTTGCCATATACAAAGAACAACTCCATCCTTGTAAGATTTTCACTATGCATGGCAGTCCATTCCCCTGAAAAAAATTAGTTCACCTTTCTCATTCCTTTGAAGTTTAAGTCCAAGTGCTGCTCCTCCATCCAAGGCTCTGGCGGCTAAGTAACCAGACCAAACCTATGTATTTAGATGGCTAACTAATTTTTTAGCAGACACCTGTGACTCATCACCAAGATGTCATCAATGTATGAGCTTGTGGCCAGCTGTATCCTCTCTAACTTAGAGAGCACCTTTTTTAGTATTTTTGCCATGATGTGTGGTGCATAGTTTAACATAAAGCCCAACCGCGTCAAGCAAAATGTTTGACCTTTATACTTGACTAGTTAATATTTCCATAATTCATTTGCGACTTTTATTTGCTGATAAGCGGATTTAAGATCAACGGGAGTCGTATCTCCCTCCACCTGCCCCCACTCACGCATAACCTCACTTCACATATCAGTCACCTCATCTCTGGTGTGACTCTTTGCATATGCATTCAACTCTTGATAATCGAAAACAAGACGTACTTTTCTCTTTGTCGGCTGCTCAACTTCCATTAGCGGCAGAAGCACAGTTTCAACCTTCTCCTTCAAAGGTATACGGATACCTTCATCTATCCAGCGCTCTATCTCTTTTTCTAAACTTTTCTCTTTTCCTATGAGCAAACTGTTTGCCGTAGCAAGAGATTGAGTTCTTTTACACAGTTGGCTTATCTGCTTTCCAGTATCATTGCACAGTCCCAATACCTGCGATCAAATCTCACTGTAAAATCTTTATCTTCAATTAAGCACCCACTGCTTTCTGATCATAGCTTCTTTGTTCTTCTGCAGCAACTGCCAAACAATGACCCCTCCTGAATCTCACAGTCCCTTTACTGATGGAGACGCCCCCAGTCGTACAACAACGTCCATTGCTATCAACACATCAATAGCATTAACAATTTAATCAATCACTACTGCTTGCACTTCTTGGGCGTCCTACCCACCACCAGCTCAATCCAAAATTTGCATTTGCATTTGACTTCTCTCCCGTCAACCACAAACATAAGACTCTCTTCCTCACAGCAGTCCACCAGCGGAGACTTCATCACTGTAGTTGAACACCCAGTGTCAACCAACGCACGCACCACTGCTCCCTAAACAACACCTCAACAACTGGTAGTATATTTGACGCCTTTATTCTGTTGAAGGGCTAGCTGCTGGCGCAACAGCTCCCAACTTCTCGTTTCCTGGTCACACTGCATGGCCAGGTGTCCTTCTTTCCCACACCTAAAGCACAGGATTAGTTTTCGCTCCTTGCAGAACCCTGCTATGTGTGGTCCTGCACATTGAAAACAATCTCATTTAAAAGTCCGCGTCTCACTTGCTGTAACAGCTTTTTTACCCATACTTTGCTGCATGCTTACTTGATTAATAGCTTCTTATGCTATTTGACTAGCCCTATCAGCCGTCAAGACTCTGGACCGTTAGAGAATATCACTCACTGACATTTTTGCAATGTTTTCTGTCTGCTTAAGCCCTATACTTATGTGGTCAGAGAACCCATTCACAAATGTCAGCCTTACAATGTGCTCAATGGTTAATTTCGGTAAACCATGCCAAGCTAACTAATCTCCTTATCTCATTGGCATAAACATCCACCTGTTCACCAGTCCACTGCATATTCACTAACTTGCCATAAACAACAAACAGACCATCAATCTTATCTACGTCAGCTTGCTCACTTTTTCCCATCTCTAGATATATTGCTGAGGCAGCACCTTGCAAATATAATGGCATGAAACTTGCTAGGGTAATTATATTTTGAAGCTTTGACACCAACTTTACTTTCTTAAACCAGACCATCACGTCACCCTCACCAGTGAATAGCTTTATCACACCCGATAACACTTTGAACTTCCCTTCCATTGTTGGGGTCTAGATAGTTTGTTGCCAGGTCATACAAAGTAGTAATACACAGGAGAAAGTCTTACTTAGTCAAGTTGCGGCGTGGGAGAAGATCGACGGCGCCAACGTAAACAAACCTTTTCCAAACGATAACTACTGACTGGCGCCGGTAGACCTTAATCCTCAACCTTGGAGCAAATCAGGACCACCTAGCCAACCTCAGGATCTGCCACAACGATGCAACTTCACAACCAACGCGCTTTTCGCCAACTACCGGCAAACCGGCGTGGTTTTCTTCCTTCTCAGTTGTGCCAGATAGCTTACTCCAGCATTGGCAAACCACGACTTTCTTTGATGTGCTTCCCTATAACTGCAAGGATTAAGATAGTGAATTTCAGAAAACCATTGAGGCTAGATGTGTCGTGACATAACAAGTGAATTATTATATTCTACGAATCTACATAGTTAACTTTAACGTGACATAAACGAAGGTAAGTCTCAAACGTTATGTTAGGAAATTGTAAAATAAATTTTTATTAGAGTTAATATATGGTTTTAAATGAATTAATTAAATTATCAAACATAAGTCTATAGTATTACTTACCAAATAGTTTCCCATGTAGTTTACAAAAGCCATTGAAATAAAAAAGAAATATGGCTAAATGTGATATGTATACATTTTAGAATTTGAATAAAGTTTATCCCATAAAAATTAGGAAATTAGGTTCTGAAGTATATTGATTTTTGTACGATAGTCATAAAGAATGATTGCGCATTGAATTGGGGTCCCTGCATAATCCCCCATAACAAAAAATGAATACATTATTTTTTCTAAAATTTGGCATATCAACTAACAAAGAGTTACTGAGTATTTTTGATACTTTTGTGACATTGGAACTAACTGCCAATTTATTTTTTTGAGGAAACTCCAAAATGGCAACAAAAAGCAGGAAGGTTTATGCGGAGTGTTGAGTTTTTCAACGCTTCCGTAATCCCATTTGCCTTATTTGCCAGGAAGGTGTTGCCGTAAATAAAGAGTTCAACATCAAAAGCACTATGAGACTAAACACTTCAAAGTCAGTAAATTTATTGGGTAAACAAGGAAGGACGAAGTTCATAAACTTAAAGTGAGTTTAGAAAAACAAAGTTTGATATTCAAAAAACGCAACATGAAATCAGAAAACGTACACATGCAAGCTACGAAGTGTTGAAATCGATAGCAGAAAACATGAAACCTTTCATTGGTGGGGAATTCGTGAAAAACTGCTTGCTTGCTGTAGTAGAGATTTTATGTCCCGAGACAAAAGCTTTATTTTCGAATGTCTGTCTTTCCTTAAGAACAGTTCACGACGAATAGAAGAAATTTAAGCGGATTTGAAAATTAATTTAAAAAATTATTGCAACAGTTTAAAGTTCTTCTCAATAGCACCTGATGAGAGCAATTTTAGTGACACCGCACAACTTGCAGTGTTTCTACGTGGAGTAAGAAAAACTTTCGACATTTTCGTAAGAATTTGTTCAACTAGTACGTATTTATTATTATTATGTACATATTATTATTATGTACCTTTTTTATCTATAACACTGTAACAAAGTTTCACTTTTGTCTTGTCCTTGGGTTAAAGTGTTATTTCCCAAATGTTTGTGGCTTTATAAAAAAAAAGTTCATTTTAATCCCTAAACTTTGCTTTTGTTGATAGGGCATTGAATTTTTAAATTAGCCAATTTATGGTTAATAACATTATTTTGATACAAATAGTAAAAATATATACAAATTTTCAAGGGTTATGTTTTATTTCAGTTATGGTTTAAACATGATATACTGTATTTAAAAAGTTATAGTAACTGTAATAAGGTAGTAATAGCTATTATTTCCCTTATATTTTGTTTTTAGCGACCTGGACAGCAATGGCAGTTCTCTTACATTCCACATAGATTCAGCACTAATTTGGTGAAAAATAAACTGTAGAGGTTTTTAGAAGTTTCGAGAATTTTTTATATATTTGAGAATTCCTATAACATTCTGGCAACGAAGATGACTGTATAAATACAAAGAAGGTCTACTTAACAGTGCTCGGGGGGGAGGCTAAATGATAGTCCCAATTGCTGATGGCAACGTATATGTTGTCGAAATAAAAGGAATCGTTTGGCAACCCGCCTATTATAGTTACTGCAGGGCGTTACAAATCCAAAGGGAAGTCAACGGAACTGCATAAGGCCTTTATCAGTTGGGAATGACATATATTTTCGTACGCTCTTCCGAAGGGAAATTTGGTAATAGGCCTTGCAAAGGTCAAGCTCAAAGATATATTTTGCTTATTCAAAATATGGAGATTTTGGTCGATTAGGGGAATGGGTTTCAGCATCGAAGACAGTCACGGAATTTAGCTTTCAAAAATCGACGCACATACGGTAGGTACGATCAGGCTTCAGTATCTTTATGAAAGGGGAGCAGTAAGTGGAATTGGAGGGCTCGATGATATTAAACTTCAGCAAGTTCTCAACCTCCGAATTAAACGCTTGCCTCAAGTGAATAGTGAGAGGATACGGCTTCGAACGATGGCCTTTTGGGTGGTAAGAGTGATATCATGCTCAAATTGGGTAGCACAACCGGGGATTTCAGAGATTAGGTCTTCAAAGCTATTTACCCCGTGAGGGGCGCGGCGATTTGCCATCCTGGCCGCCGTGCTGACGGGATCCAGCGCTCCGTCCGGCCCCAGCTTAGCCTGTCTTCCTTCCATCAGATAGCCTGTATTTCTCCCCTATCTCGTCGCTTTTCATACAACATCTCCCACAACTTTCTCTGGTCAGCCTCTAATTTCACAAGGGAGATGCTGACCTTCTTCTCAAGCCAACCGTCCCGACTCGGGACTGAGAAGGGAGGGGACAATGTTCCCTAACCCCTGAGCTCCGGTTCGGGATCGGGTTTTTTTAACAACCTGCTTCATCCCCACCCATACCTTCCTCACATCCCTTTTCCTCTACTCTTCACATTCTATCTATTTTACGCCCTGTCTAAGGTGGAGCCGCCAGGCCGATGGACTGCCAGGCCACCAGGCGGGAGGGGTGGTCCCAAATTGCGGCGCCTGGCTCTGCCGGGCCTGCAAGCACCTCTTGCAGTGCGGGCAACTGTGAGAGGTGGTGAGCTATTGCGTCCCGTGTAAAAAAGAGGGTCACCATGCCCAATGATGAATATAAAAAAAACAACCCCCAACTTCCCCTGTAACATCAACGGACCTGCCCTCGGGCAGCTCCACCGGAAAAATAGAGGTATCGCCCCTTGTGCTTGCGCAGGGGACCCTCCATACTTCTTTAACCGGAGAGGAGGCTTACTCCTCTCCTACGCCTACGCGTGTAGGGGACTCCCCCTCACCCCCTTCTCTGGAGGTGCTTTCGGGCACCTCCCTATTTCCAGCAGGTAGCCCATTGCCGATCGCCCCTCGTGTAAACGGCTCGGTAGGGCAAACCCCCTTACGGGGAAGAGGGAAGCCAGGCCCCTTCGGGCGCTTCCCTCAAAAGACCTGCTGGCAAGAATATTAAACCTTGCCAGGGTCAAGGATTGTGCCTCGCCACAAAAGACTCATGACGCTGCCAAAGGGGACCTGCGATGTCCTGGAAGGGGATGGCCAACTGGTGGCCCCTCCTGTGATAGACATGGTCCTTGAGGAAACCCAGCCTAAGAACAGTAGGGCCTTCCATGGGGGGGGGGAAATCCAAGCTCGGCGCCAAGCACCGAACCCGAATCCGCCCCGGATGATGCCCATGCGAAGACCACCATCTTCTCCATTTCGGAGAAGGACCTGGCTGAGGCCGGTCCATCTGGTCCAGGGGCTTCTACCGGCGGAGGTGAAAAGCGGGTTCATTCCCCACACTCCTCTCCAAAAAAGAAAAGGACGAAAAAGACCAAAAAGACTAAGAAGACTCGGGGCTCCTCTCCATCCGCAGGGGCTGTAGGGGTGGATGGGCCTGCTGCCACTTTGGCAAGCGACCAAGTCAAGACCAGAACAGCAGGCCCCTCTGCCCTCCAGTTGCGGAGCCCCTGACTAAGACCAAAAGTGCACAGTGCAAAGCCTCGATGACATCGGGGCCCCTTATTTAGAGGCTACCTGGCATTTTCGAGCCCGCTGGCTTCAAGCGCTTCCTCGTTATTCGCTCCACTGATGGCACCATGTTGTCCAAGGGCAACATGATCCATCAGAGGAGAGTATTAGCTAGTGCAATTGGTAGAGAGCCGAAGTAGACCCGTTTCTCGGACGGGAGCCTTCTGGCGAATGCGGCGAATCCCGCCGAGGCAGCCAAGATAAGTGCTCGTCGGACACTTAATGGGACCCTGGTGAGTGTGACGCTGCACTCTACCATGAACTTTGTAAAAGAAGTAGTTTATGCCAAGGCACTCGTTGACTACTCCATTGAGGACATCACCCTAGAGCTGGCCGACCATGGGGCGGTCAAGGTCAAACGTGTGATGAGAAAACAGGGAGGGGCCTCGAAACCTACCCCTACCCTATTCGTCACGTTCGACTGTCACAAGCTCCCTGAGTCGGTGCATGCCGGTTGGTACCGCTACCGCGTGAAGGCATTCGTGCCACTGCCGCGGCGGTGCTATTACTCTCACCGCTTCGGCCATACGAATCGCTCATGTAGACGTGCAAAGTCGGGGTCACCCGAAGTCTGTGTAAATTGCTCCAAGGCCGAACACGATAAGTCCAAATCATGTGTGGCCAAGTGTGTCAATTGCGGAGAGCCGCACCCCGCTTCTTCGAAGCAATGTGGTGCATATCTCCTTGAGAAAGAAATCCTGGCCGTTCAGGTCCAGGATCAACTCTCATTTCGAGAGGCTAAGGACTTGGTCCCGGCGCGCCCGGCTCTGCCTGGGACGTCATATGCCTCAATAGTTAGAAAGACACCTTCTGCTCCTGGCCCATCCAGGCCAACGAGCACGGTTGTTTCCGCGCCCATTCGGAGCCCTTCTGCGGGCTCTACTCAACCCGGGCGCTCCCGTGATAACGCTGGTGGCAAAAATGGTTCACACCCAGCCCCGGCTAAAACCAGGGCTCCCCTCTCTTCCCCCAGCGTGACCGTTTCCCGTAAGGCGAAACGGCCACGCGCTTCCACTGAGTCGTTAGACTTACAGGGGGCAACACGCTTGAAGATGGTCGCTAGGCCATCTTCCGGGGTTCCTAAAGCTGTTGCCCGAAAGGAGGACAACAACAAAGGAGCTACGGCTCCTTCGCCCACGCCTAGTGGTGGAGCGAGAGGCTCGGAGACGGTGGTTCCTCGAAAAGAGGGCCCCTCGCCTCCGAAGCCACAACATCCGCCTAAGGTCTTAAGGCGATGGGAGGAAAAGACTCGCATGGCGAGCCCAACCTCCCCCAATAAGTCCTTGAAGGCGACAGCGCCTTCAGCGCTTTGTCCGGCCAACAACGCCCGGGGTTCTGCCCCCGGGAAGCGTACGGCCATTCCCGTGGGGGTCTTGTGTTCCAGGAGAACCCCGCGTCTCCTCTGAGCTAGGCTTGGAGGGCATATTCCTTCAATGGAATTGCCGTGAACTCCGGGCCAACTGGGAGGAGCTGCGGAGGCTCGTCTCGCCCCGTTCCCCTTTAGCTATCTTTTCGCAGGAGACCATGCTAGGTGCGTCCCCCTGCCCGCCCACCCGGGGTATAAGGGTCTTGAAACCCAACCACCGCGGGATGGCCGGGCTGGGGGATGCGCGGTTTACACCCGGCATGATGTCTCCGTTCTTCTTTTCTCTTTAGATACCTCCTTTCAGGCAGTGGCTGCGCAGCTGCACCTGGATAGGAGATATACTATCATTTCTGCGTACATTCCACCGTCAGCTGACTTTGAAGCGCGGTATGTTATTGTTATTTCTTTTTATTGTTGTTTCCTGTTCAATTTTTTAAAGTAGCCTAGAACTAGGCTGTTTGTTTATGGCAACTTATGCCTAAGTCAGCAGTCGCCAGATAGCCCCTTAATTAAAAAAAAAAGAAGAAAAAAACTTTGACGTGCGGGACTTCCGCCGCGTCGTGGCATGGTTGCCGAGGCCTTATCTCTTGCTTGGAGATTTGAACGGCAGGCTTCCTCTCTGGGGAGATTACTCCATAAATCCCAGTGGACAAGTCGTTGCCGATCTGATCAAAGAGCTTGAGATGGGTGTCCTAAACGTGGATGAGTTTACGCATCACTGTCCGAGAACCGCTTCATTTCCTTGCCTTGACCTATCTTTTTGCTCTTCGGATACACAGCCTGATTTTGATTGGGGGGTGGTCCAGGACCTCCATGGTAGTGATCACTTTCCAATTCAAATATCATTTTCAGGGCAACTGCCGCCTGAGAGCCCACCTCGGTGGTCCTTGGCGCGGGCGCGGTGGCCTGCATTTCAGGAAATGACTGAATTTTCTATCTCAGTCGAGGAGTTTAGGTCGGTAGATGAGGCCGTTGAGTTCTTCTCCGGCAACCCCATCGCCGCGGGCCTGACTACTATTTGTAGGACGTCTGGACGTTTTGCACGTCGACTACTCACATGGTAGTCGGCCAAGTGTGAGACGGCCCTCAAACAGAAGCGTTATGCCTACATGCGCTATAAGCGCCGCCCGAACGATTTCACTGTCGGTGAATCTCGTTGGGCTTGGGCTAGGTTCCGGTATATTTCGAAGCACACCCGCCTCTCTTCTTGGCGGGCATACGTGTCTTCACTTAACGGAAAATACCCCTTCAGCTGAGGTGTGGAAGCGAGTTAAAAGGATTAGGGGCAAGTTCTCGCAGCATCCCCCTCCCGTTCTCCTGGAGAATGGGACCACAATTTCGGACCCCGCATCCGTGGCGGAAACCTTCGCGACCGCTTTTTCCGCATTCTATAGCCGGGATGATGCTCCGCCAGCATTCAATGCATGTCGTAAGGGCGCGGAAGGCCGCCGGCTGGAATTTCCCTCCAGAGGCGGAGAACCCTTCAACGACAGGTTTACTGGGAGCGAGTTGCGCTCTGCTCTCGCTTTGTGCGCGGACACCGCCCATGGTCCGGACGATGTCCCTTACGCCATGCTTCGACACCTGGGTGAGCGAGGCATGGCCTTTCTGTTAGATTTGTTCAACAGGATCTGGTTGGAGGGTCTTCTCCAAGATTCCTGGCGAATCGCTACTGTGCTCGCCTTTCGCAAACCGGGAAGAGAACACTCTACTGCGACCCGTTTCCGCCCAATCTCTCTAACCTCTTGCGTGTGCACGTTGATGGAGAAATTGGTAAATGTTAAATTAGCCTTTTTCCTGGACAGCGGAGGCCATCTGTCTTCCGCACAGTACGGCTTCCGCAAGTTCCACTCGACGTCGGATGCTCTGCTCCGACTGGAAAATGCCGTCTGCAAGGCTTTTCTTCGTTGACAGCACTACGCCACGGTCTTTTTCGATCTGGAGAAGGCTTATGATACCGCGTAGGGACACGGTATCATGGAGACTCTCCACACGATGGGGGCGAGGGGACGCCTCCCAATGTTTATATCGTAATTTTTGCGAGATCGTCGATTCAAGGTACGGGTGGGGGGAGCCCTCTCTTGCCCAAAGGAGCAGGAAGAGGGTGTCCCGCAGGAAAGTGTCCTCAGTGTCACACTATTTGACCTGAGCATTAACGGCATCACCTCTGTGCCGCCGGAAGATGTTCTCGCTACGCTCTACGTGGATGACCTTTCGATCTCTATTGGCGTGGCCCAGATGCCAACTCTGGAGCATCGACTCCAACAGGCATTGAACCGCGTCTCTCGCTATGCCGAAGCGCACAGGTATCGGTTTTCTTTGGCCAAGACTACGCTGGTGCACTTCTCCGCCATCCACGTCTTTACCCCAACCCAGATTTGTTTCTTAATGGAGGGCCCCTTGGATGTGGTGGAGTCAATCCGTTTCCTTGGTCTTGTATTCGACCGACGCCCCACCTGGGAGGCTCATATTCGCAGCCTTAGGGTCTCTTGTACCCGCGCCATAGACATTCTCCATTCCTTAACGTTCAGCGCTTGGGGCACTAATAGGGCTACTGCCCTACTTTTTTATCAATCCTTTGTTCGTTCGAAGCTCGACTACGGATGCGAGTTTTATGCATCCGCAGCCGAGCGTTTATTGCGGAAGGTGGATTCGATCCACCACACCGGCCTTCGCCTTGCGACCAGTGCCTTCCGCACTTCCCCTATTGAGAGCCTATTGGTCGATGCTGGGAAGACGCCACGTGCAGTCCATCACTCGCCTGTATGCGCGAGCCCGGCGCCTCCATCAGTCGCCAACAGCTCTCACTGCATCCGCAGCTGATCTCGATGGTACCTATGCCGCCGAGAGATTTCAGTCATACCCTAAGTTCTTATGGTTTAGGCCCGGGAAACTCCTTCGAGAGGTAGATATAGCTCTCGGGCCAGTGGCGCCCCGGTTTCTGCCCAGGACGCCACCCTGGAGGGTACCACATTTGGCTATTTGTCACCAGGCCTCTGCTCCCAATGCTTGTACGGCACAGGAGTATTGCGTTCGAACTTTTTGGAGCACACATCGTGTCACGCTGGAACCATGCCAGTGTATACAGATGGCCCTAAGTTCCAAGAGAGGGTCGGCTTCCACGCCGTATCCCCTCTGTTTTAAGTCAGCGGGGCTCTACCAGGCGCTGGATCTGTCCTCACGGCCGAGCTGGTGGCAATACACAACTCGGTACAGGAGATTACACGACGTGCCCGGTTCGGAGACCGGATTGTGATCTATAGCGACTCACAAAGCACCCTGGGTGCTCTCTGGGCATTGGAATCTCGGCATCCCCTGGTTCGCAATATCCATGACGCCACGGTTTTGGCGCCCTGGGTTCCTGGACATGTAGGAATTGCGGGGAATGAGCGCGCCGATGAGGGCGCCAAAGAGTCCGCGAGGACTCTGCGATCGGGCCAGCGTTTCTCTCTTCCTCACACTGACTACATTGTAGGAATACGGGCAGCTCTTCGGACTACTTGGCAAAGAAGATGGGAGACGGTCTGAGGGATTTTAAAGTTGCGTGCCATTGCGCCGCGACTGTTTCCATGGACCTATTCCCCAATGCCGCGACGGGTATAGGTTGCTTTCTGTCGTCTCTGAATTGGACATACTCTTGTGACGCATCGCTATCTGATGGAGCGCTCGCCAGCGCCCTATTGCGACGACTGCGTCGTCCCCCAGACTGTTCGCCACATTCTTGTCGAATGTCCCAGTCTGGGTGATCTTCGCGCACGATACCTGTCCCGGTACCAGGATGGGCGGGGTCGCTACCGCCTGTCCCTTGTGCTCGGGACGAGTTCGTTCACATTGACTTGTGGACTTGTTGACTTTTGGGGGTAGGCCGGGCTTCTCCCCTTTATTTAAGGTTCTTTTTGTTTTTCTTTTGTTATTGTTGTTTTGTAGGTTGCACTCTCCTGTACCGGGGTGAGGAGGACCTCCCCCCGCTGCCGGAGATTGCTTCCTGATTGTTAAGTTTTCCAATTTATATCGTTATGTTTTCATATTTTTTTTTAAAGTAGCCTAGTTCTAGGCTTTCGTGTTTTTCGGCGACTTATGCCCAAGTGGGCAGTTGCCAGATGGGCTCTATAAAATAAAAATATAATTAAAAAAATCAAAACTATTTAAAAGGTGCTGCATCTGACTATTTTGTTTGGGAGTCAGCTGTGTGTCAATGTTTATCCAGTTGGTGGTAATTCTGAGGCGTCAGGCAAGGTTCGGAGAGGATAATCCTTATCCTGCTCCACGCATACGACTTGTATTACATTAACAAAGTCCGTGAGATAATCATCCTCAAAGGCTGATTCTTCATCGAATAACTTCTTTGAAATGGCCTTTAAAGTTCAATTTAATTCTTTGTGAATACTGTTTGCAACGGAGAGAAACGGGGTGGTAAAAGAGGTTTTTACCATCAGCAATTTTCCAATATTTTAGCCAAAATGGCCAGGAAACAAACTCTCTTGGGCAGTTTCACCAACGGGCAGGACGTGAGAACGTGGAACGCCCAACGAATGAGCCTCGGTGTTATTACCATCCGAGCAGGCTCGGTACAAAAGGCCTTCTTTTACGAGGCAAGAGACCATGGCCACGGGCAGAATCTTGCTCATGGCTCCGAGCTTTCTCTCACAGAGAAAGAGCGGTTTCGCACTTGAGGACACTGTCTCGCGAACGAGAGTGGATGCTCGGCATCCATTTACGGCT